>CM055107.1:17878717-18583717 GCA_029204225.1 Diphasiastrum complanatum | reverse complement strand
CCATAGAGGAAATGATGGCTGATATCTTTACGAAACCACTCAGTAAAGCTTTGTTTGAGAAGCAACGAAGAAGATTGGGATTAATCCAACTGCCCACTTTGAGAGAGAGCTGTAGAACAACTGATCAGGGAGATCTTGATCCTACTAACAAAGAGTGCAGTTTACTTGACAAAGGATAAGAAACGAACGCGAAATCGAAACATTTTTATCCGTGATCAACCTCAAAGGATTCGCGAACTTTGTCTTGCAGTCAACTCGAAAGATTCGCAAAAAAGTTACTCGTAGAAGCTCGTGGCTTTCTTGTTGAAACCCAAAAGATTCGCGAATAGAATCTTGTCGCAAAATATTATGTTTCTTGTTCAAACCTCAGATGTCGTAAAATTGTTGCGAACAATTTGCAAAATCTTCTGGACTGTTCTTCAAGCTCACCTGTTGCGAACAGTTCGCAAAATATTCTAGATTTCTTCTTCAAGCTCAAAGAATTGTCATCTATCATGAACAATTCGTGAAAGACAAAATTGTCGCAAAGAGACAAGTGTCGTGAATTATTTGTGAAACACGATGCTAAGACGAAGAGATAAACTGTTGCGAATAATTCGTGAACAGAATTTATTCGACCCTGGAAACAGAGTGTCTATTTGAATATCAACCATCCTAGATGGTTAGATATGTACTGTTACAATATTAAAAGGCAAAAAGACCTGTAAATAAAAGGCCAAAAGACCTGTCCTATACCAATATAAATACATGTGCACTACTCATTGTAACTCACTCACTCAATCAGAGACACGACAGCGAGATAAGACATCGAGAGATGTATAATGATGAATCAGATTCAAAGTTATAAACTTTCTTTTTTGATCAATAGATTCTTATATTCAATCATGAGCTAATGTTGTTATATTAGTACATAGATCAGATATCGACCTGATTGAAGACACTGATATTAGTTTGATTTATTCAAACTTTCATCATGTTCTCTGTGGAAGAATAATTACTATTTCTCTCTCTCTCTCTCTCTCTCTCTCTCTCTCTCTCTCTCTTGCTCTCTCTCTCTCTGTTAAATCTTTCAGTCTATTGTAGTTTTGTTTAAATAAATTACAAATTTAACTTTTTAGCAATGCAAATCATCGTCAAATATGCATTTACTTTTTTCTCTCTCTAACAAATTATAAATTTAACATTCAATTTTCATCATACACTATCTATTCATCTATCACCCTAAATCTTAACTCAATACAAAATGCAAAACACACACACAGAATCTCTCTCTCTCTCTCAAATTACAAATCTATCATTCAATTACTACCAAACACTATCTATTTATCTATTATCCTAAATTCTAAATCAATGCAAAATGCAAAACACACACATACACACTCCCCCCCCCACCCCTCTCTCTAAAATTACGAATCTAACATTTAATTACTATCAAACACTATCTACTTATCTATTGCCCTAAATTCTAAATCAATGCAAAATGCAACATGCAAAACACACACACACATGCACACTTCTTCTCTCTCTCTCTCTCTCAAAAATTCATACACTATCTATGCATTATTATCTTTGCACTATCTACTTTACACTATCTACTTTAAACTTTTTACTTTACACTATTTGCTTTATACTCTTCGTTCATTTACTTTACGCTTTACACTTTCCCTTCATCACTTTTTAACATCCCTCCTCACTTTCTTTCACAAAAACAAACACAGCAAACTTTATCTCTTTCAAAAAAGGCAAAAACAAAGCAACTACCTCCAAAAGCTCCAAAAACTCCCAAAAGCTCCAAAATTTCCAAGCACCAAAAGCTCCAAAAGCTCCAAAAGCATCAAAATATTCAAGCTCCAAATGAACCAAACGCTCCAAATGCACCACCAAATGCTCCAAAACTATGAGAAAGAGTAAGAAAAGAATCTGCGGATGGCACAAAAATCCAAAATTCACAGACGTCAGATTTCGAAGTCCCAAAACACATCGGATTCTGATGTTCACATTCATGACCGGTCAAATCAAAATAATATTCGAGACTCAAATCAATGATGTGGACGACAGAATGCGACGAACGTCGAATTCCGACGTCCACATCAGATGCCAACTATTCTTTTTTGTTACACAATATTCCGCGCCATATCCACGTCAAAATGTCAGATTTTGACATGTCGGAATCCGACGTCAAGTTTGAAAATTGATTTGCGCCACAGTTTTCCGATCACCGGACGTCCAATTTGGGAATTTTTACTCGGATGTCGGAATCCGAAGCATTGATATGCGACATATTAAAAAATTAACAAAAATCAGTCGGACGTCCACGTCGGAATCTCCGTGATATGTTAATGTGAATATTTCAACTTTAGATGCTGTCATCATGGGTATTTAGCGAGAATTTGAAATATGTTAAAATTCTTAAAGGTTAATTTCTAAGTTTTAATCTAAATCAGCTACATGATATAAATTTCAAATGTATGCATTATGATTGGGCCACATGTCAGAAAAAATTAAGGAAAAACAAGCATATTTACAAGGGGCCATTTCAAAGTTTACAACTCCTCTAATGTAGGTATCAATTCATTCTTTGACATTTTTAATGAGAAGAAGTTTTAATTTAGAAACAACTTAGCCGAAACATCTCTAACATCATAGAGTGTTTAAAATATCTCATACATCATTGGAAGTTTGGCCTTTGGAAGCATGACCAAGTAACGACTCTTGAATATTCAAGATCAATAAGATCAAAAATTATGTCTCTATATGTTCTATGACTTCCCATAGTTTTTTAGCTAGCACACGTGGTAGTTACTTCCATCAAGTGATCTATGGCAAACACTGTATTACTAGAGGAATTCCTGTGTAGATACTAATTACAAGTAAAAATAATAAATGAATGTACGAGAAAAGATAGCACCTAGCTTCTCTCAATCTAAGAAGGTTCAAAATAGTTGGATAGCCTATTAAGGTATAGAATGCTAAGCAATATGTAACTTGCTCATCCAATTTTTAGGATTCATGATGTAAAGCTCAGATTTATTGATTTTGTAGAAGTGGTAGATGTTTGACATAGCCCAGTGTTTAATATCAATATAAGAATAGTCGTCACTGATTGTTGCAATATATAAAAGGTCCTTTTGAAATTTTAAAGTTTGTCTTGCGAGGAAATGTTGCTCATGTCTACAAAGATTGGTGCAATCCTGGTCGACGCGGCTTTTGGTTGAGCGAACGAACCAACGCCACCTCTCTCAACCGTTTTCTCCTTCCTCCTTTCTGTACTCCTCGCTCTCTCCCATTCGTTTTCTCCTTGCTCCTTCCCAATTGCTCTCGAAGGTGGTGCTGAGGCAACGACAACAATGGATAGTTCCATGCATTCGGGGGATCGAGAAAACTCAAAAAAACAGCAGAATGCTGTTAGAATGCTCGTCTGCTGGAAATGCCAACGCTCTGTGCATAGCCATTCTGATCAGCTTCCATATTATCCACACAAAACTATTCATCCGTCGTTGTACGTGTGCCGTGTGTGTGAGAAACGTGAGGAAGCTGCGGCTTCTGGAAATGTGGGTATGGAAGAATTTCCTCCTGCTTTGTCACAGAATTCAGCCCACGCAGAAAAGAAACAGCCTGTAGATCCCTGTGCGGTGACGCCTTCACCATATGCAGCAGGTCAATGTTCATCCACTAGTATTGAGATAGAAATGGATGGTGCTACAGAACGTGCAGCTTTGAAAGATTATGCTGCTGCTGCGTACACTGCGGCAGAATGCGCAAGGAAGGCTGCCAAAGAGGCCAGGGCTCGAGCTGATGCGCTAAAGCTAGTTTCTGACAAGGCTATAGCAAAAGCCACGGCAGCAATACAGACAGCACTTATTGCAGAAATAGAAGCCGCTGAGGTTCGAAGCCTGCTTCGAATTCGTGATCCACCGGTGGATTCAAGTAGTTCATCATTGGGGAGTAGTTCATCATCGGAGAGCGGTTAGAGGACAGAGTGGAATATCTCATGATTAGGAATGTGGAATCAAACACTTCAGCAGTGAAGACAAGCGATCAGCAGGGCAGCTGCGTCAGTCACATGCTGCACAGTGCAATGTGACTAATTCAATCTTTGACAGAAGCTCAAAACCAGATTGCGGACGATCCGGATTTATTACCTCAATGGTTTTACGTTTTTTGGGATTGCCCACGGCAAAGTCTACGTTTTCGTTAAATAGTTAAATAGAAGTGAAATATCTAATGATTAGTTAAATAGAAGACAAGCGATCATGAGCAGGGCAGCCGCGTCTGTCACATGCTGCAATGAGACTAATTTAGTCTTTGACAGAAGCTCAAAACCAGATTTGGCAAAGTCTATCGTTTTCGTTTAAATGCTTATTGGAAATTTTTTGTGTCTCAAGTTTTTTAAAGAGTGTCACGTATTTTTCTTCTTTCAGAATTAGGGTTGGTTCTCTTTGTTCGAGCGGGATCTTCCGAAACTCTTGTACATTTTTTAGGTCTTAGAATTATCAAGACTCTTAGCCTCACCACGTACACTGAGCACATCCAAGAATTATACATAGAGAGCTCATTGTTCTGTACACAGGATGCTACTGGAGGTAGGGAATAGCTAATGCCTAGGTTCTGTTGCACGTTCTCTTGATGCCTGCTATGGCTACTGATGAGCTGTGCTTCCTTTGGCTTTCTCTGATTGCTAGTTTATCCATGTAGTTCTTTTTTTGTTAAACATTTTCTTATCAATACTGTGTTGAGGTTGGTCGATGGAGTTTGGAAGAAAGTCAATGTTAAAGGATAAATTGTGAAGGTAGTCTAAACAATTGAGGCAGCTTGGACCTTAATGGAGGCCTCATCTACCCAATGTAAAAGTGGGTGCCCCATGAATGGAAAAAAGTAGACATTTGTAGATGTAGTACCATTTGTACAGCATACTATTCCACATATCAATGATGAATTAATCTAAATCTTCTCCTTAAAGTTGTAATATAAGCTATTCTAAGATGATGTGTGCAAATACGGAATAGATGAACTCAGAAACTTTGGCTCCTTGTCAGTGGTTAAATAACTAAGAGGTTGCAACTTTCCAGCTCACTTCTTTTAGTATGAAAATGTATGGGCTGTGCTGAGATGATAAAGAGTAATTAAGCTCAACAGACATGCAATGTTTAATCTAGAAGCTGAATACATATTAGACCTCAATGTTAGGTTCACTTTTGGTGGCATGTTTTCACTACTTAAAATGTCATATTGTGCTTAGTAGACTATAGAGAAAGTTTTAGTATCCACAATTTTTTACCTTTCGTTCGTTTTTGGCTGACTTGCTAATCATTTTGTTGTCTCTATTAATCATTGTCTATAACAGTCTTGAGTATTCATAGAAGAAAGATATGGTTACATGCTTCATGGCAAAAGACTTATGACTTACAGTTTATATCGGGTACTCATTGAGCAGTCTAGAAATCTACAAAGCAAATATGTTATGATCTCAGTCATGAAATGTGATTTTTGATCATTTTCCACTTCGATGGAGCTAGGTAATAAGTTTGTTAAGGCATACTAGACATCTGTGAAAATATCAATGTAAAAAACTGTGACAGGATTATGTGGCTACTTCTCAGCGTCATAGAAATAGGGAAAAGGAAAGAAAATGTACACAAAAATAGAGACAAAACACCACATGGAAGACTAGATAAACTTCATCTCACTTGCATTCACGTTCTCAGAAATATATGTACAAAAATGCTCTACCTCCTACAAATCAGCCACCCTAATTTGCCTACTAATTTCTTACAAATCTGCTGCTATTAATATGCTAATCTACTATCTGCTATAGTAGTAGGTGAAGACACTTAAGGTTTCTTATGACAGAGCGCCCATGTTTTGTGTTCCAACGGAGCCGCGATTAAAAAATAAGCTTAGGAAGTCTTTCTTCGGCTTTCTATAATTTTTTGAATTTTGTCGCATAAGTCAGAATATGGCTTAGCACATGTTTCCACAATTCCTCGGCCTCTTTGCATTTTTTCGCATTTTGCAAATTTTTCGACATAAGCTTTTTCGCAATTTTTGGGAACTACCCAAGGCACCACAAAAGGACCGAATGAATACCTCAAGAGTCTAGCCTGTGGTCAATGTGCGAAGTGGACGAACTGCAGCTTACCGCCAAGGCATCACCAAGACATCATGTGGCTGCGACCGCACCGTAATATCATGCTCAAGACTGCATTTTGCATTTTGCGAAAAAATGTGATATCACCTAGACTACATTTTTCGCAGTTTGAATCGGCGCGTAAACGGGTAGTGGAAGCAGCAGAATACGTGGAAAGCATGAAGGACAACGACATGGAACCAGAACTAGTTAGAATCAAGAGAATACTTTCTTTCGATTACTGCAGATTAGATTGATTAATCTCTCCGTTGTTTACATATAGGATCAACGTGAGAGAGAGGATGCATCAGATATAGAGCTAGTATACTTTCTACTAGTTACTCATAAGAGAGTGTATCTCTCTTGCGGTGGTGCACTGTTTGGGATCTAGATAGTGCTCAATGTTTTGTTGTAAAACTTAATTATGATAATAGATGATTTTTGCATTTCTACTAGGTGTGTGCAATCTGTAAATTCTATGATGCTTGCTTACAATAGTTACAAGTTCCACTATTTTTCAGTTGCTCTTGTTTGTTAATCAAATCAGAATCGCAGTGTCAGTCTGTAGCTTGGAAGAGGTTAGATTGTGGTGTGTAGCAGTAGCTGCAACTCATAGAGCAACCCTATCTAAGCTTTACATAAGGAATTAGAGCAGTGCGATCATAGCGCTATCCACACATTCCTAGCGCCCGCTTCAAATTCCATCAGTGGCATCAGAGCAGAACGTGTTCATAAGGTATCGGAGCCTAGTTACTTAGAACCGGAGAGCTCATGGCTTCAATCAACAACATCCAATCCAAGATTTGCAGAGTTCTTGAGGCAGACGAGTCAAACTATTTGGCCTGGAAAGTGAAACTTCCCTCATCTTGAGAGGAGACGCTTTATGGCCCTAGGTAGATAGGACTGAATAAATGTCTGCCACCATAGGCAAAGAACTCCGTGAATGGAAGGAAAAGAATGACAAAGCAGTAGCTGTCATATCATCTTCAATAGAAGATACCATAACTCTTGACCTCGCATCTATCTCTAATGCAAGAGAAATGTGGGTTGCACTACAAGCAAGGTTTGAAACCAAGTCACGTAATCAGATAATGCACTTGGAAGGCCAACTTACCTATCTACGATTGGATGGCCAGGATATCACAACCTTCATTAGAAAGATAAAAAATTTGTTCCTCTCTTTACACAATGTTGAAACAGAACATGCTGTTTCACAAGAGAAGCATCTCACATACCTCCTCGTGCTCTACCAACATCGTTCCAAATCACTCAGACTCTACTAGCCAAAGCCCCTGACATGACTCTTGAGAAGACTATCAACAAGAATCCAGTTATTTATTTGTGTGCTGATGTGTGTGCCACATCACAAGCTGATATACAAGAAGTGATTTTTGATTCAGGTGCTACGTCACATTTCATGACAACAAAACAAATGATTGATGATTTTCAAGAAACAGATTCATCCAAACATATAATTCTGAGAGATGGTTCCAGATATCAAGTCGGTGGAACAGGAGTACTGATGTTGAACACCAAAGGCAAAGACATGATACTTGAAGGTGTCCTATACTTGCCTACACTTCATAAAGATTTGCTATCTATAGCAAACATGGTAGATGCAGGCATGTCTGTCGCATACACAAGTGATTCATGTGAAAAGTTGAAGCCAAAAGCACTTGTCTTATTACATAAGGCAAGATCAAGAGTCCTCTGTATCATCTAGAGATACGAGGTCCTACTTAACAAGCTCATTAGATCCATGAGACAATGCACATTCTATAGCATAGGAGACTGTGTCATATAAATACAGTGGCTCCATACAACGCTAGCCATAATGGAGTATTCACAGGTGTTAGCATCAAGGATGCAATAGGGCTGAAGTCCTGTGATGCATACACCAAAGGCAAAATGTCACATATACCTTTTACCAGGGACTCATTCAGGACTAAAGAACTCTTCGAGTTAGTACACTCAGACATCTGTGGACCCCTTTACGTAGTCTCTTTGGTAGGTTCAAAATATTATATCACCTTCATTGATGACTTCAGCAAGTTTTCAGTTGTGTACTTCATTCATAATAAGTCAGAAGCACTGGACAAATTTATAGAGTTTGTAAATTGGGATAAGAAGTGGACTTCAAAGAAAGTCAAAAAACTAAGGACAAATAGAGGTGGAGAGTATGTCTCCAAACGATTTGTAGAGTTTTGTACCAGCTGAGGCATCCTTCATTTGAAGAGAACAACATATACACCACAACATAATGGTCTTGCAAAGAGGAAAAATTAAATTCTCATGGAGGCTGCGAGATGCATGATGGCCTATTCAAAGGAATCAAAATGGCTAATGGGTTGAGGCAGTAACTACTGCCAATTACCTGCAAAAGAAGACAGGGAAATCTGACATTCCCTATACTACTCCACATGAAGTATGGTGGGGCAACAAGCCAAGTCTGGCTCATGTTCGCATCTTTGGGTGTGTAGCATTTGCACACATACCAAATTAGAAAAGAAAGAAGTTAGATAAAAAAAGTGAATCAGGGCTTCCTTGTAGGCTATGATGTACATTCCTCATATTATAGGACATACATGCCTAACACCAGGGAAATCAAAACTGACAGAGATGTGAAATTTGATGAAGCAAGATCAATGGCTGACGGAGATCCAGTTGGTTGTGATATTCTTAGAAAGAAGTACTATAATCTTCCCACACAGACAGAGGGAGTAGACCATGAACATTTGGATCAGGATGTTCATATAGCAAATAAATTGAGTGACAGTTAAGATGATGAACAAATCATGGAGCATCCTATACTTGAATTGCCTGCAACATACAATGGTTTTGCAGACAACCGAAAGGACAAAGGCAAAACAATTGTGGCACCAGCACAATTTCCAAGAAGGTCTGGAAGAGAAAGAAAACCACTTGTCATAAATGGAACAGACAGCTCAACTTCTACAACATAAGAGTTTTGTGGATTCGGTGGTGAACCACAGATTTATGAGAAAGCTATTGACAATCCAGACAAGGAAAAGTGGATAAAAGCCATGGAAAAAGAAATAAACGCCATGGAGCAAAATAGGGTGTGGACACTTGAACCCATATCAGACGACATGAAGCATGTCAAATGCAAATGGATCTACGAATACAAGTATGGACCAGACAACAAAGTGTCAAGATACAAAGCTAGGCTAGTTGCAAAAGGTTTTTCACATAAATATGTTGTTGATTACACTGAAACCTTTTCTCCTATTTTCAAGCATACATTTATACATCTATTGATTGCATATGCAGTAGCTTACAGTTTGAATATCCACATTGTAGATGAGAAGACAACTTTCTCGCATGGGGATTTTAAAGAAGAGTTGTATATGGATCAACCACCATGATGTAAATCATTTGTTGATTATGCCTGCAGGATGCATAAAAGCATCTATGGACGAAAATAGTGGCAACAATGGTACAAGAAGAAGGATCATGCTCTCAGATCCTTGGGTTTCCAAACCCTAATGGTTGATTATAATGTCTATATGAAAGTCATAGATGGATAAATCATCATCATCGGTGTCTATGTAGATGACACACTGCTCCTATCAAGAAGCGATAAGCTGATTGCACAAGTGAAGGAAGATATTTCCAAGCACTTTGAGATATCAGACCTAGGAGAATCAAAATGCTACATAGGATTACAAATTCACAGAGATCTTGAGAGTGGTAGACTGTATCTACACCAATCAAGATACCTACATTCAGAAAATTATTGACAATTTCCAAATGACACAGTTGCAATTGGAGTAAATACTCGAATGGTTCCTGGTATAGTTTTGACCCCAACCAAGACTGTTCCAAACACCAAGATGAATAGAAGCAATACTCAATAAGCCTTACAGAAGGTTGATTGGTTCTTTGTTTTACTTGGCAGATAATACGTCGGACATTCCCTACGCAATGTTTATAATGAGCCAATCTAATATGAATCTAGGAGTTGTACAATGGAAAATTGCCAAGAGAATCCTACAGTACCTAGATCATACAACGACTATGGCTTTTGCTAATTCAGGATACAAGCAGGTGAAGTCCTACAGTAATGCGAGCTGGGCATCCATGAAAGACGACTGCAAAAGTGTTTCAGGAGGATGTACCATAATAGCAGATGCAACTATTCTTTGGGTTAGTAAGAAGCAGACCATAATTGCCCAATCATACTGTGAGGCAGAATACGTTGTTGCGGCCAAGATGGCTAATCTGACCTGGCTCAAACAATTCCCAGATGGGTTGGGAGAAAACAACCGCTGATTCTCTACATGGATAATACATCCACTATACATCTGACAAAAGATCCTGTGTTTCATTCCAGAACGAGTTCGATATGATAGATCAAGGAGAATCTCATGCTTGCCTTGGGATACAAATATACGAATTTAAGAAGAAGTGGAGCAGAAAGAAAAGTTTCTTTATCATTGAGTTATTGGCTCATTGGTGTATGCCATGATATGGGTATGCCATTACTTGAATGTTTATTATTAAGAATTGTGGTTTGGTTATACATAGTAAAGAATCCCATAATGAAATCCCAAAGTAAGAGCTGATTTGCATAGCATGCCGACATGCCATCTTTGGGGGGCTGCATAAGTTCATGTTTTACTTGGAACACTAGCTTGCTATTTTTTAAGACTACAAAAGAGTTATAACTATTTCACTAAGCACATCAGTGTGCTATGTTTGGAGGCTGCAAAAAATATTGTAATCATATGTGTCAAATACCTCTTATATTTCATAGTTTGTGTTTTTCAACCTATCAAACTTGAAATATGATTTAATGTCTTAAAAGTGGATATTGCTCATGACAATGATGATTTGATATCTACACAAGTTTGGTACTTGCATTATCACATAGACTATACAATTTGTTTTACATGAGAAAGTTTGATGGTCGTGAATTATTCACATGAGATAGTAGCTCATGCTATGGTGTTCAAGCCTTTTGTGGTATTGGAAAATGAAAAGCTAGTGAGCACAATACCATTGAGCTAGTTCAAGTCATACTTAATGGCTTGAAAGAAGACTATGACAATCCTGTCCAAACCTTTGCTATCAAGGATGTGTTAACAAGTTTGGAGACCCTTCAAGAAATTCTTATTTTTGAGAAAGCAAGACAAAAGTACAAGCTTTTCAGAATGGAAAAGCTATCTCCTAATCATATTGAAGATGGCAAATCTCTATTTGTCAAAGACAAGCTCAAAGGGAGGAACAAGAAACAATATCATGTTTTAAACAAAGACAAAGCAAAGGACAAAGACAAAGATGGAGAAGAAGATGATTCATCACATCCTTCTGCCTCCAAGTTCAAGAAGAAGAAGATCAAGTGTTTTTTTTGTGGCAAGAAAGGGCATTACACCTCTAATTGCTTTAAGAAGAAGAATCAACTCAAGCAAGACAACATCACCAATGAGAAAGAAGACTATATTGCAAGTGAGGGAGAAGGATCCCTTATGTTATTAAGTTTCTCCTGTACACACTTCAAAAAAGATGCATAATGGTACATTGATAGTGGAGCTTCATCACACGTGCTGCTACAAGAATTCTTGTCATTCTATTGTACCTTATGAAGGAATTAAGAAATCAATATTCACTAAAAATGATCATGAATGTACTATTGAAGGAATTGGGAGTATTCCCTTAAAGCTTGCATCTTCTAAGATTTTATCTCTTTCCAATGTTCTTTTTGTTCTTAGACTCACAAAGAACATCATAAGTGTTGGAAAGATGCTTGAAAATGGCCTTGATGTGAATTTTAATATCAATACTTGTACTATTAAGAATGGTGATGAGCTCCTAGCCCATGGTTCTAGATAGGCTAGCATTTTCAAGTTAGATCCACATGAAAGTGCAAAGTCTTGTGATGTTGCCTTTTAGGACTATTATTTCCGAGGAATTATGGCATAGGAGATTGAGACATCCCAATTTCAAATCCATGTTTTCTATGGGCAAAGATGCAAAAGCAATTGGCATACCAAGATCACTTTCCAAATAGATCAAGCCATGCGAGGCTTGTGCAATAGCAAAATCACATAAGAAGCCATTTCCAAGGTCTTCGATCAAGACTACACATCCATTAGAGTTGATACACTTGGATGAACATTTTGTATCATCTAAAAGCAAGGGAGGTGCCACTTGCTTTGTTACTTTTATTAATGATTTCACAAGATATACTAAGTTGTATCTTCTTTCTTCAAGATTTATGGTGCATGACAACATATGCTGTGAATAATATTTCCTATTATTCAAAGCATATGTTGAGATGGAATTCTCATTGATTATCAAAGCTTTAGGAGTGATGGAGGTCTTGGTGGAAATACACCATATGAATTCTTGTTCAACATCAAGCCTAAGGTTGATCACCTTAGAGCTTTTGGAAGTACTTGCTTTGCTAATATTCCCTTGGAAACAAGGGAAAAAGGTGATCCAATTTCATGGATCATGGTTGGATACTTATAGACAAAGAAGGCCTATAAAGACTTTATACGTGAAGAATTTGTCAATCATTAAGATCCAAAATCATCTATTGATCTTTGGTTTGAATGACAACACAATTTACACCATTTGAAATGGAGAAAATCAACGTCTACTTAATGAAAGAGATGCAAAATCAAAATGATATTGATCAAACATTAAACTTATGATAACATGACGTTGCTGTCCATACAAAATTAGTAACCTACCGCATTTCACGTGTGGATCCGAAATAAGCAAAATATGAGCATTCTACACACCAGATTGCAAAATATCATCAAGATAGTGCACCAATGGATAGATCAACCCAAGAGAACTCATGTATAAGCATGAAAGGAGATGATAGAGAGAAGAATCCTTTCTCCCACGAGTTTACGTCCTTTTGTAGCAGATCCATGCATCATTAATGAGCTTGGTTTCCCTCCATAACAAAAACCCTATCATTTAATGTGGACTAGATTCAATGTCTCCAACATTCAATTTTGAATCTACTAAACTTGACCTCTGACTATTTTTCTCACTCTCTAAAAGTGGTAATTCAAATTCTTTTAGACACATATAGCTTTGAGAAGTCAAATTCTAAATATAATATGAAAATTGGCCTCAATTGCCAAATAAATAACTATGTCCAAAATCGCAAACTGGATCAAATTAAAGAATTTAGGGTTGATAGATTCAAAGAGTAAAATGTTATATTAATAATATGCTATAACACACACACATGTCAAAATGCAAAACTCTCTCTCTCTAATAATTTCTATTGAATTATACTAATCTACTCTTCTCTCTCTCTCTCTCTCTCTCTCTTTCTCTCAAA
This sequence comes from Diphasiastrum complanatum, assembly GCA_029204225.1. Lineage (NCBI taxonomy): Eukaryota > Viridiplantae > Streptophyta > Lycopodiopsida > Lycopodiales > Lycopodiaceae > Diphasiastrum > Diphasiastrum complanatum. The sequence goes on along the minus strand of CM055107.1, from coordinate 18,570,263 downwards.
TTACAAATCTAACATTCAATTACCATCAAACACTATCTATTCATCTACTACCCTAAATCCTAAATCAATGCAAAATGTAAAATACTCTCTCTCTCTCTCTCTCTCTCTCTCTCTCTCTCTCTCTCTGTCTCTCTCTCTCATCCTGTAATTTATATCTTATTTTCATAGAGGTAATAATTTCTATAAGATTAAAGCAATCAATTATTTCTCACTTGTAGAACAACTGATCAGATAGATCTTGCTTCTACTAACAAAGTGCACAATTTATGTGACAAAGGATAAGAAACGAACACGAACTCGAAACATATATTACTCATTGTAACTCACTCACTCAATCAAAGATACAATAGTGGGATAAGACAACAAGAGATGTATATCGATGAATCAGATTCAGAGTTATAAAATTCGTTTTTTGATCAATAGTTTGTTATTGTCTAAATTTTCTTAAGTTGTCTCTTACTTCAGCACATAATTTTTGCACGCATATTCAATCAGAGCTAATATTGTTCTATTAGTACATAGATCAAATAAAGACCCGATTGAAGACACTGATATTAGTTTGATTTATTCAAACTTTAATTGTGTTCTCTGTGGACGAATAATTACTATTTTTCTTACAGTGGTATCAGGGCTTACGGAATTAAATATGATACAGTGGTGTCAGAGTATACAGGTTCAAAGCTGAAACAGTGATATCAGAACGAACTAGATGCGATATAGTAATATTTTCACATCTCTCTTAGCATTCTTCATACATCCATCAACAAGTTGGTATCTGGAGTGATTTAGAAAATTAAAAGATGTTGTCGATTTTCAATATTCAGGCTAAAGTAACTACGATTGTGGACCTAGAAGGTTCAAAGTACTTGATTTGAAAATTAAAGACTTCACTCTTGCTGAAGGGTAAAGGTCTATGACAATGGGTATAATCAATAGAGGAGAAGCCAATAGCTACTCCTGAAAGAACGTCAGGAATGGAGTTTAAAAAATGACAAAGCTATAGCAATTATTGTGTCTTCATTGCATGACAATATATTGCTAGATTTTACATCAATTTTGAATGCAAAAGATATTTGGGTAGAATTGCAAACCAAGATTGAGACTCGATCTCGTAATCAAATCATGTTCTTGGAAGACCAATTAACTTACCTACAGTGGGACAACAAAGACCTGAATACATTCATGCAAAAGATAAAAGATCTGTTCATTTCCTTGAAAAATTATGGTGCAAAAAATACGCTTAGTTATTTTCTTCGAGCCCTACCCAGGTCATTCCACACAACATGAACCTTATTGGCGAAAGATGTGACTATGACACTTCAAAAGGCAATATATGGAGTTAAGGAAGAAGTAGAAGCTCGTGAAGGCTATGATGACAATGGTGATTCTGAAAAAGCTCTATTTACTCAGAAGAATAAATCTTTTAAGAAGTCTATGTTTAAGAGGGAGTCATCTAAGAAGAATGAGTCTAAGACTAATGAACAACAATTTGGAAAACAATAGAAGAATTCTGGTGATAAGAAGATTTGCAACAGATGTAGAAGATCAGGTCACACAGAAGAAAAGTGTTGGTTAAATCCAAAGATTGAATGCATTCATTGTCATAAACAGGGTCATGCAGCAGTAGACTGTTATCAGAATCCCAGAAATAAAAAGGAGCAGAATCGAAGCGAACCTTCAGATTCAAACTATGTCGAAGACAAAGCAGAATGCTCTAGAGCAGCAGAAGACATGGCAACAAGGAACTAAGTAGCTTAAGTTAGTGCTGATCTATGCTGTTCATCTAATTCTAAAACTTGAGAAGTAGTACTTGATTCCGGAGCCACCTAATATTTTGTTTTCTCGAAACAAATATTGTCTGAGTACAAGAAGACAAACTATTCAAGATTCATTATACTTGGAGACGGTTCTAAGCACGTGGTTGATGGAACTGGTGTATTATGGCTAGACACGAATCAGAGAAACAAGAAACTAGAGAAAGTTCTCTATGTCCCTACTTTTGACAAAAATCTTCTATCTGTATCTAAGATAGTTGATACAGGCATGTCAATAACCTTTACAAAGAACTCTTGTAAACTGTATGAGGAATATTCTGATAACTTGGTTGCTAAAGTTAATAGAGAATATAATTTATGTCACTTGAACATTCAAACAAGAATCGAACAAGCCAATCAAACTCAAGAATCAATAGATATAATGTGGCACAAAAGGCTATGTCACATGAACATGAAAGCCTTGTACCAAGCCAACAAAAGTCAGAGAATTCAAGGAGTCGAAATCAAAAGTAAAGATATTCGAACTACCTGTGAATCTTGTCTTAAAGGCAAGATGACTAGAACACCTTTCAGTAAGGATGTTTATAAAGCAACTAAGGTACTTGAAATTGTGCATTCAGATATTTGCGGACCATTTGGAGTATTATCGTTGGGTGATGCAAAGTACTTCATTACGTTTATTGATGACTTCAGCAAGTTCATTGTAGTATAGTATATACGTACTAAATCTGAAGCTTGTGAGAAATTCATTGAGTATACAAATTGGGCTGAGAAGTAGACATGCAATAAGTTGAAGCAAATTTGCACATATCGTGGAGGTGAGTACATTTCCAACGCGTTCAAAGCTTATTGTACTGATCAAGGTATTATGCACACTAAGACTACATCTTACACACCTCAGCACAATGGAATAGCTGAATGAAGGAATCGTAGACTTATGGAAGCTGCAAGTGTATGATGGCTCATGTGAAAGCACCAAAATAGTTGTGGGCAGAAGTAGTGGCTACATCAAATTATCTTCAAAATCGTATTCTGAAATCTTGAATACTGGATAAAACTCCTCATGAGATATGGTGGAAGTCGAAGCCAAGTCTAGCACATGTTCGGAGATTCGGATGCGCAGTGTATATGCAGAAGTAGAAACGACCCTCTAAAATTCCAAGGAATCTCAGATAAGGATTCTATGGCTCCAACATACCCAACAAATTTTCAATTGATCCAAATTTGAAATTTTCTAAGGACTATCAATGGATCTAAGAAGAAGTGGAGCATTAAGAAAAGTTTCTTTCTCATTGAGTTATTGGCTCATTGATGTATGCCATGATATGGGTAGGGCAGTAGCTACAGCCAATTACCTGCAAAAGAAGACAGGGAAATCTGACATTCCCTATACTACTCCACATGAAGTATGGTGGGGCAACAAGCCAAGTCTGGCTCATGTTCGCATCTTTGGGTAAGAAAATTTTGAGGTTAATTTTTTTTGTTTGAGCTGATTTGCCTAGCATGCCGACATGCCATCTTTGGGGGGCTGCAAAAGTCCATGTTTTACTTAGAACACTAGCCTGCTATTTTTTAAGGCTACAAAAGGGTTATAGCTATTTCACTAAGCACATCAGTGTGCTATGTTTGGAGGATGTAAAAAATATTGTAAACTAATATCTTTCCTCAAAATTTAGTTCTCAAATGTGTCAAATACCTTTTATATTTCATAATTTGAGTTTTTCAACCTATCAAACTTGTAATGTATGCACAGAAGTATGATTTAATCTCTTAAAAGTGGATATTGCTCATGACAATGATGATTTGATATCTACACAAGTCTGATACTTACATTATCACATAGACTATACAGTTTGTTTTACATGAGAAAGTTTAATGGTCGTGAATTATTCACATGAGATAGTGGCTCATGCTATGGTGTTCAAGCCTTTTGTGGTATTGGAAAATGAAAAGCTAGTGAGCACAATATGATTGAGCTAGTTCAAGTCATACTTAATGGCTTGAAAGAAGACTATGACAACCTTGTCCAAACCTTTGCTATCAAGGACGCGTTAACAAGTTTGGAGACCCTTCAAGAAATTCTTATTTTCTAGAAAGCAAGACAAAAGTACAAGCTTTTGATAATGGAAAAGCTATCTTCTAATCATATTGAAGATGGCAAATCTCTATTTGTCAAAGACAAGCTCAAAGGGAGGAACAAGAAACAATATCATGTCTTAAACAAAGACAAAGCAAAGGACAAAGACAACGACAGAGAAGAAGATGATTCATCACATCCTTCTGCCTTCAAGTTCAAGAAGAAAAAGATCAAGTGTTTCTTTTGTGGCAAGAAAGGGCATTACGCCTCAGATTGCTTTAAGAAGAAGAATCAACTCAAGCGAGACAACATCACCAATGAGAAAGAAGACTATATTGCAAGTGAGGGAGAAGGATCCCTTATGTTATCAAGTTTCTCATCTACACCCTTCAGAAAAGATGGATCATGGTACATTGATAGTGGAGCTTCATCACACATGTGCTGCTACAAGAATTCTTGTCATTCTATTGTACCTTATGAAGGAATTAAGAAATCAATATACACAAAAAATGATCATGAATGTACTATTGAAGGAATTGGGAGTATTCCCTTAAAGCTTGCATCTTCTAAGATTTTATCTCTTTCCAATGTTCTTTTTGTTCCTAGACTCACAAAGAACATCATAAGTGTTGGAAAGATGCTCGAAAATGGCCTTGATGTGCACATAGATCTAGATATGCTGGCATTTTCAAGTTAGATCCACATGAAATTGCAAAGTCTTGTGATGTGGTTGCCTTTTCGGACTAATATTTTCGAGGAATCATGGCATAGGAGATTGAGACATCCCAATTTCAAATCCCTGTTTTCTATGGTCAAGGATGCAAAAGCAATTGGCATACCAAGATCACTTTCCAAATAGATCAAGCCCTGCGAGGCTTGTGCAATAGCAAAATCACATCAGAAGCCATTTCCAAGGTCTTCGATCAAGACTACACATCCATTAGAGTTGATACACTCGGATGAACATTTTCTATCATCTAAAAGCAAGGGAGGCGTCACCCCAAATCTGACAATAATATTCCTACTATCTCTCTTCAATATGTGCACAAATGGCTACAAGATCATCTATTGATTCTATGATTCTTCAAGCACTGCATGCAAATCCACGCAGTGCGTTGGAGTGAGGATCAGTTATTCTACAGCTCCCTCTCAAAGTGGGTAGTTGGATTACCCCAATCTTCTTCGCTGCTCCTCGAACAAAGCTTTACTGAGTGGCTTCGTAAAGATATGAGCTGTCATTTCCTTTGTGGGTATGAAGACTATTTTCAGTATCTTCTTCTCGACTAAGTCTCGAATCACATGATATTTGATAGCTATGTGCTTTGTTTTTGAGTGAAATACAAGATCTTTTGTAAGATAGATTGCCGAAGTGTTATCCATTAACAAGACATAAGGTTCAGAAATAGATTCATCAAATCCTTCCAACATCTATTTGATCCAGATCAACTCGTTTTCCATCTTGGCTGCTGCTACATATTTGCTTATCCAGAGTATGGTTGTGCCAGATGCTAGAGTACAACCTCCTGAAATACTTTTGCTATCATCCTTCATGGATGCCTAGCTTGCGTCACTGTAAGATTCAATGTAAAGTCTAGCTTCCTTTGAATAACACAATCCATAGTCTTTCGTTTCCTAGAGATATTGTAGTACTCTTTTTGCCAATTTCCAATGCAATGATCTTGGGTTCGGATTATATTGGCTCAGCCTGTATATTGCAAATGCTATATCAGGTCTGGTGTTGTCTCCTAGATATAACAATGATCCACTCACCATATGATAGGGTGTTTTGGCCATTTGTTCCTCTTCCTCTAGAGTCTGCAGACAATCTGCCCTGCTCAGTATTATTCCAAGTATCATGGGAGTATGTACACCTTTGCATTCGAGCATGTTGAAGTCTTCAATGATCTTTTGAGTATACCTTTGTTGGTGAAAATACAACTTACCACCTTCAAAATCTCTCACGATCTGCAAGCCTAGATAAATTTTAGCTTTTCCTAGTCAACGATCTCAAATATTTCAAGCAATGTCTCTTTTGACATCTAAAATTAACTTATTTTTTCTTGAGAAGATAAGTGTGTCATCAACATAGACAGCTAGAATGATTATTTCTTTTTGGACATGTTTGATATAGACATTTGACTCAGCAAATAGAGGTTTGAAGTCTAAGGAACGCAATACTTCATCCTTTTTCTATACCATTGTCTGGCTGCTTGTTTCAGACCATAAATGGTTTTATTCGTGTGACATCCGTATTTAGCATATCTATGGTTTACAAAACCAAGTGGTTGGTCCATGAATAAGTCTTCTTCCAATTATGCATGCAAGAAAGCAGCTTTCTCATCCAGAATATTTATTTTTAGAACATGAGCCACTGCATACGCAAATAACAAACGAATTGATGTATGTTTGACTAATGGTGAGAAGGTATCAGTGTAGTCGAACCCATACTTCTGTGAAAATCCTTTAGCAACTAGCCTTGCCTTGTATCTGATGTTTTCTCCATCAGGACTTGTTTTGATCTTGTAGATCCACTTGCACTTGATTGGTTTTCTACCATCTGGTATAGGTGCAAGTGTCCATACATTGTTCTTATACCTGGATGACATTTCGTCCTCCATTGCTTGGATCTAGCGATCTTCATCAGGTCCATCAATAGCTTCCTCGAATGTTTGAGATTCATCAGAGAATCCACAAAATTCGATGGCTGTGTTAAAAACATCCGGACCGTATCTTTGTGGTGGTTTTCGTTGTCTTTCAAATCTTCTCACAGATGGTTTTGAGTTCGATTTTGCAGGTTCTGAGTTCGATTCTGATTCAAGCTTTTCTGTTGGAATTCGAGCTGGTGATTTGAGTCTATCAGGTACTCGATCTTGACTTCCCTTTGAATCTGGTAACTCTCTTCCATCTTCTGCTTGTTTTCCTTTTATCATCGTTGGTAGCTCATAATAGTTTTTGAGAATTTCATAACCGACTAGATCACTGTCTGCGATGTATTACAACTCATCAAATTTAACATCTCGAACAATTTTTATCTTACCAGTTTCGGGTACATAGACACGATAATATGACGAATGTAACCTGAATCCTACCAGAAAATCTTGTTCTATCTTTTCATCGAGTTTCTTTCTCATTTCTTGTGGTATGTGCATATACACTGCGCATCCGAATGTCCGAACATGTGCTAGATTTGGCTTCGACTTCCACCATATCTCATGAGGAGTTTTATCCAGTATTCAAGATTTCATAATACGATTTTGAAGATGATTTGATGTAGCCACTGCTTCTGCCCACAACTATTTTGGTGCTTTCACATGAGCCATCATACACTTGCAGCTTCCACAAGTGTACGATTCCTTCATTCAGCTATTCCATTCTGCTGAGGTGTGTAAGATGCAGTCTTAGTGTGCATAATACCTTGATCAGTACAGTAAACTTTGAATTCGTTGGAAATGTACTCACCTCCACGATATGTTTGAAACTGCTTCAACTTATTGCATGTCTGCTTCTCAGCCCAATTTGTATACTCAACGAATTTCTCGAAAGGTTCAAATTTAGTATGTATATATTATACTACAACGAACTTGCTGAAGTCATCAATAAACGTAATGAAGTACTTTCCATCACCCAACGACACTACTCCGAATGGTCCACAAATATCTGAATGCACAACTTCAAGTACCTTAGTTGCTTTATAAACATCCTTACTGAAAGGTGTTCTAGTCATATTGTCTTTAAGACAAGATTCACAGGTAGTTCAACTATCTTTACTTTTGATTTCGACTCCTTGAATTCTCTGACTTTTGTTGGCTTGGTACAAGGCTTTCATGTTCATGTGACATAGCCTTTTGTGCCACATTATAGCTGTTGATTCTTGAGTTTGATTTGCTTGTTCGATTCTTGTTCGAATGTTCAGGTGATATAAATTTCCTTCTCTGTTAGCTTTAGCAACCAAGTTATCAGAATATTCCCCGTACAATTTACAAGAGTTCTTTGTAAAGGTTACTGACATACTATCTTAGCTACGGATAGAAGATCTTTGTCAAAAGTAGGGACATAGAGAACTTCCTCCAGTTTCTTGTCTCCACAATTCGTGTCTAGCCATAATACACTAGTTCCATCAACCACATGCTTAGAACCATCTCCAAGCATAATGAATCTCGAATAGTTTGTCTTCTCATACTCAAACAATATTTGTTTCAAGGAAACAAAATGTGAGGTGGCTCTCGAATCAAGTACGACTTCTCGAGTTTTAGAATTAGATGAATAGCATAGATCAGCACTAACTTAAGCTACTCAGTTCATTGTTGTCATGTCTTCTGCTGCTCTGGAGCATTCTGCTTTGTCTTCAACATAGTTTGAATCTGAAGGTTTGTTTCGATTTTGCTCCTTTTTGTTTCTCGGATTCTGATAACAGTCTACTACTGCATGACCCCGTTTATGACAATAAATGCATTCAATCTTTGGTTTTAACCAGCACTTTTTTTCTGTGTGACCTGATCTTCTGCATCTGTTGTAGATCTTCTTATCACCACAATTCTTCTGTTGTTTTCCAAATTGTTGTTCATTAGTCTTAGACTCATTCTTCCTAGATGACTCCCTCTTAAACATAGACTTCTTAGAAGATTTATTCTTCTGAGTAAATAGAGCTTTTTCGGAATCACCATTGTCATCATAGCGTTCACGATCTTCTATTTCCTCCTTAACTCCGTCTATTGCCTTTTGAATTGTCACAGTCGCATCTTTTGCCAATAAGGTTTTTGTTGTGTGGAATGACCTGGGTAGGGCTCGAAGAAAATAACTAAGCTATTTTTCCATAGAAATTGTATTTTCTGCACCAAAATTTTGAAAAGGAAATAAACAGATCTTTTATCTTTTCCAGGAATGTATTCAGGTCTTTGCCGTCCCACTGTAGGTAAGTTAATTGGTCTTCGACTAACATGATTTGATTACGAGATCGAGTCTCATTCTTGGTTTGCAATTCTTCCCACAAATCTTCTGCATTCAAAATTGATGTAAGATCTAGCAATATATTGCGATGCATTGAAGACGCAATAATTGCTATAGCTTTGTCATTTTTTAAACTCCATTCATGAAGTTCTTTGCCATGCGTAGCTACTGGCTTCTCCTCTATTGATTATACCCACAGATATACCCATTGGCTTCTCCTTGAATTCTGACTTTTGTTGGCTTGGTACAAGGCTTTCATGTTCATGTGACCTAGCCTTTTGTGCCACAGTATATTTGTTGACTCCTGAGTTCGATTTGCTTGTTCAATTCTTGTTCGAATGTTCAGGTGATATAAATTTCCTTCACTGTTATCAGAATATTCCTCGTACAGTTTACAAGAGTTCTTTGTAAAGGTTACTGACATGCCTATATCGACTATCTTAGCTACCGATAGATGATCTTTGTCAAAAGTAGAGACATAGAGAACTTCCTCCAGTTTCTTGTCTTCTTGATTCGTGTCTAGCCATAATACACCAGTTCCATCAACCACGAGCTTAGAACCATCTCCAATTATAATGAATTTCGAATAGTGCGTCTTCTTGTACTCGGACAATATTTGTTTTGAGGAAACAAAATGTGACGTGGCTCCCGAATCAAGTACTACTTATCGAGTTCTAGAATTAGATGAACAACATAGATCAGCACTAACTTAAGCTACTTAGTTCCTTGCTGCCATGTCTTCTGCTGCTCTGGAGCATTCTGCTTTGTCTTCAACATAGTTTGAACATGAAGGTTTGTCTCGATTCTGCTCTTTTTTGTTTCTGGGATTCTGATAACAGTCTACTGCTGCATGACCCCGTTTATGACAATAAATGCATTCAATCTTTGGATTTAACCAGCACTCTTTTTCTGTGTGACCTGATCTTCTGCATTTGTTGCAGATCTTCTTATCACCAAAATTCTTCTGTTGTTTTCCAGATTGTTGTTCATTAGTCTTAGACTCATTCTTCTTATATGACTCCCTCTTAAACATAGACTTCTTAGAAGATCTATTCTTCTGAGTACATAGAGCCTTTTCGGAATCACCATTGTCATCATACCATTCATGAGCTTCTACTTCCTCCTAAACTTCGTCTATTGCCTTTCAAAGTGTCATCGTCGCATCTTTCGCCAATAAGGTTCTTGTTTTATGGAATGACCTGGGTACGGCTCAAAGGAAATCACTAACCTATTTTTCCTTAGAAATTGTATTTTTCACGGAAATAAACAGATCTTTCATCTTTTGCACGAATGTGTTCAGGTCTTTGTCGTCCCACTGTATGTAAGTTAATTGGTCTTCCAAGAACATGATTTGATTATGAGATCGAGTCTCATTCTTGGTTTGCAATTCTTCCCATAAATCTTTTGCCTTCAAAATTGATGTAAGATCTAGCAATATATTGTCATGCAATGAAGATGCCATTGTCACAGAGTTTCGCCCTTCAACAACAGTGAAGTATTTAATTTTCATATTAAGTAATTCGAACCTTCAAGGTCCAAGATCGTAGGTATCTTACCCTGAATATTGATAATCGATGACATCTTCTAATTTTCTAAATCACTCCAGATACGAGCTTGCTGATGGATGTACAAAGAATGCTAAGATAGGTGTGAAAATACCACTATATCGACTCTGATTTATTCTGATATTACTGTATTAGCTCTGGACCTGTATACTCTGATACCACTATATCAGATTTAATTCCGTAAGCTCTGATACCATTGTAAGAAAAATAGTAATTATTCGTCCACAGAGAACACGATTAAAGTTTAAATAAATCAAACTAATATCAATGTCTTCAATCGGGTCTTTATCTGATCGTACTAATAGAACAATATTAGCTCTGATTGAATATGCGTGCGAAAATTATATGCAAAAGTAAGAGACAACTTAAGACAATTTAGACAATAACAAACTATTGATCAAAAAACGAATTTTATAACTCTAAATCTTATTCATCGATATACATCTCTTGTTGTCTTATCCCACTATTGTATCTTTGATTGAGTGAGTGAGTTACAACGAGTAATATATGTTTCGAGTTCGGGTTCGTTTCTTATGCTTTGTCACGTAAATTGTGCACTTTGTTAGTAGAAGCAAGGTCTATCTGATCAGTTGTTCTACAAGAGAGAAAGAATTGATTGCTATAATCTTATAGAAATTATTACATTTGTGAAAATAAGATATAAATTACATAATGAGAGAGAGAGAGAGAGAGAGAGAGAGAGAGAGAGAGAGAGAGAGTGCATGTGTGTGTGTGTTTTACATTTTGCATTGATTTAGGATTTAGGGTCAGACTTGTGCAATAGCAAAATCACATAAGAAGCCATTTCCAAGGCCTTCTATCAAAACTACACATCCATTAGAGTTGATACACTCGGATGTAAATTTTGTAACATCTAAAAGCAAGGGAGGTGCCACTTGCTTTGTTACTTTTATTGATGATTTCACAAGATATACTAAGCTGTATCTTCTTTCTTCGAGATTTATGGTGCATGATTATTTCCTATTATTCAAAGCATATGTTGAGATGGAATTCTCATTGAAGATCAAACCTTTTAGGCCCTGATGGAGGTCTTGGAAGAAATACACCATGTGAAGTCTTGTTCAACATCAAGCGTAAGGTTGATCACCTTAGAGTTTTTGGAAACAAGGAAAAAAGGTGATCCAAGTTCATGGATCATGGTTGGATACTTATCGACAAAGAAGGCCTATAAAGACTTTATATGTGAAGATTCTGTCAATCATTAAGATCCAAAATCATCTATTGATCTTTGGTTTGAATGACAACACAATTTACACCATTTGAAATGGAGAAAATCAACGTCTACTTAATGAAAGAGATGCAAACTCAAAATGATATTGATCAAATATTAAACTTATGATAACATGACGTTGTTGTCCATACAAAATTAGTAACCTACTGTATTTCACATGTGGATCCGAATATAGCAAAATATGAGCATTCTACACACCAGATTGCAAGATATCATCAAGATAGTGCACCAATGGATAGATCAACCCAAGAGAACTCATGTATAAGCATGAAAGGAGGTGAGAGAGAGAGAAGAATCCTTTCTCCCACGAGTTTACATCCTTTTATACCAGATCCATGCATCATTAATGAGCTTGGTTTCCCTCCATAACAAAAACCCTATCATTTAATGTGGACTAGATTCAATGTCTGCAACATTCAAATTTGAATCTACTAAACTTGACCTCTTACTATTTTTCTCACTTTCTAGAAGTGGTAATTCAAATTCTTTCAGACGAAGATAGCTTTGAAAAGTCAAATTCTAAATATAATATGAAAGCTAACCTCAATTGCCAAATAAATAACTATGTACAAAATAGCAAAGTAGATCAAATTAAAGAATCTATGGTTGATAGATTCAAAGAATCAAAATTTATATTAATAATATGCTATAACACACATGTCAAAATGCAAAACTCTCTCTCTCTCTAATAATTTCTATTGAATTATACTAATCTACTTCTCTCTCTCTCTCTCTCTCTCTCTCTCTCTCTCTCTCTCTCTCTCTCTCTCTCTCTCTCTCTCTCTCTCTCTCTCTCTCTCAAATTACAAATCTAGCATTCAATTACCATCAAACACTATCTATTCATCTACTACCCTAAATCCTAAATCCCATGAGTTTACATCCTTTTATAGCAGATCCATGCATCATTAATGAGCTCGGTTTCCCTCCATAACAAAAACCCTATCATTTAATGTGGACTAGATTCGATGTCTCCAACAATCAAATTTGAATCTACTAAACTTGACCTCTTACTATTTTTCTCACTTTCTAAAACTGGTAATTCAAATTCTTTCAGACGAATATAGCTTTGAAAAGTCAAATTCTAAATATAATATGAAAATTGGCCTCAATTGCCAAATAAATAACTATGTCCAAAATAGCAAACTAGATCAAATTAATGAATTTAGTGTTGATAGATTCAAAGAATAAAATCTTATATTAATAATATGCTATAACACACACATGTCAAAATGCAAAACTCTCTCTCTCTCTCTCTCTAATAATTTCTATTGAATTATGCTAATCTACTTCTCTCTCTCTCTCTCTCTCTCTCTCTCTCTCTCTCTCTCTCTCTCTCTCTCTCTCTCTCTCTCTCTCTCTCTCTCTCTCTCTCTCTCTCTCTCTCTCTCAAAGTACAAATCTAACACTCAATTACCATCAAACACTATCTGCTTGATCTATTTGGAAAGTGATCTTGGTATGCCAATTGCTTTTGCATCCTTGACCATAGAAAACATGGATTTGAAACTGGGATGTCTCAATCTCCTATGCCATGATTCCTCCTTGGAAATATTAGTCCTAAAAGACAACATCACAAGACTTTGCACTTTCATGTGGATCTAGCTTAAAATGCCAGCATATCTAGATCGATGTGCTAGGATCTCATCATCTTTCTTAATAGTACAAGTATTGATATTGAATTTCACATCAAGGCCATTTTCAAGCATCTTTCCAGCACTTATGATGTTCTTTGTGAGTCTAGGCACAAAAAGAGCATTGGAAAGAGATAAAATCTTAGAAGATGCAAGCTTTAAGGGAATACTCCCAATTCCTTCAATAGTACATTCATGATCATTTTCTATGTATATTGATTTCTTAATTCCTTCGTAAGGTACAATAGAATGACAAGAATTCTTGTAGCAGCACATGTGTGATGAAGCTCCACTATCAATGTACCATGATCCATCTTTTCTGAAGGGTGTAGAGGAGAAACTTGATAACATAAGGGATCCTTCTCACTCACTTGCAATAGAGTCTTCTTTCTCATTGGCGATGTTGTCTTGCTTGAGTTGATTCTTCTTCTTAAAGCAATCAGAGGCGTAATGCCCTTTCTTGCCACAAAAGAAACACTTGATCTTCTTCTTCTTGAACTTGGAGGCAGAAGGATGTGATGAATCATCTTCTTCTCCGTCTTTGTCTTTGTTTAAGACATGATATTGTTTCTTGTTCCTCCCTTTGAGCTTGTCTTTGACAAATAGAGATTTGCCATCTTCAATATGATTAGGAGATAGCTTTTCCATTCTCAATAGCTTGTGCTTTTGTCTTGCTTCCTCAAAAATAAGAATTTCTTGAAGGGTCTCCAAACTTGTTAACTCGTCCTTGATAGCAAAGGTTTGGACAAGGTTTTCATAGTCTTCTTTCAAGCCATTAAGTATGACTTGACCTAGCTCAATGGTATTGTGCTCACTAGCTTTTCATTTTCCAATACCACAAAAGGCTTGAACACCATAGCATGAGCCACTATCTCATGTGAATAATTCACAACCATTAAACTTTCTCATGCAAAACAAATTGTATAGTCTATGTGATAATGCAAGTACCAAACTTGTGTAGATATTAAATCATCATTGTCATAAGCAATATCCACTTTTAAGAGATTAAATCGTAGTTTTGTGCATACATTACAAGTTTGATAGGTTGAAAAACTCAAATTATGAAATATAAAAGGTATTTGACACATTTGAGAACTAAATTATGAGAAAAGATATTAGTTTACAATATTTTTTGCAGCCTCCAAATGTAGCACACTGATGTGCTTAGTGAAATAGCTATAACTCTTTTGTAGCCTTAAAAAATGACAAACTAGTGTGCTAAGTAAAACTTTAACTTTTGCAGCCCCCCAAATATGGCATGTCGGCGTGCTACGCAAATTAGCTCAAAAAAAAAAATTTACTTCAAAATTTTCTACTTTGGGATTTCATTATGGGATTCTTAACTATGTATAACCAAACCACAATTCTTAATAATAACATTCAAGTAATGGCATACCCATATTATGGCATACATCAATGAGCCAATAACTCAATGAGAGAGAGAGAGAGAGAGAGAGAGAGAGAGAGAGAGAGAGAGAGAGAGAGAGAGAGAGAGAGAGAGAGAGAGAGAGAGAGAGAGAGAGAGAGAGAGAGAGAGAGGGAGAGAGTGTATTTTACATTCTGCATTGATTTAGGATTTCGGGTAGTAGATGAATAGATAGTGTTTGATGGTAATTGAATGCTAGATTTGTAATTTGAGAGAGAGAGAGAGAGAGAGAAGTATATTAGTATAATTCAATAGAAATTATTAGAGAGAGAGAGTTTTGCATTTTGACATGTGTGTTATAGCATATTATTAATATAAATTTTTATTCTTTGAATCTATCAACCATAGATTCTTTAATTTGATCTACTTTGCTATTTTGTACATAGTTATTTATTTGGCAATTGAGGCCAAATTTCATATTATATTTAGAATTTGACTTTTCAAAGCTATCTTCGTCTGAAAGAATTTGAATTACCACAATAGTAAGAGGTCAAGTTTAGTAGATTCAAATTTGAATGTTGCAGACATTGAATCTAGTCCACATTAAATGATAGGGTTTTTGTTATGGAGGGAAACCAAGCTCATTAATGATGCATGGATATGCTATAAAAGGATGTAAACTCGTGGGAGAAAGGATTCTTCTCTCTCTCTCTCACCTCCTTTCATGCTTATACATGAGTTCTCTTGGGTTGATCTATCCATTGGTGCACTATCTTGATGATATCTTGCAATCTGGTGTGTAGAATGCTCATATTTTGCTATATTCGGATCCACATGTGAAATACAGTAGGTTACTAATTTTGTATGGACAACAACGTCATGTTATCATAAGTTTAATATTTGATCAATATCATTTTGAGTTTGCATCTCTTTCATTAAGTAGACGTTGATTTTCTCCATTTCAAATGGTGTAAATTGTGTTGTCATTCAAACCAAAGATCAATAGATGATTTTGGATCTTAATGATTGACAAATTCTTCACGTATAAAGTCTTTATAGGCTTTCTTTGTCGATAAGTATCCAACCATGATCCATGAACTTGGATCACCTTTTTCCCTTGTTTCCAAGGGAATATTAGCAAAGCAAGTACTTCCAAAAACTCTAAGGTGATCAACCTTAGGCTTGATGTTGAATAAGACTTCATATGGTGTATTTCCTCCAAGACCTCCATCACGCCTAAAAGCTCTGATATTCAATGATAATTCCATCTATGCTTTGAATAATAGGAAATAATCATGCACCATAAATCTTGAAGAAAGAAGATACAACTTAGTATATCTTGTGAAATCATCAATTTTTAATATTGTAACAATAGATATCTAACCGTCTAGGATGGTTGATATTCAAATAGACACTCTGTTTTCAGGGTCAAATAAATTTTGTTCACGAATTATTCACAACAGTTTATCTCTTTGTATTAGCTTCATGTTTTGCAAATTATTCACGACACTTGTCTCTTTTCGACAATTTTGTCTTTCACGAATTGTTCGTGATAGATGACAATTCTTTGAGCTTGAAGAAGAAATCTAGAATATTTCACGAACTGTTCGTGAAAGGTGAGCTTGAAGAATAGTCTAGAAGATTTTGCGAATTGTTCGCAACAATTTTACGACAATCGAGGTTTGAACAAGAAACAAAATATTTTGCGACAAGATTCTATTCGTGAATCTTTTGGGCTTCAACAAGAAAGCCACGAGATTCTACGAGTAACTGTTTCGCGAATATTTTGAGTTAACTACAAGACAAAGTTAGTGAATCTTTTGAGGTCGATCACGGATAAAAATGTTTCAATTTTGCGTTCATTTCTTATTCTTTGTCAAGTAAACTGCGCGCTTTGTTAGTAGAATCAAGATCTGTACATAAAATGCCAAAAGACCTGTCCTGTACCAATATAAATACATGTGCACTACTCGTTGTAACTCACTCACTCAATCAGAGACACGACAGAGCAAGAGATGTATAATGATGAATCAGATTCAGAGTTATAATTTTTTTTTTGATCAATAGATTCTTATTGTCTAAACTGTCTTTAGTTGTCTCTTACTTCTGCATATAATTTTTGCATGCATATTCAATCATGAGCTAATATTGTTCTATTAGTACATAGATCAGATATTGACCATATTGAAGACACTGATATTAGTTTGATTTATTCAAACTTTCACCGTGTTCTCTGTGGAAGAATAATTACTATTTTTCTTACATCTCTCTCTCTCTCTCTCTCTCTCTATTAAATCTTTTAGTCTATTGTAGTTTTGTTTAAATAAATTACAAATTTAACTTTCTAGCAATGCAAATCATCATCGAATATGCATTTACTTTTTTCTCTCTCTAACAAATTACAAATTTAACATTCAATTTTCATCATACACTATATATTCATCTATCACCCTAAATCTTAAATCAATACAAAATGCAAAACACACACAATCTCTCTCTCTCTCTCTCTCTCTCAAATTACAAATCTATCATCCAATTACTACCAAACACTATCTATTTATCTATTATCCTAGATTCTAAATCAATGCAAAATGCAAAACACACACACATACACACTCCCCCCCCCCCCCCCCCGACCAACCCCCCCCCCCCGCCCAACCCCTCTCTCTCTCTCAAATTACAAATCTAACATATAATTACCATCAAACACTATCTAGTTATCTATTGCCCTAAATTCTAAATCAATGCAAAATGCAACATGCAAAACACACACACACATGCACACTTCTTCTTCTCTCTCTCTCTCTCTTTCTCTCTCAAAAATTCATACACTATCTATGCATTATTATCTTTGCACTATCTACTTTACACTTTTTACTTTACACTATTTACTTTAAACTCTTCCTTCATTTACTTTACGCTTTACACTTTCCCTCATCACTTTTTAACATCCCTCCTCACTTTTGTTCACAAAAACAAACAAAGCAAACTTTATCTCTAAGAAAAAAGGCAAAAACAAAACAACTACCTCCAAAACCTCCAAAAACTCCCAAAAGCTCCAAAATCTCCAAGCACGAATAGCTCCAAAATCTCCAAAAGCATAAAAAATCTCCAGCTCCAAATGAACCAAACGCTCCAAATGCACCACCAAATGCTCCAAAACTGTGAGAAAGAGTGAGAAAAGAATTTGCGGATGGCAGAAAAATCCGAAATTCACAGACGTCAGATTCCGAAGTCCCAAAACAGATCGGATTCTAACGTTCGCATCTGTAACTGGTCAAATCAAAAAAATATTCGGGACTCAAATCAATGATGTGGACGTCAGAATGCGACGAACGTCAAATTCCGACGTCCACGTCAGATGCCAACTATTTTTTTTTGTTACACAATATTCCACGCCATATCCACGTCAAAATGTCAGATTTTGACATGTCGGAATCCGACGTCAAGTTTGAAAATTGATTTGCGCCACAGTTTTCCGATCACCGGATGTCCAATTTGGGAATTTTTACTTGGATGTCGGGATCCGAAGCATTGATATGCGACATATTAAAAAATCAACAAAAATCAGTCGGACGTCCACATCGGAATCCCCGTGATATGTTATTGTGAATATTTCAACTTGAGATATTGTCATCATTGGTAGATTAGCACGTTCAGGGTAGGCACCGTCAACCAATGCTTCTATGCTATTTAGCGAGAATTTGAAATGTTTTAAAATTCTTAAAAGTTAATTTCTAATTTTTAATCTAAATCAGCTAGGTGATATAAATTTCAAATGTATGCATTATGATTGGGGCACATCTCAGAAAAAATTAAAGTAAAAAAAGCAAATTTACAAGGGGCCATTTCAAAGTTTAGAACTCCTCTAATGTAGGTATCAATTCATTCTTTGACATTGTTAATGAGAAGAATTTTTAATTTAGAAACAACTTAGTCGAAACATCTCTAACATCAGAGAGTGTTTAAAATATCTCATACATCATTGGAAGTTTGGCCTTTGGAAGCATGACCTAGTAACGACTCTTGAATATTCAAGATCAATAAGACATCGACTTTTATCTTTCAGTTTCAGTTTGTTGGTCAGTCAAAAATTATTTCTCTATATGTTTTATGACTTCCGATAGTTTTTTAGCTAGTAGGATAACTTTGAATCTCCACACCGGGTAGTTACTTCCATCAAGTGATCTATGGCAAACAGTGTATTACTAGAGGAATTCGTGTGTAGATACTAATTACAAGTAAAAATAATAAATGAATGTGCGAGAAAAGATCACCTAGCTTCTCTCAATCTAAGAAGGTTCAAAATAGTTTGATAGCCTATTAAGGATAGAATGCTAAGCAATATGTAACTTGCTCATCCAATTATTAGGATTCATGATGTAAAGCTCAGATTTATTGATTTTGTAGAAGTGGTAGATGTTTGACATAGCCCAGTGTTTAATATCAATATAAGAATAGTCGTCACTGATTGTTGCAATATATAAAAGGTCCTTTTGAAATTTTAAAGTTTGTCTTGCGAGGAAATGTTGCTCATGTCTACAAAGATTGGTGCAATCCTGGTCGACGCGGCTTTTGGTTGAGCGAACGAACCAACGCCACCTCTCTCAACCGTTTTCTCCTTCCTCCTTTCTGTACTCCTCGCTCTCTCCCATTCGTTTTCTCCTTGCTCCTTCCCAATTGCTCTCGAAGGTGGTGCTGAGGCAACGACAACAATGGATAGTTCCATGCATTCGGGGGATCGAGAAAACTCAAAAAAACAGCAGAATGCTGTTAGAATGCTCGTCTGCTGGAAATGCCAACGCTCTGTGCATAGCCATTCTGATCAGCTTCCATATTATCCACACAAAACTATTCATCCGTCGTTGTACGTGTGCCGTGTGTGTGAGAAACGTGAGGAAGCTGCGGCTTCTGGAAATGTGGGTATGGAAGAATTTCCTCCTGCTTTGTCACAGAATTCAGCCCACGCAGAAAAGAAACAGCCTGTAGATCCCTGTGCGGTGACGCCTTCACAATATGCAGCAGGTCAATGTTCATCCACTAGTATTGAGATAGAAATGGATGATGCTACAGAACGTGCAGCTTTGGAAGATTAGGCTGCTGCTGCGTACACTGCGGCAGAATGCGCAAGGAAGGCTGCCAAAGAGGCCAGGGCTCGAGCTGATGCGCTAAAGCTAGTTTCTGACAAGGCTATAGCAAAAGCCACGGCAGCAATACAGACTGCACTTATTGCAGAAATAGAAGCCGCTAAGGTTCGAACCCTGCTTCGAATTCGTGATCCACCGGTGGATTCAAGTACTTCATCATTGGGGAGTAGTTCATCATCGGAGAGCGGTTAGAGGACAGAGTGGAATACCTCATCATTATGAATGTGGAATCAAACACTTCAGCAGTGAAGACAAGCGATCAGCAGGGCAGCTGCGTCAGTCACATGCTGCACAGTGCAATGTGACTAATTCAATCTTTGACAGAAGCTCAAAATCAGATTGCGGACGATCCGGATTTATTGCCTGAAAGGTTTTACGTTTTTTGGGATTGCCCACGGCAAAGTCTATCGTTTTTGTGAAATATCTAATGATTAGTTAAATAGAAGACAAGCGATCATGAGCAGGGCAGCCGCGTCTGTCACATGCTGCAATGAGACTAATTTAGTCTTTGACAGAAGCTCAAAACCAGATTTGGCAAAGTCTATCGTTTTCGTTTAAATGCTTATTGGAAATTTTTTGTGTCTCAAGTTTTTTAAAGAGTGTCACGTATTTTTCTTCTTTCAGAATTAGGGTTGGTTCTCTTTGTTCGAGCGAGATCTTCCGAAACTCTTGTACATTTTTTAGGT
The DNA here is from genome assembly GCA_029204225.1 of Diphasiastrum complanatum. Lineage (NCBI taxonomy): Eukaryota > Viridiplantae > Streptophyta > Lycopodiopsida > Lycopodiales > Lycopodiaceae > Diphasiastrum > Diphasiastrum complanatum. The sequence continues at coordinate 18,549,814 of CM055107.1, read as the reverse complement.
CTTAGAATTATCAAGACTCTTAGCCTCACCACGTACACTGAGCACATCCAAGAATTATACATAGAGAGCTCATTGTTCTGTACACAGGATGCTACTGGAGGTGGGGAATAGCTAATGCCTCGGTTCTGTTGCACGTTCTCTTGATGCCTGCTATGGCTACTGATGAGCTGTGCTTCCTTTGGCTTTCTCTGATTGCTAGTTTATCCATGTAGTTCTTTTTTTGTTAAACATTTTCTTATCAATACTGTGTTGAGGTTGGTCGATGGAGTTTGGAAGAAAGTCAATGTTAAAGGATAAATTGTGAAGGTAGTCTAAACAATTGAGGCAGCTTGGACCTTAATGAAGGCCTCATCTACCCAATGTAAAAGTGGGTGCCCCATGAATGGAAAAAAGTAGACATTTGTAGATGTAGTACGTAACATTTGTACAGCATACTATTCCACATATCAATGATGAATTAATCTAAATCTTCTCCTTAAAGTTGTAATATAAGCTATTCTAAGATGATGTGTGCAAATACGGAATAGATGAACTCAGAAACTTTGGCTCCTTGTCAGTGGTTAAATAACTAAGAGGTTGCAACTTTCCAGCTCACTTCCTTTAGTATGAAAATGTATGGGCTGTGCTGAGATGATAAAGAGTAATTAAGCTCAACAGACATGCAATGTTTAATCTAGAAGCTGAATACATATTAGACCTCAATGTTAGGTTCACTTTTGGTGGCATGTTTTCACTACTTAAAATGTCATATTGTGCTTAGTAGACTATAGAGAAAGTTTTAGTATCCACAATTTTTTACCTTTCGTTCGTTTTTGGCTGACTTGCTAATCATTTTGTTGTCTCTATTAATCATTGTCTATAACAGTCTTGAGTATTCATAGAAGAAAGATATGGTTACATGCTTCATGGCAAAAGACTTATGACTTACAGTTTATATCGGGTACTCATTGAGCAGTCTAGAAATCTACAAAGCAAATATGTTATGATCTCAGTCATGAAATGTGATTTTTGATCATTTTCCACTTCGATGGAGCTAGGTAATAAGTTTGTTAAGGCATACTAGACATCTGTGAAAATATCAATGTAAAAAACTGTGACAGGATTATGTGGCTACTTCTCAGCGTCATAGAAATAGGGAAAAGGAAAGAAAATGTACACAAAAATAGAGACAAAACACCACATGGAAGACTAGATAAACTTCATCTCACTTGCATTCACGTTCTCAGATACAAAAATGCTCTACCTCCTACAAATCAGCCACCCTAATTTGCCTACTAATTTCTTACAAATCTGCTACTATTAATATGCTAATCTACTATCTGCTATAGTAGTAGGTGAAGACACTTAAGGTTTCTTATGACAGAGCGCCCATGTTTTGTGTTCCAATGGAGCCGCGATGAAAAAACAAGCTTAGGAAGTCTTTCTTCGGCTTTCTAGAATTTTTTGAATTTTGTCACATAAGTCAGAATAAGGCTTAGCACATGTTTCCACAATTCCTCGGCCTCTTCGCATTTTTTCGCATTTTGCAAATTTTGCGACATAAGCTTTTTCGCAAATTTTGGGAACTACCCAAGGCACCACAAAAGGAAATGTACACAAAAATTATAATCATTTCATGTATGAAATTTTTTTGAATCTATTCAAGCTAGAAAGCATTTTTCAACATTTTTCTATCATTGCTTGAGAAGTTTGTTGACCAAAGATTTAAGAATTGAAGTTTTCAGGTCTGAATAGTGATTGTATGGATTTCTGAGATTTCACACGTGTAAAAATCAGTACACTTCAATCCTTTTATTCTCTTTGTTGCTGAATCCAAAGATAGTGACTAGATAGCCTGTTGGAAAGCTAGCAAAGTCTAGATTCCATTGCAATTTGTTTCAAATCAATTTGATGAGACAATCAAGAGTTAGAGTCTCTTAAATAAGGGTAGCGATTATCCTAGACCCGAGTGGACACTTTTTGATTTGACAGAAAAATGTTTGTTTGATCCAAAATTCCATATTCGCATATACCAATCTTCCAAACTTGAGATCTAGACATTGTTTTGTGTTTTTTGACACATTGTTTCATAAAAAGTGATTGTATTAGAGTAAATTGTGTTTTCTTTGAGCATTCTACACGTGCCAAAGAAAGTTAATACAAAAAATTGTCTAAACTCCATTTCAAAGTGAGAGGTTGATCTAGTTTGCAAAACATTGGTAGAAATTTTGAGATCTATCTCATATATTGTTGCAAGATCTTGCATAGGATTTGGTAGTAAACCCTTTGTATTTCCTATAGTGAGAGAGAAGCAACATATTTTCTGTTCATTACTATGATTTTTCACATCTAATGGCATCCGTTGGAGGATATCTCTTAGAAGCTAGTGAAAGACTGATCACCTCCAACTACTCTATTTGGAAGGTTAGAATGGAGTCTATTCTAATACTCCAAGATGTAATGGACATTGTACTAGGACTTGAGGAGGAGCCTCAAGTACAACTAGAATTACAAAAATATAAAAAGAGAGCTAAGATGGCTCTTCATTTCATAAAAATGAATGTCTCTAATGAGATCTTAAGAGAAATTGGATCTTGCACCTCTGCTAAGGAAGCTTGGGATGCACTCAAGGCAATATATGAGGCCAAGAATACCTCTAGAATACTCACTATTAGAAATCAAATTTTTGAAAGTTTCCAAAGAACTGAGGAGAGTGCTTCTAATTATGTGTTGAGAATTAAAGACCTTCATTGAGAGCTTGCTTCTGTTGGAGTGACAATCAACCAAGATGAGCTAGCTCAAGTCATACTTAATGGCTTGAAATAAGACTACCTTGTCCAATCCTTTGCTATCAAGGATGAGTTAACAAGTTTGGAGACCCTTCAAGAAATTCTTATTTCCGAGGAAACAAGACAAAAGTACAAGATTTTGAGAATGGAAAAGCTATCTCTTAATCATATTGAAGATGGCAAATCTCTATTTGTCAAAGACAACCTCAAAGGGAGGAACAAGAACCAACAATATCATGTCTAAAACAAAGGCAAATCAAAGGACAAAGACAAAGATGGAGAAGAAGATGATTCGTCACATCCTTCTGCCTCCAAGTTCAAGAAGAAGAAGATCAAGTGTTTCTTTTGTGGCAAGAAAGGGCATTACGCCTCTGATTGCTTTAAGAAGGAGAATCAACTCAAGCAAGACAACAACATCAATGAGAAAGAAGACTCCATTGCAGGTGAGGGAGAAGGATCCCTTATGTTATCAAGTTTCTCCTCTACACCCTTCCAAAAACATGGATCATGTTACATTGATAGTGGAGCTTCATCACGCATGTGCTACTACAAGAATTCTGGTCATTCTATTGTATCTTATGAAGGAATTAAGAAATCAATATACACAGAAAATGATCATGAATGTACTATTGAAGGAATTGGGAGTAGTCCCTTAAAGCTTGCATCTTCTAAGATTTTATCTCTTTCCAATGTTGTTTTTGTTCCTAGACTCACAACGAACATCATAAGTGTTGGAAAGATGCTTGAAAATGCCTTGATGTGAATTTTAATATCAATACTTGTACTATTAAGAAAGGTGATGAGATCCTAGCACATGGATCTAGATATGCTGGCATTTTCAAGTTAGATCCACATGAAAGTGCAAAGTCTTGTGATGTTGCCTTTTAGGACTAATATTTCCAAGGAGGAATTATGGCATAGGAGATTGAGACATCCAGTTTCAAATCCATGTTTTCTATGGTCAAGGATGCAAAAGCAATTGGCATACCAAGATCACTTTCCAAATAGATCAAGCCATGTGAGGCTTGTGCAATAGCAAAATCACATAAGAAGCCATTTCCAAGGTCTTCTATCAAGACTACACATCCATTAGAGTTGATACACTCAGATGTACATTTTATATCATCTAAAAGCAAGGGAGGTGCCACTTGCTTTGTTACTTTTATTGATGATTTCACAAGATCTACTAAGCTACATCTTCTTTCTTCAAGATTTATGGTGCATGATTATTTCCCATTATTCAAAGCATATGTTGAGATGGAATTCTCATTGAAGATTAAAGCTTTTAAGAGTGATGGAGGTCTTGGAGGAAATACACCATATGAAGTCTTGTTCAACATCAAGCCTAAGGTTGATCACCTTAGAGTTTTTGGAAGTACTTGCTTTGCTAAAATTCCCTTTGAAACAAGGAAAAAAGGTGATCCAATTTCATGGATCATGGTTGGATACTTATAGACAAAGAAGGCCTATAAAGGCTTTATACGTGAAGATTTTGTCAATCATTAAGATCCAAAATCATCTATTGACCTTTGGTTTGAATGACAACACAATTTACACCATTTGAAATGGAGAAAATCAACATCTACTTAATGAAAGAGATGCAAACTCAAAATTGATCAAATATTAAACTTATGATAACATGATGTTTCTGTCCGTACAAAATTAGTAACCTACTGTAATTCACGTGTGGATCCGAATATAGCAAAATATGAGCATTCTACACACCAGATTGCAAGATATCATCAAGATAGTGCACCAACGGATAGATCAACTCAAGAGAACTCATGTATAAGCATGAAATGAGATGAGAGAGAGAAGAATCCTTTCTCCCACTAGTTTACATCCTTTTATAGCCCTATCATTTAATGTGGACTAGATTCAATGTCCCCAACATTCAATTTGAATCTACTAAACTTGACCTCTTACTATTTTTCTCACTTTCTAAAAGCGGCAATTCAAATTATTTCAAACGAATATAGCTTTGAAAAGTCAAATTTCAAATATAATATGAAAATTGGCCTCAATTGCCAAATAAATAACTATGTCCAACATAGCAAACTAGATCAAATTAAAGAATTTAGGGTTGATAGATTCAAAGAATAAAATCTTATATCAATAATATGCTATAACACAGATGTCAAAATGCAAAACTCTCTCTCTCTCTCTCTCTCTCTCTCTCTCTCTCTCTCTCTCTCTCTCTCTCTCTCTCTCTCTCTCTCTCTCTCTCTCTCTCTCTCTCTCTCTCTCTACGAACCTACTTCTCATAAAATTCATTTTTTGATCAATAGTTTCTTATTGTCTAAATTGTTCTTAAGTTGTCTCTTACTTCCGCATATAATTTTTGCACGCATATTCAATCACATCTAATACTGTTCTATTAGTACATAGATCAGATAAACACCCGATTGAAGACACTTATATTAGTTTGATTTATTCAAACTTTAATCGTGTTCTCTGTGGACGAATAATTACTATTTTTCTTACAGTGGTATCAGAGCTCACGGAATTAAATCTGCTACAGTGGTATCAGAGTATATAAGTTCAAAGCTGATACAGTGGTATCTTCACACCTCTCTTAGCATTATTCATACATCCATCAGCAAGTTGGTATCTGGAGTGATTTAGAAAATTAGAATATGTCGTCGATTATCAATATTCAGGCTAAGATAAGTACGATCTTGGACCTAGAAGGTTAAAAATACTTGATTTGGAAATTAAAGACTTCACTCTTGTTGAAGGGCGAAGGTCTATGACAATGGGTAGAATCAATAGAGGAGAAGCCAGTAGCTACTCATGGCAAAGAACTTCAGGAATGGAGTTTAAAAAATGACAAAGCTATAGCAATTATTGCATCTTCAGTGCATGACAATATATTGCTAGATCTTACATCAATTTTGAATGCAAAAGATTTATGGGAAGAATTGCAAACCAAGAATGAGACTCGATCTCGTAATCAAATCATGTTCTTAGAAGTCCAATTAACATACCTACAGTGGGACGGCAAAGACCTGAATACATTTGTGGAAAAGATAAAAGATTTGTTTATTTCCTTGCAAAATTCTGGTGCAGAAAATACAATTTCTATGGAAAAACAGCTTAGTTATTTTCTTCGAGCCCTACCCAGGTCATTCCACACAACAAGAACCTTATTGGCGAAAGATGCGACTATGACACTTCAAAAGGCAATAGACGGAGTTAAGGAGGAAGTAGAAGCCCGTGAACGCTATGATGACAATTGTGAATCCGAAAAAGCTCTATTTACTCCGAAGAATAAATCTTCTAAGAAGTCTAAGTTTAAGAGGAAGTCATCTAAGAAGAATGAGTCTAAGACTAGTGAACAAGAATATGGAAAACAACAGAAGAATTATTGTGGTAAGACAATCTACAACATATGCAATAGATCAGGTCACACAAAAGAAAAGTGTTGGTTCAATCCAAAATTGAATGCATTCATTGTCATAAACGGGGTCATGCAGCAATAGACTGTTATCAAGAATCCCAGAAACAAAAAGGAGCATAATCGAAGTAAACTTTTAGATTCAAACTATGTCGAATACAAAGCAGAATGCTCCAGAGCAGCAGAAGACAGGGCAACAAGGAACTCAATAACTTAGGTTAGTGCTGATCTATGACGTTCATCTGATTCTAAAACTCGAGAAGTAGTACTTGATTCAGGAGCCACCTCATATTTTGTTTCCTCGAAAAAAATGCTCTCTGAGTACAAGAAGACAAACTATGCGAGATTCATTATACTTGGAGACGGTTCTAAGCACGTAGTTGATGGAACTGGTGTATTATGGCTAGACACGAATTAGGGAAACAAGAAACTGGAGGAAGTTCTCTATGTCCCTACTTTGGACAAAAATCTTCTATCTGTAGCTAAGATAGTCGATACAGACATGTCAGTAACCTTTACAAAGAGCTCTTGTAAATATATGTGGAATATTTTGATAACTTGGTTGCTAAAGGTAACAGAGAAGGAAATTCATATCACACAAGTAAATCAAACTCAGGAATCAACAGATATATTGTGGCACAAAAGGCTATGTCACATGAACATGGAAGCCTTGTACTAAGCCAACAAAAGTCCGAGAATTCAAGGAGTCAAAATCAAAAGTAGAGATATTTGAACTACTTGCAAATCTTGTCTTAAAGGCTAGATGACTAGAACACCTTTCAGTAAGGATGTTTATAAAGCAATTAAGGTACTTGAAATTGTGCATTCAGATATTTGTGGACCATTTGGAGTATTGTCGTTGGGTGATGCAAAGTACGTCATTACATTTATTGATGAATTCATTAAGTTCGCTGTAGTACACTTTATGCGTACTAAATCTGAAGCTTTTGAGAAATTTGTTGAGTATACAAATTGGGTTGAGAAGAAGACATGCAATAATTTAAAGCAGATTCCCACAGATCATGGAGGTGCATACATTTCCAACAAATTCAATGCTTACTGTACTAATGAAGGTATTATGCACACTGACACTGCATCTTACACACCTCAGCACAATGGAATAGCTGAACGAATGAATCGTACACTTATGGAAGCTGCAAGTACATTCTTTGGGCTTCAAACCTCTATTTGCTAAGTCAAATGTCTATATAAAGCATGTCGAGAGTTGATGCCAGATGAAATGTCCGACTTATTATTATCATGCGACATTCATCCTCAATTCACCAACAAATACACACCACAACAAATTAGAGTAGTCGAGAGGAAGAATCGAACATTACTCAATGCAGCACAATCAATGATGTCAAATGCTCAGCTACACAAGAATGTTTGGGTTGAAGGTATTTCAACAGATTGCTATCTGCAAAACTATTCAAGCACTAAAGCAATCGATTCAAAGACTCCCTTATAAGCCTTTCATGGATGCAAACCGAGTCTAAAACACCTTCGAGTGTTTGGTTGTCTTCGTTATGTGCAGATTCCCTCTGACCTAAGAAAGAAGAAGCTTGATCATGTTAGCTAATTTTATCGAATACTCGACATCACACAAAGCCTATCAAATCTACAATGTCGAATCAAGCCTAATCACAGTCACCTTCCTCGAACATGGATTTTACGACTTCAAGCAGAAGCAGCCAATGCAAGAGTTCGTTCCAACGACTCGCATCACCATCGATAGTCCTCGCCATTCTAACTAACTATCAAATTTTTCCATCTCGCACAGCAACAAGAATCATCATCTCAACAACCAATTTTTTTTCAAAGATTTGCATGACATCGACAAGAGGCTGATTGTTAAATCCCTCAGAAATTCATCAATTATGATGAACCTTCCTCAGTGGCAAAAGCATTGTCGAGTTCGAATGTAGACAACTACCATGCATGCTGAGTATAATTCATTGATGAATAACAAGACTTGGCATCTTGTCCAAGCTCCTCCTGATGCAAAGATTATTGACACTAAGTGGATCTTCAAGTTAAAGCTTAATCTAGATGGTTTGATAGCCTAATGGAAAGCTTGACTAGTCGTCAAAGGATATGAACAAACCTATGGGATTGACTACACTGAGACTTTCAGTCTAGTCATGAGACTCCAGTCAATTTGATCTTTACTTGCTATTGTAGTTGCTGAAGGTCTAGAAGTTCACCTTATGAATGTTCAGATAGCCTTTTTGATCGACTACATACAAGAAGACATCTACATCTATCAACTTGAAAGTTACATCCTTCAAGGCCAAGAACACAAAGTATGTAAGCTGCATAAAGCTCTCTATGGGTTAAAGCAAGCTCCAAGGGCCTGGTTCGATAGAATCAATCGATTCTTGTTGCAGCACGACTTCATCCCTAAATCTACTGACTCTAATGTTTATCTCAAACATAGAGGCCCAAGCTATGTAATAATAGCTCTATAAGGTGATGACTTCTTGATCATTAGCAATTCAAATCAGTTGCTTCATGAGACAAAGATGCTATTGTCGAAGGAATTCGAAATGACCGATTCAGGACCAATGCATTACCTTCTCGGGATCGAGATAGTTAGAGACAGATCAAATAGAAGGATTGCAATAAACCAAGAAAGGTATCTAACCAGTGTACTTTTTAGCTATGGCATGGAAAACAACAAATCGATAGACTCACCTATGGATCCAAGATTCAAGCTGTCAGAAGACATGTGCCTAATAACTGAAGCAGAGAAGAAGGAGATGTGCAAGTACCCCTATTAGATACATTCAAGCCATGAAGCACTATGCTCTGTGATATAATGGAAATACAGAGGACGCTTTGACATTGTTTTTTTTATTTTGACTCTGATTGGGCTAGAAATGTGGACACACGAAAATCCACTTATGGCTATCTTTGTTTTCTAGAAGGATCCATTTCATGGAATAGTCGAAAATAGATATGCATTTCTTTGCCTTCCAGAGAGTTCAAATATGTCGCAGCCACTCTGCAATGAAGGAAATTATCTGGCTTAGAAGATTGCTCCATGATCTCATTCAGACCAACTATACTCTAGTGTGACAATTAGAGCTGCATTGCTGCTATCTCGGAACCCACAAACTCACTCTAGAACTAAACATATTGAAGTTCAATTTCATTTTCTTAAAGAGAAAGTTCTAAACAAGATTGTCGCATTAAGTTACTGTCATACCGATAGTATGTTGGCTGATATTTTGACTAAACCTCTGTTTAGGACAAAGCATATTAGTTTATGCAAGCTATTAAGCTTTATTCAAGATCCTAGGAGTTACCCTTAAGGGAGAGTGTTGGAGTTCATCCTCACTCCTACGATTAGATTTTTATATCCTTTTAAACACTTTTATAAATATGTGCTGTTTCAATATTTTTAATGTGCTAAACAAAATAGTGTGATATCAATCTTGCAAGTGAATTTTCTCAAAAGAAATAGCAAATAATGAATTGGATTCCAAAAAAATCCAAATGATTGAAATGGTATGTTTGTTGGAAAGAGATTTTCCAACTTCCTTTTTGGATATAAAAGTTCTTCTTCTAGTGCATTTGGTCGCAGAAGTATCAATAGTAGGACCTTGAGCATTTTATGAAAGTTTTGAAGGGCTTTGTGAGACAAAAGACAAGGCCAGATGGTAGCATTGCAGAACGTTGGCTTGTACAAGAATCTTTGTTTCACATCACTGAAATAATCTCACAATTGCATTCTGCAAGTCCAAAAATGTGGTGTGAAGAAGAAGATGAACATGTTAAGGGTGAAGAATCACAAGGAGATGGTGTGAAAAAGAGACTTTCATCTCAATTAAAAGATAAATTGACACATATATATTATATAATTGTGGACATATGGAAATGTGGACTTCAAGGTATGAAGAAGTCAAAAAGGAAAGAAACATTACATTGAAATGAAGAAGACAAATCAATCGAAGAAGAAGGAGAGCATTGGAGAACGACGAACCTTTGGAGCCTTTACCTTCAAAATGGACTCGTGAATGGGTTCTAATTATGATGCTCAAAGCATTGGAAAATGGAGAAGAAATGACCAAATTAGAATGAGAATTTGTTCTTGGATGTGCATGGAAGGTTAGTTTAGTATTGTCTTTGTGAAGTTTTGTTTTTGCAATACTCTATATATAAATAGTATTTAAATTTACAAAAAGTTGTTTTTTTTTGTGTTTTAATATAAATCATACACTGCCATGTGGGCATATGGACATCATTGTTGTGTTGAGAGAGTTGACAACAAGCAACGTACATATGATTGTGGTATAATGGCCAACTTTCAACAAGAGAGTCATTCTAGTGCGAGGGACATAAATATCATTTCAGGCGACCTAGAATACGTCAACACATTGCAACATATTTATGAAGTCGATTACGAGACCAACTACAAATACTTTGTTTTTTACGTAAAATACTTTAAGATCATCAATCGTGGAAGCAATGCCATGATTAGAAATGATAACTCAAAGTTTTTTTCAAATCGACTCAACAAAATGTACATCGATGAACTCTCATGACACTTTAGTATTGCCACAACATTGCGAACATGTGAGATTCTACAATCCCAATGTCATTAATATTTTCAATGTCTTATTTAATTAATGCAAGAAAACAATGTGTGTTTGAAGGAAAAGACATTGTAACATTATACACATGATGAACCACGACCCAATTTTGAGGTCACCCACTTTTACATTGGGTAGATGAGGCCTCCATTAAGTTCAAAGCTGCCTCAATTGTTTAGATTACCTTCACAATTTATCCTTTAACATTGACTTTCTTTCAAACTCCATTGACCAACCTCAACACATAGTATTGATAAGAAGATGTTTAACAAAAAAAGAACTACATGGATAAACTAGCAATCAAAGAAAGCCAAAGGAAGCACAGCTCATCAGTAGCCATAGCAGGCATCAAGAGAACGTGCAAAAGAACGTAGGCATTAGCTGTTCCCCACCTCCAGTAGCATCCTGTGTACAGAACAATGAGCCTTTTGCAGCTATATTTGTGCTGTTATAGAGAATGAGCAAAAAGGCAGAACTTCCTGAATGAAAGTTCAGCCACCTTCATCACAAACCCCGGTCATGCTAGAAAGACAGATTAGAGACATCGTACTGACAGATAATCTGGTATTCTTATAAGCCATTTCATCACCTTCAACTTCAAAATATGTCCAAACTTGTTTTTGGACATAAGAAAGATAGGGCTTCAGAATCTTACCAGCCACTGTCGCAACATTTTCTTTGAACCTTTCTTGTAGACCCACCAGGATCAACAGCTACGGCCACCGCTGCACGAAATGGGCCAAGAAAAAAACTTTCTGAAAGCAACAAATTTCCCAACGTGGCATGCAAGGAAGCTGGTATGTGGCAGTCCACAGGTCCACGTAACGAAGAGCTGTGTGGGTGCAAAGCATCTGCCCACGTGCATCCTTTTTGGCTTCAAAATCAAGGATGTGGGAGAGCTTTCGAGGTGGAAAGCTTCTACTGAGCAATGGTTCCAGGATTTGCATAATAACTGTTTCGGGATGTGGTAATTTTGAGCTCTGCAACCTATTATTACCGAAGGATTTTAACTCTGTGCAGCTTGTCTCTATGTATAATTCTTGGATGTGCTCAGTGTACGTGGTGAGGCTAAGAGTCCTGATAATTCTAAGACCTAAAAAATGTACAAGAGTTTCGGAAGATCTCGAACAAAGAGAACCAACCCTAATTCTGAAACAAGAAAAATACGTGACACTCTTCAGAAAACGTGAGACACAAAAAATTTCAAGTAAGCATTTAAACGAAAACGATAGACTTTGCCAAATCTAGTTTTGAGCTTCTGTCAAAGATTGAATTAGTCTCATTGCAGCATGTGACAGACGCGGCTGCCCTGCTCATGATCGCTTGTCTTCTATTTAACTAATCATGAGATATTTCACTTCTATTTAACTATTTAACGAAAACGATAGACTTTGCCGTGGGCAATCCCAAAAAACGTAAAACCATTGAGGCAATTAATCGAGATCGTCCGCAATCTGGTTTTGAGCTTCTGTCAAAGATTGAATTAGTCACATTGCACTGTGCAGCATGTGACTGACGCAGCTGCCCTGCTGATCGCTTGTCTTCACTGCTGAAGTGTTTGATTCCACATTCCTAATCATGAGATATTCCACTCTGTCCTCTAACCGCTCTCCGATGATGAACTACTCCCCAATGATGAACTACTTGAATCCACCGGTGGATCACGAATTCGAAGCAGGGTTCGAACCTCAGCGGCTTCTATTTCTGCAATAAGTGCTGTCTGTGTTGCTGCCGTGGCTTTTGCTATAGCCTTGTCAGAAACTAGCTTTAGCGCATCAGCTCGAGCCCTGGCCTCTTTGGCAGCCTTCCTTGCGCATTCTGCCGCAGTGTACGCAGCAGCAGCATAATCTTCCAAAGCTGCACGTTCTGTAGCATCATCCATTTCTATCTCAATACTAGTGGATGAACATTGACCTGCTGCATATGGTGAAGGCGTCACCGCACACGGATCTACAGGCTGTTTCTTTTCTGCGTGGGCTGAATTCTGTGACAAAGCAGGAGGAAATTCTTCCATACCCACATTTCCGGAAGCCGCAGCTTCCTCACGTTTATCACACACACGGCACACGTACAACGACGGATCAATAGTTTTGTGTGGATAATATGGAAGCTGATCAGAATGGCTATGCACAGAGCGTTGGCATTTCCAGCAGACGAGCATTCTAACAGCATTCTGCTGTTTTTTCGAATTTTCTCGATCCCCCGAATGCATGGAACTATCCATTATTATCGTTGCCTCAGCACCACCTTCGAGAGCAATTGGCAAGGAGCAAGGAGCAAGGAGAAAACGAATGGGAGAGAGCGAGGAGTAGAGAAAGGAGGAAGGAGAAAACGGTTGAGAGAGGTGGCGTTGGTTCGTTCGCTCAACCAAAAGCCGCGTCGACCAGGATTGCACCAATCTTTGTAGACATGAGCAAGATTTCCTCGCAAGACAAACTTTAAAATCTCAAAAGGACCTTTTATATATTGCAACAATCAATGACGACTATTCTTACATTGATTTTAAGCACTGGGCTATGTCAAACATCTACCACTTCTACCAAATTAATAAATCTGAGCTTTACATCATGAATCCTAATAATTGGATGAGCAAGTTACATATTGCTTAGCATTCTATACCTTAATAGGCTATCCAACTATTTTGAACCTTCTTAGATTGAGAGAAGCTAGGTGCTATCTTTTCTCGTACATTCATTTATTATTTTTACTTGTAATTAGCATCTACACAGGAATTCCTCTAGTAATACAGTGTTTGCCATAGATCACTTGATGGAAGTAACTACCACGTGTGGAGATTCAAAGTTATCCTACTAGCTGAAAAACTATGGGAAGTCATAGAACATATAGAGAAATAATTTTTGACAAACCAACAAACACTTATAAAGTGAAAGATAAAAGTCGATGTCTTATTGATCTTGAATATTCAAGAGTCATTACTAGGTCATGCTTCCAAAGGTCAAACTTCCAATGATGTATGAGATATTTTAAACACTCTATGATGTTAGAGATGTTTCGGCTAAGTTGTTTCTAGAATGAATTGATACCTACATTAGAGAAGTTCTAAACTTTGAAATGGCCCCTTGTAAATATGCTTTTTTTTCCTTAATTTTTTCTGACATGTGGCCCAATCATAATGCATACATTTGAAATTTATATCGTGTAGATGATTTAGATTAAAACTTAGAAATTAACTTTTAAGAATTTTAAAATATTTCAAATTCTCGCTAAATAGCATACAAGCATTCTATTAGTTGACGGTGCCTACCCTGAACGTGCTAATCTACCCACGATGACAGCATCTGAAGTTGAAATATTCACAATAACATATCACGGGGATTCCGACGTGGACGTCCGACTGATTTTTGTTAATTTTCTATTATGTTGCATATCAATGCTTCGGATTCCGACGTCCAAGTAACAATTCCCAAATTGGACGTTCGGTGATCGGTAAACTGTGGTGCAAATCAATTTTCAAACTTGACGTCGGATTCCGACGTGTCAAAATCTGACATTTTGACGTTGATATGGCATGGAATATGGCGTAACGAAAAAAAATAGTTGGCATCTGACGTGGACGTCGGATTCCAACGTTCGTCGCATTCTGATGTCCACGTCATTGATTTGAGTCCCGAATATTTTTCTGATTAGACTGGTTACGGATGCGGACGCAAGATTTCGATGTGTTTTGGGACTTCGAAATCCGACGTCTGTGAATTTCGGATTTTTGTGCCATCTGCAGATTCTTTTCTCACTATTTCTCACAGTTTTGGAGCATTTGGTGCATTTGGAGCGTTTGGTTCATTTGGAGCTGGAAAATTTTGATGCTTTTGGAGCTTTTGGAACTTTTGGAGGTAGTTGTTTTGTTTTTGCCTTTTCTCTTAGAGATAAAGTTTGCTTTGTTTGTTTTTGTGAAAGAAAGTGAGGAGGGATGTTAAAAAGTGATGAAGGGAAAGTGTAAAGCGTAAAGTAATTGAAGGAAGAGTGTAAAGTAAATAGTGTAAAGTAAAAAGTGTAAAGTAGATAGTGTAAAGTAGATAGTGCAAAGATAATATTGCATAGATAGTGTATGAATTTTTTAGAGAGAGAGAGCGAGTGAGAGAGAGAGAGAGAGAGAGAGAGAAGTGTGCATGTGTGTGTGTGTTTTGCATTTTGCATTGATTTAGAATTCAGGGCAATAGATAAATAGATATAGTTTGATAGTAATTAAATTTTAGATTTGTAATTTGAGAGAGAGAGAGAGGGGTGGGGGAGGGGGAGTGTGTATGTGTGTGTGTTTTGCATTTTGCATTAATTTAGAATTTAGGATAATAGATAAATAGATAGTGTTTGGTAGTAGTTGAATGATAGATTTGTAATATTAGAGAGAGAGAGAGAGAGAGAGAGAGAGAGAGAGAGAGAGAGAGAGAGAGAGAGAGAGAGAGATTGTGTCTGTGTGTGTGTGTGTTTTTTGCATTTTGTATTGATTTAAGATTTAGGGTGATAGATGAATAGATAGTGTATGATGAAAATTGAATGTTAAATTTGTAATTTGTTAGAGAGAAGGAAAAGCAATTGCATATTCGATGATGATTTGCATTGCTAGAAAGTTAAATTTGTAATTTATTTAAACAAAACTTAACAGAGAGAGAGAAATGTAAGAGAGGTAATAAATATTCTTCCACAGAGAACATGATGAAAGTTTGAATAAATCAAACTGATATCAGTGTCTTCAATCGGGTCTATATCTGATCTATGTACTAATAGAACAGTATTAGCTCAGATTGCACATGCATGCTAAAATTATATGCGGAAGTAAGAGACAACTTAAGACAATTTAGACAATAAGAATCTATTGATCAAAAATGAATTTTATAACTCTGAATTTGATTCATCATTATACATCTCTTGTTGTCTTATCTCGCTGTTGTGTCTCTGATTGAGTGAGTGAGTTACAACGAGTAGTGCACATGTATTTATATTGCTACAGGACAGGTCTTTTGGCCTTTTATTTACAGGTCTTTTTGCCTTTTAATATTCGCAACAATTTATCTCTTCGTCTTAGCTTCGTGTTTCACAAATTATTCGCGACAATTGTCTCTTTGCGACAATTTCATCTTTCGAGAATTGTTTGTGATCGATGTCAATTCTTTGAGCTTGAAGAAGAAATCTAGAATATTTCGTGAATTGTTTGCGATAGGTGAGCTTGAAGAACAGTCCAGAAGATTTTGCGAATTGTTCGCAACAATTTTACGACATCTAAGGTTTGAACAAGAAAGATAATATTTTGCGACAAGATTGTATTCACGAATGTTTCGAGCTTCAACAAGAAAGCCACGAGCTTCTATGAGTAACTGTTTTGCGAATCTTTCGAGTTGACTGCAAGACAAAGTTTGCGAATCCTTTGAGGTTGATCACGGATAAAAATGTTTTGATCTCGCTTTCGTTTCTTATCCTTTGTTAAGTAAACTGCGCTCTTTGTTAGTAGGACCAAGATCTCTCTTATCAGTTGTTCTACAGCTCCCTCTCAAAGTGGGTAGTTGGATTAATCCCAATCTTCTTTGTTGCTTCTCGAACAAAGCTTTACTGAGTGGCTTTGTAAAGATATCAGCTGTCATTTCCTCTGTGGGTATCAAGACTGTCTTTAGTATCTTCTTCTCAACTAAGTCCCAAATCACATGATATTTGATAACTATGTGCTTTGTTTTTTAGTGAAATACAAGATCTTTTGTAAGATAGATTGCCAAAGTGTTATCCATTAACAAGACATAAGGTTCAGAAATAGATTCATCAAATCCTTCCAAAATCTATTTAATCCAGATCAACTCATTTTCCATCTTGGCTGTTACTACATATTCCGCTTCACAGGAAGATCGAGCTACTATTATTTGCTTCTTGCTTATCCAGAGTATGGCTGTGCCAAATGCTAGAGTACAACCTCCTGAATTACTTTTGCTATCATTTTTCATGGATGCCTAGCTTGCGTCACTGTAAGATTCGATGTAAAATCCAGCTTCCTTTGAATAACACAATCCATAGTCTTTCGTTTCCTAGAGATATTGTAGTACTCTTTTTGCCAACTTCCAATGCAACCATCTTGGGTTTTGATTATATTGGCTCAGCCTGTATATTGCAAATGCTATATCAGGTCTGGTGTTGTCTCCTAGATATAACAATGATCCAATCAGCCTATGATAGGGTGTTTTGGCCATTCGTTCCTCCTCCTCGAGAGTCTGCAGACAATCTGCCTTGCTTAGTATTATTCCAAGTATCATGGGAGTATCTACACCTTTGCATTCGAGCATGTTGAAGTCTTCAATGATCTTTTGAGTATACTTTTGTTGGTGAAAATACAACTCACCACCTTCAAAATCTCTCATGATCTGCAAGCCTAGATAAATTTTAGCTTATCCTAGGTCAGTGATCTCAAATATTTCAAGAAACGTCTCTTTTGACATTTGAAATTAACTTATTTCTTCTTGAGAAGATAAGTGTGTCATCAACATAGACAGCTAGATGATTATTTCTTTTTGGACATGCTTGATATAGACATTTGACTCAGCAAATAGAAGTTTGAAGCCTAGGGAATGTAGTATTTCGTCCTTCTTTCTATACCATTGTCTGGCTGCTTGTTTCAGACCATAAATGCTTTTATTCATGTGACATCTGTATTTAGGATATTCTTGTTTTACAAAACCAAGTGGTTGGTCCATGAATAAGTCTTCTTCCAATTTTGCGTGCAAGAAAGCAATTTTCTCATCCACAATATGGATTTTCAGATCATGAGCCACTTCATACGAGAATAACAAGCCAATTGATGTATGTTTGACTACTAGTGAGAAGGTATCAGTGTAGTTGATCCCATACTGTTGTGAAAATCCTTTAGCAACTAATCTTGCTTTGTATCTGATGTTTTCTCCATCAGGACCTGTTTTGATGTTGTAGATCCACTTGCACTTGACTGGTTTTTTGCCATCTAGTATAGGTGCAAATGTCCATACATTGTTCTTATACATGGATGGCTATGATGTACATTCCTCATATTATAGGGCATACATGCCTAACACCAGGGGAATCAAAACTGTAAGAGATGTGAAATTTGATGAAGCAAGATCAATGGCTGACGAAGATCCAGTTGGTTATGATATTCTTAGAAAGAAGTACTATAATCTTCCCACATAGACAGAGGGAGTAGACCATGAACATCTAGATCAGGATGTTCATATACCAAATAAATTGAGTTACAGTTCAGACGATCAACAAATCATGGAGCAACCTGTACCTAAATCGCCTGCAACACACAATGGTTCTGTAGACATCCGGAAGGACAAAGGCAAAACAATTGTGGCACCAACACAATTTCCAAGAAGGTCTGGAAGAGAAGGAAAACCACTTGTCATAAATGGAACAGATAGCTAAGCTTCTACAACATAAGAGTTTTGTGGATTCGGTGATAAACCACAAATTTATGAGAAAACTATTGACATTCCAGACAAGGAAAAGTGGATAAAAGCCATGGAAAAACAAATAAACTCCATGGAGCAGAACATGGTGTGGACACTTGAACCCATATCAAACGACATGAAGCATGTCCAATGCAAATGGATCTACAAATACAAGTATGGACCAAACAACAAGGTGTCAAGATACAAAGCTAGGCTAGTTGCAAAAGGTTTTTAACATAAATATGTGTTGATTACACTGAAACCTTTTCTCCTATTGTCAAACATACATCTATACATCTATTGATTGCATATGCAGTAGCCTACAGTTTGAAGATCCACATTGTATATGAGAAGACAACTTTCTCGCATGGGGATTTTAAAGAAGAGTTGTATATGGATCAACCACCATGATGTAAATCATTTGCTGATTATGCCTGCAGGATTCATAAAAGCATCTATGGACTAAAACAGTGGCGACAATGGTACAAGAAGAAGGATCGTGCTCTCAGGTCCTTGGGTTTCCAAACCGTAATGGCTAAATATAATGTCTATATGAAAGTCATAGATGGAGAAATCATCATCATCGGTGGCTATGTAGATGACACATTGATCCTATCAAGAAGCGATAAGTTGATTGCACAAGTGAAGGACGATATTTCCAAGCACTTTAAAATATCAGACCTAGGAGAAGCAAAATGCTACATAGGATTACAAATTCACAGAGATCTTGAGAGTGGTAGACTGTATCTACAGTAATCAAGATACCGACATTCAGAAAATTATTGACAATTTCCAAATGACACTGTTGTAGAGGAGTAAATACTCCAATGGTTCGTGGTACAATTTTGACCCCAACCAAGACCTTCCCAAAAACCAAGATGAACAGAAGCAATACTCAATAAGCCTTAAAGAACGTTGATTGGTTCTTTGCTTCACTTGGCAGATAATACGTCGGACATTGCCTACGCAATGTTCATACTGGGCCAATTTAATATTAATCTAGGACCTGTACAATGGAAAATTACCAAGAGAATCCTACAGTACCTAAATCATACAAAGGACTACGGCTTTTGCTATTTTCGGGATGCAAGATTTCAGGTGAAGTCCTACAGTAATGCGAGCTGGGCATCCATGAAAGACGACTGCAAAAGTGTTTCAGGAGGATGTACCATAATAGCAGATGCAACTATTCTTTGGGCTAGTAAGAAGCAGACCATAATTGCCCAATCATCCTGTGAGGCAGAATACGTTGTTGCGGCCAAGATGGCTAATGAGCTGACCTAGCTCAAACAATTCGTAGATGGGTTCGGAGAAAACAACCGCTGATTCTCTACATGGATAATACATTCGCTATACATCAAACAAAAGATCATGTGTTTCATTCCAGAACGAGTTCGATATGATAGATCTAGGAGAAACTCATGTTTGCCTTGGGATACAAATATTCAAAGATCAGCTGCCATCAACAACAATATGCTAGAAGCCATTAGGAATTGGTAGAAGTTCCCATCATATCAGTGCATGTTGATCTGGTAAAGAACAATCAAAACATGAAATGTTGGGTCCATTGGGGTGCGCTAGCAGCTTTACTGGTTACATGGATATTGTAATCACTATGGCCAATATGTTGGCTTTCACAAAGGGCCAATAACAAGTAGAAGTGACCCTCTAAAGCATACCCAACAAATTTTCAATTGATCCAAATTTGAAATTTTCTAAGGACTATCAAAGGAGTTAACAAGAAGTGGAGCAGAAGGAAAAGTTTATTTATCATTGAGTTATTGGCTCATTGATGTATGCCATGATATGGGTATGCCATTACTTGAATATTTATTATTAAGAATTGTGGTTTGGTTATACATAGTTAAGAATCCCATAATGAAATCCCAAAGTAAGAAAATCTTGAAGTTAATTTTTTTTTTTTGAACTGATTTGCCTAGCACGCCGACATGCCATCTTTGGGGGGCTGCAAAACTTCATGTTTTACTTAGCACACTAGCTTGCTATTTTTGAAGGCTACAAAAGAATTATAGCTATTTTACTAAGCACGTCGGTGTGCTATGTTTGGAGGCTGCAAAAAATATTCTAAACTAATATCTTTCCTCAAAATTTTGTTCTCAAATGTGTCAAATACCTTTTATATTTTATAATTTTGAGTTTTTCAACCTATCAAACTCGTAATGTATGCACAAAAATAAGATTTAGTCTCTTAAAAGTGGATATTGCTCATGACAATGATGATTTGATATCTACACAAGTTTGGTACTTGCATTATCACATAGACTATACAATTTGTTTTACATGAGAAAGTTTGATGGCTGTGAATTATTCACATGAGATAGTGGCTCATGCTATGGTGTTCAAGCCTTTTGTGGTATTGGAAAATGAAAAGCTAGTGAGCACAATACCATTGAAGGAAGATGCTTTAGCGATTGTTGAGGTCCTCACAAGCGACGCGTTTGTTTACATTGACATCTATTGAAAATTTTTGTATTTCGTTAGTATCTTCTTGTAGCTAGAGATAGAATGTAGTTAATATTACATGGCATGCCATGTGCTACATAATTGGTGAACCATGGGTGAAATGAAAAAAATTCACTCACAGATTGTCAAAACCCGATGCACTACAACAAGATGCATGATTTCCAGCACTTTTTTTGAGCATTCTTTTGAGATATAGAATAAAAGAAGACGCATGGGGGTAGTGGAAAGCTTTAGTGCAGGGTTTGTAGGTTGGCCTCAGTATAAGCCTTGCATATTTGAACATGTTTTTAAGAGACTTATAAGGAGGGTTATAAGGAGGCCAAGGACATTTCAAAAATCCATGGTAACTGAGAGTTGTAAGGAGGGTTCTAAAAAGGGCTATAAGGAGGATTATAGGGAGGGTTATTAGGAGGCCGAAGACATTCCAAAATACTCTGCTAACCAAGGGTAATATCGAGAGTGATAAAAAGAAGGCCCCTTGGTAGAAATCTTGGAATGCCACAGAATGAAAATGGATGGCATTTTTATAAAATTGTTTCTTATTAACACATTGAATTACATTTTTTATCAACATTAGAGGCCATATACATAAATTAAAATAGAAAATTATGTATCATAACATTATTATGACCACAATCTGTGTACTCACATTCGTCGACCTTTTATTGGATGTCGACTAATCAAATAATAAAGCACAATTACATCTGTGAGTAATGTGATTAATATTACAATAAGTTGCAATACATCTTATTGTCTCACTTACAATCCAGTTCTTGATGTTCTTGGTTTGTCCAAGAATCAAGAAATAAGTGTTTCTTGATCCTTGGACATCTAAAATGTTGTTAGATTAGTTTCTTGTTTCTTGTATTGTGGATTAATGCAGGTGTAGCTTAGTTTTAGTTGTAAGGATTTGTTCAAACTCGTTTTGCATTAGTAGAGTAGGATTTCATGGCATTGCAACCATTTTTCATGCTGATTTCTTGGTTGAATGCATGACTTGCATGTTTGCTAGATGAGCATGTGACTTTAGTTCAAGAGAGACCTATCTTGGTGTCCTTTGACAAGCAAGAAAATATGCTATATCATTATCAGTTCCCTCATGTCTGATATGGGCTCTGAAACAAGAAAGATAAACTTCCTAAATGCCCACACTCTCCGCTGACAGGCAAAACACCAGTATAACCTGTAAGCAGAAGTAAAGAAAAACAAAAGACAGCAAATAGATTCTCAGTTGCAGGGAATCTGTCAACACATGCATGTAGTTGTTAGACATGAAAAGCCAAATTTGGCCTAGTAGAAACTCGAGCCACTACACATGCATAAAGTTTAGTTTGCCACAAGTGACATGCAAAGCAAACTAAGACTTGTATTGGCACATGCATGAACATTTGTACATTTGTATTCTAGAAAGTGACATATGTAGAAAGTTCATAGATGTAGTTGCATTTCTCTACATGCAAAGTGATAGGTGTCATATTTTAGGTAGATACTACTCTTAGAAGTGGGAAAATGTGATTGGAGGCTAGGGCCACCTTGATCTAGTACCATCTCATATATATGTATGTGGGATCTCTAACAAATTTTGGATGATGAATCATGCATTGAAGCTATTCTCTTGTCAATTTGGATTTTTACTAAAGCTTCAATTGTCATTCTCTCTCTAACTCAAGGAGCAGGTTTCTCTCATGCATTAATTTTCTTTGTACTTTTCCCACACGTGTGAAAGTAATTATTGTTTGATAATTAGCATGCTAGATTGTGATTAAGCCATAGAATCTAGAGATAGATTGTGAATTTCACTCTTCAATTGATCTATGTGCTAACACAAAGCTTAGGAAGATCATTCACACATTGATGGTCCATATCCCACACATGTGAACTTGCTGGAAATTTCACATGGTATCAGAGCCAAACTAAGCTTTGCATGCTATAATCATTTCATGTATGAAATTTTTTGAAATCTATTCAAGCTAGAAAGCAGTTTTCCACATTTTTCTATCATCGCTTGAGAAGTTTGTGGATCAAAGAGTTAGAAATTGAAGTTTTCAGGTCTGAATAGTGATTGTATGGATTTTTGAGATTTCACACCTGTGAAAATCAGTACACTTCAATCCTTTTATTCTCTTTGTTGCTAAATCCAAAGATAGTGACTAGATAGCTTGTTGGAAAGCTAGCAAAGTCTAGATTCCATTGTGATTTGTTTCAAATCAATTTGATGAGACAATCAAGAGCTAGAGGCTCTTAAATAAGGGTAGAGATTGTCCTAGACCCAAGTGGACACTTTTTGATTTGACAAAAAAAAAAATGTTTGATCCAAAATTCCATATTCGCATATACCAATCTTCCAAACTTGAGATCTAGACACTGTTTTGTGTTGTTTGACACATTGTTTCATACAAAGTGATTGTATTTGAGTCAATTGTGTTTTCTTTGAGCATTCTACACGTGCCAAAGAAAGTTAATACAAAAAATTGTCTAAACTCCATTTCAAAGTGAGAGGTTGATCTAGTTTGCAAAACATTGGTAGAAATTTTGAGATCTATCTCATATATGGTTGCAAGATCTTGCCTAGGATTTGGTAGTAAACCCTTTGTATTTCCTATAGTGAGAGAGAAGCAACATATTTTTTGTTCATTACTATGATTTTTCACATCTAATGGCATCTGTTAGAGGATATCTCTTAGAAGCTAGTGAAAGACTAAACACCTCTAGCTACTCTATTTGGAAGGTTAGAATGGAGTCTATTCTAATACTCCAAGATGTAATGGACATTGTACTAGGACTTGAGGAGGAGACTCAAGTACAACTAGAAGTACAAAAATATAAAAAGAGAGCTAAGATGGCTCTTCATTTTATAAAAATGAATGTCTCTAATGAGATCTTAAGAGAAATTGGATCTTTTACTTCTGCTAAGGAAGCTTGGGATGCACTCAAGGCAATATATGAGGCCAAGAATACCTCTAGAATACTGACTCTTAGAAATCAAATTAGTGAAAGTTTCCAAAGAAGTGAGGAGAGTGCTTCTAATTATGTGTTGAAAATTAAAGATCTTCATTGAGACCTTGCTTCTGTTGGAGTCACAGCCAACCAAGATGAGCTAGTTCAAGTCATACTTAATGGCATGGAAGAAGACTATGACAATCTTGTCCAATCCTTTGCTATCAAGGATGAGTTAACAAGTTTGGATACCCTTCAAGAAATTCTTATTTCCGAGGAAGCAAGACAACAGTACAAGCTTTTGAAAATGGACAAGCTATCTCTTATTCAAATTGAAGATGACAAATCTCTATTTGTCAAAGACAAGCTCAAAGAGAGGAACAAGAACCAACAATATCATGTCTTAAACGAAGACCAGAAGATGATTCATCACATCATTTTGCCTCCAAGTTCGAAGATCAAGTGTTTCTTTTGTGGCAAGAAAGGGCATTATGCCTCTAATTGCTTTAAGAAGAAGAATCAACTCAAGCAAGCCAACATCATCAATGAGAAAGAAGACTCTATTGCAAGTGAGGGAGAAGGATCCCTTATGTTATCAAGTTTTTTCTCTACACCCTTCAAAAAAGATAGATCATGGTACATTGATAGTGGAGCTTCATCACACATGTGCTGCTACAAGAATTCTTGTCATTCTATCGTACCTTATGAAGGAATTAAGAAATTAATATACACAGAAAATGATCATGAATGTACTATTGAAGGAATTGGGAGTATTCCCTTAAAGCTTGCGTCATCTAAGATTTTATCTCTTTCCAGTGTTCTTTTTGCTCCTAAACTCACAAAGAACATCACAAGTGCTGGAAAGATGCTTGAAAATGGCCTTGATGTGAAATTGAATATCAATACTTGTACTATTAAGAAAGATGATGAGATCCTAGCACATGGATCTAGATATGCTGGCATTTTCAAGTCAGATCCACTTGAAAGTGCAAAGTCTTGTGATGTTGTCTTTTAGGACTAATATTTCCAAGGAGGAATTATGGCATGGGAGATTGAGATATCCAAATTTCAAATCCATGTTTTCTATGGTCAAGGATGCAAAAGAAATTGGCATACCAAGATCACTTTCCAAATAGATCAAGCCATGTGAAGCTTGTGCAATAGCAAAATCACATAAGAAGCCATTTCCAAGGTCTTCTATCAAGACTACACATCCACTAGAGTTGATACACTCAGATGTACATTTTGTGTCATCTAAAAGGAAGGAAGGTGCCACTTGCTTTGTTACTTTTATTGATGATTTCACAAGATATACTAGGTTGTATCTTCTTTCTTCAAGATTTATGGTGCATGATTATTTTCTATTATTCAAAGCATATGTTGAGATGGAATTCTCAGTGAAGATCAAAGCTTGCAAGATGTAGTTTATATCATTAAAATATTATAGCACTAACACTTTTGACTTTCCATAACTTTTTAATTATAGCTCAAAACTATGTCATCTAACATATCATTGGAAAGCCCTTATTGAGAGCTTTCTAATGCACCAAACTTTGCTAAATTCGGACTTACCACTAAAAAGTTATGCCATTTTTAGTGTAGAATCAAAATGTTGTCTCAAAAAGTTACGTTACGTAGATTTAAAATTTGAGTGTCTTGATTGGTCCATGTGTAAGAAAAAATTGAGAAAAATATAAAAAGAATCTTTACAAAGGGTCTTTTCTGGATTTAGAACTCCTCTAATGAAAAGGTGATCCAAGTTCATGGATCATGGTTGGATACTTATCCACCAAGAAGGCCTATAAAGACTTTATACGTGAAGATTTTGTCAATCATTAAGATCCAAAATCATCTATTGATCTTTGGTTTGAATGACAACACAATTTACACCATTTGAAATGGAGAAAGTCAACATCTACTTAATGAAAGAGATGCAAACTCAAAATGATATTGATCAAACATTGAACTTATGATAACATGATGTTTCTGTCCATACAAAATTAGTAACCTATTGTAATTCACGTGTGGATCCGAATATAGCAAAATATGAGCATTCTACACACCAGATTGCAAGATATCATCAAGATAGTGCACCAATGGATAGATCAGCCCAAAAGAACTCATGTATAAGAATGAAATGAGATGAGAGAGAGAAGAATCCTTTCTCCCATGAGTTTACATCCTTTTGTAACAGATCCATGCATCATTAATGAGCTTGGTTTCCCTCCATAACAAAAACCCTATCATTTAATGTGGACTAGATTCAATGTCTCCAACATTCAATTTTGAATCTACTAAACTTGACCTATTGCTATTTTTTTCACTTTCTAAAAGTGGTAATTCAAATTCTTTTAGACGTATATAGCTTTGAAAAGTCAAATTCTAAATATAATATGAAAATTGGCCTCAATTGCCAAATAAATAACTATGTCCAAAATAGCAAACTAGATCAAATTAAAGAATGTAGGGTTGATAGATTCAAAGAGTAAAATGTTATATTAATAATATGCTATAACACACACACATGTCAAAATGCAAAACTCTCTCTCTGTCTAATAATTTCTATTGAATTATACTAATCTACTTCTCTCTCTCTCTCTGTCTCTTTGTCTCTCTGTCTCTCTCTCTCTCTCTCTCTCTCTCTCTCTCTCTCTCTCTCTCTCTCTCTCTCTCTCTCTCTCTCTCTCTCTCTCTCTCTCTCTCTCTCTCTCTCTCTCTCTCTCTCTCAAACTACAAATCTAACATTCAATTACCATCAAACACTATCTATTCATCTACTACCCTAAATCCGAAATCAATGCAAAATGTAAAAGACACACACACACTCTCTCTCTCCCTCTCTCTCTCTCATCATGTAATCTATATCTTATTTTCACAAATGTAATAATTTTTATAAGATTATAGCAATCAATTATCTCTCTCTTGTAGAACAACTGATAAGACAGATCTTGCTTCTACTAACAAAGCGCAGAGTTTACTTGACAAAGGATAAGAAATGAACGTGAAGCGAGATAAGACAACAAGAGATGTATATCGATGAATCAGATTCAGAGCTATAAAATTCATTTTTTGTTCAATAGTTTCTTATTGTCTAAATTGTCTTAAGTTGTCTCTTACTTCCGCATATAATTTCCGCACGCATATTCAATTAGAGCTAATATTGTTCTATTAGTACATAGATCAGATAAAGACTCGATTGAAAACACTAATATTAGTTTGATTTATTCAAACTTTCATCGTGTTCTCTATGAACGAATAATTACTATTTTTATTATAGTGGTATCAGAGCCTACGGAATTAAATATGATACAATGGTATCAGAGTATACAAGTTCAAAGCTGATACAGTGATATCAGAACGAATCAGAGTTGATAGAGTGGTATCTTCACACCTCTCTTAGCATTCTTCATAATCCATCAGCATGCTTCATACACTTCAAAAGGCAATAGATGGACTTAAGGAGGAAGTAGAAGCTCATGAACGCTATGATGACAATGATGATTCCGAAAAAGCTCTATTTACTCAGAAGAATAAATCTTCTAAGAAGTCTATGTTTAAGAGGGAGACATCAAAGAAGAATGAGGCTAAGACTAATGAACAACAATCTGGAAAACAACAGAAGTATTCTGGTGATAAGAAGATCTGCAATAGATGCAGAAGATCGGGTCACACAGGAGAAAAGTGTTGGTTAAATCCAAAGATTGAATGCATTTATTGTCATAAATGGGGTCATGCAACAGTAGACTATTATCAGAATCCCAGAAACAAAAAGGAGCAGAATCGAAGCTTTTTGCCAACTTCCAATGCAATGATCTTGGGTTCAGATTATATTGGCTCAGCCTGTATATTGCAAATGTTATATCAGGTCTGGTGTTGTCTCCTAGATATAACAATGATCCAATCAGCCTATGATAGGGTGTTTTGGCCATTCGTTCCTCTTCCTCGAGAGTCTGCAGACAATCTGCCTTGCTTAGTATTATTCCAAGTATCATGGGAGTATGTACACCTTTGCATTCGAGCATGTTGAAGTCTTCAATGATCTTTTGAGTATACTTTTGTTGGTGAAATTACAACGCACCACCTTCAGAATCTCTAACGATCTGCAAGCCTAGATAGATTTTAGCTTCTCCTCGGTCAGTGATCTCAAATATCTCAAGAAACGGCTCTTTTGACATTTGAAATTAACTTATTTCTTCTTGAGAAGATAAGTGTGTCATCAACATAGACATCTAGATGATTATTTCTTTTTGGACATGCTTGATATAGATATTTGACTCAGTAAATAGATGTTTGAAGCCTAAGGAACGTAGTATTTTGTCCTTCTTGCTGTAACATTGTCTGGCTGCTTGTTTCAGACGATAAATGCTTTTATTCATGTGACATCCGTATTTAGGATATTCTTGGTTTACAAAACCAAGTGGTTGGTCCATGAATAAGTCTTCTTCCAATTCTGTGTGCAAGAAAGCGAATTGATGTATGTTTGACTACCGGTGAGAAGGTATCAGTGTAGTTGATCCCATACTATTGTGAAAATCCTTTAGCAACTAACCTTGCTTAGTATCTGATGTTTTCTCCATCAGAACCTGTTTTGATCTTGTAGATCCACTTGCACTTGACTGGTTTTCTGCCATCTAGTATAGGTGCAAATGTCCATACATTGTTCTTATACATGGATGACATTTTGTCCTCCATTGCCTGAATCTAGCGATCTTTATCTAGTCCATCAATAGCCTCCTTGAATGTTTGAGGTTCATTAGAGAATCCACAAAATTTGATGGTTGTGTTAAGACCATACTAACCGTATCTTTTTGGTGGTATTCATTGTCTATGAAATCTTCACAAAGATGGTTTTGAGTTCGATTTTGCAGGTTTCAAGTTTGATTCTAATTCAAGCTTTTCTGTTGGAATTTGAGCTGGCGATTGGAGTCTGTCAGGTACTCGATCTTGACCTCCCTCTGAATCTCGTATCTCTCTTTCATCTTTTGCTTGTTTTCTTTCTGTCGTCTGGTAGCTCATAATAGCTTTTGAGAATTTCATAACCGACTAGATCACTGTTTACTATGTATTTGGACTTATCAGATTTAACATCTGGAACAACTTTTATTTTGCCACTTTTGGATACATAGACACGATAATATGAAGAATGTAACTTGAATCCTACCAGAAAACCATGTTCTATCTTTTCATGAGTTTCTTTTTCAGTTTATCTGGTATGTGCATATATATTGTGCATCCGAATGTCCGAACATGTGCTAGATTTGGCTTCAACTTCCACCATATCTCATGAGGAATTTTATCCAGTATTCGAGATGTCAGAATACGATTCTAAAGATAATTTGATGTAGCCACTGCTTCTGCCCACAACTCTTTTGGTGCTTTTATCTTAGCTACAAATAGAAGATCTCTGTCAAAAGTAGGGACATAGAGGACTTCCTCTAGTTTCTTGTCTCCCTGATTCGTGTCTAGCCATAATACACCAGTTCCATTAACCACATGCTTAGAACCGTCTCCAAGCATGAATCTCGAATAGTTCGTCTTCTTGTACTCAGACAATATTTGTTTCAAGGAAACAAAATGTGAGGTGGCTCCCGAATCAAGTACGACTTCTCGAGTTTTAGAATTAGATGAATAGCATAGATCAGCACTAACTTAAGCTACTTAGTTCCTTGTTGCCATGTCTTCTGCTGCTTTGGAGCATTCTGCTTTGTCTTCAACATAGTTTGAATCTGAAGGTTTGCTTCGATTCTGCTCCTTTTTATTTCTGGGATTCTGATAACAGTCTACTATTGCATGACCCCATTTATGACAATAAATGCATTCAATCTTTGGATTTAACCAACACTTTTCTCCTATGTGACCCGATCTTCTGCATCTATTGCAGATCTTCTTATCACCAGAATACTTCTGTTGTTTTCCAGATTGTTGTTCATTAGTCTTAGCCTCATTCTTCTTTAATGTCTCCCTCTTAAACATAGACTTCTTAGAAGATTTATTCTTCTGAGTAAATAGAGCTTTTTCGAAATCATCATTGTCATCATAGCATTCATGAGCTTCTACTTCCTCCTTAAGTCCATCTATTGCCTTTTGAAGTGTATGAAGCATGCTGATGGATTATGAAGAATGCTAAGAGAGGTGTGAAGATACCACTCTATCAACTCTGATTAGTTCTGATATCACTGTATCAGCTTTGAACCTGTATACTCTTATACCATTGTATCATATTTAATTCCGTAGACTCTGATACCACTATAATAAAAATAGTAATTATTCGTCCACAAAGAAGACGATGAAAGTTTGAATAAATCAAACTAATATTAGTGTTTTCAATCGGGTCTCTATCTGATCTATGTACTAATAGAACAATATTAGCTCTGATTGAATATGCGTGCGGAAATTATATGCGGAAGTACGAGACAACTTAAGACAATTTAGACAATAAGAAACTATTGATCAAAAAATAAATTTTATAGCTCTGAATCTGATTCATCAATATATATCTCTTGTTGTCTTATCTCGCTGTTGTATTTCTGATTGAGTGAGTGAGTTACAACGAGTAGTGTGTGTTTCGAGTTCACGTTCATTTCTTATCCCTTGTCAAGTAAACTCTGCGCTTTGTTAGTAGAAGCAAGATCTGTCTGATCAGTTGTTCTACAAGAGAGAGATAATTGATTGCTATAATCTTATAAACATTATTACATTTGTGAAAATAAGATATAAATTACATGATGAGAGAGAGAGAGTGAGAGAGAGAGAGAGAGAGAGAGAGAGTGTGGGTGTGTCTTTTACATTTTGCATTGATTTAGGATTTAGGGTAGTAGATGAATAGATAGTGTTTGATGGTAATTGAATGTTAGATTTGTAGTTTGAGAGAGAGAGAGAGAGAGAGAGAGAGAGAGAGAGAGAGAGAGAGAGAGAGAGAGAGAGAGAGAGAGAGAGTAGATTAGTATAATTCAATAGAAATTATTAGACAAAGAGAGAGTTTTGCATTTTGACATGTGTGTGTGTTATAGCATATTATCAATATAACATTTTACTATTTGAATCTATCACCTTTAAATTCTTTAATTTGATCTAGTTTGCTATTTTTGACATAGTTATTTATTTGGCAATTGAGGCCAATTTTCATATTATATTTAGAATTTGACTTTTCAAAGCTATATATGTCTAAAAGAATTTGAATTACCACTTTTAGAGAGTGAGAAAAATAGTCAGAGGTCAAGTTTAGTAGATTCAAAATTGAATGTTGGAGACATTGAATCTAGTCCACATTAAATTATAGGGTTTTTGTTATGGAGGGAAACCAAGCTCATTAATGATGCATGGATCTGCTACAAAAGGACGTAAACTCATGGGAGGAAGGATTCTTCTCTCTCTCATCTCATTTCATGCTTATACATGAGTTCTTTTGGGCTGACCTATCCATTGGTGCACTATATTCATGATATCTTTCAATCTGGTGTGTAGAATGCTCATATTTTGCTATATTCGGATCCACACGTGAATTACAGTAGGTTACTAATTTTGTATGGACAGAAACATCATGTTATCATAAGTTTAATGTTTGATTAATATCATTTTGCGTTTGCATCTCTTTCATTAAGTAGATGTTGATTTTCTCCATTTCAAATGGTCTAAATTGTGTTGTCATTCAAACCAAAGATCAATAGATGAATTTGGATCTTAATGATTCACAAAATATTCACGTATAAAGTCTTTATGGCCTTCTTGGTGGATAAGTATCCAACCACGATCCATGAACTTGGATCACCTTTTCATTAGAGGAGTTCTAAATACAAAAAAGACCCTTTGGAAAGATTCTTTTTATATTTTTCTCAATTTTTTCTTACACATGGACTAATCAAAACACTCAAATTTGAAATCTACGTAACGTAACTTTTTGAGACAACATTTTGATTCTACACTAAAAATGGCATAGCTTTTTAGTGGTTAGTTCGAATTTGGAACTTTTGGAGGTAGTTGTTTTGTTTTTGCCTTTTCTCTTAGAGATAAAGTTTTTGTGAAAGAAAGTGAGGAGGTATGTTCAAAAGTGATGAAGGGAAAGTGTAAAGCGTAAAGTAAATGAAGGAAGGGTGTCAAGTAAATAGTGTAAAGTAAAAAGTGTAAAGTAGATAGGGCAAAGATAATAATGCATAGATAGTGTATGAATTTTTTAGAGAGAGAGAGCGAGCGAGAGAGAGAGAGAGAAAAAAAGAATTGTGCATGTGTGTGTGTGTTTTGCATTTTGCATTGATTTAGAATTTAGGGTAATAGATAAATAGATAGTGTTTGATAGTAACTAAATGCTAGATTTGTAATTTGAGAGAGAGAGAGGGGTGGGGGAGGGGAAGTGTGTATGTGTGTGTGTTTTGCATTTTGCATTAATTTAGAATTTAGGATAAAAGATAAATAGATAGTGTTTGGTAGTAATTGAATGATAGATTTGTAATTTGAGAGAGAGAGAGAGAGAGAGAGAGAGAGAGAGAGAGATTGTGTGTGTGTGTGTGTGTGTGTGTGTGTTTTGCATTTTGTATTGATTTAAGTTTTAGGTTGATAGATGAATAGATAGTGTATGATGAAAATTGAATGTTAAATTTGTAATTTGTTAGAGAGAGAAAAAAGTAAATGCATATTCGATGATGATTTGCATTGCTAGAAAGTTAAATTTGTAATTTATTTAAACAAAACTTAACAGAGAGAGAGAAATGTAAGAGAAGTAGTAAATATTCTTCCACAGAGAACATGATGAAAGTTTGAATAAATCAAACTGATATCAGTGTCTTCACTCGGGTCTATATCTGATCTATGTACTAATAGAACAGTATTAGCTCATATTGCATATGCATGCGAAAATTATATGCGGAAGTAAGAGACAACTTAAGACAATTTAAACAATAAGAATCTATTGATCAAAAATGAATTTTATAACTATGAATTTTATTCATCATTATACATCTCTTGCTATCTTATCTCGCTGTTGTGTCTCTGATTGAGTGAGTGAGTTACAACGAGTAGTGCACATGTATTTATATTGCTACAGGACAAGTCTTTTGGCCTTTTATTTACAGGTCTTTTTGCCTTTTAATATTCGCAACAGTTTATCTCTTCGTCTTAGCTTCGTGTTTCGCCAATTATTCGCGACAATTGTCTCTTTGCGACAATTTCATCTTTTGCGAATTGTTTCTGATAGATGACAATTCTTTGAGCTTGAAGAAGAAATCTAGAATATTTCGTGAATTGTTTGCAACAGGTGAGCTTGAAGAACAGTCCAGAAGATTTTGCGAATTGTTCGCTACAATTTTATGACATCTAAGGTTTGGACAAGAAGATAATATTTTGCGACAAGATTGTATTCACGAATGTTTCGAGCTTCAACAAGAAAGCCACGAGCTTCTATGCGTAACTGTTTTGCGAATCTTTCGAGTTGACTGCAGGACAAAGTTCACGAATCCTTTGAGGTTGATCACGGATAAAAATGTTTTGATTTCGCGTTCGTTTCTTATCCTTTGTCAAGTAAACTGCGCTATTTGTTAGTAGGACCAAGATCTCTCTGATCAGTTGTTCTACAGCTCCCTTTCAAAGTGGGAAGTTGGATTAATCCCCATCTTCTTTGTTGCTTCTCCAACAAAGCTTTACCGGGTGGCTTCGTAAAGATATCAGCTGTCATTTCCTCTGTGGGTATCAAGACTGTCTTCAGTGTTTTCTTCTTGACTAAGTCCCAAATCACATGATATTCGATAGCTATGTGCTTCGTTTTTTAGTGAAATACAAGATCTTTCGTAAGATAGATTGTTTCAGACCATAAATGCTTTTATTCATGTGACATCTGTATTTAGGATATTCTTGATTTACAAAACCAAGTGGTTGGCCCATGAATAAGTCTTCTTCCAATTATGCGTGCAAGAAAGCAGTTTTCTCATCCACAATATGGATTTTCAGATCATGAGCCACTTCATAAAAGAATAACAAGCGAATTGACATATGTTTGACTACCGGTGAGGAGGTATCAGTGTAGTTGATCCCATACTGTTGTGGAAATCCTTTAGCAACTAACCTCGCTTTGTATCTGATGTTTTCTCTATCAGGACCTGTTTTGATCTTGTAGATCCACTTGCACTTGACTGGTTTTCTGCCATCTAGTATAGGTGCAAATGTCCATACATTGTTCTTATACATGGATGACATTTTGTCCTCCATTGCCTGAATCTAGCGATCTTTATCTAGTCCATCAATAGCTTCCTTGAATGTTTGAGGTTCATTAGAGAATCCACAAAATTCGATGGTTGTGTAAACATACTGACCGTATCTTTCTGGTGGTATTCATTGTCTATGAAATCTTCTCACAGATGGTTTTGAGTTCGATTTTGCAGGTTTCAAGTTTGATTCTAATTCAAGCTTTTCTGTTGGAATTTGAGCTGGCGATTCAAGTCTGTCAGGTACTCGATCTTGACCTCCCTCTGAATCTGGTAACTCTCTTTCATCTTTTGCTTATTTTCTTCCTGTCGTTTGGTAGCTCATAGTTTTTAAGAATTTCATAACCGACTAGATCACTATCTACTATGTATTTTGACTTATCAAATTTAACATCTTGAACAACTTTTATTTTGCCACTTTTGGATACATAGACACGATAATATGAAGAATGTAACTTAAATCCTACCAGAAAACCTTGTTCTGTCTTTTCACGAGTTTCTTTTTTAGTTTATCTAGTATGTGCATATACACTGTGCATCCGAATGTCCAAACATGTGCTATATTTGGCTTGAACTTCCACCATATCTCATGAGGAATTTTATCCAGTATTCGAGATGTCAGAATACGATTCTGAAAATAATTTGATGTAGCCACTGGTTCTGCCCACAACTCTTTTGGTGCTTTCGCATGAGCCACCATACACTTGCAGCTTCCATAAGTGTACAATTCCTTCATTCAGCTATTCCATTGTGCTGAGGTGTGTAAAATGTAGTCTTAGTGTGTATAATACCTTGATCAATATAGTAAGCCTTGAATTTGCTGGAAATGTACTCACCTCCACGATTTGTGCAAATCTGCTACAACTTATTGCATGTCTGCTTCTCAGCCCAATTTGTATACTCAACAAATTTCTCAAAAGCTTCAAATTTAGTACATATAGAATATACTACAGCGAACTTGCTAAAGTCATCAATAAACATAATGAGGTACTTTTCATCGCCCAACGACAATGCTTTGAATGGTCCACAAATATCTGAATGCACAATTTCAAGTACCTTAGTTTCTTTATAAACATCCTTACAGAAAGGTGTTCTAGTTATCTTGCCTTTAAGACAAGATTCACAAGTAGTTCGAATATCTCTACTTTTGATTTTGACTCCTTGAATTCTCTAACTTTTGTTGGCTTGGTACAATGCTTTCATGTTCATGTGACATAGCCTTTTGTGCCACAATCTATCTGTTGATTCCTGAGTTTGATTTTCTTGTTTGATTCTTGTTCCAATGTTCAGGTGATATAAATTTCCTTCTCTGTTCCCTTTAGCAACCAAGTTATCAACATATTCCTTGTATAGTTTTTAAGAGTTCTTTGTAAAGGTTACTGACATGTTTGTATCGACTATCTTAGCTACAAATAGAAGATCTTTGTCAAAAGTAGGGACATAGAGGACTTCCTCTAGTTTCTTGTCTCCCTTATTCGTGTCTAGCCATAATACACCATTTCCATCAACCACATGCTTAGAACCGTCTCCAAGCATAATGAATCTCGAATAGTTCGTCTTCTTGTATTCAGACAATATTTGTTTCGAGGAAACAAAATGTGAGGTGGCTCCCGAATCAAGTACGACTTCTCGAGTTTTAGAATCAGATGAACAACATAGATCAGCACTAATATAAGCTACTAAGTTCCTTGTTGCCATATCTTCTGCTGCTCTGGAACATTCTGCTTTGTCTTCGACATAGTTTGAATCTGAAGGTTTGCTTCGATTCTGCTCCTTTTTGTTTCTGGGATTCGGATAACAGTCTACTGTTGCATGACCCCGTTTATGACAATAAATGCATTCAATCTTTGGATTTAACCAGCACATTTCTTCTGTGTGACCTGATCTTCTACATTTGTTGCAGATCTTCTTATCACTAGAATTCTTTTGTTGTTTTCCAGATTGTTGTTCATTAGTCTTAGCCTCATTCTTCTTTGATGACTCCCTCTTAAACATAGACTTCTTAGAAGATTTTTTCTTCTGAAAAATAGAGCTTTTTCGGAATCATCATTGTCATCATAGCGTTCATGAGCTTCTACTTTCTCTTTAACTCCGTCTATTGCCTTTTGAAGTGTATGAAGCATGCTGATGGATGTATGAAGAATGCTAAGAGAGGTGTGAATATACCACTCTATCAACCCTGATTCGTTCTGATATCACTGTATCATCTTTGACCATATATACTCTGATACCATTGTATCATATTTAATTCCGTAGGCTCTGATACCACTATAATAAAAATAGTAATTATTTGTCCACAGAGATCACGATGAAAGTTTGAATAAATCAAACTAATATTAGTGTTTTCAATCGGGTCTTTATCTGATCTATGTACTAATAGAACAGTATTAGCTCTGATTGAATATGCGTGCATAAATCATATGCGGAAGTAAGAGACAACTTAAGACAATTTAGACAATAAGAGACTATTGATCAAAAAATGAATTTTATAGCTCTGAATCTGATTCATCGATATACATCTCTTGTTGTCTTATCTCGCTGTTGTATTTCTGATTGAGTGAGTGAGTTATAACGAGTAGTATGTGTTTCAAGTTCATGTTCATTTCTTATCCTTTGTCAAGTAAACTCTGCGCTTTGTTAGTAGAAGCAAGATGTGTCTGATCAATTGTTCTACAAGAGAGAGATAATTGATTGCTATTATCTTATAAAAATTATTACATTTGTAAAATAAGATATAAATTACATGATGAGAGAGAGAGAGGGAGAGAGAGAGAGAGAGAGTGTGTGTGTGTGTGTGTGCATGTGTGTGTGTCTTTTACATTTTGCATTGATGTAGGATTTAGGGTAGTAGATGAATAGATAGTGTTTGATGGTAATGGAATGTTAGATTTGTAGTTTGAGAGAGAGAGAGAGAGAGAGAGAGAAGTAGATTAGTATAATTCAATAGAAATTATTAGACATAGAGAGAGTTTTGCATTTTGACATGTGTGTGTTATAGCATATTAATAATATAACATTTTACTCTTTGAATCTATCAACCCTAAATTCTTAATTTGATCTAGTTTGCTAATTTGGACATAGTTATTTATTTGGCAATTGAGGCCAATTTTCATATTATATTTAGAATTTGACTTTTCAAAGCTATATATGTCTGAAAGAATTTAAATTACCACTTTTAGAGAGTGAGAAAAATAGTCAGAGGTCAAGTTTAGTAGATTCAAAATTGAATGTTGGAGACATTGAATCTAGTCCACATTAAATGATAGGGTTTTTGTTATGGAGGGAAACCAAGCTCATTAATGATGCATGGATCTGCTACAAAAGGATGTAAACTCATGGGAGAAATTATTCTTCTCTCTGTCATCTCATTTCATGCTTGTACATGAGTTCTTTTGGGCTGATCTATCCATTGGTGCACTATATTCATGATATCTTGCAATCTAGTGTGTAGAATGCTCATATTTTGCTATATTCGGATCCACACGTGAATTACAGTAGGTTACTAATTTTGTATGGACAGAAACATCATGTTATCATAAGTTTAATGTTTGATCAATATCATTTTTAGCAGAAGTGCAAGATCCAATTTCTCTTAAGATCTCATTATAGACATTCATTTTTATAAAACGAAGAGCCATCTTAGCTCTCTTTTTATATTTTTGTACTTCTAGTTGTACTTGAGTGTCCTCCTCAAGTTCTAATACAATGTCTATTACATCTTGGAGTATTAGAATAGACTCCATTCTAACCTTCCAAATAGAGTAGTTGGAGGTGTTCAGTCTTTCACTAGCTTCTAAGACATATCCTCCAACTGATGCCATTAGATGTGAAAAATCATAGTAATGAACAAAAAATATGTTGCTTCTCTCTCACTATAGGAAATAAAAAGGGTTTACTACCAAATCCTATGCAAGATCTTGCAACAATATATGAGATAGATCTCAAAATTTCTACCAATGTTTTGCAAACTAGATCAACCTCTCACTTTGAAATGGAGTTTAGACAATTTTTTGTATTAACTTTCTTTGGCACATGGAGAATGCTCAAAGAAAACACAATTGACTCAAATAAAATCACTTTGTATGAAACAATGTGTCAAACAACACAAAACAATGTCTAGATCTCAAGTTTGGAAGATTGGTATATGCGAATATGGAATTTTGGATCAAACATAATTTTTTTTGTCAAATCAAAAAGTGTCCACTTGGGTCTGGGAGAATCTCTACCCTTATTTAAGAGCCTCTAGCTCTTGGTTGTCTCATCAAATTGATTTGAAACAAATCACAATGGAATCTAGACTTTGCTAGCTTTCCAACAAGCTATCTAGTCACTATCTTTGGATTTAGCAACAAAGAGAATAAAAGGATTGAAGTGTACTGATTTTCACACGTGTGAAATGTGAAGGATTTCAGATCATTCAAGATCCAATCCAAGTCCCAAATCTTTGGTTACAATAAGGAGCAAACCAACAATCCTGCCAATGTAGAAAAATCAGCATCTACATACAAAATGAGATGCAAACTCTAAGAGATATTGATCAAACATGAACCAAAACATAAAATATGTTTGTTTTCCATAAAATTATAGTACCCTACTGTATTTCACACGTGTGGAACCGAAAATAGCAATAAATGATCATTCTACACCAAGATTGCAAGATAACACCAAGATAGTGCACCAATGAGTAGTAGAACCCAAAGAGAACCATGTATAATGATGAAATGAAAGAGAGAAGAGAGAAGATGTGTCTCTCCATGAGTTACATCCTTTTATAGAGTTTCCAAACCCTATTTGGCCACTTGGCTTTCCCTCCAAAATGTAAACCCTACTATTTTTGGATCTAGATTCAATGTACCCAAAGTTCAAATTTGAATCTCTCTCAAACTCGACTACCAACTTTCCCACACTTTCCAAAAGTGTTTATTGAATGTATTTTGAACTAATATAACTTCAAAAAGTTTATCTCTAAGTCTAAAATGAGTTTTGGCCTCTTATTGACAATTTACCAATATGTGACTAAACTAGACTAAACTAGTTGCAATCTCTCACACTCCCTCTTTAACTAGTTTTGGCATAGTTTTAACAATAGAACTTTGATCCAACTTTAGAATGATCTCCATCCTAAGTATAGATCTTCTTTCTAAGGTTCTAAAGTATCTTTCATAATTGATATAGAGAATAGTTTCCAAATTGGATGCTTCACTATTTCTTACATCAATTTTGCACATCAAGATATAACCAGAACATGAAGAACCATATAGAATGTGAATGAAATCATTCCTCCATGTTTCAAACTTTGTACTCTCTAGAAAACTACAGCAACCAAACAATAAATGTGAGTGATGGCCATTTTCTTGCTTGTCTCCTCCAACTTTGTCCTTTCTTGATATGTCTTCACCATAAAACTCCATGAATGAGTCTCCATCTCCATCTTGCCACAAGAAACCATCAAACCTTGGAAATCCATGAGTAGGTGAGTACATTAATGATGCAAATCCAG
Organism: Diphasiastrum complanatum; assembly: GCA_029204225.1. Lineage (NCBI taxonomy): Eukaryota > Viridiplantae > Streptophyta > Lycopodiopsida > Lycopodiales > Lycopodiaceae > Diphasiastrum > Diphasiastrum complanatum. The sequence continues at coordinate 18,510,519 of CM055107.1, read as the reverse complement.
CACCACATGACTCCATAAACCAAGTAGGTTACACTAGTCCATCTTCAAGATCTACTTGACACAAGAAAATGACCATGAATTCACCAAAAATTGACAATCTCCAAGTATTGGCACCAAGTAGCTCAACACTTGAGAACTTGATCATGGATGAGTGATATAATGAGCCTCCATTAGCCTCATTTCCATCAGCAAAACCAGCCGAGAATGCTAGTACAACTCCAACAATAAGATATTGCAAGACAATGTAACTAGTTTGTCCATATCTTGACAATTTGCACACATCCACATGAAATAGCTCAAACATGAGATAGAACAAGTAAAGTAAACTTGAACAACACTTCTTTTCTGCTCCTTTGACCTTACTTGAGTCTTCAATAAGCTGCAAAAACAGATCCATAACATCTTTTCCAAATAACCTTCCTTTGATGCTCTTGACTAGCTCCAAATTGCCACCTTTCCTTTTGTGTTGTTGAAGCCCTTTGAGACCAACCTCTTGATCTTTCTCTTGATCATCAAAGTCATTGAACAAACTTTGTTTTCCAGATCCATTACTTGCTTTTCCAGTATGAAAACCATGAGAACCAATATCCACTTACATAGCATCATCTACATAAGAAAATTCTCCAAAACATGTGAGTAAAGCAAAGTGTGTCGCTTCCACTTGATTACCTTTCTCTTGATCATCAAAGATATCAAAGATATGGATATCTTCAAACCTGAACCTCTAGAAATACTCCCTCTCAAACATATGATCTAGATCCAACAAGATCTCATCAATGCTTGATTTCGAATTTCCACAAAGGTTAGTGAAAACAATGTCACCAATGTCACCATCATAAATCAAAAGATAGATTCCAAACTTTCCATCCAACATGAAGTGGAGTAGGTGAAGATGAGTATCAAACCTAAGAAATCTAGTCCTCTTGAGTTCATGCAAAACCTCAATAAGCTCACCAATGAGATCTCCCTTGTCTTGAAGAAATTGCCTCTCGATTTGTTCCATGTAGTCTTCTCCAACCAACCTTTTGCCATCTCGATCATGAGTGATCAATTCACAATCATAGAATCCTTTGAGTTGATGAAGATATGTGAGATCCATGCCTTGGATATTCCCAAGAACCAATCTTCCATTGCTCTTTCCTTCATAAGACTCCCTCTTAATGATTGCATCATAAGAAGTAGAAACCTCAAAAACATTAGAAGCCATGAAAAATATGATTAGTACCTTCAACATAAGGATGATTAAAGTACTCTCTTTTTTCAAACAAGAACTTCTACTCAATGTTTTAGGTAATGAATCATATGATAATGATTCTTTCTCACTATCATTCACAATGACATCATTCAAAGTACATCGTACTTTGAACTCTTCACATACTTCTCTTCTTCTTGACTTGTGAGTATCTCCCTCACTAAGTCTCTTGATAGAACCATTTGATCTACTCTCTTTATGAAGACATGTGACTCCACTTGCTGGAAAAATGACTTTCTTGGACTCATCACAAAATAATGTAGAAGAACCACCTCCTTCATGCATGCACCTAGCAACATCTTTTGACATATGATCAAAGAAATCATTAACAACAATCTTTTCCAAGGAAGAACCTTCACCTCCATTGATGAAGTTAGCTCTTTCCTTACCTTTTGCATGCTTGCATTTGCCATGAAGAACCATTGAAACACCATCATTATCCTCAAGACTAGCCAAGTTAGCACAAAGATGAACATCTCCAAGAAGCATATTAGATCTTGACCTAGATCTAGCATAAGGAAGCTTGTTAGACTTTGCATTAGATCCACCAATCTTATTGATGCTAAAAGGTAACTTTGGAAAGTTGAGACCAATCTCCTTTTCCATTCCATCCTTTTTGTTCGCCATAACAAACGCATCAAGCTTGAAAAGTCTACCTTGTGTAGCAACCAAGATTTCTTCCTTTGTAATGAAACAAGCATCACCCCCAAACTTTACCATGTATCCTTTCTCTATCATTTGACCAACACTCAACAAATTCTTTGAAAGTGAAGGAATGTAAAGAACACCATCAAGTTTTGCTTTCCTATTAGTAGAGAGACAAATAGGAATTGAACCAATACCTTCAATCACATACTCACCACCATTGGCCATGTGAATTGCTTTCTCATAAGTGACCAAAGAAGTAAAGAACTCCTTGTGACTAGTCATGTGTGAGCTAGCTCCACTATCAATCCACCATGAATCTTTGTTACCTTCACTTGATATTGGACTTGAAGAACACGTCAAAAGAGAATCACCACCACCTAGACCCTCATCATTAGTAGTAAAGTTGATTTGCTTGCTACCTTCATCTCTTTGCTTCTTCAAACATTCATTTGCAAAATGCCCTTTGATTCCACAATAAAAGCATTTCAACTTAGACTTATCTTTCTTTTTGCCAAAAGAAGAAGTCTCACCTTGATCTTGCCCTTTAGACCACTTGCCTTTTCCTTTGCCCTTGAACTTGCCTTTGATGAACATAGCATCCTCTTCATAATGAGATGTCGATGTAGATCCACCTCCTCTTGATTGAAGCCTATACTCCTCATTCACCAAGATCTCTTGCAAATCCACAATACTTGGCAAAGTCTTTTGAATAGCAAAACTTTGAACAAGATTAGCATGATCATCCAACAAGCCATTAAGTATAACTTGAACAAGTTCTACCTCCTTAATGCTTTCATCAATACATGCTAGCTCATCATTGAATGCTTTAACTCTCAAAACAAAAGCATGAGTACTCTCTTCCTTCTTTTGCAAACTTTGAAAGATTTGCCTCCTAAGAGTAAGCACTCGATGTAGACTTGGATTCATAAAGCTTCTTCAAAGCTTCCCAAGCCTCCAAAGATGATGTGCACTTACCAACTTCCTTGAGAAGTTCATTGGTAACATTCATCTTGATCATGTGTAGAGCTTTCTTTGCTCTCTTGTCATACCTCACTTGATCTTGAGGTGCTTGAGGTCTCTCCTCCACACCTGCAACAATCTCCATCAACTCATTCATCTCCAATAAGGACTCCATCCGCACCTTCCAAGTAGAATAGTTGATTGAGGTAAGCCTATCATTGCTCTCCAACATAAATCCACTACTTGTAGCCATGTTGAAGTGACCTGATCTTCTCTTTCAACCTGTTCCAATGCACAAAGCACTCTCTTGAATCTCAAAAAATGAACTCAAGAAGAAATCACAAAGATATGGAACCTCTCAAATCTCTTCTAGCATTTCTAACTAGAAAATCAACACATAGAATAGTGAAATCTTGATCAACCTATGATCTATCCTCAATATAATGATTCTTGCCACTTCCTAAGATTGAAAAACACTCAAATGAAGTTCAGTAACATCACAAACTAGAGATCCAATCAAAATTAGGGTTTTGACAAAATCACAAAAAATTGAATATCTCAAATTCTACATGCAATTTCTAGAAACTTGGTATATCTTCTTGTAGACTCCAATGAGACCTTCCTAATGCACCAAAAATCATCTAATTCTAGTAATCCAAGTGTGAAATTGGAATTGATCAAGTATATAACCCTATATTGAGTTTTGACCTACAAAAGATCAATTCTACAAATGCAAAAATGATGATTTTTGAGTACAGATCAATCTAGCATGCTCTAGCATTGGTAACTCCTCCAAAATCCTTGCTAAAGATGGCTGATCCTTTCATAACCTGAAACACAATAGCTCTGATACCATGTGAAGGATTTCAGATCATTCAAGATCCAATCCAAGTCCCAAATCTTTGGTTACAATAAGGAGCAAACCAACAATCCTACCAATGTAGAAAAATAAGCATCTACATACAAAATGAGATGCAAACTCTAAGAGATATTGATCAAACATGAACCAAAACATAAAATATGTTTGTTGTCCATAAAATTATAGTACCCTACTATATTTCACACGTGTGGAACCGAAAATAGCAATAAATGATCATTCTACACCAAGATTGCAAGATAACACCAAGATAGTGCACCAATGAGTAGTAGAACCCAAAGAGAACCATGTATAATGATGAAATGAGAGAGAGAAGAGAGAAGATGTGTCTCTCCACGAGTTACATCCTTTTATAGAGTTTCCAAACCCTATTTGGCCACTTGGATTTCCCTCCAAAATGTAAACCCTACTATTTTTGGCTCTAGATTCAATGAACCCAAAGTTCAAATTTGAATCTCTCTCAAAATCGACTACCAACTTTCCCACACTTTCCAAAAGTGTTTATTGAATGTATTTTGAACTAATATAACTTCAAAAAGTTTATCTCTAAGTCTAAAATGAGTTTTGGCCTCTTATTGACAATTTACCAATATGTGACTAAACTAGACTAAACTAGTTGAAATCTCTCACATGAAATCTCAAAAATCCATACAATCACTATTCAGACTTGAAAACTTCAATTCTTAACTCTTTGATCTACAAACTTCTCAAGCAATGATAGAAAAATCTGGAAAACACGTGTGGGAAAAGTACAAAGAAAATTAATGCATGAGAGAAACCTGCTCCTTGAGTTAGAGAGAGAATGACAATTGAAGCTTTAGTAAAAATCCAAATTGACAAGACAATAGCTTCAATGCGTGATTCATCATCCAAAATTTGTTTGAGAGCCCACATACATATATAGGAGATGGTAGTAGATCAAGGTGGCACTAGCCTCCAATCACATTTTCCCACTTCTAAGAGTAGTATCTACCTAAAATATGACACCTATCACTTTGCATGTAGAGAAATGCAACTACATCTACAAACTTTCTACATATGTCACTTTCTAGAATACAAATGTACAAATGTTCATGCATGTGCCAATACAAGTCTTAGTTTGCTTTGCATGTCACTTGTGGCAAACTAAACTTTATTCATGTGTAGTGGCTCGAGTTTCTACTAGGCCAAATTTGGCTTTTCATGTCTAACAACTACGTGCATGTGTTGACAAATTCCCTGCAACTGAGAATCTATTTGATGTCTTTTGTTTTTCTTTACTTCTGCTTACAGGTTATGCTGGTGTTCTGCCTGTCAGCCGAGAGTGCAGGCATTTAGGAAGTTTATCTTTCTTGTTTCAGAGCCCATATCAGACATGAGGGAACTGATAACAATATAGCATATTTTCTTGCTTGTCAGAGGACACCAAGATAGGTCTCTCTTGAACTAAAGTCACATGCTCATCTAGCAAACATGCAAGTCATGCATTCAACCAAGAAATCAGCATGAAAAATGGTTGCAATGCCATGAAATCCTACTCTACTAATGCAAAACGAGTTTGAACAAATCCTTACAACTAAAACTAAGCTACACCTGCATTAATCCACAATACAAGAAACAAGAAACTAATCTAACATCACTTTAGATGTCCAAGGATCAAGAAACACTCATTTCTTGATTCTTGGACAAACCAAGAACATCAAGAACTGGATTGTAAGTGAGACAATAAGATGTATTGCAACTTATTGTAATATTAATCACATTACTCACAGATGTAATTGTGCTTTATTATTTGATTAGTCGACATCCAATAAAAGGTCGACGAATGTGAGTACACAAATTGTGGTCATAATAATGTTATGATACATAATTTTCTATTTTCAATGTATATGGCCTCTAATGTTGATAAAAAATGAAATTCAATGTGTTAATAAGAAACAATTTAAAAAAATGCCATCCATTTTCATTCTGTGGCAGTCCAAGATTTATACCAAGGGGCCTTCTTTTTATCACTCCCGATATTACCCTTGGTTAGCAGAGTATTTTGGAATGTCTTCGGCCTCCTAATAACCCTCCCTATAATCCTCCTTATAGCCCTTCTTATAACCCTCCTTACAACTCTCGGTTACCATGGATTTTTGAAATGTCCTTGGCCTCCTTATAACCCTCCTTATAAGTCTCTTAAAAACATATTCAAATATGCAAGGCTTATATTGAGGCCAACCTACATACCCTGCACTAAAGCTTTCCACTACCCTCATGCGTCTTCTTTTATTCTATATCTCAAAAGAATGCTCAAAAAAAGTGCTGGAAATTGTGCATCTTGTTGTAGTGCATCGGGTTTTGACAATCTGTGAGTACAAATCCTTACAACTAAAACTAAGCTACACCTACATTAATCCACAATACAAGAAACAAGAAACTAATCTAACAACATTTTAGATGTCCAAGGATCAAGAAACACTCATTTCTTGATTCTTGGACAAACCAAGAACATCAAGAACCGGATTGTAAGTGAGACAATAACATGTATATTAATATTAATCACATTACTCATAGATGTAATTGTGCTTTATTATTTGATTAGTCAACATCCAATAAAAGGTCGACGAATGTGAGTACACAGATTATGGTCACGATAATGTTATGATACATAATTTTCTATTTTCATTTATGTATATGGCCTCTAATGTTGATAAAAAATGAAATTCAATGTGTTAATAAGAAACAATTTTAAAAAAATGCCATCCATTTTCATTCTGTGGCATTCCAAGATTTATACCAAGGGGCCTTCTTTTTATCACTCCCGATATTACCCTTGGTTAGCAGAGTATTTTGGAATGTCTTCGGCCTCCTAATAACCCTCCCTATAATTCTCCTTATAAGCCCTTCTTATAACCCTCCTTACAACTCTCGGTTACCATGGATTTTTGAAATGTCCTTGGCCTCCTTATAACCCTCCTTATAAGTCTCTTAAAAGCATGTTCAAATATGCAAGGCTTATACTGAGGCCAACCTACAAACCCTGCACTAAAGCTTTCCACTATCCCCATGCGTCTTCTTTTATTCTATATCTCAAAAGAATGCTCAAAAAAAGTGCTGGAAATCGTGCATCTTGTTGTAGTGCATCGGGTTTTGACAATCTGTGAGTGAATTTTTTCATTTCACCTATGGTACACCAATTATGTAGCACATGGCATGCCATGTAATATTAACTACATTCTATCTCTAGCTACAAGAAGATACTAATGAAATACAAAAAATTTCAATAGATGTCAATGTAAACAAACGCGTCGCTTGTGAGGACCTCAATGTGAGACAACTTTGGAAGTGACATTGGTTGTCTATTAATAATCCTCTCAATGTCTCTTGATAGGTGTCATGACAGTATCTAACGCATCTTCCTTCAATGGTATTGTGCTCACTAGCTTTTCATTTTCCAATACCAAAAAAGGCTTGAACACCATAGCATAAGCCACTATCTCATGTGAATAATTCACAGCCATTAGACTTTCTCATGTAAAACAAATTGTATAGTCTATGTGATAATGCAAGTACCAAACTTGTGTAGATATCAAATCATCATTGTCATGAGCAATATCCACTTTTAAGAGATTAAATCTCATTTTTGTGCATACATTACAAGTTTGATAGGTTGAAAAACTCAAAATTATAAAATATAAAAGGTATTTGACACATTTGAGAACTAAATTTTGAGAAAAGATATTAGTTTAGAATATTATTTGCAGCCTCCAAACATAGCACACCGACGTGCTTAGTGAAATAGCTATAATTCTTTTGTAGCCTTCAGAAATAGCAAGCTAGTGTGCTAAGTAAAACATGAAGTTTTGCAGGCCCCCAAAGATGGCATGTCGGCGTGCTAGGGGCAAATCAGCTCAAACAAAAAAAATTAACTTTTAAATTTTCCTACTAACCCAAAGAATAGTTGCATCTGCTATTATGCTACATCCTCCTGAAACACTTTTGTAGGATGCCCAGCTCACATTACTGTAGGACTTCACCTGAAATCTTGTATCCCGAAAATAGCAAAAGCCGTAGTCCTTTGTATGATTTAGGTACTGTAGGAATCTAATTTTCCATTGTACAGGTCCTAGATTAATATTAAATTGGCCCAGTATGAACATTGCGTAGGCAATGTCCGACGTATTATCTGCCAAGTGAAGCAAAGAACCAATCAACGTTCTTTAAGGCTTATTGAGTATTGCTTCTGTTCATCTTGGTTTTTGGGAAGGTCTTGGTTGGGGTCAAAATTGTACCACGAACCATTGGAGTATTTACTCCTCTACAACAGTGTCATTTGGAAATTGTCAATAATTTTCTGAATGTCGGTATCTTGATTACTGTAGATACAGTCTACCACTCTCAAGATCTCTGTGAATTTGTAATCCTATGTAGCATTTTGCTTCTCCTAGGTCTGATATTTGAAAGTGCTTGGAAATATCTTCCTTCACTTGTGTAATCAGCTTATCCCTTCTTGATAGGATCAGTGTGTCATCTACATAGCCACCGATGATGATGATTTCTCCATCTATGACTTTCATATAGACATTATAATCAGCCATTAGGGGTTGGAAACCCAAGGATCTGAGAGCACAATCCTTCTTCTTGTACCATTGTCGCCACTGTTTTAGTCCATAGATGCTTTTATGAATCTTGCAGGCATAATCAGCAAATGATTTACATCATGGTGGTTGATCCATATACAACTCTTCTTTAAAATCCCCATTCGAGAAAGTTGTCTTCTCATCTACAATGTGGATCTTCAAACTGTAGGCTACTGCATATGCAATCAGTAGATGTATAGATGTATGTTTGACAATAGGAGAAAAGGTTTCAGTGTAATCAACACCATATTTATGTGAAAAACCTTTTGCAACTAGCCTAGCTTTGTATCTTGACACCTTGTTGTTTGGTCCATACTTGTATTTGTAGATCCATTTGCATTTGACATGCTTCATGTCGTTTGATATGGGTTCAAGTGACCACACCATGTTTTGCTCCATGGAGTTTATTTGTTTTTCCATGGCTTTTATCCACTTTTCCTTGTCTGGAATGTCAATAGTTTTCTCATAAATCTGTGGTTCACCACCGAATCCACAAAACTCTTCTGTTGTAGAAGCTGAGCTGTCTGTTCCATTTATGACAAGTGGTTTTCCTTCTCTTCTAGACCTTCTTGGAAATTGTGCTGGTGCCACAATTGTTTTGCCTTTGTCCTTCCGGATGTCTACAGAACCATTGTGTGTTGCAGGCGATTTAGGTACAGGCTGCTCCATGACTTGTTCATCGTCTGAACTGTAACTCAATTTATTTGGTATATGAACATCCTGATCTAGATGTTCATGGTCTACTCCCTCTGTCTATGTGGGAAGATTATAGTACTTCTTTCTAAGAATATCATAACCAACTGGATCTCCGTCAGCCATTGATATTGCTTCATCAAATTTCACATCTCTTACAGTTTTGATTTCCCTGGTGTTAGGCATGTAAGCCCTATAATATGAGGAATGTACATCATAGCCTACAAGGAAACCCTGATCCACTTTTTTATCTAACTTCTTTCTTTTCTAATTTGGTATGTGTGCAAATGCTACACACCCAAAGATGCGAACATGAGCCAGACTTGGCTTGTTGCCCCACCATACTTCATGTGGAGTAGTATAGGGAATGTCAGATTTTCCTATCTTCTTTCGCAGGTAATTGGCTGTAGCTACTGCCTCAGCCCATTAGCCATTTTGATGCCTTTGAATAGGCCAATATGCATCTCACAGCCTCCATGAGAGTTCAATTTTTCCTCTTTGCAAGTCCATTATGTTGTGGTGTATATGTTGTTCTCTTCAAATGAAGTATGCCTCGGCTGGTACAAAACTTTACAACATACTCTCCACCTCTATTTGTCCTTAGTTGTTTGACTTTCTTCGAAGTCCACTTCTTAGCCCAATTTACAAACTCTATAAATTTGTCCAGTGCTTCAAACTTATTATGAATGAAGTACACAACTGAAAACTTGCTGAAGTCATCAATGAAGGTAATAGAATATTTTGAATCTATCAAAGAGACTACGTAAAAGGGTCCACAGATGTCTGAGTGAACTAACTCCAGGAGTTTTGTGGTCCTAAATGAGTCCCTGGTAAAAGGTATATGTGACATCTTGCCTTTGTTGTATGCATGACAGGACTTCAGACCTATTGCATCCTTGATTCTAACACCTGTGAATACTGCATTCTGGCTAGCGTTGTACAGAATAGTATGTTGTACAAATGTTACGTACTACATCTACAAATGTCTACTTTTTTCCATTCATGCGGCACCCACTTTTACATTGGGTAGATGAGGCCTACATTAAGGTCCAAGCTGCCTCAATTGTTTAGACTACCTTCACAATTTATCCTCTAACATTGACTTTCTTTCAAACTCCATTGACCAACCTCAACACATAAGTATTGATAAGAAGATTTTTAACAAAAAATGAACTACATGGATAAACTAGCAATCAGAGAAAGCCAAAGGAAGCACAGCTCATCAGTAGCCATAGCAGGCATCAAGAGAACGTGCAACAGAACATAGGCATTAGTTGTTCCCCACCTCCAGTAGCATCCTGTGTACAGAACAATGAGCCTTTTGCAGCTATATTTGTGCTGTTATAGAGATTGAGCAAAAGGCAGAACTTCCTGAATGAAAGTTCAGCCACCTTCATCACAAACCCCGGTCATGCTAGAAAGACAGATTAGAGACATCATACTGACAGATAATCTGGTATTGTTATAAGCCATTTCATCACCTTCAACTTCAAAATATGTCCAAACTTGTTTTTGGACATAAGAAACATAGGGCTTCAGAATCTTACCAGCCACTGTCGCAACATTTTCTTTGACCTTTCTTGTAGACCCACCAGGATCAACAACTACGGCCACCGCTGCACGAAATGGGCCAAGAAAAAAACTTTCTGAAAGCAACAAATTTCCCAACGTGGCATGCAAGGAAGCTGGTATGTGGCAGTCCACAGGTCCACGTAACAAGAGCTGTGTGGGTGCAAAGCATCTGCCCACGTGCATCCTTTTTGGCTTCAAAATCAAGGATGTGGGAGAGCTTTGGAGGTGGAAAGCTTCTACTGAGCAATGGTTCCAGGATTTGCATAATAACTGTTTCGGGATGTGGTAATTTTGAGCTCTGCAACCTATTATTACCGAAGGATTTTAACTCTGTGCAGCTTGTCTCTATGTATAATTCTTGGATGTGCTTAGTGTACGTTGTGAGGCTAAGAGACCTGATAATTCTAAGACCTAAAAAATGTACAAGAGTTTCGGAAGATCTCGAACAAAGAGAACCAACCCTAATTCCGAAACAAGAAAAATACGTGACACTCTTTAAAAAACGTGAGACACAAAAAATTTCAAGTAAGCATTTAAACGAAAACGATAGACTTTGCCAAATCTGGTTTTGAGCTTCTGATTGAATCCTGCTCATGATCGCTTGTCTTCTATTTAACTAATCATGAGATATTTTACTTCTATTTAACTATTTAACGAAAACGATAGACTTTGCCGTGGGCAATCCCAAAAAATGTAAAACCATTGAGGCAATTAATCGGGATCGTCCGCAATCTGGTTTTGAGCTTCTGTCAAAGATTGAATTAGTCACATTGCACTGTGCAGCATGTGACTGACGCAGCTGCCCTGCTGATCGCTTGTCTTCACTGCTGAAGTGTTTGATTCCACATTCCTAATCATGAGATATTCCACTCTGTCCTCTAACCGCTCTCCGATGATGAACTACTCCCCAATGATGAACTACTTGAATCCACCGGTGGATCACGAATTCGAAGCAGGGTTCGAACCTCAGCGGCTTCTATTTCTGCAATAAGTGCTGTCTGTGTTGCTGCCGTCGCTTTTGCTATAGCATTGTCAGAAACTAGCTCTAGCGCATCAGCTCGAGCCCTGGCCTCTTTGGCAGCCTTCCTTGCGCATTCTGCCGCAGTGTACGCAGCAGCAGCATAATCTTCCAAAGCTCCACGTTCTGTAGCATCATCCATTTCTATCTCAATACTAGTGGATGAACATTGACCTGCTGCATATCGTGAAGGCGTCACCGCACAGGGATCTACAGGCTGTTTCTTTTCTGCGTGGGCTGAATTCTGTGACAAAGCAGGAGGAAATTCTTCCATACCCACATTTCCAGAAGTCGCAGCTTCCTCACGTTTATCACACACACGGCACACGTACAACGACGGATCAATAGTTTTGTGTGGATAATATGGAAGCTGATCAGAATGGCTATGCACAGAGCGTTGGCATTTCCAGCAGACGAGCATTCTAACAGCATTCTGCTGTTTTTTCGAATTTTCTCGATCCCCCGAATGCATGGAACTATCCATTGTTGTCGTTGCCTCAGCACCACCTTCGAGAGCAATTGGGAAGGAGCAAGGAGAAAACGAATGGGAGAGAGCGAGGAGTACAGAAAGGAGGAAGGAGAAAACGGTTGAGAGAGGTGGCGTTGGTTCGTTCGCTCAACCAAAAGCCGCGTCGACCAGGATTGCACCAATCTTTGTAGACATGATCAAGATTTCCTCGCAAGACAAACTTTAAAATCTCAAAAGGACCTTTTATATATTGCAACAATCAATGACGACTATTCTTACATTGATATTAAACACTGGGCTATGTCAAACATCTACCACTTCTACAAAATCAATAAATCTGAGCTTTACATCATGAATCCTAATAATTGGATTAGCAAGTTACATATTGCTTGGCATTCTATACCTTAATAGGCTATCCAACTATTTTGAACCTTCTTAGATTGAGAGAAGCTAGGTGCTATCTTTTCTTGTACATTCATTTATTATTTTTACTTGTAATTAGTATCTACACAGGAATTCCTCTAGTAGTACACTGTTTGCCATAGATCACTTGATGGAAGTAACTACCACGTGTGGAGATTCAAAGTTATCCTACTAGCTGAAAAACTATGGGAAGTCATAGAACATATAGAGAAATAATTTTTGACTAACCAACAAACACTTATAAAGTGAAAGATAAAAGTAGATGTCTTATTGATCTTGAATATTCAAGAGTCATTACTAGGTCATGCTTCCAAAGGTCAAACTTCCAATGATGTATGAGATATTTTAAACACTCTATGATGTTAGAGATGTTTCGGCTAAGTTGTTTCTAAATTAAAAATTCTTCTCATTAAAAATGTCAAAGAATGAATTGATACCTACATTAGAGAAGTTCTAAACTTTGAAATGGCCCCTTGTAAATATGCTTTTCTTTCCTTAATTTTTTCTGACATGTGGCCCAATCATAATGCATACATTTGAAATTTATATCGTGTAGATGATTCAGATTAAAACTTAGAAATTAACTTTTAAGAATTTTAATATATTTCAAATTCGCGCTAAATGGCATACAAGCATTCTATTGGTTGACGGTGCCTACCCTGAACGTGCTAATCTACCCATGATGACAACATCTGAAGTTGAAATATTCACAATAACATATCACGGGGATTCTGACGTGGACGTCCGACTGATTTTTGTTAATTTTCTAATATGTTGCATGTCAATGCTTCGGATTCCGACGTCCAAGTAAAAATTCCCAAATTGGACGTTCGGTGATCGGAAAACTGTGATGCAAATCAATTTTCAAACTTGACGTAGGATTCCGACATGTCAAAATCTGACATTTTGACGTTGATATGGCATGGAATATTGCGTAACAAAAAAAAATAGTTGGCATCTGACGTGGATGTCGGAATCCGACGTTCGTCGCATTCTGACGTCCACGTCATTGATTTGAGTCCTGAATATTTTTCTGATTAGACCGGTTACGGATGCGAACGCAAGATTCCGATGTGTTTGGGACTTCGAAATCCGACGTCTGTGAATTTCGGATTTTTGTGCCATCTGCAAATTCTTTTCTCACTCTTTCTCACAGTTTTGGAGCATTTGGTGCATTTGGAGCGTTTGGTTCATTTGGAGCTGGAAAATTTTGATGCTTTTGGAGCTTTTGGAACTTTTGGAGGTAGTTGTTTTGTTTTTGCCTTTTCTCTTAGAGATAAAGTTTGCTTTGTTTGTTTTTGTGAAAGAAAGTGAGGAGGGATGTTAAAAAGTGATGAAGGGAAAGTGTAAAGCGTAAAGTAAATGAAGGAAGAGTGTAAAGTAGATAGTGTAAAGTAGATAGTGCAAAGATAATAATGCATAGATAGTGTATGAATCTTTTAGAGAGAGAGAGAGAGAGAGAGAGAGAGAAGAAGTGTGCATGTGTGTGTGTGTTTTTCATTTTGCATTGATTTAGAATTTAGGGCAATAGATAAATAGATAGTGTTTGATAGTAATTAAATGCTAGATTTGTAATTTGAGAGAGAGAGAGGGGTGGGGGAGGGGGAGTGTGTATGTGTGTGTATTTTGCATTTTGCATTAATTTAGAATTTAGGATAATAGATAAATAGATAGTGTTTGGTAGTAATTGAATGATAGATTTGTAATGTGAGAGAGAGAGAGAGAGAGAGAGAGAGAGAGAGAGAGAGAGAGAGAGAGAGAGAGAGAGAGAGAGAGAGAGAGAGAGAGAGAGAGAGAGAGAGAGAGAGAGAGAGAGAGAGAGAGAGATTGTGTGTGTGTGTGTTTTGCATTTTGTATTGATTTAAGATTTAGGGTGATAGATGAATAGATAGTGTATGATGAAAATTGAATGTTAAATATGTAATTTATTAGAGAGAGAGAAAAGTAAATGCATATTCGATGATCATTTGCATTGCTAGAAAGTTAAATTTGTAATTTAATTAAACAAAACTTAACAGAGAGAGAGAAATGTAAGAGAAGTAGTAAATATTCTTCCACAGAGAACATGATGAAAGTTTGAATAAATCAAACTGATATCAGTGTCTTCAATCGGGTCTATATCTGATCTATGTACTAATAGAACAGTATTAGCTCATATTGCATATGCATGCGAAAATTATATGCGGAAGTAAGAGACAACTTAAGACAATTTAGACAGTAAGAATCTATTGATCGAAAATGAATTTTATGACTCTGAATTTGATTCATCATTATACATCTCTTGTTGTCTTATCTCGCTGTCATGTCTCTAATTGAGTGAGTGAGTTACAACGAGTAGTGCACATGTATTTATATTGCTACAGGACAGGTCTTTTGGCCTTTCATTTACAGGTGTTTTTGCCTTTTAATATTCGCAACAGTTTATCTCTTCGTCTTAGCTTCGTGTTTCGCAAATTATTCGCGACAATTGTCTCTTTGCGACAATTTCATCTTTCGGGAATTGTTTGTGATAGATGACAACACTTTGAGCTTGAAGAAGAAATCTAGAATATTTGACGAATTGTTTGCGATAGGTGAGCTTGAAGAACAGTCTAGAAAATTTTGCGAAATGTTCGCAACAATTTTACGACATCTAAGGTTTGAACAAGAAAGATAATATTTTGTGACAAGATTGTATTCACGAATGTTTCGAGCTTCAACAAGAAAGCCACGAGCTTCTATGAGTAACTGTTTTGCGAATCTTGCGAGTGGACTGCAGGACAAAGTTCACGAATCCTTTGAGGTTGATCACGGATAAAAAAAATTTGGTTTCGCGTTCGTTTCTTATCCTTTGTCAAGTAAACTGCGCTATTTGTTAGTAGGACCAAGATCTCTCTGATCAGTTGTTCTACAGCTCCCTTTCAAAGTGGGTAGTTGGATTAATCCCCATTTTCTTTGTTGCTTCTTGAACAAGCTTTACCGAGTGGCTTCGTAAAGATATCAGCTGTCATTTCCTCTGTGGGTATCAAGATTGTCTTCAGTATCTTCTTCTCGACTAAGTCCCAAATCACATGATATTTGATAGCTATGTGCTTCATTTTTTAGTGAAATACAAGATCTTTCGTAAGATAGATTGCCGAAGTGTTATCCGTTAACAAGACATAAGGTTCAGAAATAGATTCATCAAATCCTTCCAACATCTATTTAATCCAGATCAACTCATTTTCCAACTTGGCTGTTGCTACATATTTCGCTTCACAGGAAGATTAAGCTACTGTTATTTGCTTCTTGCTTATCCAGAGCATTGCTGTGCCAAATGCTAGAGTACAACCTCCTGAAATACTTTTGCTATCATTCTTCATGGATGCCTAGCTTGCATCACTGTAAGGTTCGATGTAAAATCCAGCTTCTATTGAATAACACAATCCATAGTCTTTCGTTTCCTAGAGATATTGTACTACTCTTTTTGCCAACTTCCAATGCAACGATCTTGGATTCTGATTATATTGGCTCAGCCTGTATATTGCAAATGCTATATTAGGTCTGGTGTTGTCTCCTAGATATAACAATGATCCAATCAGCCTATGATGGGGTGTTTTGGCCATTTGTTCCTCTTCCTCGAGAATCTGCAAACAATCTGCCTTGCTTAGTATTATTCCAAGTATCATGGGAGTATGTACACCTTTGCATTCGAGCATGTTGAAGTCTTCAATGATCTTTTTAGTATACTTTTGTTGGTGAAAATACAACTCACCACCTTCAAAATCTCTCACGCTCTGCAAGCCTAGATAAATTTTAGCTTCTCCTAGGTCAGTGATCTCAAATATTTCAAGAAACGTCTCTTTTGACATTTAAAATTAACTTATTTCTTCATGAGAAGATAAGTGTGTCATCAACATAGACAACTAGATAATTATTTCTTTTTGGACATGCTTGATATAGACATTTGACTCAGCAAATAGAGGTTTGAAGCCTAAGGAACGTAGTATTTCATCCTTCTTCCTATACCATTGTCTGGCTGCTTCTTTCAGACCATAAATGGTTTTATTCGTGTGACATCCGTATTTAGCATATTCTTGGTTTACAAAACCAAGTGGTTGGTCCATGAATAAGTCTTCTTCCAATTATGCATGCAAGAAAGCAGCTTTCTCATCCACAATATTTATTTTTAGAACATGAGCCACTGCATACACAAATAACAAACGAATTGATGTATGTTTGACTAATGGTGAGAAGGTATAATGTAGTCGAATTCATACTTCTGTGAAAATCCTTTAGCAACTAACCTTGCCTTGTATTTGTTGTTTTCTCCATCAGGACCTGCTTTGATCTTGTAGATCCACTTGCACTTGATTGGTTTTCTGCCATCTGGTATAGGTGCAAGTGTTCAAACATTTTTCTTATACCTGGATGCCTAAATCCAGCAATCTTTATCTGGTACATCAACAGCCTCCTCGAATGTTTGAGGTTCGTCAGAGAATCCACAAAATTCGATGGTTGTGTTAAAAACATCCTGGCCATATCTTTGTGGTGGTTTTCGTTTTCTATCATATCTTCTCACAGATGGTTTTGAGTTCGATTCTGTAGGTTTCAAGTTCGATTCTGATTCGAGCTTTTCTATTGGAATTCGAACTGGCGATTTGAGTCTATCAGGTACTCGATCTTGATCTCCCTCTGAATCTGGTAACTCTCTTCCATCTTCTGCTTGTTTTCCTTCTATCGTCGTTGGTAGCTCATAATAGTTTTTGAAAATTTCATAACCGACTAGATTGCCGTCTACTATGTATTTCGACTGATCAAATTTAATATCTCGAACAACTTTTATTTTGCCAGTTTCGGGTACATAGACACGATAATATGACAAATGCAACTTGAATCCTACTAGAAAACCTTGTTCTGTCTTTTCATCGAGATTCTTTGTCAGTTTATCTAGTATGTGCATATACACTACGCATTCGAATGTCCACACATGTGCTATATTTGGCTTCGACTCCACCATATCTCATGAGGAGTTGTATCCGTATTCGAGATTTCAAAATACGATTTTGAAGATAATTTGATGTAGCCACTGCTTCTGCCCACAACTGTTTTGGCACTTTTGCATGAGCCATCATACACTTGCAACTTCCATAAGTGTATGATTCCTTCGTTCAGCTATTCCATTGTGTTGAGGTATGTAAGATGCAGTCTTAGTGTGCATAATACCTTGATCAGTACAGTAAGCTTTGAATTCATTGAAAATGTACTCACCTCCACGATTTGTGCAAATCTGCTTCAACTTATTGCATGTTTGTTTCCCAGCCCAATTCGTATACTCAACAAATTTCTCGAAAGCTTCAGATTTAGTACGTATAAAGTGTACTACAACGAACTTGCTAAATTCATCAATAAACGTAATGAAGTACTTTGCATCACCCAACGACAATACTCCAAATGGTCCACAAATATCTGAATGCACAATTTCAAGTACCTTAGTTGCTTTATAAACATCCTTACTGAAAGGTGTTCTAGTCATCTTGTCTTTAAGACAAGATTCACAAGTAGTTCAACTATCTTTACTTTTGATTTCGACTCCTTGAATTCTCTGACTTTTGTTGGCTTGGTACAAGGCTTTCATGTTCATGTGACATAGCCTTTTGTGCCACATTATAGCTGTTGATTCTTGAGTTTGATTTGCTTGTTCGATTCTTGTTCGAATGTTCAGGTGATATAAATTTCCTTCTCTGTTACCTTTAGCAACCAAGTTATCAGAATATTCCTCGTACAGTTTACAAGAGTTCTTTGTGAAGCTTACTGACATGCCTGTATCAACTATCTTAGCTACGGATAAAAGATCTTTGTCAAGAGTAGGGACATAGGGAACTTCCTCCATTTTCTCATCTCCCTGATTCGTGTCTAGCCGTAATACAACAGTTCCATCGACCATGTTCTTAGAACCGTCTCCAAGTATAATGAATCTCGAATAGTTCATCTTCTTGTACTCAGATAATATTTGTTTCGAGGAAACAAAATGTGAGGTGGCTCCCAAATCAAGTACTACTTCTCGTGTTTTAGAATTAGATGAACGTCATAGATCAGCACTAACATAAGCTATTGAGTTCCTTGTTGCCCTGCCTTATGCTTCTCTGGAGCGTTCTGCTTTGTATTTGACATAGTTTGAATCTGAAAGTTCACTTCGATTCTGCTCCTTTTTGTTTCTGGGATTCTTGATAACAGTCTATTGTTGCATGACCCCAGTTATGACAATAAATGCATTCAATTTTTGGATTGAACCAACACTTTTCTTTTGTGTGACCTGATCTATTGCATATGTTGTAGATCTTCTTATCACCAGAATTCTTTTGTTGTTTTCCATATTGTTGTTCATTAGTCTTAGACCCATTCTTCTTAGATGACTTCCTCTTAAACTTAGACTTCTTTCCATTCAAAATTGATGTAGAATCTAGCATTATATTGTCATGCACTGAAGACACACTAATTGCTATAGCTTTGTCATTTTTTAAACTCCATTCCCGAAGTTCTTTGCCAGGAGTAGCTAGTGGCTTCTTTTCTATTGGTTCTACCCGTTGCCATAGACCTTCGCCCTTCAACAAGAGTGAAGTCTTTAATTTCCAAATCAAGTAATTTGACCCTTCTGGGTCCAAGATCGTAGTTATCTTAGCCTGAATATTGATAATCGACGACATCTTCTAATTTTTTGAGTAACTCTAGATAGTGACTTGCTCATGGATGTATGAAGGATCTTATGAAGGGTGCGAAGATACCACTGTATCGACTCTGATTCATTATGATATCACTGTATCAGCTTTAAACCTGTATACTCTGATACCACTGTATCAGATTTAATTCTGTAAGCTCTAAATACCAGTGTAAGAAAAATAGTTATTATTTTTCCACAAAGAACACGATGAAAGTTTGAATAAATCAAACTCATATCAGTGTCTTCAATCGGGTCTGTATCTGATCTATGTACTAATAGAACAATATTAGCTCTGATTGAATATGCGTGCGAAAATTATGTGGAAGTGAGAGACAACTTAAGACAATTTAGACAATAACAAACTATTGATCAAAAAATGAATTTTATAACTCTGAATTTGATTTATCAATATACATCTCTTGCTGCCTATCTCGCTATTGTGTCTCTGATTGAGTGAGTGAGTTAGAACGAGTAGTGCACATGTATTTATATTGCTACTAGACAGGTCTTTTGGCCTTTTATTTACAAGTCTTTTGGCCTTTTAATGCTATAATAGTAGATATCTAACCATTTACAATGGTTGATATTCAAATAGACACTCTGTTTCCAAGGTCAACTAAATTTTGTTTGCAAATTATTCACAACAGTTTATCTCTTCATTTTAGCTTCTTGTTTCGCAAATTATTTATGACACTTGTCTCTTCGCGACATTTTTGTCTTTCACGAATTGTTTGTGATAGATGACAATTCTTTGAGCTTGAAGAAGAAATCTAGAATATTTTGTGAACTGTTCGTGACAGTTTTGCAACAGATGAGCTTGAAGAACAATCCAAAAAATTTCTCAAATTGTTCACGACAATTTTGCGACATCCGAGATTTGAACAAGAAACAGAATATTTTACAAGATTCTATTTGCGAATCTTTCTAGCTTCAACAAGAAAGCCACGAGCTTTTATGACTAACTGTTTTGCGAATCTTTTGAGTTGACTGCAAGACAAAGTTCACGAATCCTTTGAGGTTGATCATGAATAAAAATGTTTCGAGTTCAGGTTCGTTTCTTGTCCTTTGTCAAATAAACTGCGCGCTTTGTTAGTAGAATCAAGATTTGTTTCTATGTATAATTCTTGGATGTGCTCAGTGTACGTGGTGAGGCTAAGAGTCTTGATAATTCTAAGACCTAAAAAATGTGCAAGAGTTTCGGAAGATCTCGCTCGAACAAAGAGAACCAACCCTAATTCTGAAAGAAGAAAAATACGTGACACTCTTTAAAAACTTGAGACACAAAAAATTTCAAATAAGCATTTAAACGAAAACGATAGACTTTGCCAAATCTGGTTTTGAGCTTCTGTCAAAGATTGAATTAGTCTCATCGCAGCATGTGACAGACGCGGCTGCCCTGCTCATGATCGCTTGTCTTCTATTTAACTAATCATGAGATATTTCACAAAAACGATAGACTTTGCCGTGGGCAATCCCAAAAAACGTAAAACCTTTCAGGCAATAAATCCGGATCGTCCGCAATCTGGTTTTGAGCTTCTGTCAAAGATTGAATTAGTCACATTGCACTGTGCAGCATGTGACTGACGCCGCTGCCCTGCTGATCGCTTGTCTTCACTGCTGAAGTGTTTGATTCCACATTCATAATCATGAGGTATTCCACTCTGTCCTCTAACCGCTCTCCGATGATGAACTACTCCCCAATGATGAACTACTTGAATCCACCGGTGGATCACGAATTCGAAGCAGGGTTCGAACCTCAGCGGCTTCTATTTCTGCAATAAGTGCAGTCTGTATTGCTGCCGTGGCTTTTGCTATAGCCTTGTCAGAAACTAGCTTTAGCGCATCAGCTCGAGCCCTGGCCTCTTTGGCAGCCTTCCTTGCGCATTCTGCCGCAGTGTACGCAGCAGCAGCATAATCTTCCAAAGCTGCACGTTCTGTAGCATCATCCATTTCTATCTCAATACTAGTGGATGAACATTGACCTGCTGCATATTGTGAAGGCGTCACCGCACAGGGATCTACAGGCTGTTTCTTTTCTGCGTGGGCTGAATTCTGTGACAAAGCAGGAGGAAATTCTTCCATACCCACATTTCCAGAAGCCGCAGCTTCCTCACGTTTCTCACACACACGGCACACGTACAACGACGGATCAATAGTTTTGTGTGGATAATATGGAAGCTGATCAGAATGGCTATGCACAGAGCGTTGGCATTTCCAGCAGACGAGCATTCTACCAGCATTCTGCTGTTTTTTTGAGTTTTCTCGATCCCCCGAATGCATGGAACGATCCATTGTCGTTGCCTCAGCACCACCTTCGTGAGCAATTGGCAACGGGCAAGGAGCAAGGCGAAAACGATTGAGAGAGGTGGCGTTGGTTCGTTCGCTCAACCAAAAGCCGCGTCGACCAGGATTGCACCAATCTTTGTAGACATGAGCAAGATTTCCTCGCAAGACAAACTTTAAAATTTCAAAAGGACCTTTTATATATTGCAACAATCAATGACGACTATTCTTATATTGATATTAAACACTGGGCTATGTCAAACATCTACCACTTCTACAAAATCAATAAATCTGAGCTTTACATCATGGATCCTAATAATTGGATGAGCAAGTTACATATTGCTTAGCATTCTATACCTTAATAGGCTATCAAACTATTTTGAACCTTCTTAGATTGAGAGAAGCTAGGTGATCTTTTCTCGCACATTCATTTATTATTTTTACTTGTAATTAGTATCTACACACGAATTCCTCTAGTAATACACTGTTTGCCATAGATCACTTGATGGAAGTAACTACCAGGTGTGGAGATTCAAAGTTATCCTACTAGCTAAAAAACTATCGGAAGTCATAAAACATATAGAGAAATAATTTTTGACTGACCAACAAACTGAAACTGAAAGATAAAAGTCGATGTCTTATTGATCTTGAATATTCAAGAGTCGTTACTAGGTCATGCTTCCAAAGGTCAAACTTCCAATGATGTATGAGATATTTTAAACACTCTATGATGTTAGAGATGTTTCGGCTAAGTTGTTTCTAAATTAAAAATTCTTCTCATTAACAATGTCAAAGAATGAATTGATACCTACATTAGAGGAGTTCTAAACTTTGAAATGGCCCCTTGTAAATTTGCTTTTTTTACTTTAATTTTTTCTGAGATGTGCCCCAATCATAATGCATACATTTGAAATTTATATCACCTAGCTGATTTAGATTAAAAATTAGAAATTAACTTTTAAGAATTTTAAAACATTTCAAATTCTCGCTCAATAGCATAGAAGCATTGGTTGACGGTGCCTACCCTGAACGTGCTAATCTACCAATGATGACAATATCTCAAGTTGAAATATTCACAATAACATATCACGGGGATTCCGATGTGGACGTCCGACTGATTTCTGTTAATTTTTTAATATGTCGCATATCAATGATTCAGATCCCAACGTCCAAGTCAAAATTCCCAAATTGGACATCCGGTGATCGGAAAACTGTGGCGCAAATCAATTTTCAAACTTGACGTCGGATTCCTACATGTCAAAATCTGACATTTTGACGTGGATATGGCGTGGAATATTGCGTAACAAAAAAAAATAGTTGGCATCTGACGTGGACGTCGGAATTCGACGTTCATCGCATTCTGACGTCCACATCATTGATTTGAGTCCCGAATATTTTTCTGATTTGACCAGTTACAGATGCGAACGTTAGAATCCGATGTGTTTTGGGACTTCGGAATCTGACGTCTGTGAATTTCGGATTTTTCTGCCATCCGCAAATTCTTTTCTCACTCTTTCTAACAGTTTTGGAGCATTTGGTGGTGCATTTGGAGCGTTTGGTTCATTTGGAGCTGGAAATTTTTTATGCTTTTGGAATTTTTGGAGCTTTTGGTGCTTGGAGATTTTGGAGCTTTTGGGAGTTTTTGGAGGTTTTGGAGGTAGTTGTTTTGTTTTTGCCTTTTTTCTTAGAGATAAAGTTTGCTTTGTTTGTTTTTGTGAAAGAAAGTGAGGAGGGATGCTAAAAAGTGATGAGGGAAAGTGTAAAGCGTAAAGTAAATGAAGGAAGAGTGTAAAGTAAATAGTGTAAAGTAAAAAGTGTAAAGTAGATAGTGCAAAGATAATAATGCATAGATAGTGTATGAATTTTTGAGAGAGAGAGAGAGAGAGAGAAGAAGAAGTGTGCATGTGTGTGTGTGTTTTGCATGTTGCATTTTGCATTGATTTAGAATTTAGGGCAATAGATAACTAGATAGTGTTTGATGGTAATTAAATGTTAGATTTGTAATTTGAGAGAGAGAGAGGGGTTGGGCGGGGGGGGGGGGGGGGGGGGGGGGGGGGTTGGTAGGGGGGGGGGAGTGTGTATGTGTGTGTGTTTTGCATTTTGCATTGATTTAGAATCTAGGATAATAGATAAATAGATAGTGTTTGGTAGTAATTGGATGATAGATTTGTAATTTGAGAGAGAGAGAGAGAGAGAGAGAGAGAGAGAGAGAGAGAGAGAGAGAGAGAGAGAGAGAGAGAGAGAGAGAGAGATTGTGTGTGTTTTGCATTTTGTATTGATTTAAGATTTAGGGTGATCGATGAATATATAGTGTATGATGAAAATTGAATGTTAAATTTGTAATTTGTTAGAGAGAGAAAAAAGTAAATGCATATTCGATGATGATTTGCATTGCTAAAAAGTTAAATTTGTAATTTATTTAAACAAAACTACAATAGACTAAAAGATTTAATAGAGAGAGAGAGAGAGAGAGAGATGTAAGAAAAATAGTAATTATTCTTCCACAGAGAACACGATGAAAGTTTGAATAAATCAAACTAATATCAGTGTCTTCAATATGGTCAATATCTGATCTATGTACTAATAGAACAATATTAGCTCATGATTGAATATGCATGCAAAAATTATATGCAGAAGTAAGAGACAACTTAAGACAGTTTAGACAATAAGAATCTATTGATCAAAAAAAAAAATTATAACTCTGAATCGGATTCATCATTATACATCTCTTGCTCTGTCGTGTCTCTGATTGAGTGAGTGAGTTACAACGAGTAGTGCACATGTATTTATATTGGTACAGGACAGGTCTTTTGGCATTTTATGTACATATCTTGATTCTACTAACAAAGCGCGCAGTTTACTTGACAAAGAATAAGAAATGAACGCAAAATTGAAACATTTTTATCCGTGATCGACCTCAAAAGATTCACTAACTTTGTCTTGTAGTCAACTCAAAAGATTCGCGAAACAGTTACTCGTAGAAGCTCGTGGCTTTCTTGTTGAAGCCCAAAAGATTCACGAATAGAATCTTGTCGCAAAATATTTTGTTTCTTGTTCAAACCTCGATTGTCGTAAACTTGTTGCGAACAATTCGCAAAATCTTCTAGACTATTCTTCAAGCTCACCTTTCACGAACAGTTCGTGAAATATTCTAGATTTCTTCTTCAAGCTCAAAGAATTGTCATCTATCACGAACAATTCGTGAAAGACAAAATTGTCGAAAAGAGACAAGTGTCGTGAATAATTTGCAAAACATGAAGCTAATACAAAGAGATAAACTGTTGTGAATAATTCGTGAACAAAATTTATTCGACCCTGAAAACAGAATGTCTATTTGAATATCAACCATCCTAGACGGTTAGATATCTATTGTTACAATATTAAAAATTGATGATTTCACAAGATATACTAAGCTGTATCTTCTTTCTTCAAGATTTATGGTGCATGATTATTTCCTATTACTCAAAGCATAGATGGAATTCTCATTGAATATCAAAGCCTTTAGGCGTGATGGAGGTCTTGGAGAAAATACACCATATGAAGTCTTGTTCAACATCAAGCCTAAGGTTGATCACCTTAGAGTTTTTGGAAGTACTTGCTTTGCTATTATTCCCTTGGAAACAAGGGAAAAAGGTGATCCAAGTTCATGGATCATGGTTGGATACTTATCGACAAAGAAGGCCTATAAAGACTTTATACGTGAAGAATTTGTCAATCATTAAGATCCAAAATCATCTATTGATCTTTGGTTTGAATGACAACACAATTTACACCATTTGAAATGGAGAAAATCAACGTCTACTTAATGAAAGAGATGCAAAATCAAAATGGTATTCATCAAACATTAAACTTATGATAATATGACATTGTTGTCCATACAAAATTAGTAACCTACTGTATTTCACATGTGGATCCGAATATAGCAATATATGAGCATTCTACACACCAGATTGCAAGATATCATCAAGATAGTGCACCAATGGATAGATCAACCCAAGAGAACTCATGTATAAGCATGAAAGGAGGTGAGAGAGAGAGAAGAATCCTTTCTCCCACGAGTTTACATCCTTTTATAGCAGATCCATGCATCATTAATGAGCTTGGTTTCCCTCCATAACAAAAACCCTATCATTTAATGTGGAC
Source organism: Diphasiastrum complanatum (assembly GCA_029204225.1). Taxonomy (NCBI): domain Eukaryota; kingdom Viridiplantae; phylum Streptophyta; class Lycopodiopsida; order Lycopodiales; family Lycopodiaceae; genus Diphasiastrum; species Diphasiastrum complanatum. The sequence goes on along the minus strand of CM055107.1, from coordinate 18,484,898 downwards.
TAGATTCAATGTCTGCAACATTCAAATTTGAATCTACTAAACTTGACCTCTTACTATTTTTCTCACTTTCTAGAAGTGGTAATTCAAATTCTTTCAGACGAAGATAGCTTTGAAAAGTCAAATTCTAAATATAATATGAAAGCTAGCCTCAATTGCCAAATAAATAACTATGTACAAAATAGCAAAGTAGATCAAATTAAAGAATCTATGGTTGATAGATTCAAAGAATAAAAATTTATATTAATAATATGCTATAACACACATGTCAAAATGCAAAACTCTCTCTCTCTCTCTAATAATTTCTATTGAACTATACTAATCTACTTCTCTCTCTCTCTCTCTCTCTCTCTCTCTCTCTCTCTCTCTCTCTCTCTCTCTCTCTCTCTCTCTCTCTCTCTCTCTCTCTCTCTCTCTCTCTCTCTCTCTCTCTCTCTCTCTCTCTCTCTCTCTCTCTCTCTCAAATTACAAATCTAACATTCAATTACCATCAAACACTATCTATTCATCTACTACCCTAAATCCTAAATCAATGCAAAATGCAAATCTCTCTCTCTCTCTCTCTCTCTCTCTCTCTCTCTCTCTCTCTCTCTCTCTCTCTCTCTCTCTCTTCTCTCTCTCTCTCTCTCTCTCTCTCTCTCTCTCTCTCTCTCTCTCTCTCTCTCTCTCTCTCTCTCTCTCTCTCTCTCTCTCTCTCTCTCTCTCTCTCTCTCTCTCTCTCATCATGTAATTTATATCTTATTTTCACAAAGGTTAATCGTGTTCTCTGTGGACAAATTATTACTATTTTTCTTACAGTGATATCAGGGCTTACGAAATTAGATATGATACAGTGGTATCAGAGTATACAGGTTCAAGGCTGAAACAGTGATATAGAACGAATCAGATGCGATATTGGTATCTTCACACCTCTCTTAGCATTCTTCATACATCCATCAGCAAGCTAGTATCTGGAGTGATTTAGAAAATTAGAAAATGTCGTCGATTTTTAATATTCAGACTAAGATAACTACGATTTTGGACCTAAAAGGTTCAAATTACTTGATTTGAAAATCAAAGACTTCACTCTTGTTGAAGGGCAAGGGTCTATGACAATGGGTATAATCAATAGAGGAGAAGCCAATAGCTACTCCTGAAAGAACTTCAAGAATGGAGTTTAAAAAATGACAAAGCTATAGCAATTATTGCGTTTTCATTGCATGACAATATATTGCTAGATTTTACATCAATTTTGAACACAAAAGATATCTGGGTAGAATTGCAAACCAAGACTGAGACTCGATCTCCTAATCAAATCATGTTCTTGGAAGACCAATTAAGTTACCTACAATGGGACGACAAAGACCTGAATACATTCGTGCAAAAGATAAAAGACCTGTTTATTTCCTTGAAAAATTCTTGTGCAAAAAATACAATTTGTAAGGAAATACAGCTTAGTTACTTTCTTTGAGCCCTACCCAGGTCATTCCACACAACAAGAACCTTATTGGCGAGAGATATGACTATGACACTTCAAAAGGCAATAGATGGAGTTAAGGAGGAAGTAGGAGCTCGTGAAGGCTATGATGACAATGGTGATTCCAAAAAAACTCTATTTACTCAGAAGAATAATTCCTCTAAGAAGTCTATGTTTACTTGATTCAGGAGCCACCTCATATTTTGTTTCCAAGAAGACAAACAATTCGAGATTCATTATACTTGGAGACGGTTCTAAGCACGTGGTTGATGGAACTGGTGTATTATGGCTAGACACGAATCAGGGAGACAAGAAACTGGAGGAAGTTCCCTATGTCCCTACTTTTGAGAAAAATATTCTATCTGTAGCTAAGATAGTCGATACATGCATGTCAGTAACGTTTACAAAAAACTCTTGTAAACTGTACGAGGAATATTCTGATAACTTGGTTGCTAAAGGTAATGGAGAAGAAAATTTATATCACTTGAACATTCGAACAAGAATCGAACAAGCAAATCAAACTTAAAAATCTACAGATATAATGTGGCACAAAAGGCTATGTCACATGAACATGAAAGCCTTGTACCAAGCCAACAAAAGTCATAGAATTCAAGGAGTCGAAATCAAAAGTAAAGATAGTCGAACTACTTGTGAATCTTGTCTTAAAGACAAGATGACTAGAACACCTTTCAGTAAGGATGTTTATAAAGCAACTAAGGTACTTGAAATTGTGCATTCAGATATTTGTGGACCATTCGGAGTATTGTCGTTGGGTGATGCAAAGTACTTCATTACGTTTATTGATGACTTCAGCAAGTTCGCTGTAGTATAGTACATACATACTAAATCTGAAGCTTTCGAGAAATTCATTGAGTATACAAATTGGGCTGAGAAGTAGACATGCAATAAGTTGCAGCAGATTCGCACATATCGTGGAGGTGAGTACATTTTCAACTAATTCAAAGCTGTACTGATCAAGGTATTATGCACACTAAGACTGCATCTTACACACCTCAGCACAATGGAATAGCTGAACGAAGGAATCGTACACTTATGGAAGCTGCAAGTGTATGATGGCTCATGCGAAAGCACCAAAATAGTTGTGGGCAGAAGCAGTGGCTACATCAAATCATCTTCAAAATCATATTATGAAATCTTGAATACTAGATAAAACTCCTCATGAGATATGGTGGATGTCGAAGCCAAATCTAGCACATGTTCGGACATTCGGATGCGCAGTGTAAACGCACAAGTAGAAACGACCCTCTAAAATTCCAAGGAATCTCACATAAGGATTCTATGGCTCCAACATACCCAAAAAAATTTCAATTGATCCAAATTTGAAATTTTACAAAGACTATCAACGGATTCAAGCAGAAGTGGAGCTGAAAGAGAAGTTTCTTTCTCATTGAGTTATTGGCTCATTGATGTATGCCATAATATGGGTATGCCATTACTTGAATGTTATTATTAAGAATTGTGGTTTGGTTATACATAGTCAAGAATCCCATAATGAAATCCCAAAGTAGAAAATTTTGAAGTAAATTTTTTTTTTTGAGCTAATTTGCGTAGCACGCTGACATGCCATATTTGGGGGGCTGCAAAAGTTAAAGTTTTACTTAGCACACTAGTTTGTCATTTTTTAAGGCTACAAAAGAGTTATAGCTATTTCACTAAGCACATCAAAGTGCTACATTTGGAGGCTACAAAAAATATTGTAACTAATATCTTTTCTCAGAATTTAGTTCTCAAATGTGTCAAATACCTTTTCTATTTCATAATTTGAGTTTTTCAACCTATCAAACTTGTAATGTATGCACAAAAATACGATTTAATCTCTTAAAAGTGGATATTGCTCATGACAATGATGATTTAATATCTACACAAGTTTGGTACTTACATTATCACATAGACTATACAATTTGTTTTACATGAGAAAGTTTAATGGTCGTGAATTATTCACATGAGATAGTGGCTCATGCTATGGTGTTCAAGCCTTTTGTGGTATTGGAAAATGAAAATCTAGTGAGCACAATATGATTGAGCTAGTTCAAGTCATACTTAATGGCTTGAAAGAAGACTATGACAACCCTGTCCAAACCTTTGCTATCAAGGACGCGTTAACAAGTTTGGAGACCCTTCAAGAAATTCTTATTTTCTAGAAAGCAAGACAAAAGTACAAGCTTTTGATAATGGAAAAGCTATCTCCTAATCATATTGAAGATGGCAAATCTCTATTTGTCAAAGACAAGCTCAAAGGGAGGAACAAGAAACAATATCATGTCTTAAACAAAGACAAAGCAAAGGACAAAGACAACGACGGAGAAGAAGATGATTCATCACATCCTTCTGCCTCCAAGTTCAAGAAGAAAAAGATCAAGTGTTTCTTTTGTGGCAAGAAAGGACATTACGCCTCTGATTGCTTTAAGAAGAAGAATCAACTCAAGCGAGACAACATCACCAATGAGAAAGAAGACTATATTGCAAGTGAGGGAGAAGGATCCCTTATGTTATCAAGTTTCTCCTCTACACCCTTCAGAAAAGATGTATCATGGTACATTGATAGTGGAGCTTCATCACACATGTGCTGCTACAAGAATTCTTGTCATTCTATTGTACCTTACGAAGGAATTAAGAAATCAATATACACAGAAAATGATCATGAATGTACTATTGAAGGAATTGGGAGTATTCCCTTAAAGCTTGCATCTTCTAAGATTTTATCTCTTTCCAATGTTCTTTTTGTGCCTAGACTCACAAAGAACATCATAAGTGCTGGAAAGATGACTGAAAATGGCCTTGATATGAAATTTAATATCAATACTTGTACTATTAAGAAAGATGATGAGATCCTAGCACATGGATCTAGATATGCTGGCATTTTAAGCTAGAACCACATGAAAGTGCAAAGTCTTGTGATGTTGTCTTTTAGGACTAATATTTCCGAGGAGGAATTATGGCATAGGAGATTGAGACATCCCAGTTTCAAATCCATGTTTTCTATGGTCAAGGATGCAAAAGCAATTGGCATACCAAGATCACTTTCCAAATAGATCAAGCCATTTCAGGCTTGTGCAATAGCAAAATCACATAAGATGCCATTTCCAAGGCCTTCTATCAAGACTACACATCCATTAGAGTTCATACACTCGGATGTACATTTTGTAACATCTAAAAGCAAGGGAGGTGCCACTTGCTTTGTTACTTTTATTGATGATTTCACAAGATATACTAAGCTGTATCTTCTTTCTTCGAGATTTATGGTGCATGATTATTTCCTATTATTCAAAGCATATGTTGAGATGGAATTCTCATTGAAGATCAAAGCTTTTAGGCCCTGATGGAGGTCTTGGAAGAAATACACCATGTGAAGTCTTGTTCAACATCAAGCGTAAGGTTGATCACCTTAGAGTTTTTGGAAGTACTTGCTTTGCTATTATTCCCTTGGAAACAAGGAAAAAAGGTGATACAAGCTCATGGATCATGGTTGGATACTTATCGACAAAGAAGGCCTATAAAGAATTTATACGTGAAGATTCTGTCAATCATTAAGATCGAAAATCACCTATTGATCTTTGGTTTGAATGACAACACAATTTACACCATTTGAAATGGAGAAAATCAATGTCTACTTAATGAAAGAGATGAAAACTGAAAATGATATTGATCAAATATTAAACTTATGATAACATGACGTTGTTGTCCATACAAAATTAGTAACCTACTGTATTTCACATGTGGATCCGAATATAGCAAAATATGAGCATTCTACACACCAGATTGCAAGATATCATCAAGATAGTGCACCAATGGATAGATCAACCCAAGAGAACTCATGTATAAGCATGAAATGAGATGAGAGAGAGAAGAATCCTTTCTCCCATGAGTTTACATCCTTTTATAGCAGATCCATGCATCATTAATGAGCTCGGTTTCCCTCCATAACAAAAAGCCTATCATTTAATGTGGACTAGATTCAATGTCTGCAACATTCAAATTTGAATCTACTAAACTTGACCTCTTACTATTTTTCTCACTTTCTAAAAGTGGTAATTCAAATTCTTTCAGACGAATATAGCTTTGAAAAGTCAAATTCTAAATATAATATGAAAGTTGGCCTCAATTGCCAAATATATAACTATGTCCAAAATAGCAAACTAGATCAAATTATTGAATTTAGTGTTGATAGATTCAAAGAATAAAATCTTATATTAATAATATGCTATAACACACACATGTCAAAATGCAAATCTCTCTCTCTCTCTCTCTCTCTCTCTCTCTCTCTCTCTCTCTCTCTCTCTCTCTCTCTCTCTCTCTCTCTCTCTCTCTCTCTCTCTCTCTCTCAAAGTACAAATCTAACACTCAATTACCATCAAACACTATCTATTCATCTACTACCCTAAATCCTAAATCAATGCAAAATGTAAAACACACACACACATGCACTCTCTCTCTCTCTCTCTCTCTCTCTCTCTCTCTCTCTCTCTCTCTCTCTCTCTCTCTCTCATGATGTAATTTATATCTTATTTTCACAAATGTAATAATTTCTATAAGATTATAGCAATCAATTCTTTCTCTCTTGTAGAACAACTGATCAGATAGATCTTGCTTCTACTAACAAAGTGCATAATTTACGTGACAAAGCATAAGAAACGAACCCGAACTCGAAACATATATTACTCGTTGTAACTCACTCACTCAATCAAAGATACAATAGTGGGATAAGACAACAAGAGATGTATATCGATGAATAAGATTTAGAGTTATAAAATTCGTTTTTTGATCAATAGTTTGTTATTGTCTAAATTGTCTTAAGTTGTCTCTTACTTTTGCATATAATTTTCGCACGCATATTCAATCAGAGCTAATATTGTTCTATTAGTACGATCAGATAAAGACCCGATTGAAGACATTGATATTAGTTTGATTTATTTAAACTTTAATCGTGTTCTCTGTGGACGAATAATTACTATTTTTCTTACAATGGTATCAGAGCTTACGGAATTAAATCTGATACAGTGGTATCAGAGTATACAGGTCCAGAGCTAATACAGTAATATCAGAACAAATCAGAGTCGATACAGTGGTATTTTTACACCTATCTTAGCATTCTTTGTACATCCATCAGCAAGCTCATATCTGGAGTGATTTAGAAAATTAGAAGATGTCATCGATTATCAACATTCAGGGTAAGATACCTACGATCTTGGACCTAGAAGGTTCGAATTACTTGATTTGAAAATTAAATACTTCACTCTTGTTGAAGGGCGAAACTCTGTGACAATGGCGTCTTCATTGCATGACAATATATTGCTAGATCTTACATCAATTTTGAAGGCAAAAGATTTATGGGAAGAATCGCAAACCAAGAATGAGACTCGATCTCATAATCAAATCATGTTCTTGGAAGACCAATTAACTTACACACAGTGGGACGACAAAGACCTGAACACATTTGTGCAAAAGATGAAAGATCTATTTATTTCCGTGAAAAATACAATTTCTAAGGAAAAACAGGTTAGTGATTTCCTTTGAGCCGTACCCAGGTCATTCCACAAAACAAGAACCTTATGCGACGATGACACTTCGAAAGGCAATAAACGAAGTTTAGGAGGAAGTAGAAGCTCGTGAATGCTATGATGACAATGGTGATTCCGAAAAGGCTCTATGTACTCAGAAGAATAAATCTTCTAAGAAGTCTATGTTTAAGAGGGAGTCATATAAGAAGAATGAGTCTAAGACTAATGAACAACAATCTGGAAAACAACAGAAGAATTTTGGCGATAAGAAGATCTGCAACAAATGCAGAAGATCAAGTCACACAGAAAAAAAGTGCTGGTTAAATCCAAAGCTTGAATGCATTCATTGTCATAAACGGGGTCATGCAGCAGTAGACTGTTATCAGAATCCCAGAAACAAAGAGCAGAATCGAGACAAACCTTCATGTTCAAACTATGTTGAAGACAAAGCAGAATGCTCCAGAGCAGCAGAAGACATGGCAGCAAGGAACTAAGTAGCTTAAGTTAGTACTGATCTATGTTGTTCATCTAATTCTAGAACTCGAAAAGTAGTACTTGATTCGGGAGCCACCTCACATTTTGTTTCCTCAAAACAAATATTGTTCGAGTATAAGAAGACGCACTATTCGAGATTCATTATACTTGGAGATGGTTCTAAGCTCGTGGTTGGTGGAACTGGTGTATTATGGCTAGACACGAATCAAGAAGACAAGAAACTGGAGGAAGTTCTCTATGTCTCTACTTTTGACAAAGATCATCTATCCGTAGCTAAGATAGTCGATATAGGCATGTCAGTAACCTTTACAAAGAACTCTTGTAAACTGTACGAGGAATATTCTGATAACAGTGAAGGAAATTTATATCACCTGAACATTCGAACAAGAATTGAACAAGCAAATCAAACTCAGGAGTCAACAAATATACTGTGGCACAAAAGGCTAGGTCACATGAACATGAAAGCCTTGTACCAAGCCAACAAAAGTCAGAATTCAAGGAGAAGCCAATGGGTATATCTGTGGGTATAATCAATAGAGGAGAAACCAGTAGCTACTCATGGCAAAGAACTTCATGAATGGAGTTTAAAAAATGACCAAGCTATAGCAATTATTGCGTCTTCAATGCATCGCAATATATTGCTAGATCTTACATCAATTTTGAATGCAGAAGATTTGTGGAAAGAATTGCAAACCAAGAATGAGACTCGATCTCGTAATCAAATCATGTTCGTTGAAGACCAATTAACTTACCTACAGTGGGACGGCAAAGACCTGAATACATTCCTGGAAAAGATAAAAGATATGTTTATTTCTTTGCAAAATTTTGGTGCAGAAAATACAATTTCTATGGAACAATAGCTTAATTATTTTCTTCGAGCCCTACCCAGGTCATTCCACACAACAAAAAACTTATTGGCGAAAGATGCGACTATGACACTTCAAAAGGCAATAGACGGAGTTAAGGAGGAAATAGAAGATCGTGAACGCTATGATGACAATGGTGATTCCGAAAAAGCTCTATTTACTCAAAAGAATAAATCTTCTAAGAAGTCTATGTTTAAGAGGGAGTCATCTAGGAAGAATGAGTCTAAGACTAATGAACAACAATTTGGAAAACAACAGAAGAATTCTGGTGATAAGAAGATCTGCAATAGATGCAGAAGATCAGGTCACACAGAAAAAAGGTGCTGGTAAAATCCAAAGATTGAATGCATTCATTGTCATAAATGGGGTCATGCAGCAGTAGATTGTTATCAGAATCCCAAAAACAAAAAGGAGCAAAATCGATGTGAACCTTCAAGTCCACAGTATGTCGAAGACAAAGCAGAATGTTCCAGAGCAGCAGAAGACATGGCAACAAGGATCTATGTAGCTTAAGTTAGTGTTGATCTATGTTGTTCATCTAATTCTAAAACTCGAGAAGTAGTACTTGGGTCGAGAGCCACCTCACATTTTGTTTCCTCAAAACAAATATTGCCCGAGTACAAGAAGACACACGATTCGAGATTCATTATACTTGGAGACGGTTCTAAGCATGTGGTTGATGGAACTAGTGTATTATGGCTAGACACAAATCATGGAGACAAGAAACTAGAGGAAGTTCTCTATGTCCCTACTTTTGACAAAGATCTTCTATCCGTAGCTAAGATAGTATGTCAGTAACCTTTACAAAGAACTCTTGTAAATTGTACGGGGAATATTCTGATAACTTGGTTGCTAAAGCTAACAGAGAAGGAAATTTATATCACCTGAACATTTGAACAAGAATCGAACAAGCAAATCAAACTCAAGAATCAACAGCTATAATGTGGCACAAAAGGCTATGTCACATGAACATGAAAGCCTTGTACCAAGCCAACAAAAGTCAGAGAATTCAAGGAGTTGAAATCAAAAGTAAAGATAGTTGAACTACCTGTGAATCTTGTCTTAAAGACAAGATGACTAGAACACCTTTCAGTAAGGATGTTTATAAAGCAACTAAGGTACTTGAAGTTGTGCATTCAGATATTTGTGGACCATTCGGAGTAGTGTCGTTGGGTGATGGAAAGTACTTCATTACGTTTATTGATGACTTCAGCAAGTTCGTTGTAGTATAATATATACATACTAAATTTGAAGCTTTCAAGAAATTCGTTGAGTATACAAATTGGGCTGAGAAGCAGACATGCAATAAGTTGAAGCAGATTCAAACATATCGTGGAGGTGACTACATTTCCAACGAATTCAAAGTTTACTGTACCGATCAAGGTATTATGCACACTAAGACTGCATCTTACACACCTCAGCAGAATGGAATAGCTGAATGAAGGAATCGTACACTTGTGGAAGCTGCAAGTGTATGATGGCTCATGCGAAAGCACCAAAATAGTTGTGGGCAGAAGCAGTGGCTACATCAAATCATCTTCAAAATCGTATTATGAAATCTTGAATACTGGATAAAACTCCTCATGAGATATGGTGGAAGTCGAAGCCAAATCTAGCACATGTTCGGACATTCGGATGCGCAGTGTATATGCACATACCACAAAAAATGAGAAAGAAACTCGATGAAAAGATAGAACAAGGTTTTCTGGTAGGATTCAGGTTACATTCGTCATATTATCGTGTCTATGTACCCGAAACTGGCAAGATAAAAATTGTTCGAGATGTTAAATTTCATGAGTTGTAATACATCGCAGACAGTGATCTAGTCGGTTATGAAATTCTCAAAAACTATTATGAGCTACCAACGATGATAAAAGAAAAACAAGCAGAAGATGGAAGAGAGTTACCAGATTCAAAGGGAGGTCAAGATCGAGTACCTGATAGACTCGAATCACCAGCTCGAATTCCAACAGAAAAGCTTGAATCAGAATCGAACTCAGAACCTGCAAAATCAAACTCAAAACCATCTGTGAGAAGATTTGACAGACAACGAAAACCACCACAAAGATACGGTCCGGATGTTTTTAACACAGCCATTGAATTTTGTGGATTCTCTGATGAACCTCAAACATTCGAGGAAGCTATTGATGGACCTGATAAAGATCGCTAGATCCAAGCAATGGAGGACGAAATGTCATCCAGGTATAAGAACAATGTATGGACACTTGCACCTATACCAGATGGCAGAAAACCAATCAAGTGCAAGTGGATCTACAAGATCAAAACAGGTCCTGATGGAGAAAACATCAGATACAAGGCAAGGTTAGTTGCTAAAGGATTTTCACAGAAGTATGGGTTCGACTACACTGATACCTTCTCACCATTAGTCAAACATACATCAATTCGTTTGTTATTTGCGTATGCAGTGGCTCATGTTCTAAAAATAAATATTGTGGATGAGAAAGCTGCTTTCTTGCATGCATAATTGGAAGAAGACTTATTCATGGACCAACCACTTGGTTTTGTAAACCACAAATATGCTAAATACGGATGTCACACGAATAAAACCATTTATGGTCTGAAACAAGCAGCTAGACAATGGTATAGAAAAAAGGACGAAGTACTGTGTTCCTTAGACTTCAAACCTCTATTTGCTGAGTCAAATGTCTATATCAAGCATGTCCAAAAAGAAATAATCATTCTAGCTGTCTATGTTGATGACACACTTATCTTCTCAAGAAGAAATAAGTTAATTTTAGATGTCAAAAGAGACATTGCTTGAAATATTTGAGATCGCTGACTAGGAAAAGCTAAAATTTATCTAGGCTTGCAGATCGTGAGAGATTTTGAAGGTGGTAAGTTGTATTTTCACCAACAAAGGTATACTCAAAAGATCATTGAAGACTTCAACATGCTCGAATGCAAAGGTGTACATACTCCCATGATACTTGGAATAATACTGAGCAGGGCAGATTGTCTGCAAACTCTAGAGGAAGAGGAACGAATGGCCAAAACACCCTATCATATGGTGATTGGATCATTGTTATATCTAGCAGACAACACCAGACTTGATATAGCATTTGCAGTATATAGGCTAAGCCAATATAATCAAAACCCAGGATCGTTGCATTGGAAGTTGGCAAGAAGAGTACTACAATATCTCTAGGAAACGAAAGACTATGGATTGTGTTATTCAAAGGAAGCTAGACTTTACATTGAATCTTACAGTGACGCAAGCTAGGCATCCATGAAGGATGATAGCAAAAGTATTTTAGGAGGTTGTACTCTAGCATCTGGCACAACCATACTCTGGATAAGCAAGAAGCAAACAACAATAGCTCAATCTTCCTATGAAGTGGAATATGTAGCAGCAGCCAAGATGGAAAACGAGTTGATCTGGATTAAATAGATGTTGGAAGCATTTGATGAATCTATTTCTGAACCTTATGTCTTGTTAATGGATAACACTTCGGCAATCTATCTTACAAAAGATCTTGTATTTCACTCAAAAACAAAGCACATAGCTATCAAATATCATGTGATTCGAGACTTAGTCGAGAAGAAGATACTGAAAATAGTCTTCATACCCACAAAGGAAATGACAGCTCATATCTTTACGAAGCCACTCAGTAAAGCTTTGTTCGAGGAGCAGCGAAGAAGATTGGGGTAATCCAACTACCCACTTTGAGAGGGAGCTGTAGAATAACTGATCCTCACTCCAACGCACTGCATGGATTTGCATGCAGTGCTTGAAGAATCATAGAATCAATAGATGATCTTGTAGCCATTTGTGCACATATTGAAGAGAGATAGCAGGAATATTATTGTCAGATTTGGGGTGGCACCTCCCTTGCTTTTAGATGATACAAAATGTTCATCCGAGTGTATCAACTCTAATGGATGTGTAGTCTTGATCGAAGACCTTGGAAATGGCTTCTGATGTGATTTTGCTATTGCACAAGCCTCGCAGGGCTTGATCTATTTGGAAAGTGATCTTGGTATGCCAATTGCTTTTGCATCCTTGACCATAGAAAACATGGATTTGAAATTGGGATGTCTCAATCTCCTATGCCATAATTCCTCCTTGGAAATATTAGTCCTAAAAGACAACATCACAAGACTTTGCACTTTCATGTGGATCTAGCTTAAAATGCCAGCATATCTAGATCTATGTGGACATCAAGGCCATTTTCGAGCATCTTTCCACCACTTATGATGTTCTTTGTGAGTCTAGGAACAAAAAGAACATTGGAAAGAGATAAAATCTTAGAAGATGCAAGCTTTAAGGGAATACTCCCAATTCCTTCAATAGTACATTCATGATCATTTTCTGTGTATATTGATTTCTTAATTCCTTCATAAGGTACAATAGAATGACAAGAATTCTTGTAGCAGCACATATGTGATGAAGCTCCACTATCAATGTACCATGATCCATCTTTTCTAAAGGGTGTAGAGGAGAAACTTGATAACATAAGGGATCCTTCTCCCTCACTTGCAATATAGTCTTCTTTCTCATTGGTGATGTTGTCTCGCTTGAGTTGATTCTTCTTCTTAAATCAAGTAGAGGCATAATGCCCTTTCTTGCCACAAAAAAAACACGATCTTCTTCTTCTTGAACTTGGAGGCAGAAGGATGTGATGAATCATCTTCTTCTCCATCTTTGTCTTTGTCCTTTGCTTTGTCTTTGTTTAAGACATGATATTGTTTCTTGTTCCTCCCTTTGAGCTTGTCTTTGACAAATAGAGATTTGCCATCTTCAATATGATTAGGAGATAGCTTTTCCATTCTCAAAAGCTTGTACTTTTGTCTTGCTTCTTCGGAAATAAGAATTTCTTGAAGGGTCTCCAAACTTGTTAACTCGTCCTTGATAGCAAAGGTCTGGACAAGGTTTTCATAGTCTTCTTTCGAGCCATTAAGTATGACTTGAACTAGCTCAATGGTATTGTGCTCACTAGCTTTCCATTTTCCAATACCCCAAAAGGCTTGAACACCATAGCATGAGCCACTATCTCATGTGAATAATTCACAACCATTAAACTTTCTCATGTAAAACAGATTGTATAGTCTATGTGATAATGTAAGTACCAAACTTGTGTAGATATCAAATCATCATTGTCATGAGCAATATCCACTTTTAAGAGACTAAATCATACTTCTGTGCATCCATTACAAGTTTGATAGGTTGAAAAACTCAAATTATGAAATATAAAAGGTATTTGACACATTTGAGAACTAAATTTTGAGGAAAGATATTAGTTTACAATATTTTTTACATCCTCCAAACATAGCCCACTGATGTGCTTAGTGAAATAGCTATAACTCCTTTGTAGCCTTAAAAAATAGCAAGCTAGTGTTCTAAGTAAAACATGAACTTTTGCAGCCCCCCAAAGATGGCATGTCGGCATGCTAGGCAAATCAGCTCAAACAAAAAAAATTAACTTCAAAATTTTCTTACCCAAAGATGCGAACATGAGCCAGACTTGGCTTGTTGCCCCACCATACTTCATGTGGAGTAGTATAGGGAATGTCAGATTTCCCTGTCTTCTTTTGCAGATAATTGGTTGTAGCTACTGCCCTACCCATATCATGGCATACATCAATGAGCCAATAACTCAATGAGAAAGAAACGTTTTTTTATGCTCCACTTCTTCTTAGATCCATTGATAGTCCTTAGAAAATTTCAAAATTGGATCAATTGAAAATTTGTTGGGTATGTTGGAGCCATAGAATCCTTATCTGAGATTCCTTGGAATTTTAGAGGGTCGTTTCTACTTCTGCATATACACTGCGCATCCGAATGTCCGAACATGTGCTAGACTTGGCATCGACTTCCACCATATCTCATGAGGAGTTTTATCCAGTATTCAAGATTTCAGAATACGATTTTGAAGATAATTTGATGTAGCCACTACTTCTGCCCACAGCTATTTTGGTGCTTTCACATGAGCCATCATACACTTGCAGCTTCCATAAGTGTACGATTCCTTCGTTCAGCTATTCCATTGTGTTGAGGTGTGTAAGATGCAGTCTTAGTGTGCATAATACCTTGATCAGTACAGTAAGCTTTGAATTCGTTGGAAATGTACTCACCTCCATGATATGTGCAAATTTGCTTCAACTTATTGCATGTCTACTTCTCAGCCCAATTTGTATACTCAATGAATTTCTCACAAGCTTCAGATTTAGTACGTATATACTTTACTACAATGAACTTGCTGAAGTCATCAATAAATGTAATGAAGTACTTTGCATCACCCAACGATAATATTCCAAATGGTCCGCGAATATCTGAATGCACAATTTCAAGTACCTTAGTTGCTTTATAAACATCCTTACTGAAAGTTGTTCTAGTCATCTTGCCTTTAAGACAAGATTCACAGGTAGTTCGAATATCTTTACTTTTGATTTCGACTCCTTGAATTCTCGGACTTTTGTTGGCTTGGTACAAGGCTTTCATGTTCATGTGACATAGCCTTTTGTGCCACATTATATCTGTTGATTCTTGAGTTTGATTGGCTTGTTCGATTCTTGTTCGAATGTTCAAGTGATATAAATTATCTTCTCTATTACCTTTAGCAACCAAGTTATCAGAATATTCCTCATACAGTTTACAAGAGTTCTTTGTAAAGGTTACTGACATGCCTGTATCAACTATCTTAGCTACAGATAGAAGATTTTTGTCAAAAGTAGGGACATAGAGAACTTTCTACAGTTTCTTGTTTCTCTGATTCGTGTCTAGCCATAATACACCAGTTCCATCAACCACGTGCTTAGAACCGTCTCCAAGTATAATGATTCTTGAATAGTTTGTCTTCTTGTACTCGGACAATATTTGTTTCGAGAAAACAAAATATTAGGTGGCTCCGGAATCAAGTACTACTTCTCAAGTTTTAGAATTAGATGAACAGCATAGATCGGCACTAACTTAGGCTACTTAGTTCCTTGTTGCCATGTCTTCTGCTGCTCTAGAGCATTCTGCTTTGTCTTCGACATAGTTTGAATCTGAAGGTTCGCTTCGATTCTGCTCCTTTTTGTTTCTGGGATTCTGATAACAGTCTACTGCTGCATGACCCTGTTTACGACAATGAATGCATTCAATCTTTGGATTTAACCAAGACTTTTCTTTTGTGTGACCTGATCATCTACATCTGTTGCAAATCTTCTTATCACCAGAATTCTTCTATTGTTTTCCAAATTGTTGTTCATTAGTCTTAGACTCATTCTTCTTAGATGACTCCCTCTTAAACATAGACTTCTTAAAAGATTTATTCTTCTGAGTAAATAGAGCTTTTTCGGAATCACCATTGTCATCATAGCCTTCACGAGCTTCTACTTCCTCCTTAACTCCATCTATTGCCTTTTGAAGTGTCATAGTCACATCTTTCGCCAATAAGGTTCTTGTTGTGTGGAATGACCTAGGTAGAGCTCGAAGAAAATAACTAGGCGTATTTTCTGCACCATAATTTTTCAAGGAAATGAACAGGTCTTTTATCTTTTGCATGAATGTATTCAGGTCTTTGTCGTCCCACTGTAGGTAAGTTAATTGGTCTTCCAAGAACATGATTTGATTACGAGATCGAGTCTCAATCTTGGTTTGCAATTCTACCCAAATATCTTTTGCATTCAAAATTGATGTAAAATCTAGCAATATATTGTCATGCAATGAAGACGCAATAATTGCTATAGCTTTGTCATTTTTTAAACTCCATTCTTGACGTCCTTTCAGGAGTAGCTATTGGCTTCTCCTCTATTGATTATACCCATTGTCATAGACCTTTGCCCTTCAACAAGAGTGAAGTCTTTAATTTTCAAATCAAGTACTTTGAACCTTCTAGGTCCACGATCGTAGTTATTTTAGCCTGAATATTGAAAATCGACAACATCTTCTAATTTTCTAAATCACTCCAGATACCAACTTGTTGATGGATGTATGAAGAATGCTAAGAGAGATGTGAAGATATCACTATATCACATCTAATTCGTTCTGATATCACTGTTTCAGCTTTGAACCTGTATACTCTGACACCACTGTATCATATTTAATTCCGTAAGCCCTGATACCACTATAAGAAAAATAGTAATTATTCGTCCACAGAGAACACAATTAAAGTTTGAATAAATCAAACTAATATCAGTGTCTTCAATCGGGTCTTTATTTGATCTATGTACTAATAGGACAATATTAGCTCTGATTGAATATGCGTGCAAAAATTATGTGCTGAAGTAAGAGACTACTTTAGAAAATTTAGACAATAACAAACTATTGATCAAAAAACGAATTTTATAACTCTGAATCTGATTCATCGATATACATCTCTTGTTGTCTTATCCCACTATTGTATCTTTGATTGAGTGAGTGAGTTACAATGAGTAATATATGTTTCGAGTTCGGGTTCGTTTCTTATCCTTTGTCACATAAATTGTGCACTTTGTTAGTAGAAGCAAGACCTATCTGATCAGTTGTTCTACAAGAGAGAAATAATTGATTGCTTTAATCTTATAGAAATTATTACCTCTATGAAAATAAGATATAGATTACAGGATGAGAGAGAGAGACAGAGCGAGAGAGTGTGTATTTTACATTTTGCATTGATTTAGGATTTAGGGTAGTAGATGAATAGATAGTGTTTGATGGTAATTGAATGTTAGATTTGTAATTTGAGAGAGAGAGAGAGAGAAGTATATTAGTATAATTCAATAGAAATTATTAGAGAGAGAGAGTTTTGCATTTTGACATGTGTGTGTTATAGCATATTATTAATATAAGCTTTTATTCTTTGAATCTATCAACCCTAAATTCTTTAATTTGATCTACTTTGCTATTTTGTACATAGTTATTTATTTGGCAATTGAGGCCAATTTTCATATTATATTTAGAATTTGACTTTTCAAAGCTATGTTCGTCTGAAAAAATTTGAAGTCCCACTTTTAGAAAGTGAGAAAAATAGTAAGAGGTCAAGTTTAGTAGATTCAAATTCGAATGTTGGAGACATTGAATCTAGTCCAAATTAAATGATAGGGTTTCTGTTATGGAGGGAACCAAGCTCATTAATGATGCCTGGATCTGCTATAAAAGGATGTAAACTCGTGAGAGAAAGGATTCTTCTCTCTGTCATCTCCTTTCATGCTTATACATGAGTTCTCTTGGGTTGATCTATCCATTGGTGCACTATCTTGATGATATTTTGCAATCTGGTGTGTAGAATGCTCATATTTTGCTATATTCGGAATGGATGTGTAGTCTTGATCGAAGACCTTGGAAATGGCTTCTTATGTGATTTTGCTATTGCACAAGCCTCGCATGGCTTGTTCTATTTGGAAAGTGATCTTGGTATGCCAATTGCTTTTGCATCTTTGACCATAGAAAACATGGATTTGAAATTGGGATGTCTCAATCTCCTATGCCATAATTCCTCGGAAATAATAGTCCTAAAAGGCAACATCACAAGACTTTGCACTTTCATGTGGATCTAACTTGAAAATGCTAGCCTATCTAGAACCATGGGCTAGGATCTCATCACCATTCTTAATAGTACAAGTATTGATATTAAAATTCACATCAAGTCCATTTTCAAGCATCTTTCCAACACCTATGATGTTCTTTGTGAGTCTAGGAACAAAAAGAACATTGGAAAGAGATAAAATCTTAGAAGATGCAAGCTTTAAGGGAATACTCCCAATTCCTTCAATAGTACATTCATGATCATTTTCTGTGTATATTGATTTCTTTATTCCTTCATAAGGTACAATAGAGTGACAAGAATTCTTGTAGCAGCACATGTGTGATGAAGCTCCACTATCAATGTACCATTATCCATCTTTTTTAAAGTGTGTAGAGGAGAAACTTGATAACATAAGGGATCCTTCTCCCTCACTTGCAATATAGTCTTCTTTCTCATTGGTGATGTTGTCTTGCTTGAGTTGATTCTTCTTCTTAAAGCAATTAGAGGTGTAATGCCCTTTCTTGCCACAAAAGAAACACTTGATCTTCTTATTCTTGAACTTGGAGGCAGAAGGATGTGATGAATCATCTTCTTCTCCATCTTTGTCTTTGTCCTTTGCTTTGTCTTTGTTTAAGACATGATATTGTTTCTTGTTCCTCCCTTTGGGCTTGTCTTTGACAAATAGAGATTTGCCATCTTCAATATGATTAGGAGATAGCTTTTCCATTCTCAAAAGCTTGTACTTTTGTCTTGCTTTCTCAAAAATAAGAATTTCTTGAAGGGTCTCCAAACTTGTTAACACATCCTTGATAGCAAAGGTTTGGACAGGATTGTCATAGTCTTCTTTCAAGCCATTAAGTATGACTTGAACTAGCTCAATGGTATTGTGCTCACTAGCTTTTCATTTTCCAATACCACAAAAGGCTTGAACACCATAGCATGAGGTACTATCTCATGTGAATAATTCACGACCATTAAACTTTCTCATGTAAAACAAATTGTATAGTCTATGTGATAATGCAAGTACCAAACTTGTGTAGATATCAAATCATCATTGTCATGAGCAATATCCACTTTTAAGACATTAAATCATATTTTTGTGCATACGTTACAAGTTTGATAGGTTGAAAAACACAAACTATGAAATATAAAAGGTATTTGACACATTTGATTACAATATTTTTTGCAGCCTCCAAACATAGCACACTAATGTGCTTAGTGAAATAGTTATAACTCTTTTGTAGCCTTAAAAAATAGCAAGCCAGTGTTCCAAGTAAAACATGAACTTGTGCAGCCCCCCAAAGATGGCATGTCGGCATGCTATGCAAATCAGCTCTTACTTTGGGATTTCATTATGGGATTCTTAACTATGTATAACCAAACCACATTTCTTAATAATAAACATTCAAGTAATGGCATACCCATATCATGGCATACACCAATGAGCCAATAACTCAATGATAAAGAAACTTTTCTTTCTGCTCCACTTCTTCTTAAATTCGTTGATATTCCTTAGAAAATTTCAAATTTGGATCAATTGTAAATTCGTTGGGTATGTTGGAGCCATAAAATACTTATCTGAGATTCCTTGGAATTTTAGAGGGTCGTTTCTACTTGTTATTGGCCTTTTGTGAAAGCCAACATATTGGCCATAGTGATTGCAATATCCATGTAACCAGTAAAGCTGCAGCACACCCCAATGGACCCAAAATTTCATGTTTTGATTGTTCTTTACCAGATCAACATGCATTGATATGATGGGAACTTCTACCAATTCCTAATGGCTTCTAGCGAATTGTTGTTGATGGCAGCTAATCTTTGAATATTTGTATCCCAAGGCAAGCATGAGATTCTCCTTGATCTATCATATCAAACTCGTTCTGGAATGAAACACAGGATCTTTTGTCAGATGTATAGTGGATGTATTATCCATGTAGAGAATCACCGGTTGTTTTCTCCCAACCCATCTGGGAATTGTTTGAGCCAGGTCAGATTAGCCATCTTGGCCGCAACAACGTATTCTGCCTCACAGGATGATTGGGCAATTATGGTCTGCTTCTTACTAACCCAAAGAATAGTTGCATCTGCTATTATGGTACATCCTCCTGAAACACTTTTGCAGTCGTCTTTCATGGATGCCCAGCTCGCATTACTGTAGGACTTCACCTGAAATCTTGTATCCTGAATTAGCAAAAGCCATAGTCCTTTGTATGATCTAGGTACTGTAGGATTCTCTTGGCAATTTTCCATTCTACAGCTCCTAGATTCAAATTAGATTGGCTCATTATAAACATTGCATAGGGAATGTCCGATGTATTATCTGCCAAGTAAAACAAAGAACCAATCAACCTTCTGTAAGGCTTATTGAGTATCGCTTCTGTTCATCTTGGTTTTTGGAACAGTCTTGGTTGGAGTCAAAACTGTACCAGGAACCATTCGAGTATTTACTCTGATTGCAACAGTGTCATTTGGAAATTGTCAATAATTTTCTGAATGTAGGTATCTTGATTGGTGTAGATACAGTCTACCACTCTCAAGATCTCTGTGAATTTGTAATCCTATGTAGCATTTTGATTCTCCTAGGTCTGATATCTCAAAGTGCTTGGAAATATCTTCCTTCACTTGTGCAATCAGCTTATCGCTTCTTGATAGGAGCAGTGTGTCATCTACATAGACACCGATGATGATGATTTATCCATCTATGACTTTCATATAGACATTATAATCAGCCATTAGGGTTTGGAAACCCAGGGATCTAAGAGCATGATCCTTCTTCTTGTACCATTGTCGCCACTGTTTTTGTCCATAGATGCTTTTATGCATCCTGCAGGCATAATCAACAAATGATTTACATCATGGTGGTTGATCCATATACAACTCTTCTTTAAAATCCCCATGCGAGAAAGTTGTCTTCTCATCTACAATGTGGATCTTCAAATTGTAGGCTACTGCATATGCAATCAATAGATGTATAGATGTATGCTTGAAAATAGGAGAAAGGGTTTCAGTGTAATCAACAACATATTTATGTGAAAAACCTTTTGCAACTAGCCTAGCTTTGTATCTTGACACTTTGTTGTCTGGTCCATACTTGTATTTGTAGATCCATTTGCATTTGACATGCTTCATGTCGTCTGATATGGGTTCAAGTGTCCACACCCTGTTTTGCTCCATGGCGTTTATTTCTTTTTCCATGGCTTTTATCCACTTTTCCTTGTCTGGATTGTCAATAGCTTTCTCATAAATCTGTGGTTCACCACCGAATCCACAAAACTCTTATGTTGTATAAGTTGAGCTGTCTGTTCCATTTATGACAAGTGGTTTTCTTTCTCTTCCAGACCTTCTTGGAAATTGTGCTGGTGCCACAATTGTTTTGCCTTTGTCCTTTCGGTTGTCTGCAGAACCATTGTGTGTTGCAGGCAATTCAAGTATAGGATGCTCCATGATTTGTTCATCATCTTAACTGTCACTCAATTTATTTGGTATATGAACATCCTGATCCAAATGTTCATGGTCTACTCCCTCTGTCTGTGTGGGAATATTATAGTACTTCTTTCTAAGTATATCACAACCAACTGGATCTCCGTCAGCCATTGATCTTGCTTCATCAAATTTCACATCTCTGTCAGTTTTGATTTCCCTGGTGTTAGGCATGTATGTCCTATAATATGAGGAATGTGCATCATAGCCTACAAGGAAGCCCTGATTCACTTTTTTATCTAACTTCTTTCTTTTCTAATTTGGTATGTGTGCAAATGCTACACACCCAAAGATGCGAACATGAGCCAGACTTGGCTTGTTGCCCCACCATACCTCATGTGGAGTAGTATAGGGAATGTCAGATTTCCCTATCTTCTTTTGCAGGTAATTGGCTATAGTTACTGCCTCAACCCATTAGCCATTTTGATTCCTTTGAATAGGCCATCATGCATCTCGCAGCCTCCATGAGAATTTAATTTTTCCTCTTTGCAAGACCATTATGTTGTGGTGTATATGTTGTTCTCTTCAAATGAAGGATGCCTCGGCTGGTACAAAACTCTACAAATCGTTTAGAGACATACTCTCCACCTCTTTTTTGTCCTTAGTTGTTTGACATTCTTTGAAGTCCACTTCTTATCCCAATTTACAAACTCTATAAATTTGTCCAGTGCTTCTGACTTATTATGAATGAAGTACACAACTGAAAACTTGTTGAAGTCATCAATGAAGGTGATATAATATTTTGAACCTACCAAAGAGACTACGTAAAGGGGTCCACAGATGTCTGAGTGTACTAACTTGAAGAGTTCTTTAGTCCTGAATGAGTCCCTGGTAAAAGGTATATGTGACATTTTGCCTTTGGTGTATGCATCACAGGACTTCAGCCCTATTGCATCCTTGATGCTAACACCTGTGAATACTCCATTATGGCTAGCGTTGTATGGAGCCACTGTATTCATATGACATAGTCTCCTATGCTATAGAATGTGCATTGTCTCATGGATCTAATGAGCTTGTTAAGTCGGACCTCGTATCTTTAGATGATACAGAGGACTCTTGATCTTGCCTTCTGTAATAAGACAAGTGCTTTTGGCTTCAACCATTTCACATGAATCACTTGTGTATGCGACAGACATGCCTGCATCTACCATGTTTGCTATAGATAGCAAATCTTTCTGAAGTGTAGGCAAGTATAGGACATCTTCAAGTATCATGTCTTTGCCTTTGGTGTTCAACATCAGTACTCCTGTTCCACCGACTTGATATCTGGAACCATCTCTCAGAATTATATATCTGGATGAATCTGTTTCTTGAAATCATCAATCATTTGTTTTGTTGTCATGAAATGTGACGTAGCACCTGAATCAAAAACCACTTCTTGTATATCAGCTTGTGATGTGGCACACACATCAACACACAAATAAGTAACTGGATTCTTGTTGATAGTCTTCTCAAGAGTCATGTCAGGGGCTTTGGCTAGTAGAGTCTGAGTGATTTGGAACGATGTTGGTAGAGCACGAGGAGGTATGTGAGATGCTTCTCTTGTGAAACAACATGTTCTGTTTCAGCATTGTGTAAAGAGAGGAACAGATTTTTTATCTTTCTAATGAAGGTTGTGATATCCTAGCCATCCCATCGTAGATAGGTAAGTTGGCCTTCCAAGTGCATTATCTGATTACGTGACTTGGTTTCAAACCTTGCTTGTAGTGCAACCCACATTTCTCTTGCATTAGAGATAGATGCGAGGTCAAGAGTTATGGTATCTTCTATTGAAGATGATATGACAGCTACTGCTTTGTCATTCTTCTCCTTCCATTCACGGAGTTCTTTGCCTATGGTGGCAGACATTTATTCAGTCCTATCTACCTAGGGCCATAAAGCGTCTCCTCTCAAGATGAGGGAAGTTTCACTTTCCAGGCCAAATAGTTTGACTCGTCTGCCTCAAGAACTATGCAAATCTTCGATTGGATGTTGTTGATTGAAGCCATGAGCTCTCCGGTTCTAAGTAACTAGGCTCCGATACCTTATGAACACGTTCTGCTCTGATGCCACTGATGGAATTTGAAGCGGGCGCTAGGAATGGCGCTAGGAATGTGTGGATAGCGCTATGATCGCACTGCTCTAATTCCTTATGTAAAGCTTAGATAGGGTTGCTCTATGAGTTGCAGCTACTGCTACACACCACAATCTAACCTCTTCCAAGCTACAGACTGACACTGCGATTCTGATTTGATTAACAAACAACAGCAACTGAAAAATAGTGGAACTTGTAACTATTGTAAGCAAGCATCATAGAATTTACAGATTGCACACACCTAGTAGAAATGCAAAAATCATCTATTATCATAATTAAGTTTTACAACAAAACATTGAGCACTATCTAGATCCCAAACAGTGCACCACCGCAAGAGAGATAAGCTCTCTTATGAGTAACTAGTAGAAAGTATACTAGCTCTATATCTGATGCATCCTCTCTCTCACGTTGATCCTATATGTAAACAACGGAGAGATTAATCAATCTAATCTGCAGTAATCGAAAGAAAGTATTCTCTTGATTCTAACTAGTTCTGGTTCCATGTCGTTGTCCTTCATGCTTTCCACGTATTCTGCTGCTTCCACTACCCGTTTACGCGCCGATTCAAACTGCGAAAAATGTAGTCTAGGTGATATCACATTTTTTCGCAAAATGCAAAATGCAGTCTTGAACATGATATTACGGTGCGGTCGCAGCTACATGATGTCTTGGTGATGCCTTGGCAGTAAGCTGCAGTTCGTCCACTTCGCACATTGACCACAGGCTAGACTCTTGAGGTATTCATTCGGTCCTTTTGTGGTGCCTTGGGTAGTTCCCAAAATTTGCGAAAAAGTTATGTCGCAAAATCTGCAAAATGCGAAAAACTGCGAAGAGGCCGAGGAATTGTGGAAACATGTGCTAAGCCTTATTCTGACTTATGTGACAAAATTCAAAAAATTCTAGAAAGCCGAAGAAAGACTTCCTAAGCTTATTTTTTCATCGCGGCTCCATTGGAACACAAAACATGGGCGCTCTGTCATAAGAAACCTTAAGTGTCTTCACCTACTACTATAGCAGATAGTAAATTAGCATATTAATAGTAGCAGATTTGTAAGAAATTAGTAGGCAAATTAGGGTGGCTGATTTGTAGGAGGTAGAGCATTTTTGTACATATATTTCTGAGAACGTGAATGCAAGTGAGATGAAGTTTATCTAGTCTTCCATGTGGTGTTTTGTCTCTATTTTTGTGTACATTTTCTTTCCTTTTCCCTATTTCTATGACACTGAGAAGTAGCCACATAATCCTGTCACAGTTTTTTACATTGATATTTTCACAAATGTCTAGTATGCCTTAACAAACTTATTACCTAGCTCCATCGAAGTGGAAAATGATCAAAAATCACATTTCATGACTGAGATCATAACATATTTGCTTTGTAGATTTCTAGACTGCTCAATGAGTACCCGATATAAACTGTAAGTCATAAGTCTTTTGCCATGAAGCATGTAACCATATCTTTCTTCTATGAATACTCAAGACTGTTATAGACAATGATTAATAGAGACAACAAAATGATTAGCAAGTCAGCCAAAAACGAACGAAAGGTAAAAAATTGTGGATACTAAAACTTTCTCTATAGTCTACTAAGCACAATATGACATTTTAAGTAGTGAAAACATGCCACCAAAAGTGAACCTAACATTGAGGTCTAATATGTATGATTAAACATTGCATGTCTGTTGAGCTTAATTACTCATTATCATCTCAGCACAGCCCATACATTTTCATACTAAAAGAAGTGAGCTGGAAAGTTGCAACCTCTTAGTTATTTAACCACTGACAAGGAGCCAAAGTTTCTGAGTTCATCTATTCCGTATTTGCACACATCATCTTAGAATAGCTTATATTACAACTTTAAGGAGAAGATTTAGATTAATTCATCATTGATATGTGGAATAGTATGCTGTACAAATGTTACGTACTACATCTACAAATGTCTACTTTTTTCCATTCATGGGGCACCCACTTTTACATTGGGTAGATGAGGCCTCCATTAAGGTCCAAGCTGCCTCAATTGTTTAGACTACCTTCACAATTTATCCTTTAACATTGACTTTCTTCCAAACTCCATCGACCAACCTCAACACAGTATTGATAAGAAAATGTTTAACAAAAAAAGAACTACATGGATAAACTAGCAATCAGAGAAAGCCAAAGGAAGCACAGCTCATCAGTAGCCATAGCAGGCATCAAGAGAACGTGCAACAGAACCTAGGCATTAGCTATTCCCCACCTCCAGTAGCATCCTGTGTACAGAACAATGAGCTCTCTATGTATAATTCTTGGATGTGCTCAGTGTACGTAGTGTGGCTAAGAGTCCTGATAATTCTAAGACCTAAAAAATGTACAAGAGTGTCGGAAGATCTCGAACAAAGAGAACCAACCCTAATTCTGAAACAAGAAAAATACGTGACACTCTTTAAAAAACGTGAGACACAAAAAATTTCAAGTAAGCATTTAAACGAAAAAGATAGACTTTGCCAAATCTGGTTTTGAGCTTCTGTCAAAGATTGAATTAGTCTCATTGCAGCATGTGGCAGACGCGGCTGCCCTGCTCATGATCGCTTGTCTTCTATTTAACTAATCATGAGATATTTCACTTCTATTTAACTATTTAACGAAAAGGTAGACTTTGCCGTGGGCAATCCCCAAAAACGTAAAACCATTGAGGCAATAAATCCGGATCGTCCGCAATCTGGTTTTGAGCTTCTGTCAAAGATTGAATTAGTCACATTGCACTGTGCAGCATGTGACTGACGCAGCTGCCCTGCTGATCGCTTGTCTTCACTGCTGAAGTGTTTGATTCCACATTCCTAATCATGAGATATTCCACTCTGTCCTCTAACCGCTCTCCGATGATGAACTACTCCCCAATGATGAACTACTTGAATCCACCGGTGGATCACGAATTCGAAGCAGGGTTCGAACCTCAGCGGCTTCTATTTCTGCAATAAGTGCTGTCTGTATTGCTGCCGTGGCTTTTGCTATAGCCTTGTCAGAAACTAGCTTTAGCGCATCAGCTCGAGCCCTGGCCTCTTTGGCAGCCTTCCTTGCGCATTCTGCCGCAGTGTACGCAGCAGCAGCATAATCTTTCAAAGCTGCACGTTCTGTAGCATCATCCATTTCTATCTCAATACTAGTGGATGAACATTGACCTGCTGCATATGGTGAAGGCGTCACCGCACAGGGATCTACAGGCTGTTTCTTTTCTGCGTGGGCTGAATTCTGTGACAAAGCAGGAGGAAATTCTTCCATACCCACATTTCCAGAAGTCGCAGCTTCCTCACGTTTATCACACACACGGCACACGTACAACGACGGATCAATAGTTTTGTGTGGATAATATGGAAGCTGATCAGAATGGCTATGCACAGAGCGTTGGCATTTCCAGCAGACGAGCATTCTAACAGCATTCTGCTGTTTTTTCGAATTTTCTCGATCCCCCGAATGCATGGAACTATCCATTGTTGTCGTTGCCTCAGCACCACCTTCGAGAGCAATTGGGAAGGAGCAAGGAGAAAACGAATGGGAGAGAGCGAGGAGTACAGAAAGGAGGAAGGAGAAAACGGTTGAGAGAGGTGGCGTTGGTTCGTTCGCTCAACCAAAAGCCGCGTCGACCAGGATTGCACCAATCTTTGTAGCCATGAACAAGATTTCCTCACAAGACAAACTTTAAAATTTCAAAAGGACCTTTTATATATTGCAACAATCAATGCCGACTATTCTTACATTGATATTAAACACTGGGCTATGTCAAACATCTACCACCTCTACAAAATCAATAATTCTGAGCTTTACATCATGAATCCTAATAATTGGATGAGCAAGTTACATATTGCTTAGCATTCTATTTCTTAATAGGCTATCCAACTATTTTGAACCTTCTTAGATTGAGAGAATCTAGGTGCTATCTTTTCTCATACATTCATTTATTATTTTTACTTGTAATTAGTATCTAAGGAGGAATTCCTCTAGTAATACAATGTTTGCCATAGATCACTTGATGGAAGTAACTACCACGTGTGCTAGCTAAAAAACTATGGGAAGTCATAGAACATATAGAGACATAATTTTTGATCTTATTGATCTTGAATATTCAAGAGTCGTTACTTGGTCATGCTTCCAAAGGCCAAACTTCCAATGATGTATGAGATATTTTAAACACTCTATGATGTTAGAGATGTTTCGGCTAAGTTGTTTCTAAATTAAAAATTCTTCTCATTAAAAATGTCAAAGAATGAATTGATACCTACATTAGAGGAGTTCTAAACTTTGAAATGGCCCCTTGTAAATATGCTTGTTTTTCCTTAATTTTTTTTGACATGTGGCCCAATCATAATGCATATATTTGAAATTTATATCATGTAGCTGATTCAGATTAAAACTTAGAAATTAACCTTTAAGAATTTTAAAATATTTCAAATTCTCGCTAAATAGCATACAAGCATTCTATTGGTTGACGGTGCCTACCCTGAACGTGCTAATCTACCCATGATGACAGCATCTGAAGTTGAAATATTCACAATAACATATCACGGAGATTCCGACGTGGACGTCCGACTGATTTTTGTTAATTTTTTAATATGTCGCATATCAATGCTTCGGATTCCGACATCCAAGTAAAAATTCCCAAATTGGACGTCCGGTGATCGGAAAACTGTGGCGCAAATCAATTTTCAAACTTGACGTCGGATTCCGACATGTCAAAATCTGACATTTTGACGTGGATATGGCGTGGAATATTGTGTAACAAAAAAGAATAGTTGGCATCTGATGTGAACGTCGGAATTCGACGTTCGTCGCATTCTGTCGTCCACATCATTGATTTGAGTCTCGAATATTATTTTGATTTGACCGGTCACAGATGTGAACGTCGAAATCCGATGTGTTTTGGGACTTCGAAATCTGACGTCTGTGAATTTTGAATTTTTGTGCCATCCGCAGATTCTTTTCTTACCTTTCTCACAGTTTTGGAGCATTTGGTGGTGCATTTGGAGCGTTTGGTTCATTTGGAGCTAGAATATTTTGATGCTTTTGGAGCTTTTGGAGCTTTTGGTGCTTGGAGATTTTGGAGCTTTTGGGAGCTTTTGGAGCTTTTGGAGGTAGTTGCTTTGTTTTTGCCTTTTTTGATAGAGATAAAGTTTGTTGTGTTTGTTTTTGTGAAAGAAAGTGAGGAGGGATGTTAAAAAGTGATGAAGGGAAAGTGTAAAGCGTAAAGTAAATGAACGAAGAGTATAAAGCAAATAGTGTAAAGTAAAAAGTGTAAAGTAGATAGTGTAAAGTAGATAGTGCAAAGATAATAATGCATAGATAGTGTATGAATTTTTGAGAGAGAGAGAGAGAGAGAAGAAGTGTGCATGTGTGTGTGTGTTTTGCATTTTGCATTGATTTAGAATTTAGGGCAATAGAAAAATAGATAGTGTTTGATAGTAATTAAATGTTAGATTTGTAATTTGAGGGAGAGAGAGGGGTGGGGGAGGGGGAGTGTGTATGTGTGTGTGTTTTGCATTTTGCATTAATTTAGAATTTAGGATAATAGATAAATAGATAGTGTTTGGTAGTAATTGAATGATAGATTTGTAATGTGAGAGAGAGAGAGAGAGAGAGAGAGAGAGAGAGAGAGAGAGAGAGAGAGAGAGAGAGAGAGAGAGAGAGAGAGAGAGAGAGAGAGAGAGAGAGAGAGATCGTGTGTGTGTGTGTGTGTGTTTTGCATTTTGTATTGATTTAAGATTCAGGGTGATAGATGAATAGATAGTGTATGATGAGTGTGTATGTGTGTGTTTTGCATTTTGCATTGATTTACAATTTAGGATAATAGATAAATAGATAGTGTTTGGTAGTAATTGAATGATAGATTTGTAATTTGAGAGAGAGAGAGAGAGATTCTGTGTGTGTGTGTGTGTTTTGCATTTTGTATTGAGTTAAGATTTAGGTTGATAGATGAATAGATAGTGTATGATGAAAATTGAATGTTAAATTTATAATTTGTTAGAGAGAGAAAAAAGTAAATGCATATTCGATGATGATTTGCATTGCTAGAAAGTTAAATTTGTAATTTATTTAAACAAAACTACAATAGACTGAAAGATTTAACACACACAGAGAGAGAGAGAGAGAGAGAGAGAGAGAGAGAGAGAGAGAGAGAGAGAGAGAGAGAGAGAGAGAGAGAGAGAGAGAGAGAGAGAGAGAGAGAGAGAGAGAGAGAGAGAGAGAGAGAGAGAGAGAGAGAGAGAGAGAGAGAGAGAAATAGTAATTATTCTTCCATTGGAAAACACGATGAAAGTTTGAATAAATCAAACTAATATCAGTGTCTTCAATCAGGTCGATATCTGATCTATGTACTAATAGAACAACATTAGCTCATAAATGAATATAAGAATCTATTGATCAAAAAAAAAAGTTTATAACTTTGAATCTGATTCATCATTATACATCTCTCGATGTCTTATCTCGCTGTCGTGTCTCTGATTGAGTGAGTGAGTTACAACGAGTAGTGCACATGTATTTATATTGGTATAGGACAGGTCTTTTGGCCTTTTATTTACAGGTCTTTTTGTCTTTTAATATTGTAACAGTAGATATCTAACCATCTAGGATGGTTGATATTCAAATAGACGCTCTGTTTCCAGGGTCGAATAAATTCTGTTCACGAATTATTCGCAACAGTTTATCTCTTCGTCTTAGCATCGTGTTTCACAAATTATTCACGACACTTGTCTCTTTGCGACAATTTCGTCTTTCACGAATTGTTCGTGATAGATGACAATTCTTTGAGCTTGAAGAAGAAATCTAGAATATTTTGCGAACTGTTCGCAACAGGTGAGCTTGAAGAACAGTCCAGAAGATTTTGCAAATTGTTCGCAACAATTTTACGACATCTGAGGTTTGAACAAGAAACAGAATATTTTGCGACAAGATTCTATTCGCGAATCTTTTGGGTTTCAACAAGAAAGCCACGAGCTTCTACGAGTAATTGTTTTGCGAATCTTTCGAGTTGACTGCAAGACAAAGTTTGCGAATCCTTTGAGGTTGATCACGGATAAAAATGTTTCGATTTCACGTTCGTTTCTTATCCTTTGTCAAGTAAACTGCACTCTTTGTTAGTAGGATCAAGATCTCCCTGATCAGTTGTTCTACAGCTCTCTCTCAAAGTGGGCAGTTGGATTAATCCCAATCTTCTTCGTTGCTTCTCAAACAAAGCTTTACTGAGTGGTTTCGTAAAGATATCAGCTATCATTTCCTCTATGGGTATCAAGACTGTCTTCAGTATCTTCTTCTCAACTAAGTCCCAAATCAAATGATATTTGATAGCTATGTGCTTCATTTTTTTAGTGAAATACAGAATCTTTCGTAAGATAGATTGTCGAAGTGCTATCCATTAACAAGACATAAGGTTCAGAAATCTGATTTGTCAATATACATCTCTTGCTGCTTATCTCGCTATTGTGTCTCTGATTGAGTGAGTGAGTTACAATGAGTAGTGCACATTTATTTATATTGCTACTGGATAGGTCTTTTGGCCTTTTAATGCTGTAACAGTAGATATCTAATTGTTTACGATGGTTGATATTCAAATAGATGCTCTATTTCCAAGGTCGACTAACTTTTGTTTGCAAATTATTCACAACATTTTATCTCTTCAGCTTAGCTTCTTGTTTTGTGAATTATTCGCGACACTCGTCGCTTCACGACATTTTTGTCTTTCACGAATTCTTCACGTCATTTTTGTCTTTGAGCTTGAAGAAGAAATCTAGAATATTTCGCGAACTGTTTGTGACAGTTTCGCGACAGGTGAGCTTGAAGAACAGTCCAAAAAATTTCACGAATTGTTGATGACAATTTTGCGACATTTGAGGCCTGACCAAGACACAAAATATTTCACGACAAGATTCTGTTTGCGAATCTTTCGAGCTTCAACAAGAAAGCCACGAGCTTCTACGAGTAACTATTTTGCGAATCTTTTGAGTTGACTACAAGACAACGAATCCTTCAAGGTTGATCATAAATAAAAATGTTTCGAGCTCAAGTTCGTTTTCTGTCCTTTGTCAAATAAATTGTGCGCTTTGTTACTAGAATCAAGATATGTTTGATCAGTTGTTCTACAAGAGAGAGAGAGAGAGAATTGATTGTTATAATGTTATAGAAACTATTACTTTTGTGGAAATAAGATCTAAATTACATGGAGAGAGAGAGAGTGTGTGTGTAAGTGTGTGTGTGCATGTGTGTGTGTGTTTTACATTTTGCATTGATGTAGGATTTAGAGTAGTAGATGAATAGATAGTGTTTGATGGTAATTGAATGTTAGATTTGTAATTTGAGACAGAGACAGAGACAGAGAAGAAGAAGTGTGTGTGTGTGTGTGTGTGTGTGTGTGTGTGTGTTTTGTGCATTTTGCATTAATTTACAATTTAGGAAAATATATGAATAGATAGTGTCAATAGAATTAAGATTTAATGGAATGTAAGAGAGAGAGAGAGAGAGAGAGAGAGAGAGAGAGATTTGCATTTTGACATGTGTGTGTTATAGCATATTATTAATATAAGATTTTATTCTTTGAATCTATCAATCCTAAATTCTTTAATCTTTATACAATGTATTCACAAGCACATAACATATTGCTTGCAATAATGATTCAATTGTGTGTAAGAGTGTTATTTTGAATTGCTTGTGTATGTGACAAAGATAATCAAAAAAAGGAAAGAGAGCGAGCGTTGAAAGATCGAACAAAAGCTTGCACTTAAGCTTCGTGCTTGAGTTTGTGTTGTTTCAATTTTTTGATTATTTGAATATGTTATCTAACATAGTAAAAAAGTCACATGTAATTTATCACTTTCATCTTGTTCATAGCAATGTCGTATTTTTATAATTTATTTTTAATCACATACATTAGAAATTAGTTAATGACTCAAATGTAGGTAATTAAAATTCTCAATCCTAGGAAGGCATGTAGGGCCCTTACTTTTTTCCCGTTACTTTTCTCTCTAGGTCTAATTATAATCGTAGATTTCCGATCGTTCCTTGAGAATGTGAGATATCCTCATATTCGACCTTCTCTTATTTTAGTTCTATCTCATCCAAATATGAGGGCCTCAAACCTCAATATGGTCTTGTACAATCATAGGAATATCATCATTTGCAATTGTATTTTCTTCTCCCGTCATTTCCATATCATTTGGAGCTTGGATGAGTGGTTCAAGTTCTTCCAAAACCTCAAAAATGGGTCGTGGTTCATCGTGTGTATAATGTTACAATGTCTTTTCCTTCAAACACACGTTGTTTTCTTGCATTAAGTTGGATCACTTACCACCATTTTGTGTCTATTCGATCTGGATGAGATATAATCTACCAAAAAATTAAAAAATTAAGTTAGTCTTATAAAATCGATAATAGAGAGAGAGAGAGAGAGAGAGAGAGAGAGAGAGAGAGAGAGAGAGAGAGAGAGAGAGAGAGAGAGAGAGAGAGAGAGAGAGAGAGAGAGAGTGTGTGTGTGTGTTTGTGTGCATGTGCGTGTGTGTTTTACATTTTGCATTGATTTAGGATTTAGGGTAGTAGATGAATAGATAGTGTTTCATGGTTATTGAATGTTAGATTTGTAATTTGAGAGAGAGAGAGAGAGAGAGAGAGAGAGAGAGAGAGAGAGAGAGAGAGAGAGAGAGAGAGAGAGAGAGAGAGAGAGAGAGAGAGAGAGAGAGAGAGAGAGAGAGAGAGAGAGAGAGAGAAGTAGATTAGTATATTTCATATTGAGGCCAAATTTCATATTATATTTAGAATTTGACTTTTCAAAGCTATATTTGTCTGGAAAATTTTGAATTACCACTTTTAGAAAGTGAGAAAAATAGCAAGAGGTCAAGTTTAGTAGATTCAAATTTGAATGTTGGAGACATCGAATCTAGTCCACATTAAATGATAGGGTTTTTGTTATGGAGGGAATCCAAATTCATTAATGATGCATGTATCTGCTATAAAAGGATGCAAACTCGTGGGAGAAAGGATTCTTCTCTCTCTCATCTCATTTCATGCTTGTACATGAGTTCTCTTGGGTTGATCTATCCATTGGTGCACTATCTTGATGATATCTTGCAATCTAGTGTGTAGAATGCTCATATTTTGCTATATTCGGATCCACACGTGAAATACAATAGGTTACTAATTTTGTATGGACAAAAATGTCAGGTTATCATAAGTTTAATATTTGATCAATATCATTTTGAGTTTGCATCTCTTTCATTAAGTAGACGTTGATTTTGTCCATTTCAAATGGTGTAAATTGTGTTGTCATTCAAACCAAAGATCAATAGATGATTTTGGATCTTAATGATTGACAAAATATTCACATATAAAGTCTTTATAGGCATTCTTTGTTGATAAGTATCCAACCATGATCCATGAACTTGGATCACCTTTTTTCCTTGTTTACAAGGGAATATTAGCAAAGCAAGTACTTCCAAAACCTCAAAGGTGATCAATCTTAGGCTTGATGTTGAACAAGACTTCATATGGTGTATTTCCTCCAAGACCTCCATCACTCCTAAAAGCTTTGATCTTCAATGAGAATTCCATCTCAAGATATGCTTCGAATAATAGGAAATAATCATGCACCATAAATCTTGAAGAAAGAAGATACAGCTTAGTATATCTTGTGAAATCATCAATAAAAGTAACAAAGCAATTGGCACCTCCCTTGCTTTTAGATGATACTAATAGAAGACCTTGGAAATGGCTTTTTATGTGATTTTGCTATTGCACAAGCCTCGCATGGCTTGATCTATTTGGAAAGTGATCTTGGTATGCCAATTGCTTTTGCATCCTTGACCATAGAAAACATGGATTTGAAATTGGGATGTCTCAACCTCCTATGCCATAATTCCTCGAAAATATTAGTCCTAAAAGGCAACATCACAAGACTTTGCACTTTCATGTGGATCTAGCTTGAAAATGCCAGCATATCTAGATCCATGTGCTAGGATCTCATCACCTTTCTTAATAGTACAAGTATTGATATTAAACATTAACATCAAGACATTTTCAAGCATCTTTCCAACACTTATGATGTTCGTTGTGATTCTAGGAACAAAAAGAACATTGGAAAGAGATAAAATCTTAGAAGATGCAAGCTTTAAGGGAATACTCCCAATTCCTTTAATAGTACATTCATGATCATTTTCTGTGTATATTGATTTCTTAATTCCTTCATAAGGTACAATAGAATGACAAGAATTCTTGTAGCATCACATGTGTGATGAAGCTTCACTATCAATGTACCTTGATCCATCTTTTTTGAAGGGTATCTTGATAACATAAGGGTTCCTTCTCCCTCACTTTCAATAGAGTCTTCTTTCTCATTGATGATGTTGTCCTGCTTGAGTTGATTCTTCTTCTTAAATCAAGTAGAGGCGTAATGCCCTTTCTTGCCACAAAAAAAACACGATCTTCTTCTTCTTGAACTTGGAGGCAGAAGGATGTGATGAATCATCTTCTTCTCCATCTTTGTCTTTGTCCTTTGCTTTGTCTTTGTTTAAGACATGATATTGTTTCTTGTTCCTCCCTTTGAGCTTGTCTTTGACAAATAGAGATTTGCCATCTTCAATATGATTAGGAGATAGCTTTTCCATTCTCAAAAGCTTGTACTTTTGTCTTGCTTCTTCGGAAATAAGAATTTCTTGAAGGGTCTCCAAACTTGTTAACTCGTCCTTGATAGCAAAGGTCTGGACAAGGTTTTCATAGTCTTCTTTCGAGCCATTAAGTATGACTTGAACTAGCTCAATGGTATTGTGCTCACTAGCTTTTCATTTTTCAATACCACAAAAGGCTTGAACACCATAGCATGAGCCACTATCTCATGTGAATAATTCACAACCATTAAACTTTCTCATGTAAAACAAATTGTATAGTCTATGTGATAATGCAATACCAAACTTGTGTAGATATCAAATCATCATTGTCATGATCAATATCCACTTTTAAGAGATTAAATCATATTTTTGTGCATACATTACAAGTTTGATAGGCTGAAAAACTCAAACTATAAAATATAAAAGCTATTTGACACATTTGAGAACTAAATTTTGAGGAAAGATATTAGTTTAGAATATTTTTTGTAGCCTCCAAACATAGCACTCTAACGTGCTTAGTGAAATAGCTATAACTCTTTTGTAGCCTTCAAAAATAGCAAGCTAGGGTGCTAAGTAAAACATGAACTTTTGCAGCCCCCCAAAGATGGCATGTCGGCATGCTAGGCAAATCAACTCAAAAAAAAAATTTACTTCAAAATTTTCTTCCTTTGGGATTTCATTATGGGATTCTTAACTATGTATAACCAAACCTCAATTCTTAATAATAAACATTCAAGTAATGGCATACCCATATCATGGCATACATCAATGAGCCAATAACTCAATGAGAAAGAAACTTTTCTTTCTGCTCCACTTCTTCTTAAATCCGTTGATAGTGTTTAGAAAATTTCAAATTTGGATGAATTGAAAATTTGTTGGGTATGTTGGAGCCATAGAATCCTTATCTGAGATTTCTTGGAATTTTAGAGGGTCGTTTCTACTTGTGCATATACACTGCGCATCCGAATGTCCGAACATGTGCTAGATTTGGCTTCGACTACCACCATATCTCATGAGGAGCTTTATCCAGTATTTGAGATTTCAGAATATGATTTTGAAGATAATTTGATGTAGCCACTGCTTCTGCCCACAACTATTTTGGTGCTTTCGCATGAGCCATCATACACTTGCAGTTTCCATAAGTGTAAGATTCCTTCGTTCAGCTATTCCATTGTGCTGAGGTGTGTAAGATGCAGTCTTGGTGTGCATAATACCTTGATCAGTACAGTAAGCTTTGAATTCGTTGGAAATGTACTCATCTCCACGATATGTGCAAATCTGCTTCAACTTATTGCATGTTTGCTTCTCAGCCCAATTTGTATACTCAAAGAATTTCTCACAAGCTTCAAATTTAGTACATATATACTATACTACAGCGAACTTGCTGAAGTCATCAATAAACGTGATGAAGTACTTTGCATCACCCAACGACAATACTCCGAATGGTCCACAAATATCTGAATGCATAATTTCAAGTACCTTAGTTTCTTTATAAACATCCTTACTGAAAGGTGTTCTAGTCATCTTGCCTTTAAGACAAGATTCACAGGTAGTTTGAATATTTTTACTTTTGATTTCGACTCCTTGAATTCTCTGACTTTTGTTGGCTTGGTACAAGGCTTTCATGTTCATGTGACATAGCCTTTTGTGCCACATTATATCTGTTGATTCTTGAGTTTGATTTGCTTGTTCGAATGTTCAAGTGATATAAATTTTCTTCTCTGTTACCTTTAGCAACCAAGTTATCAGAATATTCCTCGTACAGTTTACAAGAGTTCTTTGTAAAGATTACTGACATGTCTGTATAGAATTAGATGAACAGCATAGATCAGCACTAACTTAAGCTACTTAGTTCCTTGTTGCCATGTCTTCTGCTGCTCTGGAGCATTCTGCTTTGTCTTCGACATAGTTTGAATCTGAAGGTTCGCTTCAATTCTGCTCCTTTTTGTTTCTGGGATTCTGATAACAGTCTATTGCTGCATGACCCCATTTATGACAATGAATGCATTCAATCTTTGGATTTAACCAACACTTTTCTTCTGTGTAACCTGATCTTCTACATCTGTTGCAGATCTTCTTATCACCAGAATTCTTCTGTTGTTTTCCAGATTGTTGTTCATTAGTCTTAGACTCATTCTTCTTAGATGACTCCCTCTTAAACATAGACTTCTTAGAAGATTTATTCTTTTGAGTATATAGAGCTTTCTCGGAATCACCATTGTCATCATAGCCTTCACGAGCTTCTACTTCCTCCTTAATTCCATCTATTGCCTTTTGAAGTGTCATAGTCACATCTTTCGCCAATAAGGTTCTTGTTGTGTGGAATGACCTGGTGTAGCGCAGGCATCCCGAAGGGAGCCGGGAACACGACTTAGCTTCCCAGCCTTCAACTCTTGCCATCCAAACCCACTTGACATACAAGCAGCCAACTCACCAACAATGATCAGACTTAACCAACTTGAAGTTCCGAAAACCAACATTGAGATCCAACATGGCGCCATGCCAGATCGGGAGTCCCGATGTGGGTGAGTTCCCTCCGCGCCAGCCACCCGACATACATCAAACTTAACCAACTCGAAGCTTCGTTACAAATGAGTAACATCCATTCCAAGCAAGTGGTCTGACTTACATCAGACTTAACCAACTGCAAGCTTCGTCACGAGCGTTGGAAGCCAACCTGGCGCCATGCCAGACTGGACAGCCAGAAACAGGTAACTTCCACCCAAGCAAGCCATCAAACTCAGCCGACAAGTTAGAGCCCATTTCCCAAGAGCTTAACCCATTCACGTTCATGCAAAGAACACTCAGAACCACAAGCCGCGACAGATATGGAGACAACCAGTTCTTGGACCAAATGGTCCTGACAGATACCACTGGCGGCACAAACCGAATGGTCCCGACGGCATACCGCTAGTGTCCTGGGATACGGCCCTTAGCTATGTGCCAAATTAAGAAGTTTGAAGCGGCCTTACAATTGGCGCTTTTACCGAACACTAAAACCCAGAAGGTAATCAGAGTCAGTTTGAGCAAAAACCACTTTATTGATAAATCTGAGAAGGTTACATTTCAAGTGTGTGACCGACCCTAGTCTCCGAGGCGCTAGCATGCCAAGGTGAGTGCCGGGACAACATTCCAACAAGGGAGGCTGAGACTTGGTTGGAGCTCGCCCTAAGTCGCAACCCGCACTCCCCTATAGTATTGGTGGGATTCACCACCTCTCCTCATACCAAGTACTCTACCTGGTAAAGCACGTTTTCTCTCTCTAGGATTTTCTCTCTCTAGAAAGTCATTTTCTCTCTCTATATTTTATGGATCCCTAGACTTCCTTTAATCATGCCTAGATCGTGTGAGGTGATTGCACATCGATTTAAGCTCTCTGGACTTCGCTAGAACCGATCAAAGATTTTCAGCCATAGGAACTTGGCATCGGCTGGATTCTGGTCACAGTGGCGCCGGGAGCAGCAGGGGCGCTGTTGGCACCGGGGGCAATGCTGGCGCCAGTGGCACTGGAAGTAAAGGTTGTAAAGGTAGCTTTACAAGATCCACCCCACCTTTATAAAATCTGATGTCCTCATCAGATGTCAGATTAAAGTAAAGGTGTCTCCCAATTAAAATAAATATACATTTAAGCTACTTTGCACAGTACTCAATTTACTGGCCACTTTCTATTAACATTGAAGCTGGCACACCACAAGTTGGAGGCTCAGCTCTTTGTACTGAAAAATTACATAACTTGAAAATATCTCTTTGTCTGGGAAAAGCGTAGATTTTATATCGCTTACGTAAAACCCAAGAACCTTATTAATTGGTGACAGAGGCCTTTTTGTAAAATGTTCGCCCCTATCGCTTCTGACTTTTTGACTTTGGAACTCCTTTGAGCTCCTAATTTGTCCTTGATGCACTTTGTGCTGAGCTCCCTGAGCTCCAGATTTGATCAATTCCGCACAGGTATCAAGGCTCCCTAAGCCAAAGGATTTATCGTTTGATTGCCCACTTTATGGTCCACTCCGTGCCTTGTTGCTTCTTCACCTTGATTTCTCTCCTTGTACTAGCCTAATCTTGATACTTTTCCTTCTTGGTTCTTTAAGGTAGGCAAAGATTGAGTACTCCGCAATGCACCTCTCAATTAGCTTGAAGTAGCTCTTTGAATTAGCCCAAATGTAACCATTGACCTGATGGAGTGCCAAAGGGTCGCACCAGTTTGATCTGCATACGAACTATCTCTTCGCGTTTGTTTGAAGCACCATGTCCGTCGCGCAAAACTTGACTTTCACAATGTTATCGCTGATTAGTTGCCTCACAGTCAAAACAAGAAGTGTACATCAAGCTTGGCTTCAAGTAGCTCTCTTTGAATCAGACACATGCACCCAGAGTTTGCACTAGTCTGATCTCAACACGAACTGTCCCTTAGCATCCGTTCGAAATACCAAGTCTCTCATGCAAGACTTAACTTTCACATTTCCTTCATTGATCAGCTGCCTTACAGGTAACACAAGCTAGCGTACTCATATGTTTCCTCATCATTGCTGGTCCAGAGAAAGCCTATAACAAGCTTTCCTTTCCACAACAAAAACTTGTCAACTTATAAGGTCCAAAGTTCGCCAGTCTCCTCGTGTGAGTATGGCTAGGTCACCTTGAATTTGCTCCCATTTTGATCAACTTTCATTCAAAATTTGCCCCAAAAGAGAGGTGTGTGTGATAGTGCACCTCCACTTATAAAATCAGTTGATTGGACTTAGAGTAGAGTTCTTCGGACAAAAAGTCTTTCCAACACTTTGCTTCCCATTTGCTAGGATTATGGCTCGATCCAACTTGTTGCCAATCTCTGAAGAGGATCCCAGTCTTTCCCAAACCCAGCTGATACTGGATATCACCCATTCTCAGTGAGTTTCAGTTTCGAAGGTGGCCGTCCCAAATGAAGACCAACTGCTCCATAGAAGATCTCCCCTGAAATTGCCCTTTCCAACTTTTGACTTCCTGCTTGCGTCTGGTGGGCGTTGTCGCAAATGAAACTAACCCAAGAAATAGGCTAGCCATCCATCCTTTGCAAACATTGAGTCATTTTGTTGCCGTTCATGTGCGAGTACTTGAACTGCAAATCCGCCCCACAAATTCTGTAGTCCTCTTTGTTTGATAGTATCAGCCTTCAAAAGAAAGGTTCATTCTCGAGCCATCAGCTCCTTGTATCACAAGCAATCATGCAAACTAGGCAAAGCATGAGTACTAAGACTCACCACGAATACATACAAGCGAGACACTTAGGCAGGTTTACTAACAGGTAACAAAGACAAGGTCCCCCTTTGAGATAGTCCTGCCAAAGGACCTTTGTCTGGCCGCACCCATATAGATTGATCACGGAATCAACCCACAGAGGACATCCCTCCAACTATCCGTGCTTTCACCATTAAGCAGCACATTGCCTCAGTCATGCCCCACCACTTTTTGGTCGATAGCCCTTATAGCTAAACAATCGGCAGCTATCCTTGAATATACCACCCCCGTGGACGCACCTGTGCTTTCACCGTTAGGCAGCACATTGCCTCAGTAATGCCCTCACCAAATCTAGTCGATAGCCCTTATAGCTAAACGATCGGCAATATACCACCCCAATCGTGGACGCACCCGTGCTTTCACCGTTAGGCAGCACATTGCCTCAGTAACGCCCCCACCAAATTTGGTCGATAGCCCTTATAGCTAAACGAATGGTGGCTATCGCGAATATGTCACCCCGCACCTCACAGGGCACAGACCGTGCTTACACCAACCTAATGGCATCACATTGCCTCATTTGTCCTACGTGCAGACGATGCCAGGTCCAAACCACGGAAACTAACCGTGCTTACACCTCAAGGGAAGCACCTTGACTCATCAAGCCCCCGCTCTGTCAACCACCCCGACCATGGACACCTGTGCTTACACTGTGGGCAGCACCTTGCACAACAGTTGTCTTGATGAATCCCAAACAGTGGCCATTTCTGTGAGATCCACATAGCTGACCGGCCAATCGACTCTGATACCACATGTAGCACAGGCATTCCAAAGGGAGCCGGAAACCACGACTTAGTTTCCCAGCCTTCAACTCTTGCCATCCAAACCCACTTGACATACAAGCAGTCAACTCGCCAACAACGATCAGACTTAACCAACTTGAAGTTCCGAAACCAACATTGAGATCCAACCTGGTGCCATGCCAGATCGGGAGTCCCGATGTGGGTGACTTCCCTCCACTCCAGCCACCCGACATACATCAAACTTAACCAACTCGAAGCTTCGTTACAAACGAGTAACATCCATTCCAAGCAAGCGGTCTGACTTATATCAGACTTAACCAACTGAAAGCTTCGTCACGAGCACTGGAAGCCAACCTGGCGCCACGCCAGACTGGACAGCCATAAATAGGTAACTTTCACCCAAGCAAGCCATCCAACTCAACCGACATGTTAGAGCCCGTTTCCCAAGAGCTTAACCCATTCACGTTCATGCAGGGAACACTCAGAACCACAAGCCGCGATAGATATGGAGACAACTAGTTCCTGGACCAAATGGTCCCGACAGCATACCGCTGGCGTCCCGGGATACGACCCTCAGCTATGTGCCAAATTAAAAAGTTTGAATCGGCCTTACAACTGGTGCTTTTACTGAACGAAACCCAGAAGGTAATCGGAGTCAGTTTGAGAAAAATCCCACTAATAAATTTGAGAAGGTTACATTTCAAGTGTGTGACCGACCCTAGTCTCCGGGGCGCTAGCATGCCAAGGTGAGTGCCAGGACAACATTCCAGCAAGGGATGCTGAGACTTGGTTGGAGCTCGCCCTGAGTCGCAACCCGCACTCCCCTATAGTATTGGTGGGATTCGCCACCTTCCCTCATACCAAGTACTCTACCCAGGCTGGTAAAACACGTTTTCTCTTTCTAGAATTTTCTCTCTAGAAAGTCATTTTCTCTCTCTAGATTTTATTGATCCCCAGGCTTCCTTTAATCATGCCTAGATTGTGTGAGATGATTGCACATCGATCTGAGCTCTCTGGACTTCGCTAGAACCGATCAAAGATTTTCAGCCATAGGAACTTGGCGCTGGCAACACCTAGGTAGGACTCGAAGAAAATAACTAAGCTGTTTTTCCTTACAAATTGTATTTTCTGCACCAAAATTTTGCAAGGAAATAAATAGATCTTTTATCTTTTGCACGAATGTATTCCTGTCTTTGTCATCCCACTGTAGGTAAGTTAATTGGTCTTCCAAGAACATGATTTGATAACGAGATCGAGTCTCATTCTTGGTTTGCAATTCTTCCCAAATATCTTTTGCATTCAAAATGCATGTAAAATCTAGCAGTATATTGTCATGCAATGAAAATGCAATAATTGCTATAGCTTTGTCATTTTTTAAACTCCATTCCTGAAGTTCTTTCAGGAGTAGCTATTGGCTTCTCCTTTATTGATTATACCCATTGTCATAGACCTTCGCCCTTCAACAAGAGTGGTCTTTAATTTTCAAATCAAGTAACTTGAACCTTCTAGGTCCAAGATTGTAGTTATCTTAGCGTGAATATTGATAATCGACGACATCTTCTAAATTTCTAAATCACTCCAGATACCAGCTTGTTGATGCATGTATGAAGAATGCTAAGAGAGGTGTGAAGATACCACTGTATAGCATCTGATTTGTTGTGATATCATTGTTTCAGCTTTGAACTTGTATACTCTAATACCATTGTATCATATTTAATTTTGTAAGCCTTGATACCACTGTAAGAAAAAAAGTAATTATTTGTCCACAGAGAACACGATTAAAGTTTGAATAAATCAAACTAATATCAGTGTCTTCAATCGGGTTTTTATCTTATCTATGTACTAATAGAACAGTATTAGCTCTGATTGAATATATGTGCGAAAATTATGTGCGGAAGTAAGAGACAACTTAAGACAATTTAGACAATAACAAACTATTGATCGCTCACGTATAAAGTCTTATAGGCCTTCTTTGTCGATAAGTATCCAAGGGAATATTAGCAAAGCAAGTATTTCCAAAAACTCTAAGGTGATCAAC
The DNA here is from genome assembly GCA_029204225.1 of Diphasiastrum complanatum. Lineage (NCBI taxonomy): Eukaryota > Viridiplantae > Streptophyta > Lycopodiopsida > Lycopodiales > Lycopodiaceae > Diphasiastrum > Diphasiastrum complanatum. The sequence goes on along the minus strand of CM055107.1, from coordinate 18,441,903 downwards.
CTTAGGCTTGATGTTGAACAAGACTTCATATGGTGTATTTCATCCAAGACCTCCACCACTCCTAAAAGCTTTGATATTCAATGAGAATTCCATCTCAACATATGCTTTGAATAATAGGAAATAATCATGCACCATAAATCTTGAAGAAAGAAGATACAGCTTAGTATATCTTGTGAAATCATCAATAAAAGTAACAAAGCAAGTGGCACCTCCCTTGCTTTTAGATGATACAAAATGTACATCCGAGTGTATCAACTCTAATGGATGTGTAGTCTTGATAGAAGACCTTGAAAATGGCTTCTTATGTGATTTTACTATTGCACAAGCCTCACATGGCTTGATCTATTTGGAATATAATCTTGGTATGCCAATTGCTTTTGCATCCTTCACCATAGAAAACATGGATTTGAAATCGGGATGTCTCAATCCTATGCCATAATTCCTCCTTAGAAATATTAGTCCTAAAAGGCAACATCACAAGAATTTGCACTTTCATGTGGATCTAACTTGAAAATGCCAGCATATCTAGATCCACGTGCTAGGATCTCATCACCTTTCTTAATAGTACAAGTATTGATATTAAATTTCACATCAAGGCCATTTTCAAACATCTTTCCAGCACTTATGATGTTCTTTGTGAGTTTAGGAACAAAAAGAACATAGGAAAGAGATAAAATCTTAGAAGATGCAAGCTTTAAGGGAATACTTCCAATTCCTTTAATAGTATATTCATGATCATTTTCTGTGTATATTGATTTCTTAATTCCTTCATAAGGTACAATAGAATGACAAGAATTCTTGTAGCAGCACATGTGTGATGAAGCTCCACTATCAATGTACCATTATCCATCTTTTTTGAAGTGTGTAGAGGAGAAACTTGATAACATAAGGGATCTTTCTCCCTCACTTGCAATAGAGTCTTCTTTCTCATTGATGATGTTGTCTTGCTTGAGTTGATTCTTCTTCTTAAAGCAATTAGAGGCGTAATGCCCTTTCTTGCCACAAAAGAAACACTTGATCTTCTTCTTCTTGAACTTGGAGGCAGAAGGATGTGATGAATCATCTTCTTCTCCATCTTTGTCTTTGTCCTTTGCTTTGTCTTTTTTTAAGACATGATATTGTTTCTTATTCCTCCCTTTGAGCTTGTCTTTGACAAATAGAGATTTGCCATCTTCAATATGATTAAGAGATAGCTTTTCCATTCTCAAAAGCTTGTACTTTTGTCTTGCTTCTTCGGAAATAAGAATTTCTTGAAGGGTCTCCAAACTTGTTAACTCGTCCTTGATAGCAAAGGTTTGGAAAAGGTTTTCATAGTCTTCTTTCAAGCCATTAAGTATGACTTGAACTAGCTCAATGGTATTGTGCTCACTAGCTTTTCATTTTCCAATACCACAAAAGGCTTGAATACCATAGCATGAGCCACTATCTCATGTGAATAATTCACAACCATTAAACTTTCTCATGTAAAACAAATTGTATAGTCTATGTGATAATCAAGTACCAAACTTGTGTAGATATCAAATCATCATTGTCATGAGCAATATCCTCTTTTAAGAGATTAAATCATATTTTTGTGCATACATTACAAGTTTGATAGGTTGAAAAAGTCAAACTATAAAATATAAAAGGTATTTGACACATTTGAGAACTAAATTTTGGGGAAAGATATTAGTTTAGAATATTTTTTGTAGCCTCCAAACATAGCACACTAGCGTGCTTAGTGAAATAGCTATAACTCTTTTGTAGCCTTCAAAAATAGCAAGCTAGGGTGCTAAGTAAAACATGAACTTTTGCAGCCCCCCAAAGATGGCATGTCGGCATGCTAGGCAAATCAACTCAAAAAAAAAAATTTACTTCAAAATTTTCTTCCTTTGGGATTTCATTATGGGATTCTTAACTATGTATAACCAAACCACAATTAATAATAAACATTCAAGTAATGGCATACCCATATCATGGCATACATCAATGAGCCAATAACTCAATGAGAAAGAAACTTTTCTTTCTGCTCTACTTCTTCTTAAATCCGTTGATAGTCCTTAGAAAAATTCAAATTTGGATCAATTGAAAATTTGTTGGGTATGTTGGAGACATAGAATCCTTATCTGAGATTCCTTGGAATTTTAGAGGGTCGTTTCTACTTGTTATTGGACTTTTGTGGAAGCCAACATATTGGCCATAGTGATTGCAATATCCATGTAACCAGTAAAGCTACTAGCACACCCCAATGGACACAAAATTTCATGTTTTGATTGTTCTTTACTAGATCAACATGCACTGATATGATGGGAACTTCTACCAATTCCTAATGGCTTCTAGCATATTGTTGTTGATGGCAGCTGATCTTTGAATATTTGTATCCCAAGGCAAACATGAGATTCTCCTGGATCTATCATATCGAACTCGTTCTGGAATGAAACACAGGATCTTTTGTCAGATGTATAGTGGATGTATTATCCATGAAGGGAATCAGTGGCTGTTTTCTCCCAACCCATCTAGGAATTGTTCGAGCCAGGCATCAGAGGAGTTTTGAGCTCCAAAAAGACCCTTTAAGAATTCGTACAAGATGTAGTTTATATTATTAAAATATTATAACACTAATACTTTTGACTTGCCATAACTTTTTAATCATAGAACAAAAGTATGCATCTAACATATCATTAGAAAGCCCTCGTTGAGCGCTTTCCAATGCACCAGACTCCTCTAAATTTGGACTTACCACTAAAAAGTTATGCCATTTTTAGTGTGGAATCAAAATGTGGACTCAAAAAGTTACGGTACGTAGATTCCAAATTCGAGTGTTTTGATTGGTCCATGTGTAAGAAAAAATTGAGAAAAAAATATAAAAAGAATCTTTACAAATCTTTTTTGGATTTAGAACTCCTCTAATGTCAACTCATTATCCATCTTGGCTGCAACAACGTATTCTGCCTCACAAGATGATTGGGCAATTATGGTCTGCTTCTTACTGACCCAAAGAATAGTTGCATCTACTATTATAGTACATCCTCCTGAAACACGTTTGCAGTCATCTTTCATGGATGCCCAGCTCGCATTACTGTAGGACTTCACCTGAAATCTTGTATCCCGGAAATAGCAAAAGTCGTAGTTCTTTGTATGATTTAGGTACTGTAGGATTCTCTTGGCAATTTCCATTGTACAGGTCCTAGATTCATATTAAATTGGCTCAGTATGAACATTGCATAGGGAATGTCTGACGTATTATCTGCCAAGTAAAACAAAGAACCAATCAACCTTTTGTAAGGCTTATTGAGTATTGCTTCTGTTCGTCTTGGTTTTTGGAACAGTCTTGGTTGGGGTCAAAACTATACCAGGAACCGTTGGAGTATTTACTCCGATTAATTTTTTGAATGTCGTATCTTGATTGGTGTAGATACAGTCTACCACTCCCAAGATCGCTGTGAATTTGTAATCCTATGTAGCATTTTGCTTCTCCTAGGTCTGATATTTGAAAGTGCTTGGAAATATCTTCCTTCACTTGTGTAATCAGCTTATCCCTTCTTGATAGGATCAGTGTGTCATCTACATAGACACCGATGATGATGATTTCTCCATCTATGAATTTCATATAGACATTATAATCAGCCATTAGGGGTTGGAAACCCAAGGATCTGAGAGAATGATCCTTCTTCTTGTATCATTGTCGCCATTGTTTTCGTCCATATATGCTTTTATGCATCCAGCAGGCATAATCAGCAAATGATTTACATCACGGTGGTTGATCCATATACAACTCTTTTTCAAAATCCCCATGCGAGAAAGTTGTCTTATCATCTACAATGTGGATCTTCAAATTATAGGCTACTGCATATGCAATCAATAGATGTATAAATGTATGCTTGACAATAGGAGAAAAGGTTTTAGTGTAATCAACACCATATTTATGTGAAAAACCTTTTGCAACTAACCTAGCTTTGTATCTTGAGACCTTGTTGTCTGGTCCATACTTGTTGTCTGGTCCATACTTGTATTTGTAGATCCATTTGCATTTGACATGCTTCATGTCGTCTGATATGGGTTCAAGTGTCCACACCCTGTTTTGCTCCATGGAGTTTATTTCTTTTTCCATGGCTTTTATCCACTTTTCCTTGTTTGGATTGTCAATAGCTTTCTCATAAATCTGTGGTTCACCACCGAATCCAGAAAACTCTTCTGTTGTAGAAGCTAAGTTGTCTGTTCCATTTCTGATAAGTGGTTTTCTTTCTCTTCCAAACTTTCTTGGAAATTGTGTTGGTGCCACACTTGTTTCGCATTTGTAATTTCGGTTGTCTGCAGAACCATTGTGTGTTGCAGGCGATTTAGGTACAGGATGCTCCATGATTTGTTCATCGTCTGAACTGTCACTCAATTTATTTGGTATATGAACATCTTGATCCAGATGTTCATGGTCTGCTCCCTCTATCTGTGTGGGAAAATTATAGTACTTCTTTCTAAGAATATCATAACCAATTGGATCTCCGTTAGCCATTGATCTTGCTTCATCAAATTTCACATCTCTGACAGTTTTGATTTCCCTGGTGTTAGGCATGTAAGTCCTACAATATGAGGAATGTACATCATAGCCTACAAGGAAACCCTGATCTACTTTTTTATCTAACTTCTTTCTTTTCTAATTTTGTATGTGTGCAAATGCTACACACCCGAAGATGCAAACATGAGTCAAACTTGGCTTGTTGCCCCACCATACTTCATGTGGAGTAGTATAGGGACTGTCAGATTTCCCTGTCTTCTTTTGCAGGTAATTGGCTATAGCTACTGCCTCAGCCCATTAGCCATTTTGATGCCTTTGAATAGGCCATCATGCATCTCGCAGCCTCCATGAGAGTTCAATTTTTTCTCTTTGCAAGACCATTATGTTGTGGTGTATATGTTGTTGTCTTCAAATGAAGGATCCCTCGGCTGGTACAAAACTCTACAAATCGTTTGGAGACCTACTCTCCAGCTCTATTTGTCCTTAGTTGTTTGACTTTCTTATAAGTCCACTTCTTAGCCCAATTTACAAACTCTATAAATTTTTCTAGTGCTTCTGACTTATTATGAATGAAGTACACGTCTAAAAACTTGTTGAAGTCATCAATGAAGGTGATATAATATTTTGAACCTACCAAAGAGTCTACGTAAAAGGGTCCACAGATGTCTAAGTGTACTAACTCTAGGAGTTGTTTAGTCCTGAATGAGTCCTTGGTTAAAGGTATATGTGACATCTTGCCTTTGTTGTATGCATCACAAGACTTCAAACCTATTGCATCCTTGATGCTAACACCTGTGAATACTCCATTATGGCTAGCGTTGTACAGAGCCACTGTATTCATATGACATAGTCTCCTATGCTATAGAATGTCCATTGTCTCATGGATCTGATGAGCTTTCTCAGTCGGACCTCATATCTTTAGATGATACAAATTTCTCTTGATCTTGTCTTCTATAATAAGACAAGTGGTTATGGCTTCAACCACTTCACATGAATCACTTGTGAATGCGACAGACATGCCTGCATCTACCATGTTTGCACGTACAAATAGCAAATGTTCCTGAAGTGTAGGCATGTATAGGACATTTTCAAGTATCATGTCTTTGCCATTGGTGTTCAACATCAGTACTCCTGTTCTACTGACTTGAAATCTGGAACCACCTCTCAGAATTATATATCTAGAGGAATCTGTTTCTTAAAAATCAGCAATCATTTGTTTTGTTGTCATGAAATGTGACGTAGCACCTGAATCAAGAATCACTTCTTGTATATCATCTTGTGATGTGGCACACACATCAGCACACAAATAAGTAACTGGATTCTTGTTGATAGTCTTCTCAAGAGTCATGTCAGGATCTTTGGCTAGTAGAGTCTGAGTGGTCTGGAACGATCTTGGTAGAGCACGCAGAAGTTATGTGAGCTGCTTCTCTTGTGAAACTGCATGTTCTGTTCCAGCATTTTGTAAAGAGAGGAACAAATTCTTCGTCTTTCTAATGAAGGTTGTGAGATCCTTGCCATCCCATCGTAGATAGGTAAGTTGGTCTTCCAAGTGCATTATCTGATTACGTGACTTGGTTTCAAACCTTGCTTGTAGTGCAACCCACATCTCACTTGCATTAAAGATAGATGCGAGGTCAAGAGTTATGCTATATTCTATTGAAGATGATATGACAACTACTGCTTTGTCATTCTCCTTCCATTCACGGAGTTCTTTGCCTATGGTGGCAGGCATTTATTCAGTCCCATCTACCTAGGGCCATAAAGCTTCTCCTCTCAAGATGAGGGAAGTTTCACTTTCCAGGCCAAATAATTTGACCCGTCTGCCTCAAGAACTGTGCAAATCTTCGATTGGATGTTGATTGAAGCCATGAGGCTCTCCGTTTCTAAGTAACTAGGCTCTGATACCTTATGAGCTCGTTCTGCTCTGAAACCATTGATGGAATTTGAAGCGGGCACTTGCGCTGCTACGCTCTGATACCACTGAACAAATGTGTGGATAGCGCTATGATTGCACTACTCTAGCTTTTAGGGCACTTTTGGCATTCTGTAAGATAGTGTCCCCTTTTTGCCTGTCACCTTAAATTGTGTAGAAACACAGTGTCACAATTCTCTCACCTTTTCTTCATCTGTGCGAATTTGCATGTAAATATGCAGACTGCGTAACAACGTTAGTTAATATGCAACATGAATGGAGGCAAATTAAAATGGGATTCATGAGAGCTAGAGGGAATAAATCCAACACCCCCCATTAATCTGGATCCATGAATGCCTTGGTTGTCACTTCTTGCTTTGTTGAAATTTGTTTCCTCGTAATTTAGCTTGTCTTGTTCAATTAGACTACTAGTTTGCTGGTCAATTAGTGTTCTTAGTTGCATAACAATGTCGTCTCCTAAAATAGAGTTGGCCAATCTGCTAACCCCCCACAGAGTTTTTAGATCAGTTACATCGTATTTATTGTATGTTTATCGGTAGAATAGACACGCTTGCCACTCTACGGGCTAATACAGATGCATTCACGTACGTGAGTGAGTATATAGATGAAACTTTGAAGCCTTATGCCATACAAATTTCTGGCTCAACTATCATGTGGATTCCATATAACTTGCTTAGTTATATATGGAAAGGAGATAGACTCTTTATTGCTCGTCTCAACAGATTTATTAGTCACTTGGGTAACGATCATTACTTGGAGCTGACCAAGGATCAACTGAAGACTTTTGATCTTGAAAGTGGAGGAAAGAAGTTTCTATTTGGTGAGATTACTGTTATTTTTTTTAATGAGTTTCCAGTGACTGTGGCCAACAACAAACACAATCCTAGTGAGCAGGTGAACGAGATGAACGACCCGGGTGAAGAGGAAGATTTATCTGCAGAGCACGAAGTAGTCTTGGTTGGCAAGAGGCAACAGGTGCATCCACATCAGCGGAGCCAGAAGATATAGATGAGTCCGATGATGTCGTGCTTCGAATCCATGGCCTTGCTCCAATCATCATTGATGGGCAGGAGTATGTGTTCATGCATGACTTGCAACATATTCTCGGCTTGCGAGAAGATGAGATGCTGGCAGCAATTGTAAATTTGCAGAATGGTAGTTCCACTTTCGACCACACCTAGCCCGACGACACGTATGAGAAGCTGATCGGGCATGACACGGACACCACCGAGCAAGCACTGGCAAGGGTGCTTTGCCAATTGATAACGCTTCAACCACCACCAGTTCAAACGAGGCCATTCGAGATACTCGAAGGGAATACTGCTGACGTGAAGTACAAAGGCAAAGGAATTGACCTTGCACAAACTGAAAACATTGATGAAGGCACCGAGGCAAGTCTGACCCAACAATTCAACTTGCGTGTGTTTGTTACGTTTGTTTGTCTTCATTATACTCATTTTGCAATAATTTGAACCAAATGCAGGATGCAATGGAGCTTGATGTATTTGCAATGCGAAGAGGTGGCTCTCGGGAGAAAGTTGAAGCAAGAACTTTGGACAGGTCTATGGCACACTACATAGGGAACTTGCCCAACAACTTTATTTTCTGCTTCAGCAACAAGTACAACCCAGATGGACAGATAGAGCTTCTTAAATGCAAAGCACTCTCCAAGCACATTGGTGAGCTGGACTTGTCACCATCAGCGCCAAAGGCTTACTGTGTCCTCCGAAAAGCCGTTTTGAATGATTTCTGCCCTGTATTCGAGACCCGGCTCATTCTCTCGGGTTTAATTGGCCCTTATGAGGATGAGGGAGATGCTCCTAAATTAGCATTAGAAATGTTAAAACCAGTCATGTCGTCAGAGAAGCGATCAGAGAAGCTGAAGTCCTCTCTGAAGTAAATGGATCAAATGTGAATAAAGATTTTGTCATTTTTTTTCTTGTGGACTCTCTTAATTCTCTGTTGTCATTATATGATGTGCTTATTCATTGAATTTAGAATTTAATTTTTTTTGTTTTTGATAAAGATTTCTCCTCCTTTTTTTACGTGGCATGATTTTCATGCCAGGGCGCGACCAGACCCGTTTGACCTGGTTAAACGTCCCCGGTTGCGCCTTGGCATGATTTCCATGCCACGACATGGAAACGTATCTTAGCTACAACATGGTTAAAGAAACTACCATTCCCATAGTATTGAAAATTTTAAATCATTGCATTCACATAGATGATACTAAAATTTTCAAATGACTGCATTCACATAAACATACTGAAATCAGATATCAAACTCAATCACAACAATTTGCATTCACATAACCTGAAATTCTGCAAGATACTTGACACGAAATCTTCAGTATATTATAAATAAAATCATGTACATGATATTTTTAATTGCGCTCTCTCCTTAGCCTTCTAGCTAGGTGGAGATCCTTCGGGAGTATTGTGACTCTCTTCCCATGCACTGCACACAAAAATGAGTCCTCAAAGAGCTGCGTTAGGTACATTTCCACAGACTCTTGTATTGCGGACACCGCATCTGTCATTACTCTATTCTCCAAGGAAAATTCATCGACTGTTTCTTTTACAAGCCTTACAAAAGAGGCCCTAGGGATCAAAAATTTTATGGACTTCTGATAGCTCCGTATATCCTGGAGCCACTTTGCGATCCTGCGCTTTCTACGCGGTCGAGGAGGTGGTGGCTGCATCCTACGGAGCTCGTTTCTAGCCCATGGTGCTGCACGAGGGGCCGGCCTACCCCTGCCACGCTCTACGGTCCTACTTGGGCCAGCTGCGGCAGAACTTGGAGGCGGTGGAGGTGGTGGAGGTGGTGGTGGTGGAGGTGGTGGTGGAGGTGGTGGTGGTGGAGGTGGTGGTGGAAGCGGTGGAGGCGGTGGGGGCAGAGGCGGTGGAGGTGGAGACGGTGGAGGCAATGTTGGCGGTGTGGGTAGTGGTGATGGCTGCTGAGCTGCAGGGTTCCGTCGCTTTGATGTAGACCCTGCCTTGCGAGGATTCTTTCTTTTTCGCTCATGTGCTCCTCTCTCTGACCATCTATGGGTCGCCTTCTACTTCATCCTTGTTGTGTTCGACATCAGGGTGCCCTCATTAGAACCACCCACTAGCAACGACATCATCAGACCCATCATCGGGCCGTGACTTGGAGGTGACACAGTGGGTGTAGTGTCCCCTGATATGCCTAAATTTGATGTGTCCATGCCCATTGCTGGTGGAAATGGGTCGAAGAAAGAATCATTCAGAACCGGCAACTCACCCGATGTCGCAAGCTCCTCATCTAGGAACTTCATTGTTTCCTCCCGCTCAGTTGCCGTCGGGGAAGGGCTTTTTTCTCGTGTGGGCTGCTACTGCTGCTAGTCCTCCTGTTGCTGCTGGTCTTCTTGTTGTTGCTGCTCAGTCTGGTCCTCCTGTGCAGCTGCTATATGGGCCATGTCCTCCTCAACTTCACGCTGAGTGGCCGGATCTTCCTGAGACGCTATAGGGCTGCGACTCCTGCTTCTGCTCTCCTATCTCTCTCTCTCATCGAGGGTGGCTAGTGCATCCCTATGGAGCAATGCAGTCACTCTGGGATCTCTAGCCGTTTGTTTTGTCCGTGCCATTTCCTCCGACATTGGTTAGCCTTTGAACACGAGAGATGAAAAATAGAGAATTTAAAAAAACTGACACTCTGACACTCAAGGGATGAAGTGGAGAAATGAGGACCCAAGCACCCTTATATAGTGAAGGGTTCTATTTTTAGTAAATGCCCCTATAAAAGTTTTGGCCTCTTTTTCAAATATAGTATATTCTTGTCCAGGCTCATGAGTAAAAATCTTAATTGCCAGTTAGTGGAAACCTTCAAAGAAAACCAGTAATAGTATTAAAATGCATATCACTAAACGATTTAAACTCTACCAAGTTTCAACCTTGGACATCCACAAATGTAGTAACAGGCATATAAAATGTGACAATGCAAAAGTAACGTCAAAACGTAACCACATATATTAGAATAGAGTCAAAACACAGCCAACTAATTGTCTTTTCTATTTTCCATTAGATTAAATCCTTTATTCCCATTGGACTCCTAATGTCCCTGTTTGTAAAAATGAAACACATTCATGATCTTTTTCGGCTCGTCTCCGTATCTGCAAAATCAGACACAAAGTTAATGATCCTATATTTATTCAACATTCCTATTTAAAATTCAGGAATCTGATGGAAATTAGGGACTCACATTTTGTCCATTACGAGTGAAGACAAAATCTACTGGCACATCAACAAAAGTCAATCCAAGCATATGCCGAAGATCTTCTAGGCTGCACTCCTTATTTATATGAATTTCTCGTATTTCATCATGGGGCAAATGTATGGATATCTCCACTTCTTGCTGATTCATCTCCACGTCTAGAGGATCCCATCGGCCATGACCAAACTTATATCGCCTATAAATGAAACTTAAGAAGCATGTTTGACGTGAAATATGATACCTTATGGTCATTGTTTCAAAGAGAGCTTACAGCTTATTAAATCTCCTTTATGCTCCATTTCCTTTGAATCCCATGCGACAAATATGTTGTCCAACAGTGATGATTCTGTTGCTTTCCATGCCCACATCGTGTTTGTTTTCCTAAAGGGGACCGCCTTAAATATGGCAACAAATACGGTGATCGGCACAGAGATGCTAGTGTAGACTCGTTTGGATCCGAATGTTGGCTTCATATTATTATTAATCTATGCCCATTTTGATCAGGGCAGAGGATGCCAACCCACCATATATTAGTTCTCCATATTTGGCGTGTATGGCGGAGAATTTTCTAGTGAAAGACTTCACGTTTTGCCAATCGAAGCTATTTGAAGAAAAGACATCTGCACCAGGCATTAATGCAACATTATTATCCATTACAATGACATAATAATTATTCAAACATAATAGTTAACACAAGTATAAAAGAGGTGAGACCTACAATGTGATTGTATGGTTCTATCAGCAACAGCCACATCCAATAAAATATCTCGACGCATGTATACGTGTTGCACATTTGCAAGGTATTCGTCGTTTTGGTCGATCTTGAATTCGTGGATCCTTCCTTTCCAATGGTAGTCTTGGTTGTTTCGCTTCCTCTTTGCAACCTTGTGAGTTCCTTTGCCCGATGGTTGCATGTAAGCCCAGTCAAAAGTTGAAAATGTATGGGGCACCCAATGCTCATTGGAATCTTTGATGTGTGCAACAATGGAAGCTAGTTGATTCTTGGGCTTCCTTAATTGAGTAGAGGCCATAATGGATGATGTAATGATAATGTAGGATATGTGAAATAGTGTGTAGATCTTCAGATAAGGTGAACCAAAATATAAAAAAATAGAATATCTGTGGAGTATACAGAATGAGAGAGAGAGAGAGGTCGTTTAGAGAGAGACTACAAAATGAGAGAGAGATGAGAGATACAAGCTTGTGAACATTCAAAATTTGAAATAAGGACTAGGCTCACTTAGGATAAGGCTGCTAGTAGATAGACAGGCTAGTTGATGTTAACTTGTAGGCATAGTTATTGCTTTATCTAGGATTAATGTAGGGTTAATGTTAGAGGTGTACTTTGTGGGCCCACACTTGATTTAATCTGCACCATTGAATTTGCCATGTCATATGGACCATGCCCTCTCAGTTGTCAATATTTTATTGGGACACGTGTCGTCATTAACACTAATTATAATTAGTGAAAAGGCCCTTTTTGAGTCCAAAAAGGGCCCTCATGGCCGCTCGAGAAACCACTGTTCGAAAAACAAAGAAGTGAAATGGGGCTGAACAAACACAACAAAGGTTGCAATGTTTAAGAGGGAGTGTTGGAAATGGTGAACTCATGCAATCATGGCACTCCATGAAATGAAATAAAGGACGAAAGAAAAGTGTTCATTCTGCGATGAGAAGAAACTCTAAACAGAGACTACGAACCGAAGGAAAACAATTCGATCTAACAGTTGGAAGCTCGATGAGCATGGAGTCTTGGACTACCACACTCAACCGCCAAGGGCCACGTCATCAGGGATAACTAATTGACAGTGTAGGACTAAGCCTATCTTTCAAATTGATATTTAGTGACCTTACAATTTTTCCAGATATATAATAAAATATAATAAACAAATAGAAGACTGAGTGACATAGAAAAAGATATAATCACGTTCAAGCACTACGAGCTATGCATGAAGGTCTGCCAACAAGCAGAACATAGCGGACTCGTGAGAGGAGTGACAGGCCGCCAACAAGCGAGACACTGATCAAATCACTCATAATGAAAATACAAAATGCAATTGTTCTCTTCTCTCGATCTCTCATCATTCGTGTCGTTTGTTTTGATAGAATGATTTTTTGTCTGTGGTCGGTAGTCGTTTGCTTAGGTTCCTACATTAATTCCGCAAACTATCCCAAATAGACAGCAAAAGTCAGGTGCAGACAAGATCAAGAGTTGTGCTTGGCAAAACAAAAACAATCTTGAACATCTACAAAAAAAAATTAAAATGGGTGGAAAATTTGAACTGGCAAAAAATAAACGAATAATAGCTCATTACTCGCCGAGCTCTAGAATGCTAGATTTGAGGTCCTAAGCACACTGTACCGATGGCGAACAAGGATACTGAGAAAAAAAATACAAAAAATGGACTTGGGAGTAATGATTGTAGGCGAGTAATAGCCTAATTACTCATCGAGTAGCCTGATGAGAGTTTTGGCCTAACAGAGGACTTTGTGCAGAGGGCGAGTAAAGTTATTATGAAAATCTCGAGATTTTGAGGTCGACGAGTAATAATCGCAGTAGGCGAGTAATATAAATCACTCGCAAAGCTAACTGATGATGCATCTGGGTTTGCTTTGCTCTCTGAAAAAGTGATGAGTAATAAAAACAACAAAAACTCAAAAAATTTACGAGGGCGAGTAATAAACCTATCAAAAAGAAGAAAAATAACAAAGAAATGCAAATAGAAAATCCATTCTTAAATTTGCTTAGCACTGCATCCTGTCAGAAATAGGATAGATAATGTAATGCAAAAACTTCCTACTTCCAATGCATGACTACGCCTATCGAAAATTAAACAAAGCAATAGTGATGAAAATCACGTTCAATCTTTAGCAACTAACTTTGAAATCGCTAAATACTGTGTCATTACGTAGCCAAACATAAAGTATTGAATTCTCAGACAATTTCTATCAATTACAAAAGTAATATAGAGATGCATGCATTCGGACATATACTGGATGCGTAAGAAACTAATATTGATTTAGAAAAATAAAATCAGATGCTAATGAACGCAAAACAAGAGTGGATAGAAACCACGCACTCTAAGTTGTCTCTGAGTAACTGAGAATAAGTCTGATAATAAACAGCTCTACTGATAAGCGGTAGCGCAATAGCAGCTCTAAAATAAATCTCTAAAAGACTGAACTAGAATGCTCAAGGGAGTTCAAGCTTGATAGAGAGCTAACAACAATACTTTTAGATTGTTAATGATTTGCTTGATAAGAGCATAGGAAGCGTCAATTCACAATGTTGATTTGTTGCTTCATAACTCAAAAAGAGATGTATGAACAACTGATTTATACTAAGTAATTAGGTCGTCAAATGCGATTGCCAGTTGGCTGGTGTCCGCTGGCATTCATCCAGTTCTTTCTTAGAAATTGATTGCTAAAAAGCGGTGAAAATTGGCCGTAAATAGTCTATTTGCATAAACGAACTAAAACTATCACTCTACAAAAATGAACTAAAACTGCCACAGGCGAAAGTGTCATAAAAAGATGACAGTGGCGGTTTTTTGCAAAAAATCCGAGAGTGTCCTTAAATCTCATTTAGAGTAGCCCCACACTTTGCTAGAGTCATTTCCTTAACATTTGAGGCATTTTAGAAAATGCGACTCTGCACATTTACTCGCAAATCTTGACAGGCAAAAAATGTGAAAAAGATAACACTGTATTTTTATACGTAATTCCTAACAGACGACAATATCTAGATTGTAGAGAGAGAAAATACGACACTGTTGTCAAACTCCATGTATTTCTGCAGACTGTGTAAAAACACTAGTAAATCTGTAGACTATGGAAAGACACAAGAAAATTTGCAGAACTGGATAAACGATGGATGAGGATTATAACCGATTAGTCGATTAGTAAGAAGGAGAATAATTCAACACCTCCCTGGCAACGACGCCGAAAAAATGTTGAACCCTTTCCATGCCTCCCTAATCGGTCGGATCTAGAGGGCAAAGAAGGAGTTTTGGATCTCCAACCAGGTGAGTATCATCTATAGTAACGGGTTTTGATCCAATGGGAAGAGGGTCAATTTTAGTTTATGATCTAAAAGTGGAATGACTTAGATCTTGGGGTTCATCTTCTTCTTCTCTTCTTTTTGGGATTTCTTGGTTTGGATTCTTTCTTGGATCTTTTGGCTTATTTAGGAATCCTTGGCTCTAGATTTTCTCCTCAAGAGGTTGATCTTCTCAAGGGAGGTGCACAATGAAAGAAAGCCTACCTAATGATCTTAATGATCACTCCAAAATGTATTTCTAAAATCTATTTTTCTTGAGTGTGGATTTTATGGATTAGTATTGAAACTAATGGATGAATGCAAGTGCTAATGATCATTCATGATTGGATTAACAAAAACAAAACATGCATTCAACATCCACGAGAATCACACACAAGGAAAATAGGAGGGCTTTGCAAACAAGCAAGAATGGAAGGAAGAGATTCTCTCTCTCTCTCTCTCTCTCTCTCTCTCTCTCTCTCTCTCTCTCTCTCTCTCACACACACACACACACACACAATAAAAAGTGGCTACAAAATGGTGTCACATGTCTCTTTATAGACAATCCTAGGGTTAGGGTTTTTGGTTAACACAAAACCATGTGCCTTGAGAACTTGACTTTATAGAAATGTTTAAGACCAAATTGCATTTTAACTACTTGGGTCCCTTTGATATATGGGCCCATTTGAGCATTGGTCTACCTCTAATTCTCACGCCATAGGCTTATGAGGTGTGGGAGCAGGCACTAATATCACTATATGGGTAGAAATAGATATCAGCTCTGATACCACTTCTATTGGAAGAAAAACAAGGAAATAGTTATAACCAACACCATGGATTACTTGGAGAATGGAGTTACGAGCAGTTCTTTGTGTGTGAAATTGTAGTGGATTTCTTTCCTTGCCTATCATCAACCCAAGATCTAATCAATCTAGCATCGAGGAGAAAGTTAGTTGTCACTCGTAGATTCGTTCCCATGAGAGCGATAGCATAGTTCAGAATTTAGCATGAATGGAAAATTCACATCTAACTTCAACATCCAATATTAACTCTAAGCATTAACACTACATCCATTAACACTAGATCCACAATGAAGATAGTTTACTCTCTCTCTCTCTCCCTTTCTCTCTCATAAAAAGTAGAAAAACATGTAGTCCCAAAAACAATCAGATCCAACAACTAGCAAAACCCAATAAAAGCATGAGAGATGGAGGAAAAGTGATAGAGAGCAAGGACATTCATAAATCCATTTCACAAGAGAACCAATTTGCTCTATTGAAATAAAGATATGTACATATGTGGGAAACTCGAGTTGGTCCCTTTTTATAATAGAGAGGACCCTGGCCTCTGAATCCTATTGGTCCATTTATGTCTCCATAACTATCCAAATTTTAAAAAAAGAGTGGGAACCATCCAAATTGGAGGGAAACCCAACTTTATTTACTAACTTGACATTTAGGCCCTGCGACATTAAAAGTCTTGCAAAAAGACCTAAAGTCCTTTTATTGACTTTCTAATTAATCAAATCTCTAAGTGATCATCGGGTTGGACTTACACACGCAGGGTGCCAAATCCCTCTCACTTATTAACTAGGGTTAGGGTTGCCTTGGAATCTGCAAACCCTCCAACAGTATCCCCCACCAAAACTGGTGGTGGTCCCACAACACCTACGAGATGCAGTTACTGTGGACTTTTTATTTGCTTCACGTTGAATCTTTATTAAATGATATTGCACCTTCTCCATGAAATCGAGTCGGGCAGTGCTAAAATCTAAATGGTGTGGCAAAAAACAACGGTGGACTCCGGCAATCCGCTTTGAAGTTTTCCAGGATGTGAATCGAGATTCCCATGAGCCTCCCATCATTGCGGCACGGAAATACAATCTAGCCACCAACAGCTAATCCTTAATGCTCTCTGACACCATTGGATTATTCGGATCGAATGCCAAAGGAGGAAGGCAATCATCCCATCGCGTTTTTACAAATGCCAATAGAGTCAAGTCTTTTGCAAAAAGCGTCGATTGCCTCACTGTCAGATTGGGAGAGTGTAGTGGAAGCGCAGATGAAGATGTTTGCCTAGTAAGACGTCGTGACATGGAAGGCGAGTCAAGAATGATGATCTCCCTGCATGGATGACGTTGACTATGTGAGCTGGATGATGTTGAGATGACTCGGCTGGTGCTTCTTCATAGATAGAAAACACAGAATTTATACAAAAACCATGGATTTTATTTTCAAGGTGGGAGGCTGCTAGGAGTGACAACAAAGGGCCAGCAGCAAATTGCTGCTTGGTATTGCTCTTGATGGCTTGTTTGAGCTCTCCAAAAATGATCTTGAACCAGTTATATGGTTCCAGAGGAGCCTTGGCTATCTTGGCGTGAGACTCGACTATTCTATGCAAAATCTGGGAAGTAATTCGGTCTTTCCTGAGGTTGCCAACCATCAGAAAATTGTTAAGGAGCTGAGCAGCGACCTAAATGGCCGGATCAATAATGGCTTCTAGAATATAGTCGTCATTAGTCTAGTGTAGATCATTGGTAATGTCAATATAAGGCTTAATAGCCTGTTTGGCTTGCTTATGATTTGGTGAGACTTGGGTATCAGATATCCCTATGGCAGCAAGGACAGCCTCAGTCACACGCACCTTGTGTGTGGCCCCGGGGAAAGTAATGTAAAACTTGGATTTCTTCTCCTTCCAAGTACTGAAGGCAAGAGTGATAAAATCCATGTTGATTCTCCCTGAGAAGGCTCTATCATGAATACCCATTGTAGTAAGCAGAGGCTTCACAAGGGTCATCCACTGAGTAACCATGCTTGTGCTAGGAAGGTCCATGATATCCGTTGCAGATGGGACATCATGATGGATAGTGTAACGTGGCGACTGAGACGTATTTGTGGAAGACATGATGGAAAAGGACAGAAACTGAAAGTAATAGACGCGAGTGTATATCAAAAAATAGTACATAAGGTTTTGAAGGCTTTGGTTGCTGGAAAAACTGGCAAGAGCTTCGCTAGCACAAGTGAGGAATGAATCAAATTCAGCCAACTTATGGTGAATTTGGAGGTCCATTACACAAAATACTAGTTTGGCTGATCAGTTTTGAACAAAAATTTGCAGGCTTGTTCAGTATTGTAAAAAAAAGCTATAAAAATATTGGCGAAGGTTTTTGAGGTTCTGAAGCCATCCGGTGGATGTTTTCCAAGGAGGATCCTTCACCCAAGAGGATCCTTCGCCCAAGAGGATCCTTCGTCCAAAAGGATCCTTCATCCAAGTACTGTCATAAATGCAACTTTCAGGTTCTAAACCCATAGCCAACCTAATTTTGACATTTTAAGACCATCTAGCATGTCATCGAAGGTTTCTGAGGAGAGTAAGGTGCTCGGCGAAGGTTCTCAAAATGGCATATTGTTGATCATTCGCCTAACTCAGAAACATGTACTTTTTTTAGAAAAGAACCTTTGCCCAACTCAGTATAGATATATCTGAAGTGGATGTATAATTTGAAAGTTCAACAAAGGTCTCCAATACTGTATAGGCAACATATGACTGAAACAGTGATTTTATAAGTCATTTTCCATCAAAAATTATTTTTTGAAAATACTTTCCTTCCTCTTTTTTCACTCTGATGACTTTTCTAAGTTTTGCTCATCAGTCTTTCCTCATTTTTTCTTTTCTTTTTCTTTTTTTTTTATTAGTCTTTTCCAATAAGGTTAACAATTAAGTAGTGAAAACAAAAAAAATTGAAAACAAAACTGTTGGAACAAGCTACCAAAACTTGCGTAATCGGCTGCACAGGAGTATCAAACCATTTTCCATCCAAGTGCTCAAAAATCACTGTTCCATAGTTCAAGATTTCTTTCATTTTATACGGGCCTTCACCGGTAAACTTCAATTTTTTCTTGATCAGCTTGGTTTTGTACATCAGTGCGAGATCTCCTGCTTTCATATCCTTTTTGTGTAATCGATGATCGTGCCATGCCTTAAGGCGGGCTTTCTCTGTTGCTAACGCATGAACTACCATCAATGTTGTTTCACACAATTTGTGCAACACTTCATGACGTAGTTGTAAAGACTTATCATCATTTAACCGTTATGTTGCTGCTATGCATAAATATGGTATTAAAAATTCAATCGGCATGACAACATCTTGACCATAAACCAGTTGAAAGGGTGTTTGATTTGTATTATTTTTGTAAGCGGTTCTGAATGCCCATAATGCTGCATACAGTTTATGTTCCCAATCAGATCGACTCACTTCAACTATTTTTGTCATAATAGTACAGAGAATCTTATTGGAAGATTCAGCTTGGCCATTCCCTCTAGGATAATAAGGAGTACTAAATTTGTGTATAACAAAAAAATCTTCCAGTAAACACTTTATCGTTTGATTAACAAAGTGTGTACCCCAGTCACTGACAATCTCGATCAGACATCCAAATTTGATAATAATATCTTCATAGAGAAACTTGGCCATAGATTTTGCATCAGCAACTTTGACAGCTTTGGCTTCAACCCACTTGGTCATATAATCAGTTGCTATAATAATGTATCGGGCCTAAGATCCTCGCGGGGCAGGATGAATAGGACCAACATAATCCAGCCCCATTTTTCAAATGGCACTTGCGATAAAACCGGATGTAAGGGCTCGTAGTTCTGTCTAGTAGGTCATCGTGCTTGCTGGCAAACATCACATCTCTGAATATAATTTTCTATGTCCTTATGAAACGTAGGCCACCAACAACCTGATTGCAAAAGTTTGCAAACAGTAATATTTGTAGAGAAGTGTCCTCCGTCCATGCCATCATGTGAAAACGTGATTAAATCTGATATTTCATGTGATAAAACACATCTACGTAGAATATTGTCTGATCCACGACGATACAATTGTCCTACAATCAATTGATAAGGTTGAGTCTTATGAATCAATTGTCTCTTCAGTACTTTTGTCAAAGAGTCATTCGGTTGTCCTAGCATCAGGTACTCAACAATATATGTTGCCCACTCAAGTACTACTTCTACATAGAATAATGCAGCGTTTGGCAATTCATCATCCACTTCAGTATTAACTTGTGTGGATTCTATTCGCGAATAGTCACCTGGTTGCGTCAAAGCTGATCCAATTGCATATTTTGAGGCATCAGTGTCAACATAAAACTCAATTGTCCAATTTGGAGAACGCAGTACTGGTGCTAAAATTAATGCTTTTTTTAATTTTTCAAAGGCTTTTAACACCTCTACTGTCCAAATAGGAACAATAGTCAGTTTGTATATGGGTCTTGCTAAATCCGCAAAGAAGATAATAAAAATTTGATAGTAGTTCGCATGACCCATAAACACATAAACTCCACGAATTGTTGTTGGTAGTGGCAATTCCACAATAACCTTGATTTTAGAATAATCTGTGGCAATGCCATGTCTCAATATCATATGCCCAAGCACAACTCTGTGGGAAACCCATATCTGGCATTTTTCTGGATCTAGGGAAATTTGATACTTGCGACATCTTTCAAATACTTTTTGCAATCGATCCAGGTGGTCTATATTTGTACTATATGGACTTGCAGGTCATCCAAGTAAATTTCAAAAAATTTCTATAGATAATCTTTAAAAGAAAATTGCATTACTCTTTGGAATGAACTTGGTGCATTATAGAGTCCAAACGACATTACTTTGTAAGCATAAGTGCCCCATTATGTTGCAAAAGTTGTTTTGTGGTGATCTGCTGGTGTAGAAAACTATAAGCTTCCGCTCTGGCAAGGCGGTCCAAAATGCTTTCAGTAAAAGGTAACGGAAAGTGATCCTTCCCCGTCACTTTGTTCAAGGCCTTGAGATTCACACAAATTCTCATTTTCCCATTCTTCTTAGAAACAATGACAATCAGTGAAACCCTTTGTATGCTCGCTCTTATAAATAAAATCGGTGTCAAGCAGTCTCCTTGCGCAACTCGTAACCATGGGCATCCCAATATGACTCGGTAGACATTTGGTGCTTCTGGTAGGTCCATTACTACAAAAGTAATGATGAACTGTACTCCAGCAATTCTGACAAGTATCTCTTCAACCATTCCTCGCAGATGAACTATTGTTTGATTAGCTAGCTTAATGGCAAAAGTCGCAGGCTTTATCTTTGTAAGGCCCCATTTTGCACATAGCTTTGTAGAAATCAAGTTAACTCCCAAACCGCCATCTATCACAGCTGCTTCATTAGGAAATTGTCTATGCTGTATCGGCAGGGTAATATTTTTGTTCACTCTCCCAAGCTGCTCCGACATGGAGTACTTCATTAAATTCTTAAAATTCAGCACAAAAAAGTGGCTCCTGATGAACTTCTGGTTCAGCTTGAGTTAACTTTTGCGCTAATACTTCTTTTGCTTTTGGCACCAACTTCAGAAACTCTCTCAACGAAATATTGATCTTACTAGACAAAATATTCATGAGTACATTGATAATCTAATTTCACACACAAAGAACTGCTTGTAACTCCATTTTCCAAGTAATCCACGGTCCTAGTTATAACAATTTCCTTGTTTTTCTTCCAATAGAAGTGGTATCAAAGCTAATATCTATTTCCGCCCATAGAGAGATATCAGTGTCTGCTCCCACAGAAGTGGTATCAGAGCCAAGGTTCATTGGATTACTAGAGTCTAGGTTTTATTCTAACTCTATAGAGTTTATGTTTGTGTTTCATCTTTGTTACTCAATCATTATGGAAGGTTCTGTTGGAAATTAAGCCCACAGTTCTCTCATTGGTGAATGACTAATTTCTATGTCATGATTCCTCCTGCACGTTTATTGGTCTTTGATCTAGGGTCAGGTGGAATCTATTTTGGGTTCAAAGTCTGCTCATCTGAAACATGCAGGAATCACAAACTCAAACAACCAATTTATTTGAAGAACGTCCACAAAGGGCTTTCGGCTAATCTCCAACAAAGGGTAACCAATCCCCTTATAATCATAAGTTCAAATGTTAAGTTTAATAACCTGAAGTCATTGAAGACTTGGCCTTCTTCAAGGACTTCCACAAAACCTGCATTTAGAACAAGTCTGTAGTTTTACATTGTTTTTGAGACAGTTTGCATAAATGAACTATGTTTGAGACAGCTTCGCGACAATTTCGTGAAAGTTCAAAAGTTCAAATATTTTTAAAACCTTCAACTTTGTTTGCAAAAAGTCCACTAAGAGAGAGGAAATTCCCGAAGGTCATCTATTTTTTTATGTTGAACTTTTTTAAAGACACCTTCGCTTTTTTAAGGGCACCTTCAGCTTCTTTGCAAATCTCAAAGAGAGAGAAAAATGTTAAAGGTTATCTACTTTGAACGAGGAACGTTCCTAGCAACTTCCCAAATTTGTGAAGTGAGAGAAAGCCACTTTTCTTATAAAGCAAAGTGAGAGAATTTGCAATGCCCTCGTCCACGTCAACATTCCCTATGTGTTGACTATGTACAGTTGTCACAAAAGCCATATACTAGGTTTCCAAGTACAAGCGGCTTACCTATTAGGTGACAATCATTTACTGTAGTTAATACACAGATGAAATCTATAAATAGATCATCCAAGCACAGATGGTTGGTTGCTTTGTCCATGAGACGCATTATTTGAACCTCCCAATTACGCCGTCATTTTTTGTTGTAATTGCTATTTGTATTGTGCTTCAATGTAATATAACAACTTGTTTTTATCTATGTACTACGTAGATGAATGCATGTTTTCATTGAATGCACTTTCATTGTTGTTTGATTGTGCTTGTAACCTCACCCTCATCAGAACACGGACGTCTATGACTCCTTAGTTTCTGATCAGACGATGGCTGTCTTTGACGCCTGAGGAACTCACGATATCATACTGCTCTTCCATTTATTTCATAACTATACTTCACGTTGAATCTGATTTTAGTAGTACCACACACAAACCATCTCCAATCTCTTCGGTGGACTGTACTCTTGTTTTTAGAGTATGAACTAATTTTTAAAATCTTGTTGGGCAATCAAAACGCATAAAGTTGTGATTATCTTTAGCATAAGTTGTCTATTAGACTGTTTTTGCACCTAGCAGCATATTAGAACATGAGAGCTATTCCGCAATATTCTTGCTCTCTTCTCCGTTCTCGCTCTTCCTATCTCCCTTGCCCCATCAAATTGATATTAGAGCTTAGTCCAAATAAATCAAGAGATTAAGTTTGTTCTATTTGTATATTGTTATCATGTCTCATATAAGTAACACTTCATCTTCATCACTCAGTGAAGCTAGAGTCATTGACAAGTTCAATGGTTCTAACTTCTACATTTGAAAGTTGAAACTTAGAATGATGTTGATAGATAGAGATCTTTGGGATGTAGTAGAAGGTGCAGACCTGAAACTAGAAGATGGTGATCAAGCAAAGGCCTGGAAGATCAAAGATCCGAAGGCCTTAGCATGTTTCACACTCAATCTGGCCGACTCCCAAATATCTCATGTTAACACATGCAAAACCTCTAAGGAAGCACTGGACTTGTTATCAAGTCTCTATGAGACTCACGATGTAACCACGAGATTACATCTTAGAAGGAAGTTCTTTATTCTTAGCATGTCTGATTCTACTACCATCACTTCTCACATCAACAGCTTCAAGTCCCTGTTAGATCAGTTATCAATTTTAGGATGTTCTATTCAAGATGATAATGTCGTCATGACCTTGTTTTCTTCTCTTCCAAAATCCTATGAGCACTTTGTTGTGATGATCTCCACACAACCGGACCTCACCCTTCAAAAGGTGATTGGTCATCTTCTTCAAGAAGAAATGCAGAGAATGACTAGCAGCCTGTCCATCAAAGACAAATTCATGGCTCTATACACCAAGAAGAAAGATCATTCCAAGGACAAGAATCAAGTGCAGCAACAACAGCAAAAGCCTCACACTCAAGGTGAGCATGGTGGATTGTGCAAGAAACTATTCTGAAGTTATTGCAAAAGAGCTAATCACGACATCAAGGAGTGTCGCATCAGGATCTACAACAAGGAAAAGAAGCAACAACAACAACAACAACAACCAAACTCCTCCAACACGACCAAATTCAAGGAGCAAAACACACACTTGTTAATGGCTTACAATAGCAGTGAAGACTGTGATAGCTGGTACCCAGACAATGACACTATCCAACACATGACCTCTTGCAAGGAATGGTTTATGGAGTACACAGCTTACAGTAGAGACCAATTTATCTATCTTGGAGATTCTAGCACCATACGCGTGGAAGGCAAAGGAACGGTGAAGATCAGCTTCAACAATGATCTGTCCATTTGTGTTCCTCCTAAGTTGTCAAAGAGCCTATTGTCAGTCTCTAAGATAACTGATGAGGGCTACACTGTTACTTTCTCATCTTAGCAGTGTACAATACTCGAGGAAGATACTACTCTGACTGCATGCACTAGAGTCAAAAATCTTTACGTACTCTCTTTAGTTGCATTAGCTAGTATCTCTAATGAAAATGTAAACGACAGTGTTGTTCTGTGGCATAGTTGATTTGGACACGTGAATACAAGATCACTTTCTTATATGCTTTGTGATAGTTTAGTTGATGGTTTGAATTTCCCGTCTTCATTAGATAGGAAATCTTTCTTTTGTGAATCATGAATCTATGGAAAGCACTCTAGAAGCAAGTTTCCAAAATCACATTCCATCAAAACAAAGCATATATTAGATCTTATACATAGCGATCTCTGTGGTCCAATGCCAAATCCATCCTTAGGAGATGTAGTCTATTTTATCACTTTCATAGATGATTACTCTAGATGGTCTACAGTCATGTTTATTAAGCACAAGTCTGAAGCCTTTGAATGCTTCAAGAGATTCAAGGCCATGGTTGAGACACAAACATCTAGGAAACTGATGGTGGTGGCGAATACATCTCTAACGAGATGTCCGACTACATGGATGAACATCGTATTAAAAGACAGTTCACCACTTCCTATTCACCCCAGCAGAACGAGATTGTAGAAAGGAAGAATCAAACTCCTCTCAACTCAGCCAGATCCATGCTACATCAAACACACCTACCTGTGAAGTTCTAGGCAGAAGCTGCTGCCACAACCTGTTACGTGCTGAACGGATCCAGCACCAAAGCCGTCAACAACAAGACTCATCATGAAGTTTTGCATGGGCACAAGCCTAGTGTCAACCATTTAAAAATCTTTGGTTGTATATGTTTTGTTCACATTCCTAAACAACTTAGAAAGAAACTGGATCATAGGACAAATAAATGTAATTTCATTACTTATCCTGATGAACATAAAGCTTATAAACATACTATGATTTCAAACAACTATTGATAAATGATGCTATGTCATTTCATCATATTCTACGTAGCATTCAACCTTCCAACATTGATGATTCTTTTAGAGAACCTGTAGCTACAGCTATAGAAGCCAAGTAGCAAACAATACCCGTCACCAGACCAGACCAAACAAGCTCGAACAGATTCGGAGAAGTTTAAGAAGAAGAATCAGCGCATCCGGGTCAACCAAACGTCCGCAGATCCTCACGGACTCGAACAGTTCCTGAGAGGTATGCACCTCAATCATTCTGGACTTCATCAAAAGAACCAGAGAGCCTAGCCGAAGCAATTAACTCCAAGGATGAGACTGATAGTGAAGTACTCAACTTAGCGAAGTACCCTTATCATTCACTGATGGGATCTTTGATGTATGCAATGTTGTGTACTAGACCAGATTTACATACACTGTTAGCACGTTAAGTCAATTCATGTCTAATCCTAGGATCTCTCATTGGAAAGTATTAAAGAGAGTGATGAGATATATTTGGGGAAGTTTAGATCACATTTTATATTATGATGGAAATGCTATTCACTCACTCGTCCTGCGAGGCTACTCTAACTCAGATTAGGGGAAAACAGTCTCTACCAAAAAATCTACCTCCGGATTTTGTTTCTATCTGGCAGGGGGACTGATTTTGTGGAACTCTAGGAAGCAAAAATCAGTCGCACTTTTTTCAACAGAGGTAGAGTACATCACAGCATGCCAAGCTTCAAAAGAAACTATATGGATCAGATTGTTACTTCACAACTTACATCACACTCAGTTTAATGCTACCACCATTCTGTGTGACAACTTGAGTTGTATTTCACTGTCACTGAATCTCGGACTTCATGGCAAATCCAAGCACATAGAAATCCAGTATCATTTCATTCAGGAGAAAGTTTTCTCACAGGGCAAGTGAGCCTTCAATACTACTCCACAACAGAAATGGTCACAGACATCTTCACCAAAGCACTTCCCAGGATCAAGCATCAGAAGTTCTTCAACATGCTGAGCCTGACGAAGATACCAAGGCACCAACCGTGACCTTAAGGGAGACTGTTGGAAATTAAGCCCACAGTTGTCTCCTTGGTGAATGACTAATTTCTATTGCATGATAATCATTCATGCACGTTTATTGGTCTTTGATCTATGGGTCATGTGAAATCTATTTTGGATTCAAAGTCTGCTCAATTGATACCTGCAGGAATCACAAACTTAGACAGCCAATTTATTTGAAGAACGTCTACAGCAAGCTTTCAGCTGATCTCCAACAAAGGGTAACTAATCCCATTATAATTTGAAGTTCAGATGTTATGTTTAATAACCTGAAGTCATTGAAGACTTGGCCATTTTCAAGGACTTACACAAAACTTGCATTTAGAACAAGTCTGCAGATTTACATTGTTTTAGAGACAGTCTGCAGAAATGAACTATGTTTGAGACAGCTTTGCAAAATGTTAGCAAAAAATTCGCGAAAGTTCAAAAGTTCAAATATTTTTAATACCTTTAACTTTGTTCACGAAAAGTCACAAAGAGAGAGAAATTTCCGAAGGTCATCTATTTTTTATGTTGAACTATTTTAAAGACATCTTCGCCTTTTTTAGGACACCTTTGGCTTTTTCACAAAATCCCAAAGAGAGAGAAAACTGCCGAAGGTCATCTACGTTGAACGAGGAATGTTCCAAGCCACTTCCTAAATTTGCAAAGTGAGAGAAAGCCACTTCCCTTATAATACTCATCCTGATCAGGACACGGACGTCTACAACTCCTCAATTTTTGATCAGATGATGGCTGTCTTTGACGCCTGAGAAACTCGTGATATCATACTGCTCTTCCATTTATTTTAGAACTATACTTCACATTGAATCTGATTTCAGTAGTACCACACACAAACCATCTCCAATCTCTTCGGTGGACTGTACTCTTGTTTTTAGAATAAAAACTAATTTTTAAGATCATGTTGGGCAATCAAAATGTAAAAAGCTGTGATAATCTTTAGCATAAGCTACCTATTAGATTGTTTTTGCACCTAGCAGCCGATTAGAAAGGGAGAGCTGTTCCGCAATATTCTTGCTCTCTTCTATGTTCTCGTTCTTCCTATCTCCCTTGTCCCATCAGGTTCAACCTCAGAGATCCACTTGATCAACAAATTCAATATAGATGACTTCCACGTGTGGAAGTTCAAGATGAGGATGATCCTGATCGAGAAAGAGCTGTGGGGGTACATAAATGGTTCAATACCCAAGCCGATAGAACCTGAATTACTTCCAGCATGGGAAGCAAAGGATGGCAAAGCACTTGCCATTGTATCCCTGAATCTGAAAGACACTCATATTGCTCACGTGTCAAACAACACCACCTTCAAAGAAACGTGGGATATCCTTACAAGCATCTATGAGACCTCAGATGTTTCCACTCATCTCTTCTTGAGAAAGAAGATGCTGACACTCAGAATGAGCGAAGGCACCTCAGTAAGCGACCATCTAAACGAGTTCAAATAGTTACTAAACCAAGTGGCTGCAATATGATCACCTATATCAAAAGAAGACTATACAATGTCTCTTCTTGCCAATCTTCCATCCTCCTATGACAATTTAGTGTTGCTTCTTAGCAACACTCCTGCGTTGTCTCTACAAAAATTGGCAGCAAGTCTGTTGCAGGAAGAAGTAAGGAAGAAAAGCTTGTCCATGTCAACAAGTACCAAATCCATGGCACTCTACTCAACCAAGCAGCAGTCCAAGAAGAAGAAAGGCTTCAAGGACAAGAAGACAAAGGCAGAACAACCAGCAGCTTCCCAATCACAACAGCAACAACACAGTCAATCATCGTTCAAGACCAAGTTATTTTGTAGGTACTACAAAAGAACCAACCATGATATCAAGGACTATCGCATCCTCAAGCATAATGAAGCTAGTAAAAAGATGCAGCGGCAGCAACAAGGCAACTCTGACACAATTAAAGATTCGCAAGAAGATGAGAGAGCACTGATGGTACAAGATCTGTGAAAAATGCAAAAATAAGCTTGGTAGAGGCCAAAAATCTTGTATATAGATAAACACACATGTGTGGAGCCTGTTCCCACGTGTGAAAATAGTTTACTTGTCATGTACCATAATCATATAGGTTGTACATATGATTTAATTCAAGTTCTAGTGGCTAAAAAGGCCAAAAACTAGTTTTCTAGACATATGACACATGGCATCAATCTATTGATTTCATGAGCCACATCCTTTGGTTAGTGTGGAAAAAAGTACAAAAA
This sequence comes from Diphasiastrum complanatum, assembly GCA_029204225.1. Taxonomy (NCBI): domain Eukaryota; kingdom Viridiplantae; phylum Streptophyta; class Lycopodiopsida; order Lycopodiales; family Lycopodiaceae; genus Diphasiastrum; species Diphasiastrum complanatum. The sequence continues at coordinate 18,413,655 of CM055107.1, read as the reverse complement.
GGACCAAGAGTGGATCCTAATCTGATCCTCAAGAGGGATTGGTTGTCAGATTACTTGATCTATCAATCTATCAAAGATCAATCTAGATCAATTCTAGACACAAAATCCTAACAAGAACAATCATTAATTAAAGGTAAGTGTACTTTCTGGTTTCACACGTGTGAAACATTGTCTAAGTACGGACTCCAACCTGAAAATCAAGTACACATTGATAGAACCTCAAAACAATCAAAACAAATGTAGACAAATGGAGAGAATCACTCAAAATTGCTTCCAAAACCAAGATCGGTGTCTCACACTGATTATGGCCAAATGTGGCTCTATATATTCAATAAGTGAGAGCTCGTGGTACTGATCATCCCTCTGATCCCACATGTGTGAAGGTGCTTTGTCATATGATGATTCATCATGCAAAACTGACACTTGGACAAAACCTTCTATTTTGAGCACTTTTGGTCCATTTTCCTTCTATATAGAGATGTACTTGGAAATCTTCTAGAAGTCAAAATTTGCCTACTTTAGCTTATTCCACATGTGTGAGATATCCTCTACACATGGGATATGACACCTAACCAAAGGATGTGACTCATGCAATCAATAGATTGATGCCATGTGTCATATGTCTAGAAAACTAGTTTTTGGCCTTTTTAGCCACTAGAACTTGAATTAAATCATATGTACATCCTATATGATTATGGTACATGACAGGTACACTAGTTTCACACGTGGAAACAAACTTCACACATGTGTGTTTATCTATATACAATATTTTTGGCCTCTACCAAGCTTATTTTTGCAATTTTCACACTCCTCAAAAATCTAGCTTGGTAAATTTAGCTTGATGGAAAACATGATGATCTTGAACTTGACTCCATGGGCTGAATTGGTCTTTGCTAGTTCAAATGGTGTGAAGATCAGCCAATGAGCTTGATGTTGATCTGAAATCACCATATCCATGATAGTGCTTCTTTGATGTTGACACCTTTGATGAACTTGAGAGCTTTGCACCATCCTAGCATCTTCGAAATTGATTCCTTCCAAATTTCATGTAGATGGTTGACTTTGAGGCTTGCTCCTTCTTCATGTGCATGCTCCTCCATTAGAAAATAAAGATTTCTTTTTGACTTATTAGGATCACAAAGATCTAACATCATGTTACCATGATCTAGAGAATTAGACTTATCCAAATTGGCATGACTATGCATGCTATAATAACAAAGTGTTTGCATCATATCTTCATGCTTGTTTACCATGCTAATCTCAGATCCAATGAGGCTAAATACTTCATTATGGAGATAAGTGTCTTTAGAAGATGATTCACTTACTCTCATAAAGAGTTTACAATTTGCCTCAATACAAATTTTCAAACTATGAGTGAACAAATCACTTTTGCTCTTACATGACTCAAGGGCATACATTTGATGAAATAACCATTTTCTTTCTAATTGATGTAAAATAAATTTCAACCTTTTAAAAACATCATCTATGTTCTCAAGAGAGACTTCATAATCAACTCGTATGGCTTTACTCCAATTTTGAGATGCAATGATCTCACTAAAGCAAATTGATTTATCAAATGACGTAGGAGAAGTGAGTATGAGATGTATACCACATGAGGTATGCACCTCTTTCCCTTGAAATGTGAGCCACATGGACTCAACCATGTTTCTTGAGATTCTTTTTGGAATCACAACTTGAGAAGGTCTCTCCTCCTCAATCCTTGACATACTTGAACCTTGAGAAGGCTCCTTAAGATCCTCTTCATGATGCTCTTTTTTGATGGAAATCCAAGACCTCCATGTCTCATAATGATACAACAAGTATGAACATTCAATATGCACTTCCTATGATTATCAAGATTACTTATGCTAGAAACATAAGTCCAAAAATCACCACAACTTGGCATGATTTTTTCAATATTGAAATCAAAAGGTATTTCCATCTCAATAAGGCTAACTACTTGCTTATGGATATAAGTGTCCACTTTGGGTTCTTCACTTATTCTCATAAGAAGTTTACAACTTGCCTTTAAGATTGAAAACTTACAATTTTCATCTTTATGAATGAACACATCATTCATGATCTTATTGAAACCAAAAGATCCTACATTATGAAGATATTTCCATTTCCTTGACTTCATAACTAACGTAAGCTTACAAGGAAAACATATTTTGCTATCTTTTAAGGCATCACACTCAACTAGCATTGCCTTAAGCCACCTTTGAGATACAAAAATCCCTTCAAAGCAAAATAGATCTTCATAAGTTGACATGAGAGCATAAATGAAACTATTTTCATTTTGTGATTGATGCTCCTTTTCTTGATTGATTTCTCTTGGATCATAACAATAAGTTTGAACTTTTCTAAAGTTCCAAGCAAAATACTTTCCAAGAACATAAAATAAATCCAAGTTACTTTCATGAAAGTGACATCTATCTTTGCATCTTGAACCAAACAATGCACTTCCAAATGAAAAATTTCAAAAGATTTGACGTGTTGTGATGGACTCTTGAAGACAAATCTTGCAAGTCGTTGTGAGACTCCAAGCCTCATTCACCTTTCCACAAAGGAAACACCTTTCCTTGGACTTGTCCTTCTTGTATTTGCATTTCGAACTTGAAGCTCCATCCTTCATCTCGGCGCCCTTTAGCATCTTGAAAAAATATATCCTCCCTTGTCACAAAGGTTGTACTTAGGAACCTTTCTTTCCTTCAATAGGATGTCACCTATTGATACTATGTGAATAAAAACTTGTGATATGATTCTACAAATGTAATTTGTGCCTCTCAAGAGACTACATTGGAACATCTTCAACAATCTAGAAGGATCTACAAAAGATCTAGTCACAAACCTAAGAATCAATCTTCACACTAATGACTAGTCACTTGGAAACTTTGCTATAATCACTAAGACAAAAGCACACAATCTTTGAATCGAATCACAAAAGAAATCAGATCCAATCTCCTATTGGACTCATCAAATACCAATGACTCTTTTTTTTTAAAAGTTGAAATGGATATGAAAAGATTTAACACCTAGATTTTCCTTTTCACTTGACTAGTTCTCTCAACACTTGAGATTCTTGAACAAAAGATGGGTTTTGTTTCAAACACATGAAAATCAAACTTAGTCACTTATTTTGGACTCACTCTTGACCCAAATAATCTCAATCTTGAGATTTAGAATGAATTTGATTTGATTTGAAAACAAACTATACCACCAATTTTTCACAAAGCTTCAAAATTTAGACAACTAGTCATCCAATGGGATCACAAATTGACCCTCACACTCTCACAAAGAAAGTTGAATAGAACTAATTTGAGTTTCATACATACTATGTCAATTTCTGCTCAACAAATTGAGTTCAATCACTCCTACTGGATTCCACCAATTACTCTACCTTTTAGGACTTGGAATGAAATTCAAAATCAAAAGTTGTGATTTTTCTCAAAAACAAATTGAGTAGGGTTGAACAATGTGACTTGGATCTCAATCTCTTTTCTAGAACTCCCAATTTAAGCCAATCTATGTCAAATTCTACAAAAGATTTGCATAGATGCTCTATATGCTCTAGAAACTCTCAAAGGTTTCACTTGGAGGACAGATCCAAGGATGTTTTCTAGCAAATTGATGCTTCTAAACTTGACCCTATCACTCTTGAACAAATCTAGAGTGATGGTACAATGGATTTCAACCTCTCACCTTGCATATCACTCCTTAATCTATGATTTTTGGCAAAATCTCTCTCAACTTCAACATGCACTCAAAAAATCAGAGAAAATCATTTAATGCTCCTAATTCAAGCTTAAATTTTAATTTTTTGGCTGATCTAATCCAAGAACTAATCAAGGGATTAGATTCTCTATAGAAAATGCTTGATTTTGCACTAAAAATCTCTCAAATTGGGTGTGTGAGTCAAATTGTACAAAATTTTTGAATTTTCTCAGTCAAAACTGGAGCTGTACGGCCTCACACGTGTGGGTTCCTACACCCCACAACAAGTTCTAGTCCAAAAAGTTTGAGAATATCTATCAAATCCAATTCGCTACCCAAAATTTGACTAGTTTCCTAAAACCTGCTAATTTTGGCTTTGATTTGGATCAACCCTATCAATTTCAATAAAACCTCTTGTACTTGGCTCTGATACCATGTGGAAAAAGGTACAACAAGGACCAAGAGTGGATCCTAATCTGATCCTCAAGAGGAATTGGTTGTCAGATTACTTGATCTATCAGTCTACTTTAGATTAAGATCAATCTAGATCAATTCCATACACAAAATTCTAACACGAACAATCATTAATTGAAGGTAAGTGTACTTTTTGGTTTCACACGTGTGAAAAATTGTCTGAGTATAGACTCCAACCTGAAAATCAAGTACACATTGATAGAACCTCAAAACAATCAAAACAAATGTAGACAAATGGAGAGAATCATTCAAAATTGCTTCCAAAACCAAGATTGGTGTCTCACACTGATTATGGCCAAATGTGGCTCTATATATACAATAAGTGGGAGCTCATGGTACTGATCATCCCTCTGATCCCACGTGTGTGAAGGTGCTTTGTCATATGATGATTCATCATGCAAAACTGACACTTGGACAAAACCTTCTATTTTGAGCACTTTTGGTCCATTTTCCTTCTATATGGAGATCTACTTGGAAATCTTCTAGAAGTCAAAATTTGCCTAATTTAGCTTATTCCACATGTGTGAGCTGTCCTCTACACATGGGATATGACACCTAACTGTGAAAAATGCTCAAATCACAGGTTGAGATGTTCAAATCTAGTCTCTTGAGAGTCACAAATTACATTTGTAGAATCATATCATAGGTCTTTATTCACATAGTATCAATAGGTGGCATCCTATTGAAAAAAAAAGAAAGGATCCTAAGTACAACCTTTGTGACAAGGGAGGATATATTTTCTCAAGATGCTACAAAAAGAAGATCAATCCATCCAAGGAGAACCAAAGCAAGGGGGCCAAGGTGAAGGACGGAGCTTCAAGTTCGAAATGCAAATACAAGAAGGACAAGTCCAAGGAAAGGTGTTTCCTTTGTGGAAAGGTGAATGAGGCTTGCAGTCTCACAAGGACTTGCAAGATTTGTCTTTAAGAGTCCATCACAACACATGTCAAATCTTTTGAAAATTTTCATTTGGAAGTGCATTGTTTGGTTCAAGATGCAAAGATAGATGTGACTTTCATGAAAGTAACTAAAATAAGCTTGGTAGAGGCCAAAAATCTTGTATATAGATAAACACACATGTGTGGAGCCTGTTTCCACGTTTGAAAATAGTGTACTTATCACGTACCATAATCATATAGGTTGTACATATGATTTAATTCAAGTTCTAGTGGCTAAAAAGGCCAAAAACTAGTTTTCTAGACATATGACACATGGCATCAATCTATTGATTGCATGATCCACATCCTTTGGTTAGGTGTCATATCACATGTGTAGAGGACAGCTCACATGTGTGGAATAGGCTGAAGTAGACGAATTTTGACTTCTAGAAGATTTCCAAGTAGATCTTCATATCGAAGGAAAATGGATCAAAAGTGCTCAAAATAGAAGGTTTTGTCCAAGTGTCAGTTTTGCATGATGAATCATCATATGACAAAGCACCTTCACACATGTGGGATCAGAGGATGATCAGTACCACGAGCTCCCATTTATTGTATATATAGAGCCACATTTGGCCATAATCATAGTGAGACACCAATCTTGGTTTTGGAAGCAAATTTGAGTGATTCTCTCCATTTGCCTACATTTGTTTTGATTGTTTTGAGGTTCTATCAATGTGTACTTGATTTTCAGGTTGGAGTCCGTACTCAGACAGTGTTTCACACGTGTGAAACTAGAAAGTACACCTACCTTCAATTAATGATTGTTCTTGTTAGGATTTTGTGTTTATCATTGATCTAGATTGATCTTAATCTCAAGTAGATTGATAGATCAAGTAATCTGACAACCAATCCCTCTTGAGGATCAGATTAGGATCCACTCTTGGTCTTTTTTGTACTTTTTTCACAAGATCAACCCAATAGACATGCCCATCAATGTTATCTCGATTCAGGTGCCTCTCAATACATGACGCCATGCAAAGACCTCTTCTCTACACTTGCAGCTACAGAATCGAAGTACATCTTCTTTGGTGACTCCAGTTCACATAAAGTCAAAGGCCAAGGCTCTATTCGACTACAATTCTCTGATGGCATCACTAGACAGCTTAATGGTGTACTTTATGTACCCAAATTAACAAAGAACTTACTGTCTATTAGAAAGACTACTAATCAAGGCTGTAGAGCTTTGTTTACAGCTAGGTGATGTACTATTTTAGATGAGAATTCAAAGGAAATTCTCTCTGCTTACAAAAAAGGAAATTTGTACATACTGAGTCACAATGTTGCACTTTTTGTGAGTTGTTCAGATGCTAATTTATGACATTAGAGATTAGGACATCTAAACATGCGTTCAATCTTGTATATGCATCATAACAAAATGGTCAAGGACATGAATATAAATGCTGTTACTATAGCTAATCAATCTGTACGTGAAAGTTGCTTACTAGGCAAACAACCTAGAACTAGATTTCCAAGAGGATAGGCTAGAAGAGCCAAGTCCATTCTGTTACTGATACACAGTGACTTATGTGGTCCTATGAGCGTACCTTCCTTGAGTAAGACTATATTTTATTACATTCATTGATGACTACTCTCATTCTACTAGTGTAATGCTCATCAAGAACAAGTCAGAAGCATTCAATTGCTTCAAAGAATTCAAGCAATATGCTGAGAATCAAACTGGTCAGAAAATCAAGGCCCTACAGTCTGATTCTCTCTCTCTCTCTCTCTCTCTCTCTCTCTCTCTCTCTCTCTCTCTCTCTCTCTCTCTCTCTCTCTCTCTCTCTCTCTCTCTCTCTCTCTCTCTCTCTCTCTCTTCTCTCTCTCTCTCTCTCTCTCTCTCTCTCTCTCTCTCTCTCTCTCTCTCTCTCTCTCTCTCTCTCTCTCTCTCTCTCTCTCTCTCTCTCTCTCTCTCTATGATCACTAACACTGAGGAATCAGCTACTGATAAAAGGCATTCTCTGCTATCTGACCTTATGTATCATGATCCTCTGTCTCTATATCGCTCAATCACATGTATATATATTAACTGAAAAAGTCTTATACTAACTTACTTTATAATTACAAGATTGATAACAACTGTTAAACTGATCAGTGGATCAGTTCGTTGATGAAGCGTGAAGGCTTTCTGGCCTGATAGCAAGAATCTGTGTATTTTAGCAGACTGAAAATGTGACACTCCTTGGCCTTTTGGCCGTTGCCTTTACCTAAGGGCAGCCTTCAGGATTTGTAAGACACCTTCGGCGTTTGGAAGACATCTTCGACGTTTGAGACACCTTTGGCGTTTGGAAGACACCTTCGGCGTTTGTAGGACATCGCCTTTGACTTGTAGGACAGCTTCGGCCTATTGTAGGGCAAGTGTTGTCTTTTTTTGCCTGTTGAAAACTGCATGAAAATATGCAGTGTCGGGTTTTTCCTCAATTTTCGCCTGTGTAGAAACCCGTGTAAAACTTGCATCGTCGCCTGTCAAAAAACTCAGTGTAAAAACACAATGTCGGGTTTTTCACATTTTTCAGTTGTGCAAAAAATGCGAGTAAAACCAGATTGTATCGATAGTTCATTTTCTGCAAGCTACATTTGAGAGAGTAAAATTTAGAGAAGGAAGGAGGGTTGTTGGGATGAGTAGGAGTTCGATTAAACTCCAACACGAGGCACCTTCTATGAGTGTCTGACATTACAATTCAGGTAGATTCAAGTCTTTGTGCCAACTCGCCCATGCATTTATTCCCATCGTCGTAAAATATGGTGGTGAGGCACTGGGCTTTGTTTTTGCTTGTTGGTCGACCCGCTACTTGTCGCCTTCTTTGGCATTGACGCTCTAGGTAAATGTAGATTCTAGAGCACCTCTATCTATGATTTGTCGACACTCTCCATTGTAGTTTGGTGGTTCGACTCCATTGTCTAATATCCTTAATGCTCTTATGACAACCGGAATCAGTTAGAAGAATCTTCACTGGAATCTTCTAACACATGGACATGTGCTATGTTCTGATTTCATGACATTTTTGAGCTGGAAAACAAATCCATTAGTTGGTGTTATATGAGAGAAGGACCAAGGCCTTGAGCCTTCTTCTTATTAGGCCTTGTCTTCAAGCTCTCACCCTTAATCAAATGAACTCTAATGGAGAAAGGCCCTAAACTATAGGTGGTGGGCCCAAGACCTTCCTCCAAGCCCACCTTAAAGCATTGGACAATAGATACTCATGGTGCAAAGGCTAACTTACGAGATACGTATGCCTCAAAGTTAACTATTCTCCCTTGTAAGAGAATTTGTGTTGGATTTACTTACTTCAAATTTTTTTATAATACATAGATTTCATTAGGCTCATTAGTATCCTATAGAAAATTTTAATATCGTGAGAGAGAGAGAGAGAGAGAGAGAGAGAGAGAGAGAGAGAGAGAGAGAGAGAGAGAGGATCCAAATTTCTCGTGACATTTCCAAACATGAGCTTGTTCCTCACCCTCATCCAACAGTGTAGATGACAACAAAGTACAAATCTTATAATGCCACTTTATGAATTCTACTTTGACGTTGTCTCCTACATCGTTGGATGAGGATGGGCCCTTGCTTGAACCCTCAACCATGGCAAGCGATACATACAACCCATTTCTGTCATCATTTAAAAAATGACTTGGTCTTGCCATCTTTTATGGCCAGACTCCCTAGTGGAAAGGTCACCGGAGAATCCATTTCCCAATTGATTGTCAAAGGTTTTGATACTTGAAAAAAGTTACATGTAGCCAATACAATGACTATCTATATACTTATGACACTTCTTGGTGGGGTGAGTGAGGCCCGCAAAAATAATCTAAACCAACAATCATTTTTTTATTTTTATTTCAGAGGTTTTATGAATTTTGCAATAAATATGTTATAAAATCTTTTAGACTAGAATACTTTTTTTAATGGGAATAACACTTGGAAAGAGATCAGTGTATTCTCACTGCCATTGTAGTAACAATGGTGGGCTCCCAACCACCTCTCTTAAGGGTGAAAAAGAAAACATAGCATTCAGGGAGATCGTGAAATTTACCTACCTTCAGCCTTCGATTGTTAAGAGCCCACCACTTACTAGGTCGTGCAAAGTACGCTCATCCCTTGGAAAGGAGCAAGGGTATTAACTCCATTTTCTAATAGAAAAAAGACCTTGGAAATATTCTTGAAACATATAATATTCTATATAACATGCCTATTACTACACATAAAATTGGAGCATATGTATTTGGTACAAGCCATTTATGTTGAGACATCCAGTTAAATTATTTTTTTAAATGTGATTAAATTGGTTGGGAATGTCATCACTTTCAAATTTAAAGTAGTTTAATTCAATTTATAAATTGGATGTCCCCATGTGCTACAACTTTTTCTTTGAGTAATTATGGACAAGATTTAGAGATCATATCAATCGGCAAGAGTTTTTGGAAAGGGCCTTCGGCCGAGGGCGGCAGCACGAGGTAGGTCCTTCCCAGTAGGACTGACCAAGGAGGAAGACCCTTCCCAACATGAAAACCTTTTTTACATTGTAAATTTTTTCACATGCACCTTATGGGTAAAAGGTGCATGCAATTTTTTTTTTAACAAAGCATCTCATTTGTGATTTTCCTCCAAAAGAGGCATCTCCGTTTGTTCTTTTAAATTTTTTTTTTATTGGGGGAGGATGCCCTCCGAGGGCGTTTTACCCAAGAAGGGCATCCACTCTAAGGCGCATGGCCTTCCTTGGGCGGAATTCTCAAGGAGGTGTCCTTCCTTAGTGTGAATTTTGTTTTACATTATGTTTTTTTTTTACACGCACCTTCTGAGAGGAAGGTGTGTAAAAAAAGATTAATATTTTTATGTGTACCTTCTACCACCCGTAAAATCAATTTTAACATTTTTACGAAGGAAATGGAACAGCCTGACAACACGTAATTTGTGAGTACGCTGGAAGGTGCCCGTAAATAAATTACCTTAAAGAAATTTACTACGGAAAAAAAATGTCAAAAATGATTTCACGTCGCGGAGGGCCGGCTCCTCAGCCCTTCCGCTCAGGGAAGGTGTTGCGCCCTCGGGCGCAGAGCCTTCGCGGGAGGGAGGGCCTTGCAGCGCCCCCCCCGGAAGGAGCTTGTAAAAAAAGTGCAATAACAAATTTTGTTTTGTGAGGGTCCTCCATTTCCTTCATGAAAATGTCAAAATGGATCTTACGAGTCCGTAATCTCATTTGTAACTTTTTAATGAAGAAAATGGTGATACCTCTCAAAGCAAGTTCTATGGAAGAAAAGAGTTTATGGCAAAAATTATATACATGAATCTTTCGGTTGTCGTGAAATCAATGCCTTGGTTTTAACAAAGGATTTAGTGGCACCTCACATGACGTAAAATCTACAAATTGTTTTGCATAAATGAATTACATAACATTCTACTCAAAACGCACCGAATTGCAGGATTTACACAACATTATGCTCAGAACTACAAGATTTACATAACATTCTTGCAAACCTCGGCCCTTCCGCCCAAGGAAGGGGTGTCTGCCTCGGGCTACCGCCCTCGGCGGAATCCCCTTCCTGGGCGGAAGGGCTTTGGAAGGGGACCTTTCCCCTCCCAAAAGGTGCACATAAATTTTTTTTACCTTTTTACACACACCTTTTGGGCGGAAGGCGTTTGCAGAAAAAACTTACAACAACAAAAACAAAATTGGAAAAGAAAAGTAAAAGAAAATTACGGGCGGAAGGGCCGAGGAGCCGGCCCTTCCCTGCCATGAATTCCGTTTTTACATTTTTTTTTCCTTTTTTTTTGACGTAATTTTTTTTTACATGCACCTTCCGGGCGGAAGGTGCATGTAAAAAACGTAAATTTTTTTACGTGCACCTTAGGGTCTCCAGAAGGTGCCTGTAAAAAAAAATTTGCCCCACAGATTACGTTCTGTGAGGCATCACCATTTCCTTTTTAAAAATTTAAAAACTAATTTTACGTCGCGGAAGAATGCTTCCTTGCCCAGGGAAGGCAGGGCACACCCGGGCTACCCAAACCCCCCAACCCCACCCCCCCCCCCCCCCCCCCCCCCCCCAATTGTTTTTTAAAGGCAGCTTATTCTAGAAAAACGGACATGCCTCCACAAACGTAGCACATCGGAGGGAAAGTCGAGGAAACTGGGTCCAAGACCTTTTGGAGTAACGTCACGCAGATGGCGCCGTCGACCGGACCGACGTATACCATCCATCCAACTTGGGCGTCGTGGTCCCTGCACCCTGCTAAAGCGACCATTCGCATGGTCCTGTGACTCCTTTCCACAAACGTCTCCTTCTTCTTTCTCTCCAGGTACCTTAAGACGCTATATTATTAGTATATTTCTCCATCGCTCGATAGATACGCCGAGTCCTGTATGCTGTGTTAAAACTTACCAGGTTTTGACAGTTTTATGTCAAATTTTCCCAAATTTCGAGGTCTTTTACTCTGTTCTGCTTTCGAATCTCGTATACTCATTGGTTCAAAACCTCTGGTGATGCTACTCGATCGGTTCTGTGCCGATCTTGAAAAGGAACCCTGGAAGAGCTTTGGAGAGCTTGGAATGCAGATCTGATGAGTCTTGAGATCGGTTCTCAGTTTCCTATGGGAATGGCCTACTTTTTTCATTCGGTGATGGTAAAATGTAAATCGTAAATATTGCATGGCAGCTTTGCAAGTACGTTCATTATTTCTTGTTCGAGGTTGCTTGGGGGATTTTTGGGGATTGCTCGGGGGGATATTTAAACGCTCCAGCTATAACTGTTCGCAGTATTCTGGAAACGTCCTTGTGCATCATGAATCCCGTTCTGCTTTCCTTCGTTTTCGTTGTTGAAGTCGAAGTTTGAATACACAACGAGGTGCAAGTAATGTAGGGTCGCGCACAGGTTATGTACAATGTGTAGGGTTGTTGTAGTTCTTTGAAGTTTGATGATACCATCTATAAGTGTTCTTTGGAATTGAATTAACAGTAGTGAATCAGTGACTAACAAGTTCACCTCTCATTTCCTTTTGGATGTTAGATACGAAGCTGGCATTGCCTCCATCGACGAATTTTCTTCTTTTAGATCTATTTCTGTTGCAAGTATTAAAGCCTGCAAAGGCCTTATAAATAAGAATAGAATGACATCTTTTTATAGTAGAGTGCTACGTCTTATTCTCATTCGGCATGGCAATATTGATGCCATTCCATTCTAGACATACATTTCAAAACTAAGTGCTCTTATCTACTCATCCTTTGGAAATCAGACTCCAGTTACAGCTATACCCCTAACAGATCCTGATCTCAAGAAGAGCATCATGCAACAGAAGTACAGTCCTTTGTTAAGGCATGGAAGCAAACTGACTAGATTACTTGATGATATGGTTAATGGACATAGACGGGTGCCTGAACCTCCCAGTTCGAATAGTCAAATGTCAACCTCTGGGTTTCCTCTTGGAGCAGCACTGGTGCTGCTTATTGTTTGCGGACTAAGCATGTTCTTGTCGTGCTGTTGCCACTGGAGAAGGATACGTAGGCATACGAGTAGACTTCTTCGTAACAGCTCGGAGGTTCCAGCCGCTCAAAGTAATCTGGAAATTAATTCCGAGGAAGTATCTCTTGAGAACTCATTAGTGCCGGCCAAACACTGTGAAAACTTGAAACCGGTAAGGCTTGTACGTTCTTTAGTCATGTATTTTTCTTTTAACGAGCTTTTGCCAGCTGCAACTACGTTCGACAATTTTGCAGCACGGTTTCCGTACATTGCTTCGGTGCAGGGAAACTTAATCTACTCGGAGTGTTTTTCCATGAGGCATACATGTGGTATCTACAAACATTCTTATCAGTATTCATGTTTTTGGATATGCGTTTATATTCTTAACTTTGGTATCATGATTACTCTCTTCTTTGTGCCTACTTTTTTAAGCACTTCCTGTTCGTTTCTTACATGTAGCATCGACGCACGTAAGTATTTATGATATCACTCTGCAAACCAGAATCGCTCATTGTATGAGCGGTTTTTGAGGAAACGGATCATCATCATGGTGCGAGAAAGACCTATTTAAAACTTTGAATGACTTAGGATTCTGGAAAGGATAATCGTAACAATCCGACGGTTTGAACTTTGTGCTTAACACACTACTGTTCTAGAGCGCATCGTACGTTTCCAGTTTTAAAGTACATGGATTAGCTGAGAATGCCACAACAAGACTCGCACGATCATTGAAATACAGTTTATAGATTTCTGCCAATCCGCCATTCGATTAAGAGACTACTTATACTAAGCAAAATGGCTTGGCATGATATTTCCAGGCTTTAACTCTGCCGGTGTTGATGCCGGGGGACGACTTTCCGAGGTACCTGGCCTGGCCAACTGCTGGAGCTGAAGGGAGCCCCTCTTTGGAAGAATCAAAGACTTCTAACGGAATATTCAAGTGAGAAAGGCCATGTTTCTATATGATCAGTATCTTGGTGCAGTAATAAGGCTGTATTACTTTGCTATTTTATCAAGCAGCAGAGATGAAATGTGAAAATCAACTTTTTGCTAGTTCTGAGAATTCAGATTCACTTTTGCAGGAGATATTTTGTCTCGCTCCTATTTGTTTAGTATCATGCTCAAGTAATTCTGGACAGAGTTTGAGAATTTATGCTGAATCTACAGAGTCCATATCCTTGCATGATACCATCACTTTGTGGTTATTTGAAACTTGACGAGAAAAACATTACACGTAAGCTCAATTTTGGTGAGAAGAATTTTTTAGAGCAGACTGGATAGGATCGTTGCAAACATAAAGCAAGAGTAGACTCGTGCATCTATAAATCCTGAAAGAAAATTTCGTCAACTAAGTTCATCCTACAGCTCCACTCGTCTGGTTAAAAAAATCATCTAATTCGAGACTTTAATCTATCCTCATTCCTCAGCAAGACAACATTGACAGTAAGCATCGCAGGATTCGGTTCTTTGATCGTTCTTTAACGAATCTGAAGCGAAAAGCTCTATTCAATGTGCATCTACTAACCAATGGTAATGACTAAGGTAGTTGATAAGCAACAACGAACTTTTCTCGGACTGAACATTGAACTTAGGGTCCCAGATTCGAGTGCCCTATATTGAGGGCGTGAATGCGACTATTTCGCTGTCGAGGAGCAAAATCTTTCGTACTTGATTCAATGTTACAGCTCCAACCTTTCGCTATCAAAAAGCAAAATCTTTGCCACTGCCACTTTTGTATGACAACTCATAGCCAGCAGGATGATGTTAGACTTCTGCAAGCTCTAAAAGGTGGAACACCTCTTTGCAGGAAGGCCCGTTCCAACGTTTCTGGGGCTTAAAGTAGGGAGTACTCCTGCGTTAATCTTCTCAAGTACTTTGCCAGCAAAATCAAAGCTATTATACCCTACCACTCGGAATGCAAAACCACCGTTCTAGATTTGTACAACTAATTATGTTTCAAGCAAATATAAAAAACTTGATATTCAAGCACAACACTCCAACTACATACAAACAGATTAAGAGCAAGTTGTGAACGACAATATCCCATGTAGGCCTTGGCCACGACCAATGTTATAAAGGTGAGCACACAAGGATACATTATAGAGATATTACATATGTTTGAATTCCCCACCAAAGGCTAGTTGGATTAGAGGGTAATATGTGGCAATGAGGTTCTGGCCAGAATCATGGCTTGCTTGCTTCAAGGGACTTCTTGAAGCCCAAGGAAGGACTCACAAAAACATGGGAGCTATATGAATTGTATATAGAGCCTCGATTGGGGTAACATATATGATGTTGCATTTATGGTGTCTATATAATGGCTTCCATCCGAGATGCACCTCATATTTTAATGTTACTTTTTTTCATGACAAGAGAGAGAGAGAGAGAGAGAGAGAGAGAGAGAGAGAGAGAGAGAGAGAGAGAGATGCTAGTGCAAATCAAGTCCCAAATTTTCTTAATAAATATGCATATAGATGAAGTATTATTGGATAGAGATTAAGCTTATACAAGCATGCAAGATAAAAGAATTATGCATACTAGATAAATAAACATGGAGTTATAGAAAACAATGTTGTTTATAGTGCATCTAATGTGGTTTTTGGCACTTCACTTTTTCACATTTGAGGTATGAAGTTAGATTGTGCTCAAGTATAAGTGGGCATGCAAGATAATATATGATCATGTTAGTAGTGTTTTACTTGTAGCTTGCATAATCTTAACATGGCACATTTATACCTTAAATTTGCACATGAAAACCTTTTATCTTTCACAAGGTGCAAAACTTGAAAGTGGATGCATACTTTCTCCATCATGTGAGTAAATAGTAAAGTTTGCTCCAAGGATGCATAATATGCTAGTTTGTAGGCCTTTTTGGCCACCTAGGTTCTAGTTCTTGTATGCCCAAGCGAGAATTATTATTAGCCTTTAGGGATCATTAGGAACACTATGCTCTTCATAAATTGGGCTCTGTGCTTAAGAATACTTGTAGAGGGACTAGATATTTCACTTCGACTCCTATTACACGATTGCACATGGCTTCAACAGTGACCTTTGTTATTACTCTTGCGCATGTGTTACTCTCAATGAATCTCATACATCTATAGGTGAATTGTGTTGAAATCATTTATGAAATACTTTAGCCTATTTTATGTGGTGATGATCTTGCTTTTAAATGAATCTATTAGTAAAATTGTGCATTTTACTCTCACATGTAAGTGTTGGTTGAAAGCCTCTTACCTTGAAAGTTGCTAGATTGATTCTCATATATGATCTTTAAGTGGGTATCTAACAAGTTAAGGGCTTATTTATAGGCATTGTATTCTAATGTTCTTGACTTTTGCAACACTTTGTGATGTATGTGTCATTTGTAAGTAGACAAGATAATTCTTTGCACAAATTCCAAAATATGATTAGCTTGTCTACAATGATTTATTTGAGCTTTTTATGGTTTTGATTTTGTCTTTCATATGATAAATTGTATTGTTCACATCTCAAGTAAATACTAATTAATATCAATGATGTTTTTTTCTAAGAGTGGCAATAACTCATTGTCAAGTGCTTGAAGCCCAACTAGATTAGTAGGAAATAATGTTTTGTCTTGAGATTCATAACCTAAAACATAATATCTAATTATGATTCTCTCTCTCTCTCTCTCTCTCTCTCTCTCTCTCTCTCTCTCTCTCTCTCTCTCTCTCTCTCTCTCTCTCTCTCTCTCTCGCACAGATATAAATTACTTATTACCACTGCTTTTTACGAATGTATGAAAGCAACAACTTAATGAACTCATTGACAAGGGAGTTTCAAGTTTAACAACTAATCATCAAGTGGTGATCATGTCTCTCTTTGGAAACAAGTATGTGCAATCTCAATTGCTATCAATTAGAAAATGTAGTTGACATTTATTCTTTCTTTGTTGTACTATTCTCATTTCTAAATAGTTCGATTCTACTTTATCTTTTTAGGAAAAATCCAAATCTCTCAATAGAATAAAAAAAATTCATCTTTTATTTGCTTGCACTAAGTAGCAATGAAACTAGCTATATCGATCATTTTAATAGCAAATTTATTTGTATGTTTAAGATTTGTATATATTGGCAACCTTAGTACATATAATTGCTTTACATGAATATGAAATGATTCAATTCAATTTGTGATTAATTTTTTTCATTCAATATGATTCCAAGTGACTTTTGTCATGCCCACAATTGGACTAACCTCTAACCTATGTCTCGTAAGGAGATTGAAGGGACTAGCTCAACTTGTGAGATTATATTCATAGGTTTTTTTTAGGAGGAGAGCTTGATATGTGAGTTGCAGATATATGTTGTCAGTTTGACATCTTTTCTACTTATGCAAGGAACCTTCGACTTATGATGAAGCGAAGGAGGATGACATTTGGGTCAAAGCCATGGAAGAAGAGATGGAGTCAATTGCTAGGCATGGCACATGAGACTTTGTGGAACCACCTATTGACAAGAAATCTATTGGCTGTAAATGGGTGTACAGGACTAAGTGCCATGCAGATGGAAGTAAGCATAGCACAAGGCAAGAGTGGTGATCAAAGGCTACACACAAAATAAAGACATGGACTACGAGGAGACTTTCTCTCCATCATAACTCGAAGGTTCCTTGCACAAGATTGCTCACATTGATTCTTTTGATTCCACATTGATCACAAAAGTCTTCAAACTCATTTGATCTATACTCACCTCCACTATCAGATCTCAAAATCTTGATCTTTCTATCTGTTTGGTTTTTGACCATTGCCTTGAAGCTCTTCAAAGTAGCAAAAGTATATGTCCACATCTTACGAGACATATCATCTATGGAAGTGATGAAATAATTCATTCTACCTATGGACATCATCCTTATAGGTCCACATAGATCTATGTGGATCAAATTCAAGATGTTCTTTGCCCTCGCAATACCACCATGCTTGAACTTCTTTTGATGTTGTCTTCCATACAGCATGATTCACATATCATCTTCAAGTGATTCTCCATCATGGGAAATTCCTTTACCATTTCCAGTTTTCTCATCAAACTCAGGCTTCTCAAGTTCAAATGATCGAGCCTTTTATGCCATAGATCAATTTGCAATGGAATGGATGAGATAAGTCCATGTTAATGTTGCCCCTTAATTGTAGCATTCAACTTGAACAATTTTGTCTTGGTATCTCTTATACCATAAAAAATGACTTTAAACTTTTGGTTCATGTCTTTCACAAGGAACAATCCTACACAAACTCTACTTTCAACTTTTGATCGGTAATGACAACAACGGAAAGTAGATTTGTCTTTAAACCTGGAACATAAAGTATCTCCTTAGTCGTTTTGCTTTTACCATAAGGCACCTGAATTGAAATAGTGCCTACACTCTGATCTTGCATACTTCGCCATTTGCCTGTGAGATTGTCCCATTGTCTAGTTCTTTCAAGATACTAAGCCAGTCTTTATTGTCCGTCATATGTGCAGTGGCCCTTGAATCAATGTACCAAGCTTGATCTTCTTGGTTTGATGACAATATTGATATGAAGATGCTGGAGCTTAACTTTGCCTTTGTCAACAAGATTGCCAGCCTGCTTTGGCTTCTCCTTGTCCGATTCTGCCAAGAATTTTCGGCATTCACTCTTCCAATGGCCCTTTTTGTCACAATAAAAGCATTTCTTTCTTCTTGGTCTTATTGGATGACCTCTTCTTTTTTCCCTTGCCCTTGCCTTGTTTTTGGTGTGCTGATCTTCAGTACTTTCACCATTTCTCATCGTTTTGACATGTGTTCTATGTTGAATCTTCTATATAACAGACTCTTTGATTGGAGGACCTTTAAATGCTGATGCACACATAGCTTTGTATAAAAGGATTTTTGAGAACTATGCATGCATCATATCTGAGTGACTCCATATCTAATTAATCTTGTTCTATAGAGAGTTGATCTTGTGAATTGCAATCAATACTTACAAGATTCACATCCGAAGTAGTTGGCATATCCATAACATTTTTCTTTGATGATGCTTCAACTAGCTTTAATTCTCGTTTGCATTCGCAACTAGCCATGCGATCCATTATTGCTAATGTCTCTTTCCATTGTACCATGTTTACTTGAGAATCACAATGTGTACTTAAAGTTGTCTTTTTTTTCTAGATGATCAATAATATGATCCTTTGTGGAAAATTCAATATCCATTTTCTATGGCACAAGCTTCACTGCTCTTGGTGATGAATCAAATTTGACCATTTGCACTCCATTTTCAAATGTGATTTTTGCAATTCCCCAATCTAGCTCTTAACCATGGTCGACCTAGTAAAACACAATAATTAGCAGGTGATTCAGGTAGATCTATCACTAGAAATGTGAGAACATAATGCACTCTTGCTATTTTCACTAGTATGTCAATGACTATTTCTTTTAATTTGACACTCCTAATCTACAAGTTTGATTGCAAATGAAAAATGGTATAAGTCCTTGTAGATGCCATCTTTCATAAAGCTTTATAGAGATCAAGTTAACTCTTGAACTCCCATTTACCACTACGGCTTCTTTTTCATACAATTCATGTTGTATTGGCAAAGTGATATTCTATTGATCATTGACCCATGTTGTTTTGATATGTAGCACTTCATTGCTAGGCTCATTAACTACACAAAGTAATTGCTCATTCTTATGCCAAACCTCTTGAGTAGGTATTTGCTCACTTGCCACACATCCAACTTGGTTAGCAATAACACAAGCATCTAGTTTGAATAATTTCCCTTGCCTATTACCTTTTGCAATCAATACGTCCTTCCTTTTGATCATACAAACATCTTCATCAAACTCAACCTTAAGACCATTGCTTAGCATTTGACTCACACTAAGTAGGATCTTAGTAATAGATGGAATGAACAAAACATCCATCAAATGAACATTCATATTTGTAGAGAGAAGAATAGGAATTATGCCAATCCCTTTGATTGCACACTCACCATCATTGGCCGTGTAGATCACCCTCTTGTCATCTCCATATGCCAACAAAAAAGTGAAATACTCTTTGTGAAAAGTCATGTATGCTCCACTATCAATCCACCATGGATCAATATCTCCAACAATAGAACTCAAACATGAAGACAACATCATCATTTGTGGTTTGAGCATCAACATCATCCTCATCAAGAGTTAGATTACCTTGCTTGTCTCCTTGATCTCTCTTCTTTTTTTAGCAATCACTTGCAAAATGACCTTTGATACCACAATAGAAGCACTTCAACTTTGACCTATCTTTCTTCTTACCAAAAGAAGAAGACTCACCATGATCATGTCCTTTAGACCACTTTCCCTAGCTTTTGCCCTTGAACTTGTCTTTGATGAACATGGCCTCCTCATCTTGAGATGTCGATGTAGATACACCTCTTGCTTGAAGCCTATATTCCTCATTGATCAAGATCTCTTGAAGATCAACCAAGCATGGCAAAGTTTTTTTAATAGTAAGACTTTGTACAATGTTAGCATGAGCATCCAACAAACCATTAAGAATAACTTGAACAATCTCTCCTTCCTTAATGCTCTCATCAATGCAAGCTAACTCATCACTTAAAGCCTTCACTCTCAAAACAAAAGTATTAGGACTCTCTTCTTTCTATTGAATGCTTTGAAAGATTTGTCTTCTTAGAGTCAACACTCTAGATGTAAACTTGGATTCATAAAGCTTCTTCAAAGCATCCCACACCTCTCGAGATGAATTGGACACTCTCCTTAAGTAGCTCATTGATAACATTCATCTTGATCATGTGTAGAGCTTTCTTAGATCCCTTGTCATACCTCAATTGCTCTTGTTGAAACAAGGGTCTCTCCTCTAACCCTACAACAATATCCATCAACCAATGCATTTCAAAAAGTGATTCCATGCTCACCTTCCATGTAGAGTAGTTGGATGAGGTAAGCTTGTCATTGTCTTCCAACATGAATCCACTCAATGTAGCCATGTTGAAATGACCTGTCTTTCTCTTTCAGCTTGTTCCAATGCACAAAACACTTTTTTTAAATACAACAAATGTTTCCAAAAAGAAATCACAAAGATATAGAACCTCTCAATTCTTTTCTTGCACTTATATCTAGCAAATCAACACATAGAATGTAGAAATCTTGATCAACCTATGATCTACCAAAAATCTGATGAATCTTGCCACTTCCTAAGATTGAAACACACTCTATTGAAGTACAGAAACCTCACAAAATAGAGATCCAGTCAAAATAGAGTCTTGACAAAATCACAAAAAATTGAATATCTCAAATTCTACATGCAATTGCCTAAAACTTGATATAGAATCTTGTAGCCTCCAATGAAGCCTTCCTAATGCATCAAAAGTTGGCCAATTTCAGTAAGCCAAGTGTGAAATCGGAATTCATCAAGTTCATAATCCTAAATTGAGTTTTGATCTACAAAAGATCAATTCTACATATGCAAAATTCTTGATTTTTGAGTAGAAGCTCTTCTAGCATGCTCTGGAGATATAAACTCCTCCAAATCCTTGATAGATGCACTTGATCCGTTCACAAGGTGCATGCAAAAACAACTAGGAAGGAAGATATATGCGAAAAAATGAAAAAGATTATAGAGGTGAAGCCTCCTCGCGATTTCACAATAGCTCGAGAAACCCTAGGAGAAACACAATCCTTTGGGTCCACAAGCCACACACACACACACAGCTAGGACCTCAAAAGATCCACCTAAGTCCAGGACTAACAAGCCTTACGCCCCCAAGAAAATTGACCCGCCCAACCATTTCAAGGACTTCACAGTTGAAGATGTAACTATCCACCTGCCTCAAGCTTTGCCTCAAGCTCAATGGGAGCCAAAGTGGGATGAGCCATATGATGGCCCACCATAAAGTTAAATCTTAAAGAGCCAGATGAGACAGAGGACAAGTTTGTCCATATTGGAGCACAACTCAACACAGAACAATGTCAGGCCTTAGAGAAGCTCCTTAGAATATATTGTCATAACTTCGCATGGAACTACAAGGACATGAAGGGGGTAGATCCTTCGGTTGTTGTGCATAGAATCCCATTAAAGATGGATGCTAAACCCTAGGCCAGTAGGTCTTCTTGTTGCAATTCAATCTACAGAGCACACATCAAAGAAGAACTTCGAAAGCTCTTGAAGGCAGGTTTCATCTACAAGGTGGAACATAGAGATTGGGTATCACCTATCGTTGTGGTTGCAAAGAAGAACCAGAAGCTTCATATATGTGTTGACTACCGCAAATCAAACGCTTCCACGAAAAGAGATCATTTTCCAATTACGTATGACAAATCCACATTATCTATGAATAAGACCAACCAAAAACGACTTTTGCTACAAAATGGTGTATCTTCTAGTGACGAGTTATTTGAATTGTGTAATGCGCCATGCACCTTCCAATGTGTCATGCAAGCAGCATTTTATGATCTCATTAGTGACAACCTTGAGATCTATCTTGATAACCTTGGGGTGCATTTGGAAGAATCCATGCACCTGGACTTACTCGAATGTATCTTCATACAATGCCAAAGGTATGGTATTTCCTTTAATCCCGAAAAATGTCAGATATATGTCACCCACGACATTGTACTTGGTCACATTGTATCGTGCAATGGGATTGCCACCGACCCAGAGAAGATCAAAGCCATAGTTGAGAGTCCAGAATCTAAAATGTTCTGAGATGCTTATTGTTTTATGGGTCACCCTAATCACTATCTTTGCCATATTTGCAACTTTTCTAGTAAGGCACGATGGATATACATAGTGACCATAAATCCTAAGTGGACAAATGAACAGAGAAAGGCCTTCCAAGAACTCAAACATGCCTTGACGACTGCTCCTATCTTGCGAGCTCCAGATTACACGAAAGAGTTTTATGTCCACACGGATGTGTCAAAGTTTGCTAGTGTTAAATCAACCAGGATAGTATAAAAAGGACTATCCAATTCGCTTCCTTAGCAGACAATTAACGTCTGCGGAGATGCACTACACCACAACCGAGAGAGAGGCATTAGCAATGATTTATGCCATCCAGAAGTTTTGACATTATCTTCTGGGCAAGCCCTTTGTGTTTTTTATAGATCATCAAGCTTTACTTTACCTTGTGAACAAAACATGCACAAGAAGTAGAATCACATGTTGGTTGTTATTACTACAAGAATTTGAATTCTGTATTGTTGTGCAAAAGGAATCGCAACATTTTGTCGCTGATCATCTCTCCAGAATACCGAGTACTGAGAAATCAACAGAGGACATCAATGATGACCTAACTGATGCAATGCTCTTTCAAGTTGATTGTACCCCGATGTGGGCCAAAGACATCACAGAGTTTTTAACGATGGGGGTGCTAGATCCGAAGATGTCGAAACCCACCCAATGCACACTTACCTACAAGGTGGCACCCTTAACATTTATAGCAGGGCAAATTTATAGAAAGGGTGCATATGGTGTGATTAGGCGATGTTTGGACTAAGGGCGAGATTATTCCCATTATATCCTTGATACACAGAGGAGTTGGTGGTGGGAATTTCGCCTCAGAAAATACAACTAGGAAGATATTGCCAGTTGGGTATTGGTGGGTCACTGGTGGCCCTCGCTATTGAAGGACACTCATAATTTTGTAAAGGCTTGTGATGTGTGTGGATGTGGAATGTCCTTGCTCTTCTTCTTTCCTCCATCTCTCATGCTTTCTTTGGATTTATCAATTGTTGGATTTGTTAGTTGTTGGGATTTATCTTTATTATACTTTTTGTGAGAGAGAAAAGTAAGTTTTTCCTTCACTGAAGTAGTGTTAGTGGATCCTAGTGTTAATGGTTAGCTTGCATTTAGGCATTTTGGTCTTGGCATGCTAGGGTTAGCTTTGCATTATGGATGTGATTTGTGAGAGTTATGTCCAAAAACGTTCAAAAAATGAGTGGTGACTGTATTTTCTGTTTTTTTAATTTTTTGCTTTTTTTTTTATTCTATTTTTGCCCTATTTTCAGTTCCTTATAATTCAATCTGAATAAATAAAATTGTAGAGCTTTTCATTTAAATTTTTTTGAATTCCGTTCAGTATTGAGCAAGTTACAAATTTTTTAAATTGGCAACAAAATTTTGTCAAAAACCCGAAATTCTGTTTTTGATTTTTTGCTTCTTTTTTATTCAAATTCCGCCCTATTTTCTGTTCTTTGTAATTCAATCTAAATAAATAGAATTGTAGAGCATTGAAAGGGCTTTCTTTCCATTTAGTTTTTGTTTTTTTAATTTCATTAAGTACTGAGCAAGTTACAAATTTTTTAAGTTGGCCACAAAATTTTGTGAACTTGTCAAAAACCAGAAACTTCCAAATTTTTGTATTTTTTACTGGCCCTGTTTGATTCATTTTGCGCCCTACCTTCTATTCTCTATAATTCCATTCAAATAGCTAGAGTTGTAGACTTTGAAAGGGCTTTCTGGAGATATAATTTTTTTCTTATTTCATTAAGTATTGAGGAAGTTACAAATTTTTGAAAATGTCAAAAAAAAAAAAAATTGTGACCTTGTCATTAGCTTCAACAATGTCATTGCTAGCAGGTGCACCTATCTACAAGGTTCAACATCAACAAGCATTATTTTGGGATCTTTTTTGGATGGTGTCGACAACTCATTTGGCAATGAACAAGGTTATCATGAATGGCCACCGGACCCATATGGCTATTATTGAAAATTTGCATTCAAGCTTCGAGGCAGGTGTCGTGGGACTGCCACCAGTTTTGGTGGGGGATACTATTGGAGGGTTTGCGGATCCCAAGGCAACCCTAACCCTAGTTAATAAGTGAGAGGGATTTGGCATCCTGTGTGTGTAAGTCCAACCCGATGATCACATAGTTATTTGATTAGTTACAAGTCAATAGAAGGAGTTTAGGCCTATTTTGCGGGACTTTTAATGTCAAAGGGCCTAAATGTCAAGTTGGTGAATAAAGTTGGGTTTCTCTCCAATTTGGATGGTTCCCACTCTTTTTTAAATTTGAATAATTAGGGAGGTAGAAATGGACCAATAGGATTCAGAGGTCGGGCTCCTCCTCTCTACTATAAAAAGGGACCAACTCGAGTTCCTACACATGTTCATTTCCTCATTTCAATGAAGCGTTGGGTCAAGGGGGACAACATAGTCTTGCCCCTTATGGGTGACCGAGAAATGGTCATTATTGAAAGTAGCAAACGCCTTATGGACTACAAAAAAGTCATGACTGAGGGGAACCTGCATGTTTGCGAGGCCGGCAGCTATCAAAACCGCAAGGAAGCCATCAATGTGGAGGGGCGTGATCTCTTGCACGATAAGCATCGGCAAGATGGTGTATTGGGAAGGTGTCCGTGCGGTACGAGGTCAACGTATAGATCAGGGAGATGTTTCTCCCTCCTCTCGATTGGGAGAAGTGGATGTAGTTGGGGAGGAGGATCTAGTCTATCGAGAAGCAAACACTGAGGTAGTGGTTCGGGAGGACGATGCGGGGATGGATGATGGACTTGGACAGGTTGGAGGGATTGCACTTCTAGTGACTCTTACCCATTGCCCATGGGGAGCAGAGGCACCCAAAAGTCAACATTTTGGTGCCATATGGACGAATCAGGCTGTGATTTTGGGTTGGAGAATAAAATTAGGACTAGGAGGTCGTAGGCGAGCAAAGGTTTTGGTGGGAGTAGTAGGTTGTAGGCGAGTAAATGAATTTGATTGCGAGTAATGGCAGATGGCTAAAAATGGTGTCTGGAGAGTGCTGGTAGGTCGGCGAGTAATGTCGGGTATTTGATGACGAGAAATTGAGGTTGGCAAGAAATAGTTGTTGGCAAGAAATAGGCTGTTGACGAGAAATGGCGAAAAAATAGTTGTCGACGAGTAATGGCGAGAAAATAGTTGTTGGCGAGTAATGGCGAAAAATAGACGAGAAATATGCAAAAATTATGCGAGTAATAACTTAGATTTTTGCGTCTTTATATAGGGGCGACAATTACTCACCTACTGTTGTTTTTAGAAGTCAATCTTATCATTGCCAAATTATCAACGTTTACACTATGCACAGTCCGTTTCTTGATTGGCTACCAGATTTAAGAGATTTTCTAATCAGAAACTCCCTTTGTTTACTAAAAAATGACAGTTTTATAAAAAATTGAGACTTACTCCTAGCCACTGGCTGAAATTTTTCTGGTCAGACTTGACCATGGATGCATCCGCAATAGAGGACAATATTGGCAAGGGCAGAGACTGCCAAAAATAGCAGTAGTCTCTTTTTGAGTTGGTCGAGATATTTCGAAGGTGTTTTTACAAGGGAAAAAGAGAAAACGGGTAGGATAGGTTGGGGCTTTGTACATCAGGTAAGGGTAGCTGTACAAAGTGGGATTTTAGATACAAGGGTCTAATGGCGCACATCTAACCTACTGAACTAGATCTAATCTAATTCCTACTTGGTTCAACACGAGCTTATCTAAAAAAAAACTAAGACTAAGCTACGCTATGGGCTTTAATGTAATCTGATCAAATTTTTAATCTATCTACCTAGATCTAATGATACTCCGAATCTAAACAATCTGAGGCTAAGGCTACTTAAGCTAGAACTATCTGATCTTATTTGTACAACGATCTATTCCTAAAAAGTATTCTAATCCTAGATACACTACGCTACGGATCGCAGTCGATTATCCCAAGGCTAAACTATCCCTAAGTCTATCCTAGATGATTTAATTGGTCTAGATACCTTAAGATCTACCTAACTAATTGCCTAGATTTAAACTACCTAATTTAAACCAATCTGTCTTCTAGGGTCTAGGCCATCTAATCGAACACTATCGATCTACTTAAAATTAACTCTATCTAATTTGATCCTAATTAACTAACTGGCTAATCTATCTGAACTTAGGCTATCGGCCATCTATCTAGATAGATCTACCTAGCCTATCTCTAATCCTAGCAAGGTCATCTAATCTAGCCTAATTAATTAGTCCTAAAAATCGTCTATTCTAGAACTACTGGGTCACCGGCTTCTAATATTCTAGTCCTAAATTACCATTAATGACTAATGATTCTTTGTTATCATATATCCTAATCTATGGCAACCGAACATTCCTAGACAAGAATGAACCAAACTAAACCTACCTACTTTGTCTAATGGGGTGTTGATGAATCATCATGAGAAGATGAGGATGACGAGGTGGTGCGTGAGGCACATCTCTGAGCTGAACATAGGCTCGGTAGTAGCGACGCAACCTACTGCTGGTAACAGGCATGTCAAACAATTTGCCTTGCAGGTCGGTGAGAATGACTATGCCATTAGGTCAGATTTCTACTACCTTGTATGACCCTTCTCCTAGAAACTTGAGCTTACCCTTGTGTGCCTTGGCATTGTACAACAAAACCAATTCTCACTTGACGAGATCCTTGGTCTTGATATTCCGATCGTTGGTTCTCTACAACTATGACGTGAAGTGCTAGGAAGCGAGTTTCATGGAGTTGGAGAAGATTTTGAAGTCTCCTCTTGGTAGATTTCTCTGTACTTAGTCGTTCTGACGATGGTGACTCTCAGAATCAGAATGACAAATTCAGCATGCATTACAACTTCCTGTCCATACACCATTTGAAATGGAGTTTGTCCAGTGCTCATATTAAAGGTGGTCTTGAATGCCCATAAAGTTGTGTGAAGTTTGTGTTCCCAATCTAAGCATGGCACTTCAACCATCCTCGTGATAATACTGCATAGAATGTTGGTATATCAAACAGACCAACTAGCAAAGTTCAAGACAAATCTCCAATAATAGTTGCAATGCCCCATAAATGTATATACTATAGTTCCAGGTTCTGGCAGGTTGTCGACATTGGTGGTGATATCATGTCTCGAAACAACATGGCCGAGCACTATGTCGCGCATGACTAGAAATTGGCATTTGGCCAAGTTTAGTGAGATATGCCGAATAATCGACATTGGATGAATACCTTCTCCAAGCAAGACAAATGCTCAGGGAAAAATGGTCTTTACTAGTAACGGCTGTAAAAATTACAACAAATAAGGATCCTAAAACACTTGAAATGATGAGGGAAACAATAGATTATGATTTCATAAGATTAGCACAAGTTGAACCATCAAAATCCATCAAAAATCTATGCTTGAACCTCACTAAATGGCCCAAATCCTTGAAGAAGGCTTCACACGTGTGAGAGTACGGAGTCCCACAATCTGAGTACTGTACACCAGACCTACATTCAATCCTATACTCATTAGTAATCACAAGTACTCAAACAATTATGAACATAGAGAGCAATTGCACCATTATGAGAGAAAAATCATGAAATTGCTTGATTGATTTTGGTGAGATATCATCACCTATACATACATGATCCATCACGGTTTTGGGCAGGTATGAGTAGCCCTAAACCTATCCCTAATGCTAATTTTGGTGGATCTTTCATCCCTACCAAGTTAGGGTTGGAATCTTGGAGATCCCTCAACAATGCAAAAATTACCAAAAATAGCTCCTATTTTTTCTCTCTTGTATCTAAGCATAATTTGGACTCATTCCAAAGGTTCTAACACTTAGGTCTACTTGAGAACATCCTTATGAATGGAATCCTATGCTATTTGGCACGTGTGACAAGCCACATCATGACCATCTAACTATTTACAAGTCATATGACCAAAACTAGTCAAGCTAGAATTGTGAATTTTTAACACTCCTCCTCACTATCTAGCTTGGTTCAATCATTGCTTTACTAATCACTCCAAGTGATGATCTGAACTTCATAAAAGGTGTCTTTTGAAGTGGTTTAGTAAGTAGATCAGCTACACATTCATTGCTTGGAACATGCTCCAAAGCAATCTCCTTGGCTTGCACCATTTCTCTCAGAAAGTGATGGCATATCTCAATGTGCTTAGATCTTGCATGGAAGATTGGGTTAGATGCAAGGTGTTAGGCAGATATATTGTCATTGTAGATGATTGGTGCCTCCTCTGAATCCATGACCTTTAGTTCCACCAATAATCTCTTGATCCAAAGTACCTCCTTTGTAGTGGTTGTCAAAGCTTTGTACTCGGCCTCGGTTGAAGATAGAGATATAGTTTCTTGCTTTTTTGAAAGCCATGAAACCACACCTTCTCCTATGAAAGTTGAATAGGCACTTGTTGATTTCCTATCCCTCTTGTCCCCTGCAAAATCTGAATCACTAAATGCATGAAGGTTAATCACATCTCCTCTATATAGAATCCCAAAATCCAATGTACCCGAAATGTATCTTAGAATCCTCTTAGCCTTTTTCCAATGGATATTCAATGGCTTTTGCATGGATTGGCTCAACCTACATACACTAAATCTAAGATCTGGTCTAGTTATAGTGATCCACATTCAGGAACCTATAAGTTGCCTAAACAAAGGGATGTCCATGAAGGATCTTTCATCATCTTCATTTGGCACTTTCACATCTTGCTCCATTGGTGTGTCAACACTTTTGCATACTTCCATCTTAAACTTCTTCAAAAGACTTTGAGCATAGTTTACTTGACTTATAAAGATAAAATCAGACCCTCTAAGTACTTCTATGCCTAAGATGAAGTGAAGGCACCCTAGATCTACCATCTTGAACTCTAAGGATAGATCTATCTTGATTTTTTCAATACCATCAACACTATTTCCACTAATGATGATGTCATCTACATAAATGAGTAAAAGTACAATACCAACATCATCAAACTTAATGTAAAGAGTGGGATCATATTCACTTTGAACAAAAGAAATTGAAATAAGATAGCAATTTGGTCTTGAATTCCAAGATCTCGAGGCTTGCTTCAAGCCGTAGATGCTTCTTTGGAGATGGCATACTTTGTTCTCCATTCCATGCTTGATGAACCCTTGTGGCTGCTCCAAATAGATATCCTCTTCCAAAAAACCATTCAAGAAAGCATTAGAGACATCCATTTGACATAGAATCCATCCAAAATGTGATGCAAGTGCAATGATTAGCCTTATTGTGACCATCTTGGCCACGGGTGCAAAAGTTTCCTCATAGTCTATCCCTCTCTCTTGAGCATAACCTTTTGCAACTAATCTTGCTTTATGTTTGTTAACACTCCCATTTTCATTCAACTTAAGCTTAAAGACCCACTTGCATCCTATTACATTCCTTTGAGGTCTCTCAACAAGCAACCAAGTTTCATTCTCAATCAAGGCATCATACTCATCCAACATAGCTTTATACCATTCTTTGGAGTTCAATGCATCTTCAACACTAGATGGTTCTTCAAAACTAGATAAAGCATAAGAAGTGGATGAGATACCCTCAACTTGTTGTCCTTTGCCTTGATATGTGAGCCTTGATGGCTCCACTTTTGCCCTTGAAGATCTCCTTGGTGTGATAGGTGGGTTTGGTGCTTGCTCCTCCATGAGCTCCTCCTCAAAACCAAGATCTTGCTCCTCGGCCATCTTCTTCTTGATTGTTGGAGCACTTGAGCCTTCTTCAAGCATATGCATATGATGTTCATCAAATATGACATCCCTTGAAACAACAAATTTGTTCAAGGATGGGAGATAGACTTTGTAGCCCTTGCTTGAGCTTGCATACCCAAGCATGATCCCTCTTGTGGAAGATGGATCCTCCTTGGTTCTTGTTTCCAATGGCACATGCACATAACATATACACCCAAAAACTTTCAAGTGATTAAGATTGGGTTTCTTTCCATACAACATCTCATAAGGAGTTTTGCCTTCAATTGCTTTGCAAGACACCCTATTCATCAAGTAATTTGCACATACAAGAGACTCACCCCAAAAGGATTTGGGCAAACAATCATCTAATCTTAAAGCCTTAGAACATTCGCATAATGTTCTATTCCTTCTTTCAGCAGCTCCATTTTGTTGAGGAGTGTAAGGAAAAAAAGTCTCTTTCTTGATCCCTTCCTCCTCACAAAAGGCCTTGAACTCATTGGAGATGAATTCTCCACCATTGTCACTTCTAAGAATCTTGATGCTATGATTATGATGGTTTTTTCCAAACAACTTGAACTTTACAAAAGTATCAAATACTTGAGACTTGAAGGAAAGTAAGAACACCCAACAATATCTTGAGTAGTCATCAATGAAGGTTAAAAACATGGATGAACCTCCATTAGATTTGGTGCTAGCAATGTGCACATCCGAGGGTATGAGTTCAAGAGGATGAGATGACTTTGTGATGGAGTTAAGAAACACCTTCTTATGTGCCTTGGATAAGGCACAAGCTTCACAAACCTTGTCTTCCTTCCCAATAGGCCTTGGTAGGCCTAAAGCATACTCCTCCTTGATCATAGCCTCCATGGAACCCGAGTTGACGTGTCCAAGTCTTTTGTGCCATAAAGTAAAGGTAGATATCTTGCTCTTCTCAGCCAACATGACAACATTAGTATCCACAAATGCATCCAACTTATAAAGTTTGCCAAGTCTAGTGCCCTTAGCCACTATCTTACCCTTCTTCTTGATGTTTGAAGCAAAGTCAACATTGAAACCATTGTCTACCATTTGGCCAACACTTAGTAGATTCTTTGTTATTGTAGGAATGTACAAATCACCTTCTATGTTGATCTTTTTGGAAGATCCTAAGCAAAGGGGAATGATACCAACTCCTTCAATCTTACAAGCTTCATCATTTGCTGTATAGATAGACTTTATAGGTCCATCATAAGATAAGAGAGAAGAGAAAAACTCCCTTTTACTAGTCAATCCACCAAGTCAATCCACCAAGGATCTTCTCCTTTGAAGCTTGTTGAAGAAAATATGGACATCATGAGAGAGTCCTCATGTGAACTCTCCTCCTCCTCCTCTTTGCTCATGTTGGCTTGGCTTTGATCTTGCTTCCTCTTGAAACATTCCAAGGCATAATGCCCCATCTTGCTACAATAGTAGCACTTCACCTTTGTTTGTCCTTCTTGACTTTGGTGGTTGATGGAGATGCCTTTGGGGGTCCTTCTTGATCCTCAAGCTTTGTAGACTTCTTGAATGTTGATCCTTTGCCTTTGGACTTGCCTTTGCCTTTGGTGAAGAGAGCTTGGTCATCTCCACCTTGGATGGAAAGCCTATCCATCCTCTCTTGCATTTGGCTCCTTCTTGATTCCTCGGCCATGAGTGTGCCTTGGAGTTCTTCAAGTATGGGTAGCTTACCCATAATTGCATATCCTTGAACCAAATTGTCAAATTAAAAGCTTAGTCCATTCAATATGAGTTGAACAAGCTCTTCATCCTTGATAGGATCACCTATAAAGGCTAGCTCTTTGTTCAATTCCTTTACTCTTAGGACAAAAGTATGTGCACTCTCTCCTTTCTTTTGATAGCTTCTATAGATTTGATTCTTCAAAGCTAACATTCTAGTTTGGTTCTTGGATTCATAGACCTTTTGCAAAGTCTCCCAAGAATCTTGAGCCGAAGTGCAATCACCTACCTCTCTTAAGAGTTCATTTGCAACATTCATTTTTATGCAATGTAGTGCAACATTGCACCTCTTGATGTATTTGGCTTTTTCTTGAGGATGAATAGGTTCACCCTCCTTACTATTTACAATTTCCATCAGATCTTGCATGATCATGATGGATTCCATTCTAGCTTTCCATATGGAATAGTTAGTTTTGTTGAGCCTTTCATTAGTATCCAAAAGATATGCATTTATAGATGCCATCTAGTCTCCTAATTAAGGACTTGACACAAATGAAGGTTACTTCTATTGATTTGATTGAAGATCTACCTTATCCCACTTCTTAGGGACCTGAAAAGATCAGTAATAGACTTCCTATAAAGATCTAAGAATGATCTCTAACAAAATCAAATCATAGAATACTAGAAACAATGCACTTGCTTGATTGAAGTAGACAATACTAGTAGAATTGCCCCTCTTTCTATAAAGAGCATTAAAGCTTCCAAATGATCTGATCAAGAGTGAATTTCAGCAACCTAATATACTTCCAAAATCACTTGTAAAAGATCTAAATGGAACTTAATGAGGATGCAACACAATCTACTATCCAATCACAAGCAAAAAATGATCAAAATTGATGAAAAATTGAACTAATTTGGTGCATAAGTCAAGCAATGGTTGGACTGAATCTAAATCACTTTAGGAGGTGTCCACTACACCTTAGAACAGCCTTAAAGAGTCCCCAAAACTCTGATCTTCCCTCTCCTTGAATGCTAGAAAGCCTCCTCTATGAAATCACCTCCAAAACTCGCTTAGAAATCAATGCTTGGAGCAAGCAAAACTTGCTATCTTGGTAATGTGAATTGAATTCAACTTTGCCTCTGGTTTTAGACACCTAAACACCTGCAAATGAAGTCACACAACACCAATCTCCAATGTGTTTGACTCACTTTGAGTTCTAGAATCAAGACTAGATGCTAAGATCCAATCTCCACAAGATTTAGATCAAAAATTGTGATCAAATTGAATGAAATCCAAGGATTTAGCTCATTTTAGCCTTTAGGCTCTGATACCATGTAAAAATTACAACAAATAAGGATCCTAAAACACTTGAAATGATGAGGGAAACAATAGATTATGATTTCATAAGATTAGCACAAGTTGAACCATCAAAATCCATCAAAAATCTATGCTTGAACCTCACTAAATGGCCCAAATCCTTGAAGAAGGCTTCACACGTGTGAAAGTACGGCCTCCCACAGTCTGAGTATTGTACACCAGACCTACATTCAATCCTATAATCATTAGTAATCACAAGTACTCAAACAATTATGAACATAGAGAGCAATTGCACCATTATGAGAGAAAAATCATGAAATTGCTTGATTGATTTTGGTGAGATATCATCACCTATACATACATGATCCATCACGGTTTTGGGCAGGTATGAGTAGCCCTAAACCTATCCCTAACGATAATTTTGGTGGATCTTTCATCCCTACCACGTTAGGGTTGGAATCTTGGAGATCCCTCAACAATGCAAAAATTACCAAAAATAGCTCCTATTTTTTCTCCCTTGTATCTAAGCATAATTTGGACTCATTCCAAAGGTTCTAACACTTAGGTCTACTTGAGAACATCCTTATGAATGGAATCCTATGCTATTTGGCACGTGTGACAAGCCACATCATGACCATCTACCTATTTACAAGTCCTATGACCAAAACTAGTCAAGCTAGAATTTTTAACAACGACATTAAGTTTCTTGTAGTCCACATAGATTCTGAGTTTTCCATTTTTCTTAGGTACCACCACGATCGACGACACCAAGTTTGTGTGCTCCATCTCGTAGATAACTTGGTCTTGATTTCTCGTTTATCACTCTTAGCCTTCCACTCAGTGGATTTAGCCTTATAAAGGGGCTTGCATTCTTGGGGGGGACTGATGGTTGGCATATTGTTAACTACTATCCTTTTCAAGGCCCTATCAAGCTTCTTGACGCTCTTAGATGTCTTTCGACACAACTATGCAATGGGGACGAGAGCTTTTCCTTTTGGAGAGCCTCCAGATGGGAGGTCCAAAGCGATAGGCTCATTACCCTTGGAACACCTTGGTGAATCAAATCGATGATCAACATTGGGTCTTTCACCATCTTAATGCTATTGTCCCACAACGAGACTTCTAGATTGTATAGAGCTTCATCCTCAACTAGGTCCCAATCTATGCATTCTCTCAAGAGATCATTTACAGTTATCGACACGCTAGATCCTTTGAATATTGTATCCATTCGGCCTACGATAGCATTTTGCAGTTTCTATGAGATCTTGGCTCGCTAGCGACTTTCGTGGACCTAGTTCTTTGGGATCTTGGTGCAGGCTTAAAACGATGAGGATAAACATATCTGAGAAAATCCACATCCTCATACTCTCGACCTTCCTCCAGGGTAAACACGTGAAGAACTTCTATTTCCTTCTCACTACAAATTCCTTGTGGTGGTTCTTGGGGTATAGCCCCTAGGCTCATCATAAAAAGTGATACGAAATCTTGATGGCCTTCGTTGGATTTCCTTGTTGGTTCTACTCATCTTGTTATTGGGATATCGTCTTCATCAAAAAAATTATCTATGGCAGACCTTTGCTTTGTCAATTGGTCAGTAGATATAACATCAAACTACAAGCAATCCATCGTAGTTAAGGCTTCGGTCCAGTTTTCTACATAGGTTTGTGAATTGTCACGTATGACATTTCTTTGTGAAGATTTTGTGAATCACTAAGATCCAAAATCACCTAGTGAGCTTTGGTATGAAAGGCAACACACTCTACACCATTTGCAACATAGAAAATCAACATCTACTTAATGAAAGATATGCAAACTCAATAAGATACTGATCAAACATCAAACTTATGATAAAATGAAGTTGTTGTCTGTACAAAAATAGTAGGTTACTATAATTTTTCTTTTGATTTATCTAGTAGCTTATGAATGAGTTTGATCAACTATGGATTGGTTGTCGAAATGGAGTATATACAGTCTTTTGAATACTGAGGAACCCACGATCCAATAATATCAAAAAAGCACAAGAAGAAATCCTATTCAGATTCACAACATTGCAAAGTATCAAGAAAGACGTCCATTGATTAATTTATCGAAAGAAATATCGATTACATACCAATGGTTGTCAATTGAAAGAGAAAGCATTTAGCTAGATCTTGGCAAACCAGTCATGTAGAATCAGGCACATAATTGATAAGATGCTAAGAGCTCAAGAAAATGAAATGTGGCTCCGAATATAGCAAAATATGAGCATTCTACACACAAGATTGCAAGATATCATCAATATAGTGCACCAATGGATAGATGAACCCAAGAGAACTCATGTATAAGCATGAAATGAGATAGGAGAGAGAAGATCATTCTCTTCCCACGAATTTACATCTATTTATAACAAGTCCATGCCTCAATAATGATCTTGGTTTCCCCTCCATAACAAAAACCCTATCAACAATATGACTAGAATCAATGTATCTAACATTCAAATTTGAATGTGTCCAAATTCGACTTTCTAATTTTCCTCACTTTCTAAAAGTGGTATTTCAAATGCTTTTAGACTAATATAACTTTGAAAACTCAAACTCTAAGTCTAATATGAAAATTGGCCTCAATTGCCAAATGAACAAATATGACCAAAATATCAAACTAGTTCACAGTCCCTCTTCAACAAGTTTTGACGAATCAACAAATTCTTTATTCAACATGGCTTTATACCAAGGTTAGTTGATCGTAATGTTGACTACAAATCAACGAATTCATCTTTCGTTATCATTGCATTATATGTTGGCGACACATTACTCTTTAGTAATGACATTTGAATGTTGAAGGATGTCAAAAAGATGTTATCGAATGAATTTGATATCACAGATTTAGGGGAGGCCCATTTCTTTCTTGGTATACATATTTTTAGAGATCGTGATCATCAAGTGATTTATATCAATCAGCTAGTTATCTGAATATCAATGTGTATTGCTAGTTTTAATATCTAAATTAGATTCTATCTACGATGGGTGCGTCATCTTCAAATTCTATTGAAAATTTGGATGGCAAAAACTATCACTTATGAAAATTCAAAATGAGGGTGATCCTACAAGCGAAAGAGCTTTGGAAAGTTGTCGAAGGTCCTGAGGTTCAGCCTATTGTAAATCTAGTAGCCATCACCATGAAGCAGAAAGATAGAAAAGCCTTAGCCCTTATTACTCTCAACATCAGAGATAATTACATCAGTCATATTTGAAGTGCTCGAACTTTGTTGGAAAATTGGAAAATTCATAGCACTCTCTATGACATTAGAGACGTTACTTCCAAACTCTGCCTGAGTAAAAAAAATTTCTCATTAAAAATGGTTGATTCAACTTTGATTACAAAACATTTGAACAAGTTCAAAAATCTTCTTTGAGTAGATGTCTACAAGTGGCATAGAAATCAATGATGTAGATGCCATCATGACTCTTCTATCCAGCCTTCTTGACACCTATGAAACTTGGATAGTCATTATTTCTACTTAGAAAAGGTCTTTTATTTGTTGGAGTTTAATCTTTACTCCTACTCACCTGAATTCATCTCTTGAGTACATCTATACTATGTAAATATTCTCTCTCTACAACAACATGTAGCCTTACTCGCATAAGTCAAACAGTCTGTATATACATCGACTTTTGAAGTAGAGCGTAATCGACTTTGACATACGCGACATCAACTCAATCAACTCGACTCGAGTATATCGACATCGATTCAAGGGCAAATAGTCAACTTGACTCATTCGACACCCTTTTGACTTTCACCAATAAATAGAAAGCTCTCCCTCTATATATCCGATACAAACTACGTCACTGTTCACTTTTCAGTAACTACATCACTTGACGACTGTTATTTTTATAGTTGTACTATAGTTGATGTATATATATATATATATATATATATATATATATATATATATTTATATTTAAACTTATGTACAGTTTTGCGCATGGGTATGGGTGCACCATGCATGCTCCTCCCCTCACCCATGCATGAGCTTTTTCTAACTAAAAAACTTGAGGACAAGGATGCATGTATGGCCCCATTCCCATGCCCCACCTCCCCAATTCAAATGCATCTCGCCCCCTCTCCCTCCCTCTCTTTTCTCTCTTCCTCCCTCTCTTTTCTCCATCTCTCTCCCTAGCTTATTTTTTGACCCCACACACACAGTTACGAATGAGAGCAATATTCAGGTACTGGAATGAGGATTCAACGGCTTTGTTCACACTACAACTATGACGTATCAATGCAGCTCTGATGTATCAACAGTTAAGGTGGATCTCAATGAGCAACGATGCCTATTCCATACTCTTTAACCAATAGCAATGGTAGAGCACCATGTAATGTCTTCTCTGTCACCGCTGTAAAAGCATCTGTTCAACGATGAAGGTTAAGTGACTTTCAATAAATCATTCATACTCAACCATGAATAGCCTAACGATGAATATCCTACAACTGTGGGCATTGACTCTTTGTGGGCATCAACTCTCACACAAGGACAAATACATGATTTTATTTAGCACTGGATCGGTAGTGACAAACCACGGGCAACGATCAAATCTGTAGCCGTAGAGGACAAGCTCACTCTCAGATCATAGACGGGTTAGTAGACCCTCCATATGCGGCGATGGAGAGGCCTATCAACTGACAAAAATTTGCAACAAGCAGCCCTCAGGTAGGATTAGTAGCATGGAGTAAGTGTGGTGAGAATCTGAGATGCTTCAACATTGATTTCAGCTATGCTTTAGGTGAAAACAATAGAGTGTTGATGTTGAGTTAATGCGCCTAAAATGTACTTCAAATGGTAGATCAGGGCTAACAACAGAGCGTGGAAAAACAATATGCATCAAGTGAAAACAACAGAGTCAGTCTTGCATAACAGAAATGTGCTACAACACGGCACTTTAGGTGTGCTTCAAGAACCAACAATCGTGGAGTGTAAATTTGCTTGTGATGTGCAACAAAAATGCACTAAAGGTGCGCTTCAACATTACACTTGGTTGTGTAGTGCATGGACTAGCAACATAGAGTAAATGCGTTGGGATGCTTCCCCCAACATTGGTTTTAGCTGTGCTTCAAGTGGAAACACCAGAACTACACCCGCACTTCAAGAGTCTGCTTTAAATATTACAAGTAATAAGATCCAGAGGGGAAGATGACAGCCACTTCATATAAAACAACAATTCATCTCTCATGGAATCAAAGAACTCACTCCCTCCATTACATACATTCACTTCCCAAAAATTGGATCACTTCTCTCACAACCAACCTCAAAACAAAAATAACCTTCTCTTTTAAACACAAGAAGTGCATCTTTGAAAGGGCCAAAGCCTACTTCATGAAGGCCACACGTCATCTGAAAGCTAAAAGTGACATTGGCTTTTCAATATGAAGGGTGGGTAGCCTATCAAATTCCAAGAATTTTTATTGAGTTGGATTCTGACTTCTCCATGGCACAAGGTACTCAAACTAGATACATTATTGTAGCAACAAATTACATGACCAAATGGGTTGAAACAAGAGTTGTGCAGGTTGTCGATGTGAAACTGACCGCCAAGTTTTTGTACAAGAACATTATTGTCGGATTTGATTGTCTAGTTGAGATCGTGAGCGATCAAAGTATCCATTTTGTCAACGAAGTGATCAAGTGTTTAATGGAAGAATTTTCTTTGATCCATCGATTTAGTACTCCATACTATCCAAGGGACAATGGGCAACCGAAATCTTCTAATAAGATTTTATGTAGTATCATGACAAAAATAGTTGAGGCAAGCCATTTGGATTGGGAACACAAGTTACATGCTATATTATGGGCCTTCCAAATAGCTTATAAAATTAGTACGAATCATACACATTTTCATTTGGTTTATGGTCAAGATGTTGTGATGCCGATCAAATTTTTGGTATGAATAGCAGCTACTGAACGTCTGTTGATGCTAAATTGTTACAACTCCGTTATGAGGCTTTGCATAAATTATGTGAAACCAGATTGATGGCAGTTCAGCACTAGCAATAGAGAAAGCTCATTGCAAAGCATGGCAGGATCGTCGTTTACATAAGAAGGATTTAAAGAAAGGTGATCTTGCTTTGATGTACAAAACGAAGCTTATCAAAGGAAAGTTAAAAGTTGTAGGTGAAGGACCAAACAGAGTGAAAGAAATTCTATCTTATGGAAGAGTAGTCTTGGAACACCTTGATGGAAAATGATTTGCCACCTCAGTGAATGGCAACCAACTACAAAAGTCTTGATAGCTTGATCTATCTACCTAAATGTCATTTGGATATTTTTTACTTTTTATTTGATTTTCTCTTTTGTTGTTTTTCAATACTTATTTTTTTATTTTTTGAAAAAAAACAATAAAAAATGAAAAAAAGCAAAAACATTGAGAAAAAAAATAAAAAAATAAAAATGATGAGCAAAAGTTTAAAAAAAAAAGTCATCAGATCAGAAAAATTGGAAGGAAAAGATTTTCAAGAATGAAATTTTCAAGAAAAAATGATTCAAAAATCACTATCAAGGTTGAATTTTGATTCAAACAG
Organism: Diphasiastrum complanatum; assembly: GCA_029204225.1. Classification (NCBI taxonomy): domain Eukaryota; kingdom Viridiplantae; phylum Streptophyta; class Lycopodiopsida; order Lycopodiales; family Lycopodiaceae; genus Diphasiastrum; species Diphasiastrum complanatum. The sequence goes on along the minus strand of CM055107.1, from coordinate 18,374,090 downwards.
TCATATTAACCCTCGTCGAGCTCTCAGATGATACATTTTACTCAGTTCTACCTATATTGAGTTGGGAAAAGGTTAGTTGTAGTAGAAGTACCAATATTTTAGTTAGACGAGTGTTCCGCTCTAGGTCACATTGGAAACCTTCGCCGAGTTGACAATTGAATCTAGAACAGTAAAATTAGGTTGGGAGAGGGTTGAAACCTTGAAAAAAGTCATTAAATGTAATATCTGGGTGAGAGTTGGAGCTAGGCAAGAGTTGAACCCTCGTTAGATTTACAAAACCCTCATTGAGCTTCCTGATTGGCCAAGAACCTTCACCAATTTTTGTGGTTGGTATTTTCACTATACTGAAATTGCCTGTCAATTTTTGTCCAGAATTGATAAGCCAAGTTGTCTAATAGACCCACCAAATTTGCCTATATGAGGGCCGACATTTCTCACCAGTGCTAGTGGAGCCCTCAAACATTTTTCTTGACCGAAATCTTGTAAATGTCTCTACTAGCTATCAGATATACCTTCTCGCATGTATTTTCTACTTGTCATCATGTCATCTACTGATTCTGATTGTCTCCTAGCTCAGTTATGAAGAGAGATGTGCCTGCAACACATGATCTTCTGGGCCTGGACAACATTGACAAAGGGTACTCCTCGCCAAGCCTTTGCTCAAGCAATGCACATTTCTATATTTCAAACAAAATCAATATGCAGTTTATTGGAATGACCTTCACTGCATGGGACGAGGCCAAGGAGAAGTTTTATATCACTTATAATGGAGTAGTGCACAAGGTGCACGTGACTGAGGCTACCCTTGCTGCAATAGAAATTGTTTCTAGTCCTAGGTCCAATATGCATGTGTAGAGGGAGAGCTGGCAATGAAATCTCACAATAGGAATGAGAGCAGGGTTAGTTTCTCCAAGAGGGTATAGCCCTTGCTTTATCTGTTCATGTGCCCATGCAAGCATATTGTATTCCCATACATGCAAGTCGTTACTATTGAAACTATGCACCATGCCAATAGCTATCCTAACTCATGCAATAGCTCTACATATCATTAGAAGTGTGACCGGGTCCTCACAAGGTTATTAATTACATCTCTGGCCTACTTCAAAATAACGAGTTGTAACCAATAATCTTGTTTATTGGAGTACCAGATATCCAATTCTAGCATTATGCCGAATCCCATGTTCAAGACATGGACATAACACCCCCCAGTGAAAAGCCTGTACAAAGCTATACTCACACACACACACACACACACACATACACACACACACCCCGCTCTCTCTCTTTCTCTCTTAGTTGGTATAGATTCTCCCAAAGGGGCATTGGACTTCCAAAAAATCAAAGTGTTGCTATTAGAATCCACTCATAATCAAAACTTCATGTTCTAGGTATAAAGCAACACCGCCTCATTCTGTTTTGTTCCATATGGCTAACTGAGTGGTCCTTTATATCGTCATCCTTAGTTGGTCGTCATGTGGTCACTTCCCATTGTCTTCTAGTCTAAATTTAACCTATCAAGTGTGACCACTTCTCATTGTCTTCTAGTATAAGGTTAACCTATTAGTGCGAGTGGCCGCTTTCCATTCATAGTGGAAATGTTCCGTCCATAAAATTTATCTACTTTGTAAACCATAGAAGCTATTAGTCAAAGAAATGTAGAGGATGATGTCTTTTTATAGCATATCTTACAATAGTTTAGAGTAGAAGTCATTAAAAAATTTTATTAGCTTTTACAGTCTTGTGTTGGTGGTTTGGGTGATTTGAGAAGTTATGATGAGTCTATTAATTCTAATGATTTCCTTAATATGCCTCTAAATGCGTATGATTTCAGTTCTTGGATTCAGTGCCTTGATTTTTGAAAGGACTTTAATGCCACATCACGCCCCCCATAGGTTATTGTTTTACTCAACCTTTCGCTCAAAAGCTCAAAGAACACCCTTAGATGAGAGTGGAACCCTTAATGGGTATCCTGAACTCTATGTTTATAGTCCTGACAAATTTGTTAAGATAATCTGATGTACACATACCTGTCATCATTTAAGAGTGTATCACACAATCTTTCAAATCGTTTGAATGATTGTGTAAGTTACATTGAACTTTTGAAGTGCAAGATCTCAGCCTTGATTTCAAGTCGGAGAAGTTACGATGAGTCTAGCAATTCTAATGATTTCCTTAATATGCCTCTAAATGCATATGATTTCAGTTCTTGGATTCAGTGCCTCGAATTTTTGAAAGGACTTTAATGCCACATCAAGCCCCCCATAGGTTATTGTTTTACTCAACCTTTCGCTCAAAAGCTCAAAGAACACTCTTAGATGAGGGTGGAACCCTTAATGGGTATCCTGAACTCTATGTTTATAGTCCTGACAAATTTGTTATCGTTCAAATCGTTTGAATGATTGTATAAGTTACATTAAACTTTTGAAGTGCAAGATCTCGGCCTTGATTTCAAGTCGGAGAAAAGCTAGGGCTACCTCCCCCTCCTGGTAATGCTTCTTGGTTTCCAACGGGAGGGTGGAACTTGGGATCAAAGAAACCTTGGATGCCAAGATAACCAATTGAGCCAAACCCATTGGATTCCTCCTCCTAGTAATGCTTCTTGGTTTCCAAGGGGAGGCTCGAACCTGGGACCAAAAAAATTTCGGATGCCAAGCTAACCAACTGAGCCAACCCCCTAGGATCCCCCTTTGATAATGCTTCTTGGTTTCCAAGTGGAGGCTCAAACCTGGGACCAAAGAAACTTTAAACTTTGGATGCCAAGCCAACCAAAGCCAACCTCCCTCTTGATAATGTTTCTTGGTTTCCAAGGGGAGGCTCGAACCTGAGACCAAAGGAACTTTGGATGTCAAGCTAACCAATTGAGCCAACCCCCCCTCTTGATAATGCTTCTTGGTTTCCAAGGGGAGGCTCGAACCTGAGACCAAAGAAACTTTGGATGTCAAGCTAACCAACTAAGACAACCCCGTTGGGTTCCCTCTTGATAATGCTTCTTGGTTTCCAAGGAGAGGTTCGAACTTAAGACCAAAGAAACTTTGGATGTCAAGATAACCAATTGAGCCAACACCCTTAACCCCTCTTGATAATGCTTCTTGGTTTCCAAGGGAAGGCTCGAACCTGGGACCAAAGAAACTTTGGATGCCAAGCCAACCAACTGAGCCAACCCCGTTGGCCCTCCTGATAATGCTTCTTGGTTTCCAAGGGTAGGCCCTCGTGATAATGGCTTGGGAAGTCTTACAAAGACCATTGTCTCATAGAAGAGTGCCCTTCTTGGTGTGCCCATCCCCAAACCTATAAATAGCTCAAGGAAGCTCTCTCCCTACCTTCTCATTTGAAGGTATGGTGCCGCTTCTCTCCTCCTCCTCTTCCTCCTCCTTTCACTGTATTCCTAGTGCTACCACCACCGTGTTGTATGCTTCCTTCTTCTCACACCAACTCCCTCCTCCTCTGCTATTCAAACCCAGCTCTCTTCCTCTCACCCCCCTTGCGCTTCTGCCACTTTCCCTCCTTTTCTCCTCCTCTTCGCAGTTCTGGTTTTCTCAGCCTGTGCAAGCAGCAAGTGCCATGGATGTGGAGACGGAAGAGCAGCGACTTCTGAGGTTGATTTCGGTTAGCTGCCTGTACGCCAATGTTGCTCCTGAAAAGGTAGCGGAGCATTCTGAGCCCAATTTGTGTGGTGTTTTGTTGAAGTAGATTTTGAAGTGGTTAGGGGAATTGTATCTACGAATGTAAATTTCACCTAGTCGTAACACAGAAAGGGGAGGGGTTTTTATTTGTGAGTTCTGGTACCTTTATCTTGGTCCCTACACAGGAGCAGCTTTAGCAGAATGCTCTATGTATTGTAAATAATTTTTTGATTAGGGGTAGAGGGACACAATGTTTCTGAAGTGATTATATTGTTATTCCCCTCGAACAGAAATGGGTTCGTCGGAGCAGCTTCTCACTCAGAACCAGTGTAGGATTCACAAATGACAACACCTGAAAAGACAGTAGATATGATGGAATTCAAATTTCATTGGATCCGTTTAATGACAGTCTGTATAAACTAGTAGATACAGCTTATCAAATCTCACAGAGACAATCTCAGTTTGTAGAAAATGTGAGAGCAATGGTAGTGCAACAAATGGATGGTGAACACACATCCTGATACATGTACAAATCGCACCTTCCCCATTTTTTGGGCCAACCCAACTTGAATCTTGCTTTTGATTTTACGGATTGTCCTTTTAAACCATTTCCAGTAGGGTTTGAAACCCTCACCAGGGGAGGTCCTGGCCTGAGGACCTTTGGGTCTAGGATGGCAGGAGCCCAAGGGCAACACCTCAAGGCCCTTGAGCCTTCCCTTGTGCAATGCCTGTTAGGAATTAATTAGTATATTTACCTAAGTTAGTACCAATTTTGCTAGAATAGTGTAGAAATCTATTTTAACCAAGTTAGCATAGATTTCTATTGTTAAGATTTCATAATTAGCATTTCAATTCCTATTGTAGAAGGATAGCTTTTGCTTTTCATTGTGGGCAGTCTCTATAAGAGTAGATGGCGCCCACCTCCATTGTTATCTCAGTTTCCAGCTTATGAAGCATAGCTTCTTGCAGTCTCTCTTCTTCTTCAGCTTGTGGTTGATGTTTTGTGTGAGTACTAATAAGATTAGTTTACTCCGATTAGAGAATCTCTTCAATTCTAACATGGTATCAGAGCCATCTTGTTAAGATCGGGATCTACGGAAGGAAGGAGAAGATCAGCGCTGCAGGTTTACTGGTGGAGGTCACATCTAGTGGAGGTGCTATTTGGTGAAGGTTGCATCTGGTGGAGCAATATAGCAGCAGGTAAAAATGGAAACAACTCAGGAGCAGTAGGAAACTCAACATCACAAGGAGCGTCATCCTCAATAGCAGCACGTAATAAACTGACATGAAATACATCACAGGCTCGTGTAGAAGCAGGAAGCTGTAAGCGATATGTAACTGGATTAAGAACCTCCAAAATGCAATAAGGCCCATAATAACGTGGTGCAAGCTTCTCAGTAGAAGCATGGCCCTGGACAAAATGATGACGTGCAAATCGTAGGCATAGATAAACCATATCTCGAAGCTGAAACTCAACATGGCGGCGGTGACGATCAATTGAGGTCTGATAACGCTGCTGAACATGCTGTAAATGAGAACTGACCCGAGTAATAAGCTCTCGGGCACCTGATAGATTTGGGTTGAGAACTAGTTGTAAATTGGTTTAGTTTAGATTATTATCTTTCCTTATGAACTTTTTTTGGTTCTTGTATAGAAAAGATGTAAGCTTAAGTTTTTTTTTTTTTTCCTAATAGAATTACAGATTTGTATTTTTTTTAATGAGAATTATTAAAAGAAATGTGTGTTTTTATTTAAACTGATTTTTTCTTAAGTTTAGAATTGAACCCCCCCTAACTTTTACCCTCTTTGTTTTTTTTTGAAAAAAAACCAAAAAAAAAAAACAAACGAGGTTGGGTGCTGGTGCTGGTGTGCGCCTGCGGATCCACACCTAAGTACTTTTGATGATGCCCTGCAGGTACGGCTGTGAGCTGTATCTGCAGTTTGATTTTCAAGAATTTAAGTTTGGAGGGGGGTGGGCGTTATCTCTGCTGCACAGGCAGCGTGAGAGGTAGCGGTCGGGCGCGCGATTATGGGAGGGGGGAGTGGTAAGTTAGTACCTCCCCCACAAACCTTTGTACTTTAGTATGTTGGTGCGCCTCCCCACAGACCCTGTTGTCAGAAATTTATTGTAACCTTTCAAAGCTGAAAGCTATTCTTCTTTCCACTTTGGTTTGATTTGATAGGGAAGGGGAGAAGCGCGCCTCGCCAGGGCCTGTTCGTATCTTTCTTAGTTTCAAGAAAAGATGTATACCAAATTTAAAGATAAAGAAAACAAAAGTTAGCCTGAGTTTTAAATCTTTTAACTCTAATAAGTGAAACCCAAAAGAAGTTGACAAATATTAAGTTTGAACTAAAACCAAGTCATAACTTGGTGGCTGTCCTTTCTAGTTCGTACTTCTCTCCTCCTCCCTCTCTGTACCTGCAGATCTCCAAAGTCTTGGAGAGAGCTGTGGTACAAGCTGTGGGTACGTAGGAGTTGGAGATGGGAGAAGGGGCCCTAGCTAACCTTCATAATCCTTTGGAGTCCATGGGCCATGTGGCACCTTGAGGTGATACCCCATCGTGAGAAGGAGCTAGAAAGGACACCTGGGGCCTTTCCTGGCCCCACTTGTCCTTTTTGCATAAGGAAGTAGAGGAGCTTTAAGGAGGGGGTAAAGGAAGTACGTTCACTTTCCTCTACCCCATTCTCAAAGTTGCTTGTAGAATTTTTTTAGTGCTCAAGCTTATTTGTTTTCTTGAGCCCTCATTCTCTAGTTGTTAGTTTTTAACGGTTTTGATACCGTTGTTGCTTTTGCTATGGAAGAAACTCGAGCTACAAGTCTCGTCGGGACTGATATGGAGACTATGACGCGTGCAACAGCAACAAATTGTTGACATGCGCTAAACATGAAAAGGCGGAGGCCAAAATGCGGCCAATCTCGGCAAGCACTCCTCAACCCGATGTTTACCCCATAATTTTTCACTGGGGAGAAAAAGGACAGACACCAAGCTGTGGTCCTAGCTTGGTTGGATCAATGGACTTCGCATTTTTCCACGCACGATCTACCAGATAGCTCGTGGATTGCTACGACCATCATGTTTTTACGCGGCAAAGCGTACTCATGGTGGCAGGATCTTAAAGATCGAGATACGGTCCCAACTACTTGGGATGATTTCCAGGTAGCCTTTAAGGCTACCTTTATGCCGGTCCTTGACGATTTTGAATATTATCGTCGATTTGCAACTTTGCAAATGGGGACGAAAGCATTGGATGTCTACTTGCAAGACTTCCAAGAGGCAGCTTTGTGGTTTGTTAACCGCATAGACGTAGTTATCCTTAAACTGCATTTCATTTTGGGCTTGCCCAAAAGAATATCAGTTGGAGGTCTGTCGAAATCTGCCACAATCCCTTGAGGATGTTGTGCGTTTTGCTCGAATTTTCGACAATACGCACACACTGTGTTAGGGACCCAACTCCCTCGGGTCCCAAACCCAGACTTGAGACTGGACGATGATTGGGCCTGTAGACTTGATCGGTGACTCGTGAACCTGCATGGTTGCCACGTGTCATGATCCAGGAGTGCACATGGCTTGGAGTCTCTCTCCTTGGAGGTATACAAGGGGAGGAGGACTCATTTGCCATTCATTCTGTCTACCTAGGAGGAGGTGGATGGAGAGCGTGTGCACGGCCAGGATGTATTGCTAGCGTGAGGCAGGAGATGGCTGAGAGCCTAGGCGGTGGTATGGGACGCCGTCTGGGATGGAGGTCGGATCCAGCTTGATATGGTCATAGGCCAGGGCATAGTGGGTGGACCCGGATTAGGTCCTATGGCGGGGTGGAACGTGAATCATTCGGTCTCTTGTGGTTAACCGGCACCTGGAGGTTTGTAGTAAGTAAGTATGTAACATATGGTATCAGAGCCACTGCATGTTGAAAGCAGGACCTGCCACGTGGCACTGTCTAGGAAAGGACAGGTGGCGGTCCTTCCTACCCTTGTTCCGCTCAGATTCAGGAATACATCTGTTGCGATGGGCCCTCCTCAGCGTGATAAAACTTGGAAGTCTTGATCGCTGCCTGACCAACGATGCTCCTCTAGAAAACGGGTAGAAAACTGCCACGTGGCACTGTTTGGGCCCAGACAGGTGTCTACAAGCAGCGTTTTTCTATTCCGCTCTCTTTCTAATCCTTGACCAGGGAAATCGGGGCCCTCCCTGCTCACATGAAATGTTTTCTCCAGACTTGTCCCTGTATATCAGCGATGCAAGAAAAGTGAGGGGGGTGGGGGCTGTGGGCCACCTGGCGGATTGCTAGGAGAAGGCCAGAAGGCTGAGGTGGAGGCTAGGTGGCAAGGCAAGGCCACTTGGCAGTTGATAGGATGGCATGAAGAGGGAGGTATGCCTCTTCCATGCATCTGTTTTATGTGAAAGAAGGTGGAGGTGGGGGTGCATCCTTCTCTTTGCTCTCTCTTATTCCTCTTGGCAGCCATGGACAATACCATTCGGTTTGTGAAGAGACAGCAAGAGTAGCCTTGTATCTACCTTCCTTGAGTAGCTTTTGATTCTCTTCTATCATCTCTTCTTAATTCACCTCTCTTCTCTTTGTAAAAATGGAGCCTTCTCCTACCACACAGCCTACGTCCCTTGTTCTTGAGGCTATAGTATCTGCCTTTGTCTTAGACCCTGATGCTTTGATGCTAGCTATTAACAGTCTACAGCGATAGATTGTGGATATGCAAGCTAAGCACAGTCGGGATCAGCAGGACCGTACAAGACACTAATTTCTCACATCACTTGATAGTTGTTTATTACAATGGTTTTGTCTACATGGATCTAAAAATGGAGCTGAAGCAGAGATTTCATATAGGTGGTCCCAAACATCCATAGTTTTTTTCTTTATTCCCATGAACATTAAACTTTTGCATTGCCATGATGCTGAAGAGTAGCTGCCAAAAAATCTTTAGCATCTTTTGTGTCTATGAGGTACCAAAGGTTCATAAGACTGAGAGAGTACATTCAAAAACCGTAAACATCTCCAAGGAAAAATTGTAACATCTAACAACAAACTAAGAATGAAAGATACAAAGATCACTGAATAAAGGGCTATAAGAGAATTGATAACAAGATTGAGTATGATTTTGAAGATCCAAGAAAAAGGTCAATTGAGCATTTTTTTTGTATCTATATCTGTATCTATTTAAATATATAATGTTGTGTGGTGCTAGAAAAAGTGCTCAATTGACCTTTTGGAAGCTTTGCAACATACTCTTGGATCTTCAAAATCATACTCAACCATTACGAAATCATGGAAATTTCGTTATGAAAGATCTTGTTGAAGGCAACTCTTGTGATGCATACGTTCTTTGTTTTGTGACATTGATTATGCAGAATTTTTTCAGGCCAACTTCGGACTATCATCCAAGGTGGCCTTGTTAATTATGTTATACTTGAGTAGAACAACTAAGTCATTGTTTGGGCTGCAAAGGCATTACTACTTTATTGGAATGCTAGGATGCCAAAAGAGATGCTTGGGAACCCAACAATGATTTGCTTGTGTAAATGACTTGGTTATGAAGAAAACTTGAGTACAATGATGAGTACCAACCTTCACATGAGATAAAAAATTCAAGAGCTTGATCAATTTTGTGCTTTTTACATATTATGCTTGATTTTGAAAATAAGAAATCTCCTAAAATTGTCATAGCCTCAAACAAGTCATGAAAGTCTTTTAGATTATGTAAGGCAGGAATGCTAATCATTTTGATCATTAACAATGTTATGGATTTTTTCTTTTTCCATTTTGAAATTCCCTTTTTCTATTTTCTCTATGACACCCAATGCACATGGAAACAAAGGCAATTTCTATTGTAAACAGAAGTTTTGAAGTTTTGTAAACAAGCTTTATATTTTCAAACTTATAGAAGAAACAATTATGCTCAAATGTTTTTTTTAAGCTATAAGTTTGACAGTTTGTTTTGTTCCAGGTTCCCTTATTATACTCTCCTTCATACAACATAGCTTTCCTTGGACTCGAAAAATTGTAAGTCTCATAGACACATTCACATCAAATTTCAATTGTAGTGGATTGTAGCCTCGTCAATTTTTAGAAAGTGCTAATTGCTGTTTTGTATTGTCATTGTTTCCATTCTAATGCATTGTATTATTATTTGTGGACCATCCATGATAGTTGGAGTAAGATTCACCTTTGTTTATTTGTCACATTTTCCTGCCAATAGAGTGTTTCTTTATGGTTAACTGGTAGGTTGTTTTTCATGATCATATTGCCGTTTTTACATATCCTGAATTGCCTTCTTTCAGATTATTGCTTAGCTTGTCAAACTGTTTACTTCATCTATAAATGTAGTTAAACTTCAAACTTTTGTTTCTTCATTTCATAATTTTGGAAGTCTCATGTGTATTGCTGATTGGCTGGAATTGGTTGGAATGCAGCTGCAAACCTTATGCTAGTTGTTCCCTCTTGGAGGTGCATGAGTGATTGTCTTGTAGGATTTCCATGACGTTCTGTTATAGATTCACTTGTCATCTCAGCAACTTGCAGACCATCAGCAAGGCAGAGTCTAAAACCTTCATAGAGAGTCACTTTCCTGGCTATGTTCAATTTCAAATGACACATCATGATTCTGCACAACACCATATTAGATGGCTAAAAAGTTTGACCTTTGCAAGTTAGTACTTACATTATACTATTGTGATATTTTTGACTTAGCATACAGGAATCTCAAGGACTGTTGACATACTTCTACGCTTTTTCTAGAAGCCGTACAATTCAAGTAGTTTATGCCCTCTCTGATATACAAAGGGCAACCCTGCACATATTGGTGAAACAATATCCTTCTCCAGCTGTGCACTTCGATCAACTTGTTTGAGACACAAGAAAATGCATAACTACTGTTCCTTTTAAAATATTTAAAGCTTATATTCTTCTGTTGAGAAACTTGGTTAAAAGTCTTCTAGGTCAAGTCCATCACTCCAATGAATAGTTTGTGAATATTAGCAGTTCAATTTAGCTTGTTTTGGATAAGTTCTTCAATATGAAAGCTGCATGTTATGATGTAATTTCTAGATATGTGCTTTGAGCCTTTTTATTGGCAAATGCAACCACTTCATCATTCTTCCCTGATCTACTTTCAAGGTATTGTGTTTTAGTATCAAGAGTCAAGACATAGGATTATTTTGTATAAGAACTGTTTTGCTTTTGTACAGACATCCTTTCGACTCATCAAAGTGGGGACACATTCATAACATTCTGGTACGTCAGGGTGTTCTTGATTCAGGAAAGGTGGTGGAGCCACCAGAAGCAACCAGAGATGACTTACTTGTGGTAAGCTACATCTTGTTCGTTTCATGATATTCTAAAAGCTCGGGGTTTAATTTGCACAGTAGATTCTCCAGCTAAATCACGCATGCATAGGTTTCTAGTTTTTCAACAACAGTTACCGAACTAGAATTTGGAAACTATGCAACTTAATGAATGTTCAGTGCAAATACATTAGCACATTTTGACTTTTTTTTTGAAGCACTGTTAAGATTCATTTATTTTGGAACTTGAATCATTAGATGGTTCTATAGAGGCCTTTGCCAGTTTGCAAAGGCTTTGTCTTATCCCAAGGCTGCTGAAGTATAGTGGAAAAGTAATAGCGAGTTTCAGTAAGCAGGTCCACACAGACAAATATTTGCAGAGCTTGAACTGGAGCGTGAATGTGGCCAAGATTATCGAGGTTGGAAATCTTCTCCATGCTGTAGTGTGAGCAAAAAGGCTGTAAGCTTGCTTTGGATTCAATATATGATGTGGAAATGTTGTGCTCCATAATGTTAAATATGTGCTTGTTTGTATCATTGGGGCAGGTGCCGCCAGTAGCTTTACTGCCCAATTTTATGCTTAGAAATAGAGTACTGAAGCCTTTTCGAAAACAGGTAAGTCAAATTCTTCATTTTTTATTATTTTCCTTACATCTCACAATGAGCTTTTCTAGACTAGACTTCTTGCATGCTGAGTCTATTCTTTTTTGAAATATGAAATAACATGCTTCGTCTGAGCATGTGTCTAGTTATTATTATCAAGACTGGGATCGTCCCAATTCTTTGCAAGATTTGATACATTCCTTTGTTGAGTCAAGCAATTTGTACTGTTCAAGAGGATCTATCCACCCTAGTCACCTACCTGAGATCCATTTTTTGCCTCTTTGAAAGAAAACATGTATACACATTTGGCAGGTAGGTGGAACAGTACTTGCAGCCAAGCTTGCCATGGAGAAGGGTTGGGCCATTAATTTGGGAGGTGGCTTTCACCATTGTTGTTCCACCATGGGCGGTGGTTTCTGCATATATGCTGATATTTCATTGTGCATCAAGTTTGCATTTGCAAAGTTTTCCCTCTCAAGGTAAGCAATAAAATCATCCATAGAAAATAAAATAGCCCTGGTAGATATAGGAAGTTTTAGACTGGCAATTATTGAGGACATATGAACTTGACACATGAATCTAAGAAGTCATAAGAGATGTAATTGGAAGATTTAGTATGATCACATGAGTTATGAAATATTGGAAAGGTAGTCATAGTTGTGCTAAAGAAATTGCCATGTAGTCAAGGATATTTACCTCATGATATACTTGTCAGGAACTATGTTGGGATCTGAATGATCAGTGTGAAAAATCATACATACAACATATGATGAATGTGCTAGAAGTTGTGTCTATTTTATGCCCTATTGTACATTCTCCTATGCCCTCCATGGGTCTGGATTTACGTGACCTAGTTAAGTTCATTTGTACTATTATCATATTGTATGTACATGACCATGTAAAAATGAAGACATTAAACATTAACGTAAGAGAGAATGTACTGTTCAAATGACTTGGCAGGTGTATAGATCTCGGGCATCACAAAAGATGGGTGAGCAGGTGGAGGGCAGGGAGTGTGGACTAGATTGGTAGGCAACGCTGACTCAATCTTCACCTTACGTAAGACTCCATCTTATCAACAGTACCATCATTATGGCTCGAAGCACCATCGATAGGTCATCGCGCTCTCGCTTCTGAAAGAAGCTAGTAATGAGATGCTGGCTAGAATCAGTAATACTCTCTGATGGTAGCAAAGAGGCTCTCAACATAAGCATCTCTCATAGTAAAAGGCCGACACATCTGGGATCCTGATACTCCAAGAATGTACTGAGGGTAATAGGGGTGTCACGATATAAACAGTGATATCGGCCACATATATCATAGTATGTAGGAGAGAGAGAGAGAGAGAGAGAGAGAGAGAGAGAGAGAGAGAGAGAGAGAGAGAGAGAGAGAGAGAGAGAGAGAGAGAGAGAGAGAGAGAGAGAGAGAGAGGAAATCCTCTCAATCTGGACAAGAGCAGAGTGCCCTTTGCGGAGCTTAGACAGTGCAGTTGGTCTAAAAGTGAGCAATGGACCAGTAAAAAGGACACCCAAGTATTTGAAGGAATCACCAACAAATGAGGCTACTATCTCCAGTGGCTGCCCATCATAGTAGAACGTCGTGTCTCGCATATGCTATCGATTGGTGTTAAACACCATGACCTTAGTCTTACCAATGTTCACCATCAAACCCCATGTCTGGCAGAAAGTATATAAAGCGCGTCAAGGTGCTGCTGAAGCCTAGATGCTGATCTCGATAGTAGTATCACATCATCCGCATATAGTAGAATAGGGATACTCATATCTGCTAACGGACAACCATCTCCACCCTCTTCCCTAATAATCCGCTCAAGATCATCAATGTATAGAGCAAAGAGAGTAGGGGACAAAGGACATCCCTGCTTAACTTCCACTGTACTATGAATATAAGAGGACCATCCATCACCATCTCGAAAGTGAGCCAATACTCTCTCATACAATGTGATGATAGCAGCAATGATATCCTGAGAAAAGCCAAGTGATGCTAGGCTTTGAAATAAAAGGTGTCTCGGAACAGAATCAAAGGCTTTGCGGAAGTCCACAAAGCAACAATAAGCCCTCTGCTTCCTGAACTTAGCCTCCTCAATAATACATCTCAAGATGAATATTTGGTCATCCGTGGAGTAGCCAGCACGAAAACCTGCCTGTCCCATAGCATGTAACCCCATTGTCTCTGCCTGTGAGCTGATAATAGACTGCAAAACGGATCCATATAGCTTGGCCATAGTATGACTAATCATAATAGTGCGGTAGTTGTCTACATTCAAAGGATCCCTGACTTTGAGGATAGGGTGTAAAAGGTTGGTGCACCAAGATGTGGGGAGACCGAAGATGACAGATTGGTTAAAGATGTGGGAAATGTACAGGGCAGTAATGTGAGCAACTGGTTTTAGGAAGTCCATGCTTACGAGGTCAACATCGGTGGCTTTATGAGTTTGACCATTTTGAATGGCGTTTTCAACGATGGACGGGGTGAAGAGGGTGAATTCTGAAGGGCGTGGGGAAGGAGAAATGGAAAGAGAGTCTACTGTATAAAGCTTGATAGCATAATTTATCCATGACTCTATAGCAATAGGAACGGGTTTATAAGGGTTTTTAGAGAAATACGCCAAAAGAAATAGGAGGATGGGGAGGCAATAGCATCAACAAGTTTTGTCCCAAGGACTGTAGATAGTGTTACGAGCACGTAACCAGTGCCGAACCCTAGAGAACACAGGAGGTCAGATACCACAGTCAGGGTCGTGTCTAGCGTACACGACCAACAGGGCAAGAAAGTGTCAGTAGTGTGCCCCGGCACGGTCCATAGCCATGGCGGGCTTAACACAGCCTAGGGACCCTGTCGGCAGGATAGGGCCCCACGTTGGGTCCGGCACGGTCCATAGCCATGGCGGGCTTAACACAGCCTAGGGACCCTGTCAGCAGGATAGGGCCCCACGTTGGGTCCCGACATGCCGTCGGCCACGTCAGAGCCACGTGGCCGACACTTGGCAGTACGCATGCTACCAGGTCTCACACTGGGCTAGGAGGGGCTTGCTCCATATCAGGGAGTAGTGTTACAAGCACGTAACCAGTGCCGAACCCTAGAGACACAGGAGGTCAGATACCACAGTCAGGGTCATGTCCAGCGTACACAACCAACAGGGCAAGATAGTGTGAGTAGTGTGCCCTGGCACAATCCATAGCCATGGCGGGCCTAACACAGTCTAGGGACCCTGTCAGTAGGATAGGGCCCCGACGTGCCGTCGGCCACGTCAGAGCCACGTGGTCGACACTTGGCAGTACGCATGCTACCAGGCCTCACACTGGGCTAGGAGGGGCTTGCTCCATATCAGGGAGTAGGCAAGGCTGGGTGGATCAGTCAGTGTTTGCCCTACTGTGGTGTTACGATCTCTTACACTGGTATCAGAGGTCGGAAAGCTCGTTGGGTTGAGTTAATGCAAGAGTTTGATATGTCTACCAGATATAGACGGGGGAAATTCAACACAGTAGCAAATGCACTTAGTAGAATGCCTATGATAAACGAACTGAGTTTTACTTAGATTCGTAGTGAGTTACTCGAGTCCTTGAGAGGAATGCATTCTTCTTTACTATCTGGAACTTAGTCCAGAGCAGACAGTTACAGACTCCAGAACCAGTTCCCGGGGTTGGTGCCAGTTCATCCAAGAATACGGCAGCTTCCGTTGAGGATGATGAGTCCGAGTATACGTCAGATGACGTTGAGGATTTTGAGCCTGTACTACCTGTGTGGAAGACTCATATGTCTCTGCAAAAAGTAAAAAATCAGCTGAACACAGATAGGTGTCAAGATCAGCCGCTGTAGAAGCCACAATTCAGAAAACCGAATGTGACACTAGTCGGGGCTATCGGGCTGCTCCCATGCCCCAACTTCCTATTGACGCTTGGAGAAAAAGCAAGGGTTGCCATTTGTAAATACCAACCGCTATAATTTTGTCCTTGCCTCCTGAATAATAGTTTTACACTGTAACCATTGGCAGTGACTAAGGTCATCATCTATGTAAATCTGAGAGCCTCAGAGAGTACGACGTGCACAAAGAATTGTCTGTCGGTCGTCCATAGTTTTGAATTTGACAAATAATACCTTCGGATCATGCTGGAGGCGCCAAGCATACTGGATACCTGGAATTGAAAACCCCATGCGTGAAGTAAACAAAGAGGTAACCTGGTCCAGTGTTGTGCCCTCAGTAGGAAGACCCCGGAATCTTAAGTAGAGCTTTTTGTCATCCCGACCTTCTTCTTCTGCCAAGACGCCTTGTACTGTGGTATCTAAGGAGGGTGCTACAGAAGACGAAGAGGTGGTAGATGATCTCAGGATAGAAGCCCATGATTTGGTCTCACTTACTTCTTGCTCGACAGGAGGTACTTTCTTTACATGTTTCACCGTCTCATGAGGCCGCTGTTCAAGAACGGGAATCCGGGCAGTGCACTCAAGAGTGCCCTGTATCTGGCGCTCAAGTAGGGAAAGCTTACTTATGGATGCCTTAGTATCCTCAACAACAAGAGAGATATTAGGGATGATGTCCCTCTGCAAAGCACTAAGTGCAGCACGAAGGGAAGCAATTTCAGTCTGTTGAGCGTCAATCGTGGCAGTCTTAGTAAGCAAATCCGCACGAAGTTCATTGAGTTGTGAAAGAAAAGCGGCAAATTGCTTAGAAATGTACTCATTCAACGAGGAGATGTTCTCGGGAGTGGTGTGCCGCGTGTAGGTGTGGCATGTGTCTCCCATAGCAGTTGAGGACGAAGCAACAACCTGTGGCGGTGGAGCGCTGACAGAATCGGTAGGCATGATGGATGCAATTTCCAAAGTACGAAGACGTTTGCGAGAGCCTGTAGACAAACTTCTTAGCACGCTTTGTGCGCAAGACAAAGCCTGGAGGAAGGCGAAGCGAAGCCGTAGGATGATTTGCAGGAGATAGATGAGAGAGGAAGCAAAACCCTAATCAAGCGGTTTTACGAAAATGAGCGTAACTTTGTCATATGAAGTCCGATTGACCCGAAAATTGATTCAGATCAAAGGTAAGATAGAGCACTATGAAGTCGTCAGACCGTACTTGCAGTATGGTACGTATCCGTACGGATTTTACAGACCGTGAAAATTTTGAGATCAAGAAAAATCAAATTTTCAAAACTCAAACTGTTGAGGATCTATTGCAAAAGGATAGCAGCAATGAAATCTTGAGAAACAAGCTTAGAGTAGCTAAAAGTGATGCAAGAAAGTTTCATGCACAGAAAAGGTAGATCTAGCCACAAAGAAATCTAGAAAGAAGTGAGATCTGCATGGAGATGGAAGCAGTGAGGAGATGATGGCTGCGTGGAGATGGAGAAGGTGATGGAGATGGTGATGATGATGGAGAGAGAGAGAGAGAGAGAGAGAGAGAGAGAGAGAGAGAGAGAGAGAGAAAGAAAGAAAGCTTTATTAATGTCTTTTCCATGCCAAAAGGCGTATAAGACGAACAAGCTTATCAGATAAAGTGGAACCAAGATGGAGCAATGCCGTCAAACAACATAACGAAAACCAAACTAACTAAGAAGAGGATAATGTAGGTTTAATATCTACAAAACGAATGATACCGTCTCTGTAGATCAATCGCTTTCCATTCGTTATAGCCTCCTGTTTTGATTTTTTCCATTCTTGAACCTGAATGTAAGTAAGATCTTCATCCAGGTATATCGTGGTACCCCGCAATGTACATCTCTTCCTTAGCACTTCATGACGACCAGTTGCAGATGCAAAACGTAAGATAAGAGTACCCGGATCTTTCTTAGGCCGCTTGTGGTGGTGTCGAAGACTCTCTTCAAGAAACTTTTTAGCTTCACCAACAACATCATGGGAGTTCGTAATACCTCTGACTCGGACATTAAGAGCCTTTCGCTCTTGCAAACGGCTCTTGGTGAACGTAGCTGAGATAAATGAAGGTGGAGGTGGTGGAACAACAATATTAGGACCTTTAAGCACATCTGCCCAGGATCAGATAGCGGTATGATGTTGTTCCACTTGACTTTCAAGCTGTTGGATCTTAGCGGAAGTAGTCGAGTGAGAGGAAGCTTCGATTTTGATAACTGCAACTTCTTTCTTGAGATCATCAATAGATGAATCTAGTTTTTGAAAGTTTTACTTGATGGTTGTTGAGATATTCATAGGAACGTAACTGATCTGCACGAATGACGGAGATCATAAAGACTGGAGGTAGAACTGATTCCTCTTTAGGGGTATTCGGGGTCAAAGGATCGGCTATAATGGATTCACTTTTAGCAAGAATAGGATTTGACGGAGAGATAGGGATTGCAACTAGAATAGAAGGTGAAGGTGAAGGTGGATCTGAAATGGAAGAGGAAGGTGAGGTGGATGAAGAAGACGAAGCAACGTTGGAAGGAAGGGCAAGAGCCCCTTTACGGCGAGGCATCTAGAAGTTGGAACGTTGCTGGTCCGTTTAGCAGTCAGCAAGAAATCCGCTCAGGTGTAGGGCCAGATCTGCAAGTCGTAGGGCGTGGAAGTAGATCCAAGGTGGGGCAGGATTGTTGGAGCAGAAGGCAGTTATTGGCTTCCGCTCAAAGAGAGTTGAAGATCCGCTCAGGTGTAGGGGCAAGTAGTAGAGCGTGGAAGTAGATCCAAGGATCGTTGGTGGGGCAGGATCGTTGGAGCAGAAGGCAGCTATGGAGCCATCGCTGGAGCAGCTAGGAAGCGCCATCGCTAGAACGATGTGGAATGGGACAGATCGCTGGAGCCATTCAAACTTCCATTGGCTTCCGCTATAGAGAGAGAGAGAGAGAATTAGAATTAGAATTATTATTATTAACGTCTTTTGGTGCCCAGGGGCACATAAGACAAAAGAGAGTACAAAATGTGAGAAGCATTGTCCGCATAAGGACTTATTTACCAATGAAAAGACAGTAAAACTAAAACTAAAATATCGATCTCTCTGTCTCTAAGAGAAAAAGTATCCAAGCTTGACCACCAGCTGGTGAGGGTACAAAGCAAGAGCTTAACCACCTGCTCCGCGGAGGAAACTAGCTACGAGCAAGCCGAAAGTAATGAGTGATGGTAGTAGTGGGTCGTGATGTAGGCTGGTGGGAGGCGTATGAAGATCTAGTAGCACTGGATCGAGCCGAAACTCTCTGTGTCTTCGATCTTCGGACGGGGACGTCAAAATCCGCAACCGAAATATCCACTCTGTCTTGCTTCTGGAAGAACTGAGTAATGTGAGCCTGACTGGAATCCATATCTGAGAGCGTAGGTAGAAGTGAAGCTCGTAAAATATACATCTCTCTCAAAAGAAGACCCACACATCTAGCATCTGGATACTCGAGGAAGGAGCTCAACGTGAGGGGAATATCTCGGTATAAACAATGGTATCGTCCTCTAATCTCATAGTATACTGGGCAGCGAAAGATGAAATGAAACTCATCTTCCACCTCCTGAAGAGAACAAAGCTGAACTGCAATCTGGGAGTGTCTGTGTATCTACCTGTCTCGATAGCAAGCTGATGAGAAGAGACTCGAAGCTGTCCTATACGATATCTCAGACCAAAAGATAGCGTCTGTGTAAGATAAACTGGAAGAATAGGCAAGCCCGAAACGTCCAGCCGTAAAAGATGTGTGCCATAATAATGTAGCTTGAC
Organism: Diphasiastrum complanatum; assembly: GCA_029204225.1. NCBI lineage: Eukaryota > Viridiplantae > Streptophyta > Lycopodiopsida > Lycopodiales > Lycopodiaceae > Diphasiastrum > Diphasiastrum complanatum. Next base: position 18,354,914 of record CM055107.1, on the reverse strand, counting down.
CCTATCTGGATCAGGATGTGACCATATAGTGCGTATGTAGCTCCGGTAGATCTGCTGTCTGATATAAGCATGGGTTCCATTCGGAAGATCAAGTGCGGATAAACCCCAAGTCTGAAGAAGGGCTGAGACACTGCGATACCAAGAGTGCTTGGCTCCCTGATCTGCAATGGTACAAGATGAAGTGAGAGCAGCAACAATGTATCTGGAGGTATCTAGATCTGATACCCTGTGAAGAAAGGTGATGATCTGAAACATAGCACCAACAACTAATGGAGGAGAAGCAAACTCGGCTAGTATGATATCATGTGGTACTGAGGGCTTAGCCCGGATTATCCTACTGAGCATGAGAATCTGGATACGAGTAAGATCTCTCCATGTATCGCGTGATAAATCAGGGCACCAAGTCTCAGCCGAATATAGCACAACTGGGGAGACAGTAGCAGAAAATAGTAGGCATCTGGTAGCAGGATCCTGCACATAATAAGTAGAGCAAAATCTCTCCATATGCACAAGAGCGGTATGCCCCTTGCGGAGCCTGGCGGTGGCTGCTGGTCGAAAAGTGAGTAGCGGACCAGAGAAAAGAACTCCCAAATAGGTGTAGGAGGTCACGATCTCAATCGGTAGCCCGTCATAATAGAAAATCACATCTCTCATATGCTGTCTGTTGGTGTTAAACACCATAATCTTAGTCTTCTTAAGGTTAACCGTCAATCCCCAACGCTGGCAAAAGTGATGTAAAGCAGAAAGGTGACTCTGTAAACCAGCTGCAGAGGATGAGAGGAGAACCACATCATCAGCGTACAAGAGAATGGGGATAATAATGTCTGCTAGGGGACAGCCCTCTCCACCTTCCTCGCGAATAATCCGCTCGAGGTCATCTATATATAGTGCAAAAAGAGTGGGTGATAAGGGGCAACCCTGCTTCACCCCAATGGTAGAATGTATCTGTGAGGACCAGCCACTACCATCTCTGAAACGTGCTAAGACTCGCTCATATAAAGTAATGATCGCAGCAATAGTATCCTCTGAAAAGCCAAGTGAAGACAGTCTCTGGAAAAGAAGATGTCGTGGAACAGAGTCAAAAGCTTTGCGAAAATCCACAAAGCAACAGTAAATTCTCTGTTTCCGATGTCGAGCCTCCTCAATAATGCATCTCAAAATGAAGATCTGGTCTGAAGTAGAATATCCCGGTCTGAAACCAGCTTGACCCATAGCGTGTAAACCCTCAGTTTCAGCAAAAGATCCAGTGACTGTCTGTAGTATAGAGCCATATATCTTAGCTAGAGTGTGGCCAATCATAATGGTGCGGTAGTTTCCTACATTCATGGGATCACCTGCCTTGAGGATGGGGTGAAGGATATTAGTACACCAAGCCGTAGGAAAACCAGAAGTAACAGCTGTGTTAAAAACATGAGCAATGTAAGGGGAGATGAGATGTGCTACGGGCTTTAGGAAGTCTACACTTAAGGAGTCATAGTCAGTGGCTTTATTTAGTTTGGCATGTTTAATGGCGTTTTCAACCATGTCAGGGGTGAAAAGTGAGCAGTGGTCAGGTCTCGGTGAGAGTGAGGTAGGAGGAGAGTCCGTGGTATATAACTCCGTGGCATACTCGATCCAGGATTCGATGGCTATGGGGGCCAATGTTGAAGAGTGTCTGGTGAAATGTTTCCAGAAAAAAGAGGAGGAGGGTGAATCTAAAGAGTTGATCATTTTTTGGCAGAGTGATTGTAGGTACTTGATCTTCTTTGTTCTGGTGGTTCTATGATATTCTTTCTGGCATTGTTTGAGTGTGGCAGGGGAGTGTGACCTGGCATATGTCACATGATTGTGAAGAGAGCGGCATTCTGCATCATACCATCTGTTGTGAACACTTCTGTGAGATGATGTCGTTTTGGTGGGGAAGGATGAGGAAGCAGCAGCTAAGAGGGATGTAGAGAGAAAAGTGGCTTGCTGGTCAATTGGTGCCATGAACGGGAAGTTAGCGAGTAGTTGGGATAAGATTGTGGTGTAATTAGTGAATCCAGATTGGGTGAAAGGAATACGTTTATGAGTGGGAAGAGAGCAAGAAATTTGCAAAGAAGAGGTTATGTGACCAAGTGAGATGTGTAAGAGTGAGTGATCGGAAATGGTAGGGGGTGTGATGGAGAAATCAGAAATGTGAGAGATCAAAGCAGGTGATCCAATGAAGTAGTCGACCACACTATGTCCTCCACCATGAGGATAGCATGTATATGCTGATGAGGAAGGCCACTGTGTGAGGCCATTCAAAATGGCAAGAGCGTGTGTCTCTGCTAGAGTGATCAACTGCTCCCCGAAAGATGTAGCTGGAGTGTCTGCATCCTGTGATACCCGGTCTAGCCCCATATCCAAAGGGTAAAGCCTGAGAAGATCCGTAGCTGCATGAAATTCGGTTTGTCTAGAGCTTGTGCGGGCGTTGAAATCACCTGCTAGTAAAATGGAACCCTGCTGAGAAAAGATAGCAATATCATCTGAGAGAGCCTGAAAAGGGTCCCCGCCAAACTCAGCAAACACTGAGGTCTGTGGAGCAAAATAGCATACAGCTATATAGATGTCCTGAGGTAATCCCAATAGTGAGCCAATAATGTGTAACCAAATATAGCGAGCGTATGGATCTTGTTTAACCATCTGAACTGTGGTGTCTCTGTATAAACAAGCTACTCCTCCAGATCCTCGACAAGTTTTTCCCCTAACAAATGGACGAAAAGCAGATGCCAAGAGTACTCCTGTATATTTGGAAGAGGATGATATAAGGACTCATGAGTTTCAGCCAACAACAAAATGTCGCATTTTCTAATAAAATCAGCAAAGTCTCCGGCTGATGACGAAGATAAAAAACCATTACAATTCCAGAAGCCAAGTCTCAAATTGGTAGGGGATCTCGGGTAGCTTCTATATCCGGGGGCCCCTAGTTCCTATTGTGGAAGGTCGAAAAATCTCGGTTTCCCGTCAATAAAAACAACCCTTTGCCCTTTCTCTTTCGCTTCAAGGATAATCTTTTTTCTTGCCAACCATTGAGTATTTGTTAAGTCATCATCCATATAAATGAAAGTACCTTTAAGCTTTGCCCTAAGCCGAAGGGCAGCATTGCGTTGTGAAAGCGAGCGGAACTTGATAAACAAAACATTGTCATCAAATTTACTGCGCCAAGCAGTATCAAAACCGTCAGCCACATGAGATAACTTGGAAATGAGCAAATCCGTAGCTTCTTCAAACGGTTTTCCACCATTGGCAATGCCTCTTACTCTAATGTTAAAGGCTTTTTTGGCCCTTCTGGCTTGTTCACCCAAAACTGTCTCCAAATCGTTTTCCTTCGGAAAAGATGAAATCTGAGAGTGATTACCTTGCTTAAGGATCGATGTCGTTTCTTCAACCTGTTTTGCGAGTGATGAGAGTTTGCTGCCCATATCATCCGGTTTGAAAAGTGCTGCCCACGTTTTCGTCTCCTCGACTTGTTTCTCCAAGCTATTGATCTTGTTGGAAGTCTCCTCCAAGGCACTTTTTTCTGCAATTCGTTGCTTAAGATATATATTTTCTTGCTCAAGCTGCTCCACACGTTCCGAGACACCAAAAAGATCCTTAGCTAACTTGCTATTTTCAGCTTCAAAGAGGTGTAGTTGTTTCTTAAGTCCAAGAATTTCTTGCCGGATAAAACTAAGATCATAAGCAAAAAGACTTTCGGTAGGTTTGGAAGGAGTGTAGTCAATGGCAGCCATGTTGATAGTTTCTGTCACCGAAGACGGCTCCTCCATCACTACCGGTGATGGGGGGGTGTCCAACAGGGAGGGGGGTGTAAGAACACCCTCCTTTTTCTTAGGTGCCATAGGAGGCGGTAAGCAGATGGAGGACCAGCGCAGGGCAGCGTAGGGCAGGTGCGAAGGTCAGCACTGCAGCGCCAGCAGGGCGGACAGCAGCGCCAGCAGGGCGGGTGGGCGCGCAAGAGAGAGAGAAGGCAGCAGCGCTAGCAGGGCGGGCAGCGCACCAGTAGGGCGGGCAGCGCACCAGCAGGCGGGCAGCGCACCAGCAAGCGGGCAGCGCACCAGCAGAGCGGCGAGAGAGAGAGAGAGGGGCAGGGGTAGCGAGAGAGAGAGAGAGAGAGAGAGAGAGAGAGAGAGAGAGAGAGAGAGAGAGAGAGAGAGAGAGAGAGAGAGAGAGAGAAAGCTTTATTAATGTCTTTTGATGCCAAAAAGCATATAAGATAGAGTAGTACATCTCAAGTGTGTAGTAGTCATGGAGCATAGTAATTCCACAAACAGGTAAAGAAACATAATCTGAAATAGAAATGCAAGCTGAAATACATAATGTCTAACACTAATGATAGCCAAGAGAGAGCATTGTATGTGATATCAGCTAAGACCATTGAAGAAGTCTGTGATACGAGGCCCCGAAGATGATACTGTAGTAGAGGATGGGCGCTAATGTCGTCTGTGACGCCTCTGTGGATGCTGACTCTGTGCAGTATGGGACCTCTGAGGGCAAACTCTCCTAGTAACCGAAAGTGCTCGAACCATGGTAATACCTGAGGTCAAGTATTGTATCTGATCTCGATGAGCTAGATCAATGTCGATGTCATCGTCTGAGACTGAAACTGGTCAAGGACGACGATTAGTGAAAAAGTCCGTAATCTGAGGCTGTGTATCACTATCCACTGAAGCACGGGCTCTTCGTAACAAGGACATCTTGTATATCATAAGGGCGACACACCTAGGATCCACATGAGTGATAAGAGAACGTAAGGTGGATGCATCTCTGAAAAGACAATGGTAACGTCCCCGGATCTCATAATAGGCCGAACATCTGAAAAGGAAATGCTCCTTCAACTCAATTTCTCCCAAGGAACACATCTGACATAATCTGTCCTCATGTGGAGTACCCTGGTAACGACCAGTCTCAATAGCAAGCTGGTGGGAAGAAACCCGAAACTGTCCAAGAGTAAACTGTAAACAATGTGAGAGTCCATAGTCAAGATAGTGTGTCTGTATAGGAAAACATGCTCCATCAAGCTCTAGAAAATGTGTCCGATAGAAATCTGATTTGACACTTAACTGCCCCTGCCAAGTATGTTGGATATAAGCCCGATAAATGAAATGTCTAGCACTCATGAGTGCCTGCTGGGAGATCAAAAACTGAAATACCAAGTGAGCTCAAGAGGTGTGCAGCCTGAGAGTACCATGAGAAATGGACTCTACTATCATAGAGTAGCCTCGAGGATGTGACTGCAAGGTAGGAATATTTGTCAGAAGGGAGAGCCAATACTCTATGGATATATATAATGAGCCTAAAAAGGGCATCAACTAAAATAGGAGGAACAACAAACTTAGCAATGATAATCTGGTGTGGAACTGAGGACTTAGCCCTAATCATCCGAGAGAGCATAGAGGTGTGGAGTCGAGACATACGAGACCAATCCGAGGAGGTCAAACCTGCACACCAAACCTCTACCGCATATAAAGCTGTAGGAGTGACCATGGTGTCAAAGAGACGACAGTTACTGGGAGCATCATGAATATAACTCCTGAAACAAAGTCTCTCAAGCCAAGACCCTTCCCAAGTCGATCTGAGGCTGCCTGCCGCATACTGAAAATCGGACCACTGAATAGCACACCCAAATAAGTGTAAGATGAAACAATCTCCAAGGGCTGACCATCAAGGAAAATCTCCTGACGAGTAAATTATATAAAGTGCTGGCATACTCAGTCCAGATATGGAGATCAGTCAATGGGGGGGGGGTTGGAGAACGAGGGGTAAAGGCGCACCAAAAAGCACCAGGGGTGCACCCAGTCTTCCATGTCAGTAGATTGAAGAGAGTGCTCAGGGACGGAGAGCAGGTGATTTCCCAACAGGTACCCTTCGAGGAATTGAGGTCTTTGCCACATGAGCCAGAAGAAATTCTGGATACACGGGATCGTAGGTCGAGGCATACGATCTACAAGGAGTATCTCGTGAAGTGGAAGGATCAGACAGCCGAGGAGGCTACCTGGGAGAGAGCCGATGCTCTTCGAAAGAGATATCGTACCTTCCTTACCGAAGAAGTAACTTTCAAGGCCGAAAGCTTTTAAGGGGGAAGAGTGTTAGGGCATCAGTAGTACTGTAAGGAGTAGCCTTCCATGCCGGCCAGTTGTCATCACTAGTTAGGAGGGTTCCAGGGGACACGGCTAGTGGACCCGCAGTGCTACCAGTATAACTGGTAGCCGAGGGGTCAGGTACACAGTTAAGGCCACGTAGTACCCCGAGTCTAATAATGGGCCCAGTGGGGTCCGAGGGGTCAGTGGGTACAGGTGACTACCTAGCCATGTGGGCGAGCCCGGGATAGCAACTAGTAAGTGGCAAGCTCATGGAGAGGCCAACTAGGCAGGTACCCAGCCCTTTGGGACTAAGAGTGTGTGGGAGGAGGGTCGAGCTACTCAGTTTCAGATTTTCCCTTTGCTTCCTGACTTTCTCTCTCTAGCGTGATCTTGCTAGAAGGCTGTTATATCTTACAGTTACCTCCCCCACGCTTACGTGGAGCCATGAAACGATGGTGATTGTCCTGCTCAGATATCCGCACGCTCAGACCATCGCGCTCAGATCCAGCACGCTCAGATCCATCCCGCTCAGAGAGAGAGAGGGAGGAGTGGGAAAACAGAAGTTGCAAGGTTGAGGTTTGAGAGAGAGAGAGAGAGAGAGAGAGAGAGATAATGTATTTTCCATGCCGAAAGGCATATAGGATGAACAACTACATGTCAAGTATGTGGTACAATTGGAAGAATATGAAAATTTCTAGACAATAAAGCAAAACAAGATAGGTATATCTACTAAATCAAAGTACATCTAGTACAAGAGCATAAGACAAATGTCAACGTAAGCATTATTCATGAGAGAGTGAGTGAGTGACTCATTTGTTCACTCATGAAGCAACAAGTTGGTATATCACGCTTTAGGTTGGACTGTATAATGTACTCATATTTTGTTGAGCACATTAAGCTAATTCACATTCTTGTAGCAAGCTTTGAGATGGGTGCTTATGATTCATTATTGCTTGACAGGTAATTATGGTTGGAACATGAGGCTAGCTACTTGATTTTCACTCATAAAGAGATCTTTTATTTCATGTAAAGTGCTCAGTCTGTTGGTTTACAATTAATTTCAGATTGATATTCCACATAGTGCTAGAAAAATGTCTTATATGTGAGACCTGTGGGTAACTAGTCCATCAGAATGTGAAACCACACCCAAATTGTGTTTTTATTATTTTGGTTTTCTCCCAATATGGTGGCCGTCCTTAACTGAATGTCAAACTACACTCTATGTTGCAAATTGGTGTCTCTTCACTTATGTTTAACAGGAAGTTATAGGCTTTGTATTTTAGTTTGATATTTGTAGATTGCAGCCAAAATCATCAACACTCATCAGTTTACCTTGGTCCTGACTATTCTTATTATCTGGTGCATTCAAGTTTGCGGATGGATTGAGTGATATTATTGATTGATGGAATTTTCCCATCTATCGTTTCCTCTGTGCCTGCTCAGGGTGATGATAGTTGACCTTGATGCACATCAAGGAAATGGACATGAAAGAGATTTTTCTGCGGATGGTAAGTCCTCATTTTTCAATGCCAGGGGGAGACCTGTTTAAACTTTCTAAGCGACTATAGATGTGGCGCTTATTAATAGCTATAACCCTTGCACTCTGATGACTTTAATGTAGGATCTTGGTCTTTATCAACTTTTTGGCTGTTTACGACTTTTCTAGCTCTGAAACTTCCATGGAAATTTTACTTTCCAGATCGTGTATACATATTCGACATGTACAACCGCGATATTTATCCACAGGTAATTGCTGTGTCTTGCTGATGGATATGTTTCATAATGTTGGGCTCGCGGTAAAATAGTTACCCAGTTAGCTGTCATTTAGGAAAGTTTCTTTTCAGATATAATAGGCTACTACTAGTTTGATAACTCAGTGCTTCATTTGTTGTTGTTCTAATGATGGATGATATGCAATGTGATTTCAGGATTTTGAGGCAAGAAGGTGGATCAATAAACGAGTTGAACTTCGAGTAAGTAGTCTACATTGAGTGATATGATGTAGCTTAAAGCATTTCAAAAGGCTTCAAACATGATCAATTGTAAATATAGATTTCAATTAGATGTTTGCCATTTTTTCATATGTATGGGTTTTTCACTTTAGCTTTCATGTAATAGTTTGGCCAGTCAAGGAGTTTGCTGTAGATGTAACTCTTCTAGCAGTGCTAGTGGATACTGGTTAGCTTGATGTTCTTGAAACAGTTGAAGTCACTAAAGAAAATAGATAATATCCAACAGGTGCTAGTCAAAAGGGCAATCCTGTGTTTTCTCAAAGTCAAATCTTAACTTCTTAAGTGGGTCGTGTATACAACTATTTTTGGGTGCTTTTGGTGTGTCAAAATGAGTCAATCACCGTGTCAGTTCTGATTTGTTTGTCTCTGTCCATCTTCAGTGAATTCTGTCATCCAGATCAGAGGGCTGTCAAGATCCTTGCAGCATTGGTGATTCGTTCCTTTCTGGACCTTAGGCAATCCATAGATGTGACATTTTTCCCCAACATATCAAAGTGGAGTTCACAACTCTAAAATTTTTGCAGTGAATGATTTCCATAGTCAGTTTGATATCAACTTTCAGTTTGATTCTCAATCAATCTACTAATTATACATCGATTTTAGAGTTATGGAATCAAGTTTGAATATTTCTCTTGTAGAGAAAATTAGATGGAAGTAATCTCCATATGTGGAGATCCAAGTTGAGGATGATGTTTTTAGCACAGAATTTGTGGGAAGTGTTGAACTTAATGAAACTTTGGATCGCCATAGTCCAAGGCCTGGATCGTGCATGAGAGCAAGAGAGAATAGGTACTTGGGGTGCCTGAGCATGGAAACACCCTAGGTCCCCTTCCCAAAAAATTGAGATTCAAAATTTGGGATTGTAATGGGATCCATTCTTCTTCTGCTGCTGGTGATTTTTGGTAATCATGGTGATATGTTACTATTCTTGGAGACTCATGAGAGCCATGAGAGAGGTTCACCTGAGTTCCCTGGTTTCGGTTGGTTTTTTGCATTTAGGGCAGAGACTCGTTCAGCAAGTGATGGAGGCTCAAGCAGAGTTTCATGCTTATACATGGGCCGACTCTTGGGCTCATTAGCCATGAAAATCGTGCTTGTTATATCTGGATTCGTATTATTGGACAAAGGATCGGTTTTGATAGGGATATTTGCATAGCTCTATGTTATTTTCCTCCTGAGACTTCTTCTTTTATTGAGCGTGTTGATTGTCCTTATGCTGACCTTTCCCTAGATATTATTAGCATGGTGTTTTTGATCTACTTCACATTCATGCTATTGATACTGAGGATTTGGGTATTACCAGTTCTTTTGATGATGACATGGGTCTTGTTACGTCTTATGGTGAACACTTACATCAATGTGCCATGATCCCTAGCCCTTGAGGCCTCATCAAAATGAGACCCCTGGCTTTGATCCTTGCTCTCCTCAGTCTCCTTGGTAGAGCTATTGAAGCTGCCCTTTGAATGCTGTTGAAAAGCAGTGGCAGTCTAAGTCCGTCGTGATGCAGCTCGAGTCACAAGTCTTGCACATAGAGATTTGCAGCTATCAGAAAGTACCCATTGCCCAAAATTGAAGACTCAAGACCCAGGAGGTGACCTAGATAGTAGAATCTAGATAGTACAATCTTGAAAGTTGATTAAAATACAAGACTCAAGTAATTAAATTCCAATTACCCAGCCAGGGTCAACAAACCTACCCGACGTACAACAAACTGGTGATGCAAGAGTGTATATATATATATATATATATATATACTAGTAAAGAGTGCCCGCCATTGACAGGCAATGGACGGCCGATGGTCGTTGACGGGTGGCCGATGGTCGTTGATGGGTGGCCGATGGTCGCTGATGGTTGTTGACGGGTGTGGCCGATGTATGTGTGTGTATGTACGTGAGTGCATGTGTTATCTGTGTATGTGGATTTGTGTGTATGATTTGTGCTTGATGGTGTGTGTGATTTATGTGGTCAATGGTGTGTGTGTGTGTGTGTGTGTATGAAATGTGCGTGTGTGTATGCATGTGTGATTTATGTGGCCGATGGTGTGTGCATGTGCATTTCTCTGTGTATACTGAACTGCTTGGAGCCCGATTTGTTGATGTGGGCTCGTCTCGATGTGCAGCACTGGATGGAACAGACGACATGCATGACGGAGCCCGTTGCAATACTGGACCACTTCTTGAAAATGCCAAAAAGTAAACGACCGACTTTATCAGCACAACAAGCAGGTTGTTGCAAGTATGGGTAAAGCTAGATACCAGTGATGAAAAAAGAGATTGAAGTCTCTCGGAGACACTAATCTCAATGATTCAAGATGCCCAGTTCTTGGTGAGCCCTAAAATAGTGTGCAATTGAAAAATGAACACCATTCATTCGACCTTCCATCATATGAATGCATTTTATAGCTCTCAAAGATGACAATACTTGAGGTGATGTAACAGTTTGACCAAGGTTACCAAAAGCAAAAAACTTGTCTTTCAAATGAGAAACGGGGTTGGATCAAAACCAAAAGATCGCATGTGTCAGGATTTTAGAGGTAGATTGTCACATCCATTCCTGGCAAGGTACTACAGGAGGAAAGGATGGGACATATTGATCAAGCAAACTCGTACATCAAGAGAATAAAAAACTACAGAGTTGGGAAGAAAGAAAAAGGAAGAACTCTAGAGGTAAGAACAAAGAAAAACTTCGTGTCAAATTTCCATTTCAATTTGAATAAACAAAAAAATGTCTAGTTTTAGATATTCAACTTCTGCTATTTCCCACAGTCGTTGCAAGGATGAGATTGGCAAATATATTCTTCAATAGAGCATGGATGCTAGACGGAGAAAGGAACTTTGGGTAAAACTTTCTGTTCATGATCTATGGGTAAAATTTTGGTAATTCAAAATAAATACGAAAGCCATATAATAAATCTTAGTGCGGTTCTACTCATTGATGATGTTTTTTTAGGTGGATTGACAGGAAAAGGGGAGAACATATGGGGTGGGCGGAGTGCGGGTGTGCTCCCTAATGGTTAAAAGCAAGTTGTTTGGGCAAGAGGCCGATGGTTTAAGTGCTCAGGGGAGATGGGTGGGTGAGTTTTGCCATGTGACAAAAAAGGGCGAGGGAGTGTTAAAAAAAGATATGCTCTTGCCCTTAAAAGCCTTAGTTTTTTTTTTTTTTTGGGGGGGGGGAGAATTTCTTTCTGGATGGGGACTTTTTTTTGTCTCCTTTTTAAAAAAAGAAAACTTAATTTATGGGGAGCCAAAAAGCCCCTTCACTGTTTTTGTTTTATGGAGAGTGGGGGTTCACATTTTTAAGTTGATTTACATTCATATTTTTTTATGAGAGGCTTACATTTAAGAAAAAGTGTATGTGTGTGTGTGTGCGTGCGTGGGGGAGGGGGAGTAAATATTGATATATTTACTTTTAGTGGAATGGAGGCATCCCTTGTTTATATATCTACACACACACATTTTAACCTTCTTCATTTTTTTTAGGGGCATGGAGGGACCTCCCTCCTTCTATGGGTGGTTGGTCGGCCTGTGGAGAGAGAGAGAGAGAGAAAGAGAAGTGAGGCCCGTGGGAAAGAGAGAAGGAGAAAAAAGGACTCTACACACACACACAACGAACACGCGCACACGCACACACACATAGGCGCACGCACACACACATAGGCGCACACACACACGCGTGCGTGCGCGCGCGCACACACACACACTCACTCACACGTGTGTGTGTGCATGCACGTGTGTTCCAAATCCCCCCTCCCCCACTATTTTTCTCTTTTTATTGTCTCTTTTACTCCTCTCACCCCATCCCCCTCCTTTTTTTTTAACTGTGCATGTTTTGGCCCATGGATAAAAGCTTGTGGGTAACGATTTAGGAGTTAAAGCTAGTGAGTTTGGGCTTGTGGTTAAACATTCGTGAAAATGGCAGGCCAAGATAGAAATTTGAAGGATTGAAAAAAAAAAAGAACCAGTTTAAGGTAGTCAAGAAAATTTTTATGTTCATGATTTATGGGTAAAACTTTGATAAATTTAAAATAAATAAGAAAGCCAAGTAATAAAGATTATTGGCTAAAGTTTAAAGCACATTGAAGTGTGTGTACATGCATCCTCCTCCCCAAGTTTTTTAGTTAGAAAAAGCTCATGCATGGGTGAGGGGAGGAGGATGCATGGGTGCACCCATACACATGCGCAAAACCGTACATAAGTTTTAATATATATATATATATATATATATATATATATAGATATTATCCTTCTCCTCTGACCTTGGTGGTAAATCATGAACCTTGGCGATGTTAATCTCATCAGGGTTTACCTAAAATTTAAACAATTCACATATCCATGACTAGTCATTCACTCATGTCATATGTGACGCAAATTCACAAATTACAACAAAGTTCAAACTAGTCAACTTTCAATTCTCAAGACTTCAAGTAACAAGATTCAAGTGATAAGTTTCAACACTCAGCACTCAAGTTCAAGTTCAAGTAGTTCAAGCTCAAGCCTCACATACAAAGTTCAAACAATTATTTGCATGGGTTATTTGGCCTCCCTCATATTATCTAAAAGGCATAGGTTTGAATGCACAAACACTAGCCTTTCTAATTGCTTTGTGGAGAGTCTGTTTCTCTTCTTGGTGTGAATGAGGGATCATCAATCATCAATGCATCAAAAATTCCTTCAAGGCAAGAATTCAGATCTAGATAAGGCTTAAGGTAGCTGCTAACTTCTAAACCTTTAAATCCAAACCCATATTCTACAAAATGAGACATTTATCATCAAGAATCAAGATTCAAAGTTCAAACCTCTTGGGAGCAGGTCTAAGGATCTGCCAATTTTTGAACCCTCTATAAATTGTGAGGACCTTTGGTTTCTTGGTGACAAACCTCACCAACAATTATGCAGTATCAAGGACATCTTTCACCCAAGGAAGAGTTGGACAAAAGCAAAACATGTATGAGTCATGACGAAAAGCAAAGAAAAACTAGTTACTAGGTCCAAGGAGATGCTTATGCTTGAGAATTGAGAGCATAAGGGTCTCAACTCCTCTGTGACCAATCAACACTCACGACATGTAAAAACTTAAAGTTCAATGCAGATGCGGGAATTTTAGAAATTACTAATAACCAGTAAGTTTGTAAATAGTTACTACTAAGTAGGATATACCTGCAATTTCCTCAATCAATAGGTCGAGCTGTGTGCAGCGCATGGAGTCCAAAAGATAGTGGGACAATTCTCCATCACCAAATCCCCCATGGCTTTGGAATTTGCTGCATTGTCAGTAATGACTTGCACGACATTTTGAGGCCCCACCTCCTCGATCGCTTGTGCGATGTGTGCCTGCTTCAATTAAGTTTATTGTTGCATGGCTCTATTATTTTCATCCATAGGCACCCAATTTTGTGTAAACATTTGCCAGAATGCCTCCCATGTGGTTGGAACTAGGCAATCCTTTTCCACCTTCCTCCCCCACCTTTGTGCTTACTCTTGAAAATGGTCTGTGGCTTCAGCAATCGTCTCAATCTCATCATCTATGCCACACATTTGAAATGCTTTCTTTTGCTTATGTAACCACTGTTTCACAACATCTGTATCCTCATAGATACTGCTTCTGTGAACTTAGGCGGCTTTAAATCCTTGATAGCTTGTAACTTGCACTTCTTGCCAAATTCACGTCTCTCTCACTTGAGCTAGGTTCACCACCCAAATTACCAGTGCCAATAACTCTTTCAGGGATATAACTAGGCATCAACTTCTCCAGACTGAAGGGTGACTTAGCCATTTACAATTAATAGTTGCAATTTACAATTTACAATAGGCAAGGAATTTAAAGTACATGTGATTGAGTACCTCATGGGATCACCCTCTTTTATCCCTTACATATCTGACTTTCATATCTTTGCTACCACTTTATTTAACCACTCATGCCTTTCCTTTTGTGTTGGTCGCATTTCTCATCATGTACCTACTTTTATCCCTAAGCGTGCACTTTGATCATGCTTTTATTTGGGCCCTAGCCACTGGAAGCTTCCTTTTAGGGCTCCCTCTAGGCTATAAGTAGGGAATCTGTGTCATTTGTTACTCAGCTGATGAAATTGATCTCTCTCTTTAGTCTCCTTAATCTCTCTTTCCTGCTTTCTAGGGTTAAGTCTTGCTTATGTGATGCTTTCATAGCTTAGCTCTAGATCAGTTGTGATTGCATATTCGTAACTTGGTATCAGAGCACTTTCCTATGCACCACTTTTTCAGATTTAGTAGAGGTTGTCCAGCGCCCTACTAACCCCACTTTCGTCGATTTTTTCATCAGATTTCCATCGTTTTTTCAGATTTAGTAGAGGAAATCCAGTACCCTACTAACCCATCACTTTCATCGATTTTTTCATCAGATTTCCATCGTAGGCTGGCCAGTGCCCTACTACCTTGTCACTTTCATCGATTTTTTCCACCGATTTGCTGCATTTCGTGGATTAATTGGCGGCTGTCCAGCGCCCTACGTCATCACCATTTTCAGCGGTTTTTCCTTGCATTGTCTCCACCTTCTTTCTACTGATTTTCCAGCTTTGCTTGTTGGCTACCTAACCCTCTCTTTTTGGCACTCACCTTCCTTACTTGGCTGTCCCTTTTCCAGCCATATACTCCACTATTAGCTACTTCTTCCTCTCATTATTTGGTTGCTTTTGCAAGCCCCTCTTATCTCTATTTGGTGGCTGCCCGGTAGCTCTCCATTTTACTACCGTTTTCAGCACGCTTTCGATTGCAGTTGCGAGGTACTACTTACGCTATTTGTCATTTCCCTTTTTTTTTTTCTTTAGAAGGCTTTCTCGCGTCTTTTCCTTGGTGTACCTGTTGTGACGACTTATGTCCTCTCCTTCAGTTCGTCCACTTGATTAGCGTCTTGCCTGGCTTAACTTTTTGCCTGTGGCTGTTGTTTTGTTATTTTCATTCCATTTTGGTTTGTGTTTTCCATCGCATTTTTCATTTTGTCTTTCTTTATTTGTTATTAGTTTTCGTTCCATTTGCGTTTCGATTCCATAGTTCATTTTCATTGTCGATTTTGATTTTATGCCACATAACAAGTAAGAATGTAGCTAAAAATGTACACATTCCCCAAGTGACTTACAAAGAACAAGAATGTCTAGCAACATAAGCTAAACATGGCATAACTACATCCAAAGCTAGTCATCTAAATCAAGAATGCCGAATAGTAGTGACATGAATGAGGGAATATGGTGGTGTATGGGAACTCATATTGTGAATCATCATTCTCAAGAATTAGCTCCACATATAGAAGAGATAGCAAAAAGAATAGCACCACAGTACGCATTGTGCTATCCTTGATCCTATGTAGTAGCAATGTTTACAAACACAATGTAGCCTAATGAACTAGGGAGTGTAGTAGAATTGTTAAGATATTGGCATGTATGCCAACTATTGCAACATCATCAATCTGAAACTATGGCACAGTCCTTCAAAGGTTAGCTAAGAAATTTCACAATTATCAACTTGAAAGATTTGTAAATGGCATTGCTAGTTAAGGATCACTAGCCATGAAGGAAAACATGAAAAACTTCAAAAGTTGAAGACACCAAAATTGATGCTTTGAAGCTTGCACAACTATTTTTGGACAAGGAAATAAAAAACAAAAACAAACGAGCTGCAATGAGACAATGCCTTTTAACTACTTTAATGGGTTCATGTTGCCAGCCACTATGTTTTTTGACAAAGATATACCTGATTGAATCATTTGATTGCTTCAAATGAAACCTAGTTCTTGCCATACTTTGGATACTTTGGTGTTTCCAAATTGATTGTTTTTTGTTGTTAAATTTTGATATCTCTATTTGAAAACTTATCTCCCATTCTTCTTCCTTCATTTACATGATGCCAACCATGAGCTTGAAACATCTACGCAAAGTGGTGCAAAGATTATTCATTTTGGATAAGAACCAAATTTGCCAATTGATAATTTTCATGAAAAAATTTCCCCATCATTCCTTAGCTGCTTGTGTGAGTTATCATTTGTGAAACTAGCGAAAGGTAAGACTTGATACACCCAATGCCACACGTATTATTTCTTTGCATTTTGTACGTCTGAATATGGTGAGGTTCAATGTTGCCCTTTCTGTTAGGCATCATCAATGCAGTTAAGTTAATGTGTCGCAGGCTTTCTTCATCAGTTAAGTTAATGTACTCTATTTTAACTTGCATATGGCCTCTTATTGACAGAGTGGCACTCTTACTGAGGAATATATAACAATTCTCAAGAAAGAGTTGCAGGTATGATACTTGAACTTGGTTGCATTCTTCGTTCACTTTAGCTTCAATTTACAAAGATTTCACTTTTGGTTTTGGATCTGTGATAAAGAGTTGTAGGCACCAACAAGCTCTCTCAAGATAGAGTGATCACAATGTGCTTCAGATACTTTATGTTTTTCTTCATATTCCTCTTGTTTATGTATCTATTTGGCCCTAAAGATGAAATAGCACTTTTAAAGGATGACAGAAGAACTTTTCTTTAAAGCTGTATTTTACTTGGTTTAGTGACCTTGCACCTTGTTCTAGGACAAAATTGTTACTCCAAGGTTGTGAATTCAAGGGGGGATAAAATGGAATGGATGGCCGTTTATTGAAGGTGTAGAGTGCGTCTCAGCCCACGAATCAAATTGTCACATGGCAAGCTAACAAGTTTTCGAGTGACGGCCAACTTGACGGCGTTAGCAGATACCGAAAGGAATCTGGACGGCGACCCATAACTTTGTCAGTTTATGGTGTGAATAGTGGAAGGGATGATAATGGAGGGCATAATGGTTGAAACAGAAACTGATAGAAGAAGAGTAGTTGTAGTGGTAGAGGCAGTGCAACGACATTGGTAGGAGATGTAGATGTGGTTATTGTGTCGTGCATGTTCTGTTGATGGATGGCTAGAAGAAGTCACTATTGGTGGTCAGATGAGATCAAGCAACCTTTAGCTCTAGTAGGGTAACTGCAAACAGTTTGAGAAGTGGCCCTCTCACAAATTTTTGATGTGTGTTTCCTTGATGGCCTTCTTCAGCTCTACAATAACAAACTTGTGCCGATAATAAGGCGTGACTATGTTGGCCATGAATTCATTGTGGGACTTAGTTATGGACTCGGCTCATTACATTCGCCGCGTCCATTTACATTTACTTTACTTTATGCATAAGCAGGCCTTGGGCCCTTTTTTATTCATTGGTGACACTTAGACTATATGGTTGGCCTTTGGCCTTATTACTCATTATTAGGCCATTTGGACATATTACTGGAGATTGGGGGGGGCCTTCTTGGAGGGCGCACTATTTTCCCTCCCAGTTGGGCCCTAGCCACCGGAAGCTTCCTTTTAGGGCTTGCTCTTGGCTATAAGTAGGGAAACTGTGTCATTTGTTATTCAGCTGATGATATTGATCTCTCTCTTTAGTCTCCTTAATCTCTCTCTTTCCTGCTTTCTAGGGTTAAGTCTTGCTTATGTGCTGCTTTCATAGCTTAAGTCTTGCTTATGTGATGCTTTCATAGCTTAGCTTTAGATCAGTTGTGGCTTTATTCGTAACTGACTTGAGTACCCGATGTCAAACATTTCCAATGTGGATGCACTTCAAAATTTGTTTTGTAATATAGCTGAAAATTAATATTGGTACATAAAGTCTAGAGTTCACAAAGGTTGAGAAATGAGAGAGAATAATTAAGGGAGCACCTTACCATTCAATTTCTGACAATCTTTATTGCTTGGCAGTGAAAAAATCTTACATAGATAATTTACGCACATTTTTTGTGCTCTTTGCCATAAAATCTAACCTATTATAAATTTCTCCTCTACTTATCATGATGTTGACCACAAGGGCATCTTCAAGCTCTTCAGATGATATTGCTTCATATCAAGCCACGAGGATTTAATTGGAGGAAATTATAGAGGGATCTTCATAGAGAAAGGCCCCTCTCGCTTCACTACTATGGTTGGTCCTAACCTTTCAAAACAAGTATGGATCAGATTATTGTTTCTGCTCCAAATGCTTTTCTCATGTTACAGCTCTGATTGCACTTATTTCTCCTTTGAAATCTAGGACATCTCTTTTTTGGGACTTACGAGACAAGTTGTAGCTTACTATATACTCTAGTATATTAGTAATAATTTAGTATATAGATCTTTGCCCATAGGATACATTCAAGCCCCTGGTGGTAAATTTCATAGTTGTAGCGAATCGTGATTCGCGGATCGTGATTCTGCGAATCGCAATCGCTGCAAAGAATCGCAAAAAAAAAATCCAAATATAGCAATTTTTGGCCACCTCCTCGCGGGTAGAACCGCTATAGGCGTCGGATCTTGGCGTGTGGATAGTCGACAGGCATCTACTCGGCGATATGGAGGTGGTGTGCATGGTGCCACCAACGGCCGTATGCTGAGGCACATGCTAGGAGAAGGCCAGATGCTCGAGCTGAGTCACATCATTACCCCTTGTTTCTTGCTATGCTTTGACGAATTGAATTGCTTTCGAAATATGCAGTGAATTGCAAAATACCTGCCTGACAACAATGTATTGTTTTTGGTTGTAGGTGAACCCTGACACTTGCTTGGTGGGTTCGGTAGCTGATGCTCCTCAGGCACTACCCGGTACCCAAAAAAATTTGCAATAGACCTAGTCTACACTTACTGCGAGCATCTCGGATGAGCTTCCTGAAACAGAACCGCTCAAGCT
Source organism: Diphasiastrum complanatum (assembly GCA_029204225.1). NCBI lineage: Eukaryota > Viridiplantae > Streptophyta > Lycopodiopsida > Lycopodiales > Lycopodiaceae > Diphasiastrum > Diphasiastrum complanatum. The sequence goes on along the minus strand of CM055107.1, from coordinate 18,336,120 downwards.
GAACAAGAGAGGAATGCCCCTTCCCAAGTCGGGTGGTGGCAGCCTGCCGCATGCTGAAGGTAGGACCAGAAAAGAGTATCCCCAAATAGGTATAAGAGGAAACTACCTCTAAGGCCTGTCCATCTAGGATGAGCTCCTGGCGCTGCATGAAGGCTCGAGAAGTGTTGAAGACCATAACCTTGGTCTTTGCAGTGTTCACCCCCAACCCCCATCTAGTACAAAGTCCCTGTAAACAATCCAGTTGCCTCTGCAAACCCTCTCTGGTCGGAGATACTAATACTACGTCCGCATAAAGGAGAATAGCAATCAGAATGGTGCCAAGTCTACAGCCACCCCCGCCACACTGTGAGATGACTCGCTCTAACCCATCAATATACAATCCAAAGAGAACCGGTGAAAGAGAGCACCCCTGTTTCACCCCAATGGTGCTCCAAATGTGATCAGATAGGCCACTGCTATGTCGGAAACATCCCAAGACCTTCTCATAAAGAGCCATCACTGCTAAAACAATATATGTGGAGAAACCAAGGTCACGAAGTCTCTGAATGAGCAGGGAGCGTGGTACAGAATCGAAGGCTTTCCTGAAATCTACAAAACAGCAGTTAACCCTCTCTTTCCTGTACTTAGCTTCCTCAATCAAGGCTCGAAGTGTAAAAATATGGTCACTGGTAGAATAATGAGATCGGAAACCTGCCTGCCCCAATGCATGTAATCTCCGACCTTCGGCCTCTGAACTCACTGCAGACTGGAGTATGGTACCATAGAGCTTCGTGAGAACATGTCTGATCATGATGGTGTGGTAATTACCAGGAATCATGGGATCACCATTTTTATGAATAGGGTGGATGATGTTGGTGCACCAGGATGAGGGGAAACCAGAGACAACGGCGGAATTGAGGAGAGTGGCTAGTGTGGGAGCAAGGAGGTCGGAAGCATGGGTTAGGAGTTCAGATTCAAGGTCTTCGATATCTCTTGCTTTATGGGACTTCATTCTCTTGATGGCCGTAAGTACCATGTCAGATGTGAAGAAGGTGAACTCAGAGGGGCATGGGGAGATAGAGATGGGTGCGTCAGTGGGTATGGTATATAGTTTGGTAGCATATTCGGTCCATATGCGAAGGTCATCCAGGAGGGGTGGTGGACCACGAGGGATAAACTCATGCCAAAAGGCGCCTGAAGAGGAACTGAAGAGAAGATCAACAAGACGCGTTCCTTCGGAGTCATCATTGATGCGCTTTTTTCGGCGGAGTGTGCGACGGTAAGAGCGCCTGGCGGAGTGGAGGAGATGAGGATCGTGAGTGCGGGCATGGGTGACAAGCTGATGAAGAGAGCAACATTCAGCATCATACCACAGGGGGTGTGTGGGTCATATCAGGAGCGGGTGCCTATGCTTTTATGGGGTTTAGATGGAAAAGCAAGGGAAGCAGTGGTATGATGAGAAGTGCTAAGAAAGGCAGCTTGAGTCTCGATTGTACTATCGTGAGGGAAGGAATGGAGCAAGGAAGTTAGGAACTCCTGGTAGACTGGTGTATAGAGAGAACTGAATGTATACCTGGGTGCCTGTGTAAGCAGGGGGTGTGAGGATGGCTAGGGAGGTGGGAGGCGGCCGATAGCGAAGGAGAGAAAGGAGTGATTAGAGAGAGTGGTGGGAGATACATGAAAATCAGAGATGAGAGGTATGGAAGATGGTGATCCCATGAGGTAATCCACAACACTATGTCCACCACTGTGAGGGTGACAAGTATAACTGCCGGATTTTGGCCAACAAGTTAGGCCATTGTAAATGGCTAACTCATGGGCCTCTCCAAACTACAACAAATGCTCACCGTAAAGGGTAGTAGATTCGCTGTCCTCTGAAATCCTGGTAACTCCCATGTCATCGCTGTCAAGGGCATGAACGCGGAGCTGTTCGGTGATGTCATAAAACTCTGACTGCCGTGAAGAGGTTCGGGCATTAAAATCCCCAGTGAGGAGAATATGCCCCCGCTCTGCGAATCTGACAATATCAGGTGATAAATCAAGGTAGGGTGAACCTGTGCCCTTAGCAAAGGACGAAAACTCTGGAGGAAAATAACATGCCGCCACAAAGAGGTCCCTGTCCAAACCAATATCCTGCCCAGCAATATGAATCCATATATACCGTGCATGCTCGTCGTGTCTGATGAACTCGATGCTCGGATGAAGAGACTCTCTGTATAAACATGCAACACCTCCGGATCCACGACCGCTAGCTGATCTAGTCTCAAGTCTGTACACGGAATCCCATCTGTATCCTGGAAAAATAGGTAGTCCTCTCTCCTGACTCTCATGAGTCTCCATAAAGAGCAGTAAATCTCTATCAGTGATGAAATCGATCAAGTCGCCAGCAATGGAAGATGAGTGTAAACCATCACAGTTCCATACTCCAATCCGAAGATGGTGTGGATGGGGCCCCGGGGCACACCCGAACCCGGGGACCCCAAATCCCTAGCACTGGGAGCTGCTAGGTGTGCTGCCAAGAAAACGCACTCGTCCATCTCGGTAAATGACTCGTCTGCCAGACTCACGGGCTGCCTGAAAGGCCTTACGCCTCTCCTCTACTTGGATATATGTGAGGTCGTCGTCCATATAGATAGTGGTACCACGTAGCTTAGCTCTGCACCGCAAAGCATCTCGGCGGCTCTTAAGGGAGGTGAAACGCATAATGAGTGTGGCTGCATCTCTAGTGGTCCTCCATGTGGTGTCCAACCCCTCTGTCCTGTGCCCGAGAGTGATGTCGAGAAAGCGTTTAGCTTCAGCCAATGCATCCTGTGTGTCTAGAACTCCACGAACTCTGATATTGTGGGCTTTTTGGTCTCGAGATTTCTCTTCCAAGATGGTGGCTGAGATAACTGAGGAGATGGGAGCGCTGAGTTTGGTGCCTTTTTTCAAAACTGATGCCCAGGAAAGGGCCTCTTCGTGTTGCTTCTCGATCTTGGTTTCTAGCTCTCGTAGCATGTTGGTGGTGGATTCCGAAGCTGCGGCCTATTTGATTCCGATGGATTGTTCGAGTGAGGCAACCTTGGACTGCAATAGCTTCTTCTCGTTGATCAAAGAAGTAACCGTTCCTTTCAGCTGTGAAATTTCATGCCGCAAAAACTGGAAATCTGCCTTGAATTGATCAATCTACCAAGATGAAAAAAGTTCAATCGATTTAGAAGGCGTATACGGAATATTGGCTGTAGACTGTGGTGCCGGGAAGGAGGAAGAGTGAGCAATGATCGGTGTGGGAAGAATAGGGTCAGAAGACGGAAGAGGAGCCGAATCAGGGGAGCAGCCATCAGAGAGGGGGGTGGGGGTTGCAGCAGGATAGGGAGATGGGTCATCGAGGGAGTGAGGTGAAGTGGCAGCGAGAGGGGGGGCTGGAATGACTATGAGAGGAGGTGAGAGATTAGCGAGGGGGGGTGAGGGATCAGCGAGGGGGTGAGGTGAGGGGGCAGCGAGAGGGGGGGTTGGGGTGGCAGCGAGAGGGGGTGAGGAGGGTGGATGAGTGGAGGGGTCAGCGAGGAGGATGGGTGAGGGGGTGGCATCTAGGAGATCGGGGAGGTCAACGAGGGGGGGGGATGGAGCAGTGAGGGGGGAAGGAGAAGGAGAAGGAGCAGCGAGGGGGGAACGGGAAGGGGCAGCGATGGGGGAACGAGAAGGAGCAGCGAGGGGGTTAGGGGAAGGGGCAGCGAGGGGGGGAGGTGAGTGGTGAGCGAGGGAGGTGAGTGAGGAGGTGGCTAGGGAGCGTGAAGATCTGCGAGCAGGGGCGCGAGGAGGAGGGGCCATGGTGGAGGGCGGACCAGGGTAGGGCAAGGGCAGGGTCTAGGACAGGGCAGCCATCGCTGGAGGAGCAGCCATCGCTAGAGAGAGAGAGAGAGAGAGAGAGAGAGAGAGAGAGAGAGAGACCATGATCATGGTGGTTTTGTTAAAACCCATTTGTCTTCTTACTATGGTACATAAGACTTGTGTTAGACCTCAAGTGTGTTTTGACCAAAGTTGCAGGCCACGATCCGGAACGCGTTCCGAATCACGTTCCGGGATTTCCCATTAGGGTTTTCCGGAACGCTTTTTTTTTTTTGAAATTTTTTTAATGCCAATATGGGTATCAAATGGAAGGTTTTTTCAAGAGCAGTTCATTTATCAAGTTTGCCATCAATTTCAAGACCATTGTCGTCCATTTTCGAAGCATTGAGTGATTTTCTACCATCAAGTTATTTTTCGCTATTATATCATTTTCTACAGTATTGTGTGAAATGAAATCATGTGCAAACCAAAGCATTGAAAGCATACTGAATATCTCTCTCTCTCTCTCTCTCTCTCTCTCTCTCTCTCTCTCTCTCTCTCTCTCTCTCTCTCTCTCTCTCTCTCTCTCTCTCTCTCTCTCTCTCTCTCTCTCTCTCTTTTAAGTTTGTAGAAATTAGAATGTGATAATTACCTACTGAAGTAGACCATGCTGGAAAAAAACCATATCGAAACACAAACCGACAAGACACAATGTAAAAACGTGAAAATATATACTGTCGGGCTCAAGGCCAAAAAAAAAAATAGAGTGACGTCCGATAAATAATGTCTCATAACAACTAACAACTAACAATCGTCCTCTAACTCAAAGTCTGAGTCGTCAGTGTCTGTGGAACTGCAAACAAGGAGTCTGCAGATGATGCTGAGGGTGTCATGTGTCGTGGTGAGCCTCTGCCTTTGCCTTTGCGTCCGCCTTTGCCTCTTCCCTGTCCCCTACCTCTCCCTCTCCCTCTCTCTCTCCCTCCTGCCCCCTCCTGGCTGGCTCCAACCGCTCCTCCTTTGCTACTCCCTCTAGGTCGCCCTCTCAACTGTGATCTCGTAGCCTGGGAAGGCCCTATAAACTCAGAGCCAACCTGGCCCTGAACTGCCTGTGAAACTCCAGTCCTCTCTACAAACAATGCCCCCAGCCCACCCCTCCCTGGAACGTCTAGGTCGCCCTCTACGTCTAGGTGCAAGAACGGCTGGCTCCTCCCGTGTCTCGGCATCGGGGTATATGAATAAGTGCTGCATGTTTCCCCCCCCCCCCCCCCCCTCATGCTCACCCTCATCTTCTGCCTCTGTATCACCCTCATCCATCCACTCCTCCTCGTACCCATGTCCAAATCCCTCTCCACACCCCAAAATCTCATCATCTCCATCCTCACCCATCTCCTGACGTCGAGCTGCTCTCCTGTGGTGTCGTGCAGACCGTGCCTCTGCATCTGCCTGCCTATGTAGCTCATGATAGATATCATCCTCGAGCTCCTCCTCCGTAGGTGGCACTCAAGGATCAACAGCTGTCGTATGTACCTTGCAGGAGTCAAGGTTCACCAACAAAAACAAACGGGCATGGTAAGCAAACTTGTGCATTTGTCAAATAAGTTCATTTGAAACGCAAGTACATCAAGCAATACCAATAAAGTCACTGACTCACCTCGATCAAGCGGTCACCCTGCATACGTGTGCGTCTCAACATGTGTCTGTTGGAGTTCACGAACACCAACCGCCTGCACTTCTCAATGGAGAGTCTATTTCTCTTCTTCGTGTGATAGCTGGCCCATAGACTCCAGTTCCGCTCACAGGCGGAAGCCGAACAATCCTGTGCAAGGACCCTCTCTGCCAGTCGCTGAAGGTCAGGCGTACTACGGCCATGAAAGCTCCACCATGTGACAGGCGCCAGCTGGTCATCTCTGAGCTTACACTGCTCTCAATCAAAAGGATACAGGCCCCGCTCGAACTTGACTATGTCTCGCTCTATGTTCCCCAGAGTCGTGCCTGTTGGCAAAGGAAATAGAACACGTGTTAGGCCACAAACCAAATCATATGCTAATATAAACAACTACACTAGCTAGAATATTTACAATACCTGCGCCGGGCCATACACACTCGGTGTACTCCACCCATCCTTGGTGGAGCTCCATGTTGCCAGGACGTCTGGTAGAGCGCCACAATGGGTGCAGCATGTGGGCCACTGCATGGATGGGTCTGTGGAAGTAGTCCCACCTCGCCTCCCAAAGTGTGAGGAGCTCGTCCTTCCTGCGCAGGTGACATTGCAAATGGTTAGGCATCTTTGAAAACACGAGAGCAAAGTGAAACTGAAATAAGAAAGTGATAGGAGACGTACTTATCCTCCTCCAAGCCACATCTGTGAAGCGCCTTGCCGATGCGGTCCATGAACTCGTATATGACACCAAGAGTGCACCCCTCTCTGTCTACTAGGCGCAGCACATAGAAGACAGGTCGAAGAACCTCTACAATCTCACTCGACTGTGTCCAGAAGTTGTCTCCAAAGACTGTCTGGAAAAACACTGCCTCTGTCGAGCAATTCCTGAACTCATCAAATGCCTCACTGGATACCATCCTAAATGATCTCGCAAGACGCATAGTCGCTCGAGAACCAGGAAAAAGAAGGCAAAGCGAGTGGGTGCTGGCTTCTTTAAGTCCAGCCGAGAGAAGGTACGGAACAATGCCAGCACGCGCCTCTTTCTGGTGACGAACTTCACTATGCGCATGGCCTGAGAGGTGAGCTGCAAGACAAACATTAAACAAAAAACTGCTAGAAGCTAAAAGAGGTTAAGAGCCTAGAACAATTGACAAGTGAAAAATGCTTTACAAAGTGACGAAAATTGTACCTCACGAATCCATGGAAGTGCAACCATGTCCTGAATGAGAAGGTCGATGCAATGTGCAGCACACGGGGTCCACGCAATACTCGAGTGCTCGTGATGCAGGAGTACTGGGTGGGGCACGTGGACCATCCCCTGCAAGGTCGACCGTCTCGTTTGAATCATATGTGGGCTCATCATCAGAGGAGGGCAATGGAATGTCAGCAGGAAGGGGGGTGGTCTCATCGGCATCGGCATCGACATCATCCTCGGGATCACCCCGCAGAGCACGCTGAGCGGCATCGTCTGGATCAACCTCTGGCTCTGCCTCATGATCGGCCGCTGCAACCAGGCACTCATCGGGATCTACCTGCAGAAGTCAATCATTCGTGAGAATAGCCGAAGCAACCGTGCGGGCATTAAACTGAATGTCCTAAACTAATACGAAAGCAAAACGATAGAGCAACGAAATATACCTGCAGCAGTAGGGCGCGTGCGCCTCCTGCCCTCATGCTATCCGTGATGCGTCGAACCACCCTGGTGTTGGTGTTGCAGTACACCAAGTTATTGCATCGCTCAATCGTCAGACGGTTCCGCCTGTTCGTGTGAACAAGGCTGGACACTGACCAGTTCCGCTCGCACACGCAAGCAGAACAGTCCTGCATGGATTGGCAACAACTCGAGTGAGTACCGACCTTGTAGAGAAAATGCAAAAACTGGTTGGATGAATGAGATTAGACAACATACCTGTGAAAGGACTCGGAGCGCGAGCGTCCTCAAGTCTGGCTGTCCAGCACCATAGCTCTCCCACCATGATACAGGCAAGAGCCTGTTCTCTCGGACACGTCCAAGGTCCTCACCGAACAGCCGCAGACAGTGCCTGCAATTGAGCAGCGATGTGCGTGAGTACACTTGAGCCCGCGCAGGGAAATTGAGGGAACGAAAGCAAACGACAGAGCAAGAGTTTACCTGTAACTGAGCCTCTAACAGAGTGCAAAATGGAAGAAAGGATGGTGAGACGGAAAAAGTTATACCTGGCAGGGTCCAGCTCAGAATGCTGGAGAGACTCGCCTATGCGGTCCATGAACATGTAAATTAGGCCCATCGTGCACCCCTCGCGATCAACGAGCCTCAGAACAGAGTAGATGGGGCGCATGACGTCCATCAGCTGCTGCATATCCACCCAGAAAGGCTCCATGAAGAGGATGTCGTGGAAGGCCAAGCCCTCTGGGATCGTGGACAGGTCCATGGCGGTGAACTCTGCAGAAGTAGCCATGCGCCACAAATCACCCTTGAGCTTGTGTAGCCGCTCAAGCATGATGAACTGGTAGGCGGAGCGGGTGCGAGCGAGCTTCTTCAAGTTGAGCCTGCATTGACAAACGGAATGAGAGGCACACATGAAACAAGCCAAAAAAAAAAGAAGCATCTTGAACGAGCCAAAAAATAAGTAGCATCTTACTTGCTGAATGTGCGGAAAAGGGCAGTCATGCGGCGCTTGCGTGTGACGAAGTCCACAACCGCAAGTGCCCTCATGAGAATCTCACTGACCCAAGGCAGGCGCCCGATGGAATGCAGGAGGAGGTCCAGTGAGTGTACGACACATGGAGTCCACACAATGGAGGGGTACTTTGCCATAAGAAGCTCCCCCATACCGCGGCAGTTGGACGCATTGTCCGTCACAACCTTTCGCGATACGTCCACACGATTAGTTCACAGCTTGGAAACACATTGCAATCAATTGAAAACAACGCAAAACTTTTGTATCAACATTAAGCAGTAAATGACCAAGCAACCAATGAAAGAAATTTTACTTGGACAACGTGTTGTGGCCCGACCTCCTCTATCACTCCGCGGATGATGCCGTAAATGTACTCGGCCGAATGCACTCTCCCTGCCTCGGAGGCGTCGATGCTTCGCAGGAACATGGAACCGTAACAACTAGAAACAATCACGTTGATGAGTGGACGTCTACGACGATCAGTCCACCCATCAGCCATGATGGAACAGCCGTATCTATCCCAAGCCTCATGCAATGCGGCTAGTCTCTCTCTGACTAATGCAACCCGCTCCTGGAGCAAAGGGCCGCATAGTGTGTCGGCTGTGGGTGGTGTGTAGCCAGGCCTGTAGACTGCAACTTTCGAGATAGCCTCTCGAAAGATGCGGGATGATGCCATGATAAAGGGGAGGTTCAGGTCATAGAACATCTGTGCTATGGTCCTGATGGCCTCTCTGTGATGCCCCTCTCTGAAATATCCCGGCATGGACATCTGTCTGGTGCCTCGGGATGTGGATGGTCGATGCGGACCTGGAGGTGGTGGCATAGGTGTAGGTGCGGAAGCAGATGATGTGGACGGGCCGTGCAGATCTGACGGTGATGGCACAGGCGTAGGTGCAGCAGTGGAGGCTGTGGATCCATGGGGAGTACTGGCGGAGGGGGTACGGGTGGATGTGGCGGAGGCGAAGGCAGTGGCGGTGGCGGGTGCGGATGCGACGGTGGTGGTGGGAGCGGTGGCGCTGGGTGTACCAGTGGCAGGGTTGGTGGCAATGGGTGCACCCATGGAAACAGAGTCCGCGACATCTGTGGACGGCTCGCCGGGCTCAGCCCCGCGTCCGGGGGTCGGATGCGTCCGGGTCCGGGCGTCAGACGCGGACGCGAAAAGGCCGTGTCCGGCCCGGACCCTCATGTCTGCATGATGAGCCCAAGTATTATAGACAACATAACAAAATGACCATTATCGCCAATGAATCATTGGATATTGCAACTAATTTTTGGTTTACAAAACAAATGACAATGTTTTGCATTAGTAGATGGAGAACATATCAAAAGACAAAATATTGCAATCAAATGTGTGATAGTATCACATAAGATTGCAATAGTGTTTTCATTTTCTTGTGTAGAATATGCACTATTGCTTCATATTTTGTCAAGTTTCTTTTGCAAGTTGCGTAGCTTTTTGTGTTGGTGTAGATATGCTTGCTTACTAACTATTGGGCAAGAAATTTCAAACAACAGGTGTCAATGGATAACTTTGAACCAGATTTGCTTATCTACAATGCTGGTACAGATATTCTTGAAGGGGACCCACTTGGCAGACTACTTGTACGTTGTCAAAAATCCTGCTCTAGTATTATAATTTGTTCTCAAACTACTAACATGAATGTAAAGTAGTTGGTGCAATAAAGTTTATGATGAAGCCTAGATGTTTATATACAATGTAATTTGTTGAATGTTTCCCATGTGTTTTTTTCAATATCTATCTTCTTAAGTGGCCATTAAAGTGATATAGGTATTTTTCCTATTGGTATGGCCAAGCTTTAGAATGTACTTAAGCTTGGTAAACTCTAGTCCGACTTTGTGAAATGACTTGAGAGGTGTAGAATAAGTGGGAGCTTTACATGAGCCTTACAATACCCAATGATGCATAAGAAACATGCATTCAAAAAGAGTAAGTACAAGACACGAAATTTCAAGTTGATAACTAGCTTCACAGTTAGGGTATATGAATTATCTTCAACTTTGGCCTGTAGATTAATGGATGGAGCTTTCTTTAATATTTGCAAGCTTACTTCAGTTAATCATTTTTACATCATTGGCCTACTATTGGTCCTTGAGTTAGTACATTGTTAATGTTCTTGTCAATGGAGAAAGAGGACCCAAATCTAGATAAGGTTGGGGGCTCTTAGCTCTGATTCAATGATAGCTTCTTGGAAAATTTTCTTATAGGCCTCTAGATTGATATAAAGAGGTCTTTGTTACGAGCTCGTAACCAGTACCGAACCCTAGAGAACACAGATAGGTCAGATACCACAGTCAGAGTCGTGTCCAGCGTACACGACCAACAGGGCAAGACAGTGTGAGTAGTGTGCCCCCAGCACGGTCCATAGCCATGGCGGGCCTAACACAGTCTAGGGACCCTGTCAGCAAGATAGGGCCCCCAGTTGGGTCTCGACGTGCAATCGGCCACGTCAGTGACACGTGGCCGACACTTGGCAGTTGCATGGTACCAGTCCTCACACTGGGCTAGGAGGGGCTTACTCTATATCAGGGGGTAGGAAAGGTTGGGTGGATGAGTTAGTGTAAGGGTCGTGTCCAGCGTACACGACCAACAGGGCAAGACAGTGTGAGTAGTGTGCCCCAGCACGGTCCATAGCCATGGCGGGCCTAACACAGTCTAGGAACCCTGTCAGCAGGATAGGGCCCCCACTTGGGTCTCGACGTGCAGTCGGCCACGTCAGTGACACGTGGCCGACACTTGGCAGTTGCATGCTACCAGTCCTCACACTGGGCTAGGAGGGGCTTACTCTATATCGGGGGGTAGGCAAGGTTGGGTGGATGAGTTAGTGTTTGCCCTACTGTGGTGTTAGGATCTATTACACTGGTATCAGAGCCATCTCCATCCTAGGGAATTCAGTTTTCAGCAGTGGAGAAAGTAGCTAGATTGCTCAGAACTTTTTAAAATTCTCAGAAAGTAGAGTAGCAGGGCCAGCGATGTAGGAACAGCTTGCTACCGATCAGAAGTGTGTAGAAAAGCTTGCTTGTCAGATAGAAATTAGATAAAATTTTTAGAGCAGGTCCAGCGCTGCAAAACCAGACCTCATCTCTGATTTTTGCCATCAGATTCGGGAATTAGAACGAGATTTTGAAGAGAAAGAGTGGTGCTGATCCAGCGGTGATAGTACCCACATCTTTTCTGATTTCCAGAATCATTTTTGGGTTTAAATCAAAGTTTTTTGGAGCAAATAGGTCGTTGTCCAGTCAACGAGGGTAGAGAGACACCAAAATCAGAAATTGAAATATGTTTTGGGTCTCAAATCAGAAGAAAACTAGCCAGTTAGATTGCTGTCAAATCAGCGAGGGTAGGCAGCTATCAACCTCAAAATATTTTGGCACCTTCTCGAGTTTTTTGCCTCGATTTTTGGAGCCTCGCAACTGCAATCAGATCAGCGAGCTACAATACTCAAGGAACCGGAAATTTTGACACCGTTTTGGAGCTTCCAGCTGGGATTTTCCGGGACAACAGGTCTAAAATCTTGGGTAAAAGAGCTGAGAGGGTTCCTCTTCCTCTTTGGAAGTACAGTCCTCAGAAATAGCTAAGTCATCTTTCCTTTCCCTTGTACAGTTGTAAATTAGTCTTTTTGACTTTTTTCATCAGAAGTTAAGGTACCTCTCTTTCAGTTCCGAAAATGACCACTCCTCAGGGACCTGATCAACCCTCGGAGAGAGGCTTCGACGAACCTGAAACAGAAGCCTTGGCTTATAGTAAAGGGAAAGAACCAATGGAAATGGAAGAACATGAACAGTTCGCCGAAGAACTCGACGAACTGGTTACCAAGGAGCAGTTTCTCCACTTGGTAACAGAAGTGGATGAACTGAAGTTGGCATTAGCCAATTTCAAGTCCAGTGTGGACGACTCGTTCGCTGTTCCACGAAAGGAAGCTTTCCCTCCACTTCTCAGTTGTCCCCTTCTCCACTTCCATCAGTTTCGGGTGAGACTTTACGGTCTCACCCCAGTGTTTTTAAAGATTTAAGCCTCTTACTTTTAATGGGGAAGAGAAGGATAGAAATGCGGACATTCTACAAACCTTCCTCAGCAAATGGAAGAACATTCATGCTCGTAAACAAACCCCTAACCATTTGCAAGCTATTGAGGCCAGTCTATCCTTAGGGCCCATGGCCTATAAGTGGTGGTTAAATCTCCAGGAGACTGGGCAGACTCCCCGGTCATGGAAAGCTTTTGAAGAAGCCTTCCTAAGAGAACTCCTACCTGAAAATGAACTTGATAGAGCCTAAGAAGCCTGGGAAAGAACAGTAATGGACAAGTTCCTCATCCAATATATCTTGCAGTATCGAGAAGCAATTTTAAAGATTAAAAATATGGATGATTATCAGAAAATCAGGGGATTTGTCCGTGGCCTCAAAGATGAATATAAAGTAGAGGTCCAGAGAAACTCGTCTACTACCCTTGAGCAAGCTCTCAGATATGCTCAAATCTATGATGATTCAGTGGGTAGGAAGAGGGCGAGACAACAGCCCTTTTCTGAGCAGTCTCCTTAGAAAGACTTTCAATTTAAAAAGAAATTTTTAAAAAGAAAGAAAGAAGAAAAATTTGAAAGTGAAGCTCCCCAGAAACGCCCTTCACTCATACAGCCCTTAAAACCAGATGGTTTTGAGAAAGCCAAACAAGAGCGTTTGTGCTTTGTGTGTATGGGCAAGGGACACACAGTTAGACAGTGTCCCAAGGGGCCTTTCACTAAAAAAGATAAGAAAGATAAGAAACAAGTTCATCTTGTTCAAACTGTAAGTTTCCCCAGTGACTCGGCAGCTTCCGAGATCAAAGTGTATCATGAAGATCATGAACACTGTTGCCAGTTGACCTCTGCAATGCTAGCGAGACCCTTCAGCTTTGGGCCGCATGACCTAGTACGTATGCATGGGAAAGTTGGTAACCAATCAGTAAGAGTTATGGTTGATGATGGGGCAAACCCATAATTTCATCAACTACACCTTGGTTAAAAAGATTAAACTACCAGAAGTACCTAGTCAGCATAGGTACATAGTTTCACTAGCTAAGGGTGAAGATAAGAAAATCTGGGAAACTATGGTAAGTAACTTGAATCTTGGTGTTCAGGGGTAACAAGATGAAATAAACTTTCAGATAATGCACCTGGATCGCACAGGCATTGTTCTCGGGAGAGATTGGCTCTACAGTTTAGGACGTTCTCTCCACAGGAACTATCAGGAAAACACACTCAGCTTTCAGCATAAAGGCCGAGAGATCCAGTTGCATGGGGAGCATGATGTTCCCAACAGTCCTATGGTCTGCAGAAGCAGCATATTTGGGTCACATTATCTCGTCAGATGGGATTAAGATGGACCCGAATAAGGTTAAAGCCATACTCAGTTGGCTGAGACCTCAGAATATTTTAGAACTTCAGATCTTTCTTGGTTTGGCGGGATATTACACACAATTTGTCAAGGAATATGCTCAGATAGCAGTTCCCATGACAAATCTTCTTAAGGGGAAAGGAAAGGAGTTCATTTGGGAGTCCGCACAGCAGGAGAGCTTTGATGCTCTCAAAACAGCCTTAGCTACAGCACCAGTTTTAAAAGTCGTCGACCCCAATCAGCCTTTTGTGGTCGAAATAGATGCTAGCGACTTTGCAGTAGGTGCTGTGCTAACTCAGGGTGGACGACCAATTGCATTCGAGAGTAAAAAACTCGAGCCGGTTCAGACTAGGTACAGTGCCTATGAAAAGGAACTCTTTTCTATAGTCCATGCCCTTAAGACTTGGAGGCATTATTTGTATGGTGCCAACTTTGAGGTCCTGACAGACCAGGAGAGTCTCAGATACCTTTGCAATCAACTTGAGCTTAGAGGTCGGAAAGCTCGTTGGGCAGAGTTGATGCAAGAGTTTGATATGTCTATCAGATATAGACGGGGGAAATTCAATACAGTAGCAGATGCCCTTAGCAGAATGCCTATGATAAACGAGCTGAGTTTTACTCAGATTCGTAATTACTCGAGTCCTTGAGAGGGAAGTGCCAGCATGATGCATTCTTCTCTACTGTCTGGAACTCAGTCCAGAGCAGACAGTTACAAACTCCAGAACCAGTTCCCGGGGCTGGTGCGAGTTCATCGAAGAATACGGCAGCTTTCGTTGAGGATGATGATGAGTCCGAGTATACGTTTTCAGATGACGTTGAGGATTCTGAGCCTGTATTACCCAAGCAAACCCCAGTGGTTGAGGGTCAGTTGACTCAAGGATTCAAATGGAAACAGTATTCCATTCAGGATGAGTACTTGCTCTATAGAGATAGAGTATGTGTCCCCAATTCAGAGGATTATAGGCAGCAGGTCCTATATGAATGTTATGACAATCCTAGTGCGGGACACCCAGGCATACAGAAGACCTATGAGCTTCTTCGTAGGCAATTTTTCTGGCCCAGTATGAAAAAGGACGTCCACCAGTATGTAACCAGTTGCCAAAAATGTCAAATAAACAAAGCAGAGCGTTTAAAGGCAGGGGGGTTGTTGCAGCCCTTAGAAATACCAGCTGGTAAATGGGAGAGTATCTCCATGGATTTTATAGTAGGCCTGCCTAAAACCCAAAAGGGTAATGATGCTATATGGGTCACAGTTGACCGTCTGACCAAAATGGCTCATTTCATTCCGACCAAAACAACCGTTAGAGCTCCAGAGTTAGCGAGGTTGTTTGTAGACGGGCTATTTAAATTGTACGGTCTACCTTCCGGCATAGTCAGCGACCGGGACAGTAAGTTTACTGAAAATTTTTGGAGGGCACTATTCCATCATCTCCATACCAAACTTAATATGAGTACCACCGACCATCCACAGACGGACGGTCAAACAGAGAGGGTAAATCAGGTGCTAGAGAATATGCTTCGTGCATACGTCAACAAGAAGCAGACTAATTGGGAGGAGTATCTCTCGATATTAGAGTTTGCTTACAACAGTACCAAACATTCAGCTACGGGATACAGCCCATTTATGCTGATGTACGGTTTTCAGCCACGCTCCCCCACAGCTATAGGGTTTAAACAAGAAAAAGTTGAAGCAGCCAGAAACTCTTTGGAGGACCTAAACCAGATGATAGAACATGCTAAGCGTAGCATCAGGCAGTCCCAGGATCGAGCCAGGCATTATGCAGATGCCACTTGGGAAAGAGGCAGCGTCCTTCGCAAGATTTTTCCAGACTTTGTCTTAGAGGACCAAGACGGTTCTTAAGGGGAAGGGAGTGTTACGAGCTCGTAACCAGTACCGAACCCTAGAGAACACAGATAGGTCAGATACCACAGTCAGGGTCGTGTCCAGCGTACACGACCAACAGGGCAAGACAGTGTGAGTAGTGTGCCCCAGCACGGTCCATAGCCATGGCGGGCCTAACACAGTCTAGGGACCCTGTCAGCAAGATAGGGCCCCCAGTTGGGTCTCGACGTGCAGTCGGCCACGTCAGTGACACGTGGCCGACACTTGGCAGTTGCATGGTACCAGTCCTCACACTGGGCTAGGAGGGGCTTACTCTATATCAGGGGGTAGGCAAGGTTGGGTGGATGAGTTAGTGTTTGCCCTGCTGTGGTGTTAGGATCTATTACAATCTTCTACTAGTCATTCTACAACCGAACCCTAGAGAACACAGATAGGTCAGATACCACAGTCAGGGTCGTGTCCAGCGTACACGACCAACAGGGCAAGACAGTGTGAGTAGTGTGCCCCAGCACGGTCCATAGCCATGGCGGGCCTAACACAGTCTAGGGACCCTATCAGCAAGATAGGGCCCCCAGTTGGGTCTCGACGTGCAGTCGACCACGTCAGTGACACGTGGCCGACACTTGGCAGTTGCATGCTACCAGTCCTCACACTGGGCTAGGAGGGGCTTACTCTATATCAGGGGGTAGGCAAGGTTGGGTGGATGAGTTAGTGTTTGCCCTGCTGTGGTGTTAGGATCTATTACAATCTTCTACTAGTCATTCTACAATTGATGATTTTGATGTCTAATAGTGTCTATGGAGGGAGTCCGAGGGACTTGTGCACCAACGGCATGTTTGTTAGGTGATGTTCTTTGTAGGAGATTACTATTTGATCAACATATTATTGTTTCTTATTCTTCAATGTGATGCACATTTGTGGTGTGTGTGGTGTCAAAGCACTTGTCTTGGGTGCTTAGCTCGTCTTTGTCTCTTTCCTTTACTATTTACTCTCTCTCTCTCTCTCTCTCTCTCTCTCTCTCTCTCTCTCTCTCTCTCTTCTCTCTCTCTCTCTCTCTCAGTTCCACACCAGATCATCCTTGCTTAGTTTGCGGTCCCGCCTATGTACCTTGATGCCCTACTCCAGGTCATCACAAATATACATCGCATCAGTGCGTTCCAGTCTTCTGAGCAGAGATATACTCAGGCTGCTCTCATTTCATCCCAGAGCCTTCATAGTCAGGGCTACCATTTGGCTTGGTTCTCTCAGGCCTTCAGACTTCTTGGCACACTCAGTATCTCTATCACTGCACTTCCTTCTAGTACCCATGATTACATCCGACGATTCATCTATAGAGCTTACCTTGATCGAGCCTGGCATAGTCAGTTGGGTGCCAAACCTGACTTTTATCGACTTAATTTTTTGGAGACTGATGTATCAGAGTCCCCACTTCTACCACACTATCTATTCTCTGGGTTATCACATGGTCTCAGATTCATATTGGGTCAGCTTCGTGTCTCTTCACACCAACTTGAGATTGAGATTGGTCGGTTTTGGGGTACCCCACGAGAGATTAGGATTTGCCAGCTATGTTCCCTTGATTTGGTGGATGGTAATTGTATTTAGATCTTTTTTATATGCTTTTCTTTCAGTCTCGGAGACGTTTTTCATATGCTCCCTTGTGGTCCACATACTTGATATGTACTTATTTGTCTTATATGCCATTTGACATGGAAAAGACATTAATAAAGCTCTCTCGCTCTCTCTCTCTCTCTCTCTCTCTCTCTCTCTCTCTCTCTCTGGAGATGGTGCGCTGATCCATCCCTCTCGTTCTGCCATCGTGTGCTGCCATTGCTCATTGCCATGCTTCGATGATGTGCATCTTCACCTCCACCTTCACCTTCACCTTCACCTTCTCCTTCAGTACACAAATCATCTTGGATCATCTTGGCAGCACACACATCATCGCCGGTTTCTGTCATTTTTCTCGCTCAAAGGGTCCGTGAAGATTGGAGCAGTAAAGAAGGCAATGTGTTGAGCCGCTGAGACAACGATGGATGACTGATTTTTGTAGAATGCAACACGCATTCCTGGGTGCTTCAGTGTATCGCTGCTACCATCATCGTTGTTCTTCAATGCATCATCGTTGCTGCCTTTCAGTATGCGATAGTGACTCCTCTCTCTCTCTCTCTCTCTCTCTCTCTCTCTCTCTCTCACACACACACACACACACACACAAACTCTCTAAGGGGCGGATCTCTGTCCTGGAACGGATCTTTGAGTGGACAATGGAGCGATCTCTGTCCTGGAACGGACCTATGTCCTGGAGCGGACCTCTCTCTCTCACACCTGGAGTGGACCTCACACCTGGAGTGTGGAGCTCCCTCTCTCTCTCTCATCGATGGGAGCAGCGATGAGGTGATGCTCACACAGTGCTCAGAACTAGTTGAAAGCCAACGCTCAGATATTGCTTAGAAGAGCAATCACGGAAGTAAACTTGCATTTGCTTACGATCCAGGATTGCGGATCCATGTCTTGAAGCCCGGATCCTCTTCTGTGGAATGCGATGTCAGAGAAGCGTCATTGCAGCAGCTGAGTGATGAGCCTTAGGTGAAAGTGAAGGAGTAATTGCTCAGAATTAGAGGAAGAACCTTTAGGAGCAGCTCCAAAGCTCTGACGGGTTGGCCCTTGTCATACCTGCCCTTGTCCCTGCTTGGATATGGAACCAGTTACGCCTCCCTCTGCTCTCCCTCCTAATCCTTCTACTCCTCCATTTGTGCTATCTAAGGTCTCACCTCCAACTATCCCTCGCTCTATTCTACCGGAAGACGTTCATTATCATGTTGGGTAGTTGTATGCACTATTTTCAGAGGTACAAGGAGAAAATGCAGCACTCAAATTGGAGGTTCAAAAATTGCGAGATGAGATCAGCCAGCTGCGAACTCTATTAGCATCATCTACTACGGATCTTCCAGAAACTTCTAACAAGATTTCTAGCCTTGAGAAACGAGTAGAAGAGACGAAATCTTGGGCAGCACTGTTTAAAAAAGATAGTGGTATAATAGATTTGCCTACGAATATTTCAATTGACTCAAGATTAGAAAGTATGTTTTTAGAGCAAGAGAAAAGAGCCAAAAAAGCCCTTAATATTAGAGTGAGAGGCATCCCAAATGCTGGAAAACCTCTCGAGGAAGCCAAGGATTTACTTTGCAATAAACTCTCACACTCAATCGAGGGATTTGAAACTGCTTGGAGAGGCAAGTATGATGAGAATGTTCTATTTATTAAATTCCGGTCTCTTGTACATCGTAACGCTGCCTTGAAACTTCGAGCCAAGCTAAAAGGGACTTGTATTTTTATGGACGATGATTTAACTCATACGCAATGGCTAGCAAGGAAAAAAATCATACAAGAAGCTAAGGAAAAAGGGCAATGGGTGGTGTTATTGGCGGCAAACCACGATACTATGAGCGCTCACTATAGGGACTTGGGGCTCCCGGGCATGGGAGCAGCCTGAGATCCCCTATGTCGCTTCGTATTGGCTTTTGGAATTGTAATGGCTTCCACTCTTCCTCTACTGCAGGTGACTTGCAGTCCTATCTTGCTCGTATAGATATTTTACTGCTAGCAGAGACTCATGAATCTCAATTTTGTCCTCTTCCTATGATGACAAATTTCTCTTGGCACTCAGTTCTTAGACCATTCCTATGAGGGACGACCTCCAGAGGCTCAGGTGGGGTGGCATGCTTATACAGAGACCAGTATAGTCATACTGTTAAGCTGGTTAAGAAAGATCCGTACGCTCATTTTATATGGTTACAGTTAGTTGGGCATTCCCTAGGCTTGGCTAGAGATATCTTCCTGTCAGTATGTTATATTGCTCCTCAGAGTTTGACATTTGCAGACTATGGTGGGGACCCTTTTCAGGTTTTATCAGAGGATATTTCTATCTTTTCTCCCTAGGGATATGTACTTTTGGCAGGTGACTTTAACGCACGCACGGCCACCAGACAGACGGAATTTCATGCGATGACGGATTATCTCCAGCTTCATGCTTTGGATACAGGTCTTGTGCGGACATCACATGATGAGGCTACCCCTTCTACTACATTGGGTGAGCAGCTACTTAGGATTTCCGAGGCACATTCCTTGGTCATTCTGAACGGTTTATCACAGTGGCCAGATTCAGCAGCATTCACTTGTCATCCACATAGTGGCGGGCATAGTGTGGTGGATTACTTCATTGGCTCACCAGCCTTGATTCCTCTCATTCAGACTTAACTATACTCTCTCCTACCCTTGCTGATCACTCACTGCTCTTACTCTTTGTTGGCCAGACCTCTCCCCTTCCAATCATTCGACCCAAGACCACTACACCTCACTTTTCTTTTTGTACACATCTCATCCCACGCTACACAGTGGCGCTCAACTCTCTTTTGCAAGATTTTCCTTTCTCCTCTCTTATTGAGCAACAGGCCAGCTTCTTGTCGCTCTCCCTTATACAAGCCGCCACCCAGGCCTTTCCCCCTAAGACATATCCCACTCATCGAAAGACCTATAACCGATGGTATGACCATGATTGCCACGCCTTACATAAGCAAGTGGTATATGCCATGCATCACTCTCCTAATCTTTTAGTACAAGTACAAAAGCAATATCGTCATGTAGTTAATAAAAAGAAAAGGGACTCTCTAACAAGAGATGGTCAGAAACTTATAGACTCCCTTTTCTCTTCCTCCTCTCATTTCTGGAAAATCTTTTCTAGGAAATCTTCCTTACTTCCACCTATTGATATTGACTCTTGGGTGAACTATGCTACTTGCTTATACACTACAGATGCTCCGCCTATCCCTATCACTCGACCCGCTACATTCTCTCTTTTTACCTCTGACCAAATTAAATTCGCAATTAGTACAGCCCAATCCCATAAAGCGAAGGACGTCGACTCTCTTAACACAGACTTCCTCAAACCTGTCTCCCAACTCCTCTCTCCTTACATTGCCCACACTTTTATCTTACATCAGCGCACTTGGCTTCTCACAGGATATCATTATGGCTATCAGCGCCTTATATGAGAGGGTTTTAGCACGTTTCAGAGATGGCAGCAGCTGGTCGCCTTCTATCCAGAGCACAGTTGGAGTCAAGCAGGGATGTCCACTCTCTCCCACTCTTTTTGCATTGTACATTGATGATCTAGAGCGGATCATCAAGGAGGAGGGGGGTGATGGATGTCCTCTTGCTGATGTTATTATTCCTATCCTATTGTATGCGGATGACGTGGCATTGATATCCTCTACAGCCTCTGGATTACAGCGACATCTTGATGCTCTATATGGTTTTTGCTTAGTGTGGGGCTTGACGGTGAATTTTGCTAAGACCAAAGTTATGGTGTTTAACACAAATCGGCAGCATATGAGAGATGACGCTTTTTATTATGATGCACAGCAGCTGGAGATTGTTACATCATACACCTATCTAGGTGTATTATTCACTGGCACCTTACTCACTTTTCGCTCTACTGCTCTATATCGCCTGCGTAAGGGGCATGCTGCCCTGGTACATATGGAGAGAGTGTGTACTACTTACCATAATCATGATCCTACTACCAGAGACCACCTTTTCTCTACAGTAGTCTCACCTGTGGCTATGCACTCGGCGGAGGTCTGGTGCCCAGGGATATCTCAGAGTACTTGGCGAGACATCACTTGTCTGCAGATCACCATGTCAGGGAGGATGATTCGTGCGAAGCCGTCAGTTCCTCATGAGATTCTTTTAGCGGATTTCGCCTCACTCCCCATGGTGGTAGAGGCTATGTTTCAGATTGTTACCTTTCTACATCGACTTGAGACCATGGATACTCACAGATACGTGAGGGCAGCGCTTACTTCTTCTCAGACTATAGCTGGACAGTAGGCTAGGTCTTGTTGGTATGGTGATGTGGTGGCTTTCTTTCAGTCATGGGGCTTCTCGATGCTGGATCTCCCACAGGGAACTCATACATTTATCAGACAGCAGCTGTATCGGAGATATTGTCACATAGTATGGGATCGTCCTGACCATGAGAGAGTCAAGCTTACCTTCTATGGCACACATATCTTACGTAGAGACAGTTTGGGACTCCCTGGTAGACCTTTATATCTCTCTCTTCCTCTTTCTTTTGGGCTCCGATACAGATTGGGACAGTTACGAGTCTCTTCACATCGACTTGCTATTGAGACAGGCAGATATTCAGGCATTTTGAGAGAGCATCGGATATGCCAGATATGCACATTGGGTGTAGTGGAGGATGAGTTTCATTTTATCTTTATATGCCCTACATACTATGAGATACGTGGCCGATATCACTGTTTATATCATGACACCCCTATTACCCTCAGTACATTTTTGGAGTATCAGGATCCCAGATGTGTCGGCCTTTTACTACGAGAGATGCTTATGTTGAGAGCCTCTTTGCTACCATCAGAGAGTATTACTGATTCTAGCCAGCATCTCATGACTAGCTTCTTTCAGAAGCGGGAGCGTGATGACCTATCAGATGATGAGGCAGTCATACCGGTGAGGGCGAAGGCCAGCGTGCTCAGCCACCACCTCTTGCCAGATCTACACGCACCTCTAGAGCTACCAGAGCTCCTCGATCACAACCCACAGCTGCTATGGGTATCAGACGCTTTTTTTGAGACTAATATTTATCCTTTTACTTTCCTCAGCAGAGCAGGCGATTAAGCTCTTGCACCTGTACCCTCTTCAGAGCTGGAGGTTAAGCTCTTGTGTATCTGCTCTTTTTATGCATTTTACGATTCTATATTGGCTGTCTTTTCCTAGCTCGGGAGAGTTCTATTTTGTCTTTTCCATTTAGACTAGTGTTTTTTATTATGTTGTCCGACATGGACAGTAATCCTACGAGACATGTACTTATTCATTCTGTCTTATGTGCCCTTGGGCACTCAACAGACATTAATACATTTTCTTTCTCTCTCTCTCTCTCTCTCTCTCTCTCTCTCTCTCTCTCTCTCTCTCTCTCAAGATTTTGTTTTGATGGCACTGATCCGTCAAGTGGCTATCATACTTGGATGTACTTGGTTGTCTTATGTACCTTTTGGCATGGAAAAGACATTAAATAGCTCTTTCTCTCTTATTTGGTGTCAAGCAAACCACTCCAAATGCTATTTTGTTGGTTGGTTGGCATTGTGAAAGGCTGAATCAATGTGAAGCTAAGGAGAGTCTGTCTCAGCTACCTACGTCGAGTGGGGGCAACATTGAGCTTCAATGGGAGCTATGGTTGTGTGATGAAGAACTCCAGTGGGACTAATGATTGTGTGCAAGTTGGGCTTCAGTGGAAGCTGTTTTTGTGTAGAGCTTTTTAAAAATGATTGTGTGAAGCGCTACGTGCATATGCTATGAGTGAACAATAGACTATTTGCCAAATTTATGTGTGCTAAGTATCTCATTATGATTGTGATCTGACACGAACAAAAAACAATCAAATGGGAGTGTAAGGAAATAACTTGTGCCATGTAGATTGGGTTTCTTTAGGGCACCTTTTTGTAATTTAGGTTAAATACGAAAGTCATTGTGTTTATTAGCTTTGACACATTCCGTGTATATGAAGAGACATGGTGAAGAGACATGACTGATGTCTCATGCCTCTTCTCTCCTCATGTAATGGGCTATTATAGCCCACAATCACTGTACATCTATTTTTTAGTTAAAATCTCTCTCTCTCTCTCTCTCTCTCTCTCTCTCTCTCTCTCTCTCTCTCTCTCTCTCTCTCTCTCTCTCTCTCTCTCTCTCTCTTTTAGAATAACAATATAAAATGCAATGGAAAGAGCCATTGCATAGGAAAAATACTTTTCACTGTTCCTATATTCAATATGAGATAGGTAGCTACTGCTCTCAACTTGGGAAGGGCCATTCTTCTTTGTTCAACTAGAGAGGTTTTGTTTTCGAAAGTCCATTCAGGATGCTCTGAGTAAGTGTAAACTTTTTTATACCATTGTCATCCCCACAGCTTTATATGCAGCAGAGACATGGTGCATTGGTCTTTCCTCCTCGAATTGGGCAAGTATCTCGAGATTATAGACTACCATGTTAGCTTGCATGATTCAAGCAAAGCCCTCTATTTCACATGAAGAAAAGTAACAAACGAATGAGAGAGCAAATACCAACTATATAGCTAGTTGCAACTTTCCAGCTTATTACATATATTCAGAGAGTTCAAGCCCTTCCATTTGCAGAGTAGAAATATACACGGATAGCACTTGCTTTTTCCCATTTCTTCATGATCAGGGTTACCGGCTATCATGGTTCTCTCAGGCATCCCACCTCCTCCTTGAGTCATTTGGTATCTCTATCACAGATCTCTCTTCAGGTACACATCAATATATTAGACGTTTTTTATATAGAGCCCACACCTGGTGGAGCTAGATGGGGATTAAACCCGACTACTATTAGACCCATTTCTTGGAGCTAGATATAGCAGGGTTTCCAGTTTTCGTCAGTATTTGGACTCAAGATTATTGCACGTGCTCATATTCACATTGGCCCAACTTTGTGTATCATCACATCAGTTAGTTATTGAGACTAGGAGGTTCCATGGTATTCCGAGAGAGGAGTGGTTCTATCGGTTATGCTCTTTGAGTGAGGTGGAGTCTGAAGACCATTTTATCTTCAGATGCCCTATATATTATGAGATTAGAGGGATACACTACTGCCAGTTTTGTGACACATCCACCATACTACGATTGGTCATAGCATATGAGGATTCCCGCTATGTTGCAATTATGATACGAGAGATGTTCATATTGCGACGAGATATATGCCAAACAGCTTAGTAGAGTCATCTCACTTCTCAGCCTCAAATTACCTCTTTCGTCTCTAGGAGAAGACGACGACAGGACCCAAAGTCTGATGATGATGATGATGTTGCAACTATTCATAGAGATCAGAGACAATGCACAACACACATTCATGTTGCAACTCGAGTTATCTGACCTATCATGAGGAGACACACCTCTCATCCTTCTAGATGACGTCGACGACTACTAGAGTTACCTCATCTTGCGGCCCATCACATCCTTCTATGCATTACCACATACTTGACATGTACATTTACTAGTCTTATATGCCTTTTGGCATGGAAAAGACATTAATAAAGCTAGCTTTCTTTCTTTCTCTTTAAAAGTAGGTTCCTCTCTACTTCTCCTCCTTTTATTTTGCCTCTTTGTTGTGGTTTAATGACACATGGAGGACATGTGTCAATATATGGTGTAGGCCCTTCTCCCTATGACACATGTTGTGCAAGTGGTGACGTGTCTTTGTGCATGTGCAAAGGGTGACATGCGTTTGTCTCCATGTGCACAGGTTGACATGTTTCTTTTGTGCATGTGGACTTGTATGACACTTGTCCATGTAGTTGTCACTTGACTAGGGCCCTTGCCTAACTTTTTATTAACTTGACGAAACTTAGCCCTGGGGTTTTATAACAATATTTCATTTACCATGGGCCCAAGTATTATAGACCTGAACAAAATGACCATTACCTCCAACACTAGCTAGTACACCTTTAGGTACTAGGCTAGTTAGCATCAAGGAATGTCCTCAATTGCCCTAACCCTAATTTTTAGAAGTTTTCAGTAAGGGCCTCTACATACTATATATAGGGCTATCATTTAGACATTAGTCATTCATTGATTATTTAGCTTATCGGTATTGCTTGGGCTCTTCGTGGGAGAGCCCTTTGGTATTACCTATAGGGCTTAAGCTATGGATAATATCATATGCTCTTGTTCATTCTTCATGGGAGATTGCTTGATTATGTCTATTATAGTCATTTATGTTTTAATCGATACAATATCCATAGATTGAGTTTATATCTGTGTCAAAGCACTTTCCTGCTCTTGTTTTGTTTTTGGACTTTTTTCAGATTACTGGTTCTCTTTCACCATCATTGGCTGCCTCTTCCCTTCCATCACTGGCTACCCTCATCATTGCCAACCTCCTACATCACTGCCTCCACCTCCATCATTGCCCATATTTTCACTCCATTGCTGCCCACCCATCCCACATCCCATTGCTACCTATCGTTGCTCACAGTCCTCTCAAATGTTGATACCCTTTTCTGTCCTTTCTGCCATCTCCTAAGCTCTCCATTCATCACTATCTATCCCTTCCCTGGCCCATTGCTGCCCTCCTCTACTTATCCGCTTCAACCTGTGCTCCCTTTCAAATTTTGTTTACAGTTTTGTGATACCAAATTCTAGCACACTAGCTTATTCACAGCCAGCTAAAGTAGCTTGTCGTGCCCGAAAGCAATATCATACCAAAAAACAAAAAAATTCTTAACCATCAAGAAATGCTTTTGTTTTTAAAATGTTTCAAGGCAATAAGTGGGAAAAGTCTAAGAATCAAAAGTAGGGGACTATAATCATGAAGCTCCTGTTTTTAATCCGTTCTTTAGTTTACAAGCTCTCTATTGTTTACTAGCCTGTTTATTCAGGTGCTTGCTTGATTCAGACTGCTAATTCATCTTGTTGCAATTTTTAGATTTCTGAGGAGGGAGTCAAGCGACGTGATGAAATAGTCTTTGAATTTGCTCGAGCACAAAAAGTACCTATAATTATGCTGACATCAGGTACTTGATTGACAGAACTTTTGGATTGTCAACTGGCTGCAAGCTTACCATCAACATTTAAAGATTGTGTGATGCATTTCTAACAAGAACCGCAGGGAATCAGCCAATAGTCATTCTCATTCATATACATGCTCTCCACTACATTTGAATGTCATAAACCTGACTTTTGAATTTTGCAGGTGGTTACATTAAGAAGAGTGCAGCTGTCATTGCTGATTCTATCATAAATTTGAACTCAAAGCATCTAATTGAACTGAATAGCTCCTGATCAGCAGATCATGACACTCAAATTAGATTGTAGAGGAGGCCACATAAACGGGTATGCTGTAATGGTAACTAACAGCATATTGTTTTCACTGTAGTACCCTCATTTTTCATTGTAAAAATTGAAAATAGCACCACGAATTTCCTAGTAGGCCTTTCGAGCTGGAAACATCAATACTTATATAATATTAGAATCATTGCACTGCAATTGATCTGCTTGTTGGGTGTTGATGTCTAAAGTGTATGATATTAAAGACAGCTAAACAAAAAATTTCATAAAGCAAATGGGAGCTTCAGCCTTGTGTGATACTTGGGAGCTGCTCATCGATGATTGCAAAAGTTTGGGGTTTTAGGAACTAGATAATCTGTGTCAAGGGGCATCATGTAGGGCAGTAATGGCACCTATTTATGTTCGGGAGTAATGATCACAGCCGATCAGTTTTATAGGACAGAATTAGGTTATATTATTATGTGCTAGGCAATGGGAGTCCCTAGACTCAATTTGAAATGTCCATTCATGTAAGGTTCAAGCTAATGCACATTAAGGTTATATATTATCGAAGGAACAATAGGGATAGCTACTAGCATCTACTTTCTACCGAGGGAACTAAATTATAAGGTTCTATTGGAGACACCAGGTTAAGATGCCATCCTTATTCTAGCAAGGTTCTTTAGTTAGTAAGAATAGATGCTATGCTAGTTGTAATCTTTCCTTTGTGTCTTGGCAAGATAGATTTGGTAGGGTAAAGATTACATTTTGACTCTTAAATGTGCAGAGAGCTGAGAATGAGTGGAGCATTAAGTCATAGTTCACACTATAACCTTTCAATCAGGAAATATTCAGATACAACATGAAGCAATCTAACAATCTCCCAAGACGAATGGCAAATAGCATCACGTAGAATCAATGGCTAAAGCCCTACAAGCAATAGCAAAGGCGAGGGTTCCTTACCACGAAGAGCCCAAACAATACCAAATCATAAGATGATGAATGAATGCACATAGGTCCTATTTATAGCCAATATGAACTCTAATATAGAAGCTTCTAGGCACTTAACCGAAGCTTATCCATCATAGGGTCATAGGAGGGAAAGTAGTGGAGGTTTTGGAGGGCCTGCGGCCTTCATAGGACCCCCACTCCAATACCAAATTAGCAGTATTTGGGCCCTTGTCCAATCCTAATACAAATGGATAAAAAGGGCTTCAAGGCATACATGAATAGAGAAGCTCATGGCCAATGAATGAATGTAGGCCCTACAATCCATGATATCAACTATTAACTAAACTTGATGAGAGATACCAGACATTCACATGTGTGTAAATAATCAAAGCTTAGTTACAACTTACAAAGTGGATGCCATGTAAGCCCGCTTCTATTTCCATTGAATCGTGGATTGACTATGCTGCAAGACTTTATATAGTGGACTCTCCTTCCATTTCTCTCTCACCACAACCATCAGAATTCACTCTTTTCACTCCATCCATGAGTGAAAATGCCATAAAAAATGATCAAAACCATAAAGCAATTGATGTTGACTCTCTATGTATGGACTTTCTAAAACCTATCGCCCACATTGTTGCTCCATACATCTCCTACGTTTTTAACCAATCTGTTATTTTTGGCCTTCCCACACCCTGGTGTACTAACCTCTTGCATCTTATACTTAAGGCTGCTAATCCTCTGAATGTAGACAACTATCGTACTATTATGATCAGCCACACTATGGCTAAGCTCTATAGTTCAGTTATGCAGTCTATCATCAACTCTCAGGCGGAGACAGAGGAGTTATATGCTATGGGACAGGCAGGTTTAAGAGCAGGCTATTCCACTGCAGACCAGATATTCATACTGAGATGTATCATTGAGGCAGCGAAGTCCAGGAAACAGAGAGTCTTTTGCTGCTTTGTGGACTTCCGCAAAGCATTTGATTCAGTTCCGAGACACTTGTTACTCCAGCGTCTGACATCCCTTGGTATCTCACAGGAGGTAATTGCTGCTATTATCACATTATACGAGAGAGTTTTGGCGCGGTTCTGTGATGGAGATGGATGGTCCTCATATATCCATATAGTACAGTAGGAGTAAAGCAGGGCTGCCCTTTGTCACCCACCCTCTTTGCTTTATACATTGATGACCTTGAGCGGATCATTCGAGAAGAGGGTGGTGATGGTTGTCCTCTAGCAGATACTGTTATCCCTATCCTTCATTATGCAGATGATGTGGTTCTACTATCATGTTCGGCTACAGGACTTCAGCGACATCTGGATGCCTTGTATACTTTCTATCAGATATGGGGGCTGAGGGTGAACATTGGTAAGACTAAGGTTATGGTGTTTAACACCAACAGACAGCATATGAGAGACACTATGTTCTACTTTGATGGACAGCTCCTAGAGATAGTGGCGTCCTACACGTACCTCAGTGTTCTCTTTTCTGGTCCATTGCTTTCTTTTAGACCGGTTGCATTGGCTAGGCTCCGCAAGGGACGCTCTGCTCTTGTTCAGATGGAGAGGTTTTCCTCTACTTATTATGTGCATGACCCGGACACACGTTGTCGCCTCTTCTCTTCGACTGTTTCTCCAGTTGCATTATACTCAGTAGAGACATGGTGTCCAGGCTTATCTAGAGACACTTGCTGTAACACTTCTCAGTTGCAGATTCACATGCTTAGTTGGATTATTCGGGCCAAGCAGTCAGTTCCTCATGAGATTATGTTAGCGGAGTTTGCGTCTCCTCCCTGATTGTAGAGGCTATTTTCAAGATCATCACTTTCATTCACAGAGTCTCAGAGCTTGATTCTTCCAGATACGTGGTAGCGGCTTATACATCTTCTCGCACTTTGGCCAGCTAGGCAGAGGGCTAAGTCCTTATGGTTTCAGTATGCTTCAGACTTTCTACATAGATGGGGATTATCTATGTCTAAACTCCCAAATGGGACTCATGTTTTCATTCGCCGACAAATCTACAGAGCATACATACACACTGTTTGGTCTCACTTGGATCCATCGCGAGTTAAGCTTCAGTTCTACCACACTCACTTTTCTCACCTTGATGCTTCAGGTCTTCCGGTTAGACCGAGTTATCTCGCTCATGCATTGTCTTTTGGCCTACGCTACCGTATTGGTCAGATACGAGCTTCTCATTAGCTCGCTATTGAGACAGGCAAATACACAGACACACCACGACCTTTACGGATCTGTCAGAGTTGTACACTACAGGAGGTTGAGGATGAGTTTCACTTTATTTTCATCTGTCCAGCTTACTATGAGATCTGAGGCAGATACCATTGTCTCTATCGGGACACTCCGCTCACGCTTGGTTCCTTCTTTACTTATCCAGATGCAAGATGCCTTGGTTTGCTATTGCGAGAGATGTTCTCGTTGAGATTCTCTCTTCTGTCGGTTGATTAGGATGTGGACCACAGCCAGCCACGTATTACACTTTTCTTTAGAAAAGAGGTAGAGAAGATACTTCGGGCAGTGAGATTGACATTCCAGCTCGTCTACAGCCCCAGCGTATTCCTCGACCATCCAGAGTTCGTCACCATAGGCCTCCATGTGCCTCACACCAGATCACACAGTTTTTTTCTATCCGTTAGTGAGTATTATTTCTCCGCGTAGCTAATGGTTAAGCTATGGCTTCTGTATCCTCACCATAGCTAGAGGTTAAGCTTTGGTTTTATTTATTTCTGTTTTAATTTTAATTTCTATTTTAGTTTTAGTTGAAATAAGTCCGGCATGGACAATGCTCCTTTCTGATGTACTTTTTCTTTGTCTTATGTGCCCAACGGCACTCTATAGACATTAATATATTCTATTCTCTCTCTCTTCTTTTGTCAGATTGAATAATAGATATCTTCCAAACATGGGGGGAAGGGGTCCCATCTTGTCCCCTCCATGATGAGTACTATGTGAATGCAATTTAATGTGATGTGTCATTGTCTTCCAACTTGATTTCTGTATTTGAAAGTATTGAAATCCATTTTGTAACTAAGCTTACTTTGATTAATTACACATATGTGAAAGTCTAGTGTCTCTCATCAAGTTTAGTTAATACTTGATATGAGAGATTGAGCTATTAAATGGTTGAACTTCTTGACCAAAGTTTGTGTGAAATTGCATCATCTCACATCATGATGTGCAATTGTATTTAAGAATAGATTTCTCCGCTATTAAGGTTTTTTTTTTTTCTTGAAGATCACCAAATTAGAACTAATAGGTTGCACTTAAGAGACCTCTCTAATATTGAGCTGAATCTTTTACTCGATTTTGGTAAAATGACAATATGATATCTACTTGAAGCTTTCACTCTAGTATGGTAACAATACTTTTCATATCACAACTTCTCTTTATATGTAAAATCATGTGCGCATACACATCATAGTGAAAGTTGTTTTGTTTCATTTCTTCCAAAATTTGACGAGAAGAGCCTTTGTAAAACTTGAAAATCTATTATATATATATGTGACCAAACTTTGTCAATGATTGATTGAATAATATATATCTTCCAAACATGGGGGGAGAAGGGGTTCCATCGTGTCCCCTTCATGATGAGTACGATGTGAATGCAATTTCATGTGATGTGTCATTTGCATTGACATCCATTTTGTAACTAAGCTTTGATTACTTACACGTATGTGAAAGTCTAGTATCTCTCATCAAGTTTAGTTAATACTTGATATCAGAGATCGAGTTATTAAATGGTTGAACTTCTTGACCAAAGTTTGTGTGAAATTGCATCATCTCACATCATGATGTGCAATTGTATCTAAGAATAAATTTTTTTTTTGTTGAGATTTTTTTTCTTTCTTGAAGGTCACCAGATTAGAACTAATAGGTTGCACTTAAGAGGCCTCTTGAATCTTTTTATCGATTTTGGTAAAAATAAAAATATGATATTGACTTGCAGCTTTCACTCTATTATGGTGACAATACTTTTCGTATCACAACTTCTCTTTTTCCTTTCGGAACTTGGCATCACTTTGAATCCCTAACCTTTCACTTTCATTGTCACTAAGTTCTTGACATGAAACTCTCTCTTTGAGAAGATGGATTTGTGAAGGAGATTTAATTCCAATGATTCCAACATGAGCGCTAACTTCTCCGCCACCATCAAGGTCTCAAAAAAAAAATTTGATTAAGAAGTTTGAAATGTATGAAAGTGATGCAGATAAGCTTGTGGAGTTATTGTCTTGATTTGAAATTTTGCTACATTCTTTGAGAAGGAAACGTTTTAAAATCACTCAAAATCAGATTTGCTACTCTTCCCTTAGACAAAAGAAATGTGCAAGTCTGTGGTGGACTCTTTCATATTCAAGTCAAAATGTAGGAGTAGTCGAGCCAATTGTGATCGATATTTTTGAGGACAATTAAGCCTATCAATTAGTTGCTAGACATTTTTTTAATAAAAGATTTGTTTAAATTTGATGAGAAGGGTATTCATTGATTCTCTCTC
The DNA here is from genome assembly GCA_029204225.1 of Diphasiastrum complanatum. Taxonomy (NCBI): domain Eukaryota; kingdom Viridiplantae; phylum Streptophyta; class Lycopodiopsida; order Lycopodiales; family Lycopodiaceae; genus Diphasiastrum; species Diphasiastrum complanatum. The sequence goes on along the minus strand of CM055107.1, from coordinate 18,304,455 downwards.
TTCATTGATTCTCTCTCTCTCTCTCTCTCTCTCTCTCTCTCTCTCTCTCTCTCTCTCTCTCTCTCTCATGGATGCTCATTCGTTCAAGTTCACCTTGCTTCGCTAACAAACACGTGGACAATTACAGACATACCACTTCTCCAAGCTTACAAGGTTCTTTTAAACATTCTACACTTGCATTGAATAAAGTTTTGCTCGTAACTAAGTGGGTCTCCCACTTTGGAATATAAAAAAAACACTCTATGATATTGTTTAAATTTTAAATCCTAAATTGGAGAGGAATTATTTTTTCCTCTCCCACTCATACCTTCTAGGATGCTACTCAGCTTGACACTATAAGATCATGCTTTTCGGACACTTGTTTTCTACAACACCAATGAAGAGTTCATTCCTCTATTACATGTTGAAAGTGTGCCCTACCAGCTCACAAATTAACGGAATACTATCATACGGTAAGCATCTTTCTCTCTTTTGCATTGCTCTCTTAACGCTCTACTCTCACAATGGAAGTCCAGTGATGGACAACACTGGCACTTTTTGATTATGTAAAAATGTCCATTCTGCCTTAATAGGTAGCAATGTACAATATCTCTCTTTTTGCAACCCTTCATGAGATCAGGTGGCAGCAATGGTCTGATGGCCACCTTTTCAACTTTATAAATGCTCTTTTATGCTTTTGGAGACAGTGATGGAGGGGCTCAAGATTTGTGGTATACTTATTCTCTTAAATGTTTTTGCATACCTTTGGTCTCACGTTACTAAACTATTAATATCTTATGATGTAGCATCATCATGTTGCTTCGGCTTCTTCTTTGTAAGTTTCGGTTCACATATGAACCAAACACTAGCTATCTCAATAAAAAGGTATGGCACCAACCGAATCTCCATAAAGCAAGTTAGCTAACACACTCCAAATACGTCTTGTAAATGCTTTTTTTGTAACTCTTTATAAGCAGCTATGTGCTAAAAAGTGTGTCTTTTGACTTTCTATGATCTAAAGAAAAATCCTCTCGTTTAATACAACAATGACAGCCTCTCAAGAAGCTACGTCTACAACCATTAGGTACACTTTTTTAGTTTGAACAAACTCTTTGTAGCTTTAGCAAGCACGGTATGTTCAGTTCGGTACATCTTTAAGATATATCACTCTTCTACACAATCTCGCTTTCACGTCCTTTTTCGGAAAAACAAACAACATAAGACCACATTTATTCTTGTATACACGAATTACCTCACCTTGAAAGAAAAATCTGTCATTAAACTAAATAGTAAAGAGTCCAATAACACGATCTTAGACCACATGGATATGCGTAAGATTCGTAGTTTCTACTAAAGGATTAGAATGGCAAGGATTTGCCCTAATATCTAGTATAAACATTGGTAGTCTCTTACTAAGTATTAATCGTATCTTTTCTTTACAGTCTTTATGCCTTGGTTGTTATGTGATTCATATATAACAATAATAGAAACACTTAACCTTATCCTGTTCAGTGTTACTTTAGACTCTTGGTGAGATACAACTAGAAAGCATGGATATGTTCAAGAGTATGGATAGCAGTGCGTGACGTACCTTACTCTGTAAGGGTCACTTGGGTTAGTATAGCTTGGACACGTGTCCACACCAAGTCTTTTGGCTAAGGAAAACTTCAACGGTTAAAATTTGTCATACTCTTCTATGTTTAAAACGAATTGATATGGAACAATTGCCCATAAGTTGATCACCATGGCACTCGCCCTGATACAGTAATATAACGGCTTGGCCTATCGCTAAAACATTGTTTGTTTGGGAAGATTGGATTATGATTTACAATGCTATTTAAAGTTAAGTAGTATACTTCTTTTGGACATGAATCTGACACTCAGCTATGACAACTGTCTTTTTCACTTAACTAACTCGTGCAGTTTTGTTTTGTGGGATGGTGGCAAGTATCAACTGGACGTCTTGAAAGTGGTTATGCTTTATGGTGCTTTATAGTAATGTATTGTACTTTATCTTGTTGGATTATGAATAAAGACTTTAAAATATTTCAGTCTTGTTTTGTCAAGAGAAACTAAGTGTATCTCTCTCTATGCATCCTGGTGGTGGAAATTCGACTATTCCTTGGTTGGGATAGTGCTGAAATCTTGATCTTTTTTATCCGATTCATAAACTAACAATGGTCTTATTTTAGTCCACATGATGGTTTCAAAAAGCTGTCTCTTTAGGTTATGGGGAGCCCCTACCTCCACCTAACTTCTTTGTTCAGACCATTATTTGTTGTATGAAAAAGGTCTTCGAGATGCATAAATGTATCATTAACACTGATAGGGCTTCTTGTTCTTCTGCTGGACCTGAGGATAAACTTTTTTGTCTGATTGATTTGCTTGAGACTACTGACTGGGTAAAGATTTATCTTGAGTTTGTTAAGAAAAAACAATCATTGAGTCTTGCGGAAAATCTTTATAGTCGTCTTAATGATTTTGTTGAGAAGTTTGAAGAAGAAGAAAAGTTTTGCAATTCACACATTAGAAAAGTGTTCATGTGCTTGGAAAATGGAAACGGTATTGTGCCTACTGTTACTACCCCTTCTGCTTCTGATGCTCTTTTATCTCTGCACCCTCTTGTCTTTACTAATGACCTAGATGAAGACAGTGCTTTTCAACTTGAGATCTTCTCTCAAGACATTTGCGATATTGGTGACCTTTTCTCTTATGATTTTTGCCAATCCAAAAATTGTCAAGTCCCTTCTGCTCCTAGAGTCATTGAGTACAAATCCACTCTTACGTCTTACAAACTTTGGAGTCTTTCCTCTATTAATTTCCTTGCACCTATTCCTATCGACCTTTGAATTTTGATGACTTATCTACCATTATTCGATGAACAGATTCGAACCCTCTCGATGCCCCTATGAGCAAACCTGGGCCAAGACCAGAGGACACTTTGAGACTGGCTTCAATAGAATGAACCTACACCAAGCCATAATCTGGAACTGGAAAAAGACCTTTTTTCAAATGTAAATGCGGTGAAAAATGCAAAAATAGCTCTTCCATCATTTGGTTTGATCATGCTATCTGGTTCATTATGAATAATCTTGCCAAGTTTTTTCCTGGTGCTTCCCTCCAAAACCAGATGAATGCTTTTTTCATGTGGCTAATATTACTTTTCTCTTTATCCACCAGTATATGATTGATGCTTCCATCGAACTTGTTAAAGACTCTTTCATCGAATTGCTTGCACCTTTGGGAGATGCCGAAAATATCTGAGAAAACGTCCTAGCTTTTCTACCCTCCAAGACAAGTACTTCCAAAACCCGAACAAAAAGACAAGCTCTTTCAATCTTAACAATCCAAACTCAGTCATTTCTGGATTAGGAACGGGAAAGAAAAAGCGATTTTTAGATTTCAAAGAGAAGGAAAGACAGAGCAGTGGCAACAATGATGACTAAGAAATTGAATTTTTACAGATACTAATCGATGTGCAGGACGAAGAAGGGATAGTTAGAAGGCAAATCAGCATTTCAGCAACCGGACGTCTCCAATTTTTCACTAATAGCGACTCAAGGAGACTTTTTCTGCATTTATATTACCCAAATAGAGTTTTTGAGTTTATCCATGTGAAGCACTTTTTGCTCATGTTTTAAAAAGACTTTTTGGTATTGTAGATGAACTCTTTCATGATATTACTTTCGGCTGGTCTTACTTACCATGTGTTAAAAGTGAATGGTATTTTTTTTATGTTGTTTTTTGCCAATTTGATAGATAACCTTCATTCCTGTCAATGTCACGCTTTTAATCATTTCAAAAAATTAATCCCCGAAAAGTTTGGCCATATCATATGCACAAATTGTAATATTGTTAAGAATTCTCTCTTACGAAAATCTTTAGGAAAAGGCCTAAACCATATAATAAGGCAAGCTTATGTGAATGAAGTTGCTTTGGAACTCTATGATAATTGGTTTAAACTTATGGGACTCCTACCTTCTTATGCTTCGATGAAACTACAAAAAAAAGAACATACTACGTTTGTAAAAATATCGCATTGAGTTATATTAGAAAAGGTAAATAGCTTTATGAAAATATTGAATCTCTTTCTATGAATAGGATTGCCAAGGACAAACTGCAATGGCTTACCAACTTTCTATACGTTAATGGTATCGATAAAGCACAACATAACCCTTGTTTTATGTGTACATTCTATAACAGAAATTGGCCATAAAAAGACTCAACAGTCTAGATTTTACTCCTTTTTCCCAATAATCAATCTAACTATGTCGAGGATTCCCTGTCATACATAACGGTGAAATCTACATCACTTACATGACCATCGAGCGCATCAAAATTATATCACAACTGCTATTGAACTTCTTGGCTTTTCACAATCTATAACCTTTTGTCCTATCATTATATCCGATAAGTACATGCTTCGTGGACTTTGCATCAAGTTTTCTTCTTAGGTGTCTTGTACTTCACAACTTTTGTAAAACACCTAATTCAAGATATAAATTGTTATATGACATGCTTTTGACCCAATAAGTGTTACTTAATTTCTTCTTCTTCAATATGGGATTGGCCATTTTCATGATTGTTCCAAATTTTCTCTAGGCTAAATCATTTTGTTCGTCTATGAGAGGTGGTCACCTATTTCATTAACTGATTATTTTCAAAAAAGATTCTCAGTAGAAGAGTTGAGAGAATACTAGACAAGATTAAGTGATTAGGCTCTATAATTGGCAATTCAAAAAGATATTGCCATCTTACCCCTATGAGGCTGGAGCTAGAGACCATCGTCCAAGCATGCTCAAGCTTCTACCAAGTTATGGCTTCCCATACCACCGTAACCTAGCTTCGTCCTTCGTATACTTACATTTTGAGGCAAGATATTGTCTTTGCCTAACCACATGGGAGAGTTCTTCATTTTCCAAGAGAGAATGAATACCGACCTCATGGAGATCCACCTCTACATACATAGTATAGGTGGGATGACCTCTGCCAACATGGTCATCTCATAACCATTGACATGAGCCAGTTGCATGCATTGCCACATGTCAATAACTTTGGGCTACCCCACACTAATACAACATTTTTACACGTGGCACTTAAGCGACCTATAACTCTAGCCAACGTCTTGTCCGTATAACAAGACCATCACCTCAAATAATCTATTTACATGCCCTTATGGGAACGTAACAGTGGGGTTGCTTGTGTTTTGTGCATTTCTTAATGTAATTCTTAGTTGTGCTATTTAAGTTATTGCAAGCTAATAGATCAAAGATTAAAGCCTTTTGAAAAATTTGTCCCCGAATCAAATATATCTCAATTCAATCTATAATGTTGGATTTGTGATTCAAAACCTTTATAGTGGTATTAGACCTTTGGCATTGCCTTAAGAGCCTGAATCAAATTTTATTATTGTTTAGCATTTGCCTGAACTTTTTCTAGCTTGAAATTGTCAGCATGTCTAGGTCTCCTCCATATATTGACTCTAAGAAGTTCTATTTTGTGTAATCTTCTAGAAGAATATTTGTCTAATCTTTCGAAGGTTCCTTGCATGCAACTCCCGATTCTTGTATTGAAGTTTCTAGACATACAACAAATGGTTGAAAGTTTGGAAAAGCTTTTTTGTTACACAGTGTATTGGGCAAAGGTATCAAAAGAGCAATAATCAGTTTAAGTTCTACATGCAAGAGTAGCATCAGGTCAAAGTGGAGTTTCCACCTAGTTTAGAACTGAATAAATATGCATGAATGGTGGTTCTAAACCAAGTCCTTTTGAAAGAATCAAAATAGTCTCTCTCTTTATTTGCTCTACGTATCTTGACATACATTTGACTTATTTGTGATTTAGTATATCTAGCACTTCTTGCTAAAATAATCAATCAATGTGACATAATTGTATGTACCTCCGATAGATCTCATTTGCAACCTTCCCTAAACATTAGTATGCACAAGTTCAAGGATTTGATTTGCTCTCATGGCTCTTAACTTGGAAAAATCTCTCTCAATGTCGTTTCTCCATCACACAACTCTAACACAATTTTCCATCATAGGTAATGGCAGGTAGTCCAATCACAATATTATACTTCTTCAAAGTTCGAAAGCTTTGGATGTTGATATGATGACTCATTGATGCCACAACTCAAAATTATTATCCATTGAAGCAATTAAAACATTTACACATGTAGGTCAAGATGATAGAGTAGATTCCCATCAATTTGTTTTCATGTCGTAAGTATTGTACAATTATTCTTGATATCTCTCACAATAAATCTTTGGACATCAAACTCCACCTTGAGATTCTGATCCACAACTAAGCCACAAATAATAGTTCTTGAAACATATTCTATGTTGTCAAATCTCTTGATTTGCCCATTCAATAACTATACAAGAATGACACAAAATCTCTAATAGGTAGCTTCTTACCATCTACTTGACCTACTTCATCAATGTTTTCATTTGAATTAAATTCGATATACCATTCACGATGTGACATCACCACTATTAATGCACTATGTGTTTTAGTGGTTGTCACTTGATATCAAGGCTTATTTAAAAATGTTCGTACTTTCACCTTTTGTTTTTGTAGAGAGAGAGAGAGAGAGAGAGAGAGAGAGAGAGAGAGATACAAGACTGCACTTAGCTCCTCTTAACAAAGCAAGACTGAAATCTTTTAAAGCCTTTATTTATAATCCAACAAGGTAAAGTACAACTGAAAAGTAAAAGTACTATAAAGCACCATAAAGCATAACCACTTTCAAGACGTCCAGCTAATACTTGTCACCATCTCACAAAACAAAATCGCACGAGTTAGTTAAGTGAAAAAGACAGGTGTCATAGTTAAGTGTCAGTTGTTATTCATGTCCAAAAGAAGTTATACTACTTAACAACTTTAAATAGCATTTTAAATCATAGTCCAATCTTTTCAAACAAACAATATTTTAGCGATAGGCGAAGCCGTTATATCACCGTATCAGGACGAGTGCAATGATGATCAGCTTATGGGCAATTGGTCCATATCAGTTCGTTTTAAACATAGACGAGTATGAAAAGTTTTAACCGTTGAAATTTTACTTAGCCAAAAGACCTGGTGTGGACACATGTGTTGGTGTCAGAGCAAATCCATGCTATACTAACCCAAATGACCCTTACAGAGTAAGGTACGTCACGCACTGATGTCCATACTCCTAAGCATATCCATGCTTTCCAGTTGTATCTCACCAAGAGTCTAAAGTAACACTGAACTGGGTAAGGTTAAGTGTTTCCATGATTGTTATATATGAATCACATAACAACCAAGGCATAAGGACATTGTAAAGAAAAGATATGGTTAATACTTAGTAAGAGATTACCAATGTTTATACTAGGTATTAGGACAGATCCGTGCCATTCTAATCCTTTAGTAGAAACTACGAATCTTACGCATATCCATGTTGTCTAAGATCGTGTTATTGGAGTCTTTACTGTTCAGTTTTATGATAGGGTTTTATTTCAAGGTGAGTTAATTCGATTTGTATACAAGAATAAATGTGGTCTTATGTCGTTTCTTTTTTCGAAAAAGGAAGCGAAAGTGAGATTGTGTAGAAGAGTGATATATCTTAAAGATGTACCGAACTGAACATATTGTGCTTGCTGAAGCTGCAAAGAGTTTGTTCAAACTAGAAAAGTGTACCTGAATGGTTGTAGACGTAGCTTCTTGAGAGGCTACCATTGTTGTTTTAAGCGAGAGGATTCTTTCTTTTTAGATCATAGAAAGCCAAAAGACACTTTTTAGCACATAGTTGCTTATAAAGAGATACGGAAAGAGCGTTTACAAGACGTATTCGGAGTGTGTTAGCTAACTTGCTTTAAGGAGATTCGATTGGTGACATACCTTTTTATTGAGATAGCAGATGTGAACCAAAACGTACAAAGCAAAAGCCGGAGCAGTATGATGATGCTACATTATAAGATATTAATAGTTTAGTAACGTGAGACCAAAGGTATGCAAAAATATCTAAGAACAAATCTTGAGCCTTAACGTATCCATCCATCCATCCATCGCTGGATAGAAGAAAATACTTATGTAAAAAGTATCAAAAAAGATAGTAGAAGTTTGTTGTCCTTTGCTGGACAGTAAGCCATTGATAGTTATAAGCTATTAGAGCATGAAAAGTAAATGCTCCTACTGTCCATCGTTGTGGATAGTAGAATGCTTTATGTAAAGAATGGTAAGCAAAAGCTTGTCAAGAAAGGTCATGTTGTCCATCGCTGGATAGCACACCTCATCAATCATTTTGAACCATATCTATTATGATAGAGAGCCCCCCCATCATTGTCTCCAAAAGCATAAAAGAACATTTATAAAGTTGAAAAGGTGGCCATCAGACCATCATTGCCACTTGATCTCATGAAGGGTTTCAAAAAGAGAGATATTGTCCATCGCTGCCTATTAAGGCAGGATGGACATTTTTACATAATCAAAAAGTGCCAGTGTTGTCCATCGCTGGACTTCCATACTTCTAAACATAAGAAAACTCCTTCACACTTTCATGTGATGAGCAAGCATAATCGATAGTTGAAGGCTATCCAAGCACCAAGATTGTGAGAGTAGAACGTTAAGAGAGCAATGCAAAAGAGAGAAAGATGCTTACCGTATGACAGTATTCTGTTGATCCGTGAGCTGGTAGGGCACACTTTCAGCATGTAATAGAGGAAAGAACTCTTCACTGGTGTCATAGAAAACAAGCATCGAAAAAGCATGATCTTATAGTGTCAAACTGGGTAGCATCCTGGAAGGTATGAGTAGGAGTGGAAAATTAATTTCTCTCCAATTTAGGATTTGTGATTTAAACAGTCTCATAGAGTGTGTTTTTTTTATATTTTAAAGTGGGAGACCCACCTAGTTACTAGCAAAACTTTATTTAATACAAGTGTAGAATGTTAGAAGAACCTTGTAAGCTTGGAGAAGCGGTATGTCTGTAATTGTCCACATGTCTGTTAGCGAAGCAGGGTGAAACTGAACAAAGGAGCATCCATGTGTGTGTGTGTGTGTGTGTGTGTGTGTGTGTGTGTGTGTGTGTGTGTGTGTGTGTGTGTGTGTGAGAGAGAGAGAGAGAGAGAGAGAGAGAGAGAGAGAGAGAGAGAGAGAGAGAGAGAGAGAGAGAACCCACCAACCGACCCGCAGTTAGTGCATCCCTTTGGGGGCAGTTAGCTCCCCATAAGGGATAGCTAACTGCCCACCAGAAGACAATCAATATCATGTGGTAAAATGTAGGACAAATCGGAAAAAGACTCAGAAATAAGTAAATTTTTGATGATAAGAGAGTTTATCTCTCATAAATCCATTTTTTTGAAAAGCGTCAACCAAAATTTCAACCTCATTGTTTGTTACAACAGATACATTGTTACAACATATACATTGCGGCAATGACTTGTGAAACAATAACCTTATATGAATCATAGATCAGTCTATTTGAAGCCAGATGTATCACTATAAGTACGGAAAGGGTAGTTCTCTTATTTTGTCAAATTTTGAAAGGCAAACAAGGCCAAAATTTTGATCAAAGACAATAGATATATTTAGAAAGCTGGTTTTGTTTCCTTTCTATTTCTAAAAAGTCTAAGAGATAGATCCAAAATGGGTTTTCAGGGATTCTCGTTTGTGTGTTATCCATAAATAGCTCGATACTAAGGTTATTGATGAAGCAGATATTATCAAAGGGTGTCAAAAGTCATTCATGAAAGCGGTCAGGTCCAATTTAGCAAGTCTCTTTATAAATTGTGCTTCAAAGAAGGATAAATACCAATTACACCAAGTAGGTGAACAAGAAAAACTCATAGGAATACCACATACTTGTCTCCCAGTTTTGTTCCCTAGTCTGACAAGACAATTATCAATCAAGAGATCGTACCATTAATAGAGTAGAGTTATATCAAGAGTATGCCATCCTTGTGATTGTTTTTTATCCCATGACCAATTGACCACTTATAATAAATAAGATCATGTCTGAAATGTTTAAAGGCATATTTTATTGTCTTTTCATAATAGTTTTTAGTCCTTTCGGACCATCTGAGGGTATATTCTCGTAACATTTTGAGATACCTACGACCCATATATTGGTAATCATAGATGATAGATTTAGATAGAAATCCATAGACGACTCACATTGCCAGTGCAAAATCGTATCAGCTCTTAGGATACTCTTGTATGTATTCGCCTTAAGGCCTGCACCTTCCGTGAGGAATGGTGATAGCGTACCAAGAGCTCCTGTGAGAAATTTGGCAAGCTTGGTAAAGCGGCAATCGTGAGCATTTACTCTTTGATCAAGAGGATAGTATGCAAGTGAAACACAATGATGCAAGTATAGATCAAGTCAAACACAATGAGGCCTCAACATCAAAAACACCAAGGAAAATGCCAAAGTGGCACTAAAAGTTCAATGCTCGTTATGGAGGAGCAGAGGACCTACAAAGAAGCTATTGTATATAATGAATGGCAAAAGAAAATGAGGAATGAGATGGAATCCATGAAAAAGCATGATGTTTGGGATCTTGAGGAATCAATTCAAGAAAAATAGGTTATTACTTGTAAGTGTATATATCTAAGCATCATGCATATAGTACTTTGGATATATACAAGGCAAGACTAGCCACACAAGGATTTCAAAAATGAAAAAAAAAAAAAAATCAATCATGTAAGAGACATTTGTGCCAATTGCTAAGATGGTAACTATTACTTCACTTGTTGCAATCAAAGCTATATCATGATAGACAAGTGGAATGACCATATTGAGGAATTCATTCAATCATATTTGGTCATAGTATTTTCACTGAAGTTAAGAATAGACATAATGATCACTAGGTTAAGTCATTTCATGAATGTAGATAGTTCAAAATGACTAAAGAAATTGCAAATCTCGTTGTACTTTTGTACATGAAATTTTTTCAACAATTGAGCACTACACCCTCAAACATGAACTATCGAAATAATTTAAGAGACCAGCAAATGGAGGTTCTAATTAACCAAGTGAAATTGCTGTCTTTTTTGAATCTCAGATTCTAGCTTGAGATCTACTTAGGGAAATGAAAGAGGAAAAGCCGAAAGTGGTGAAAGATTGGCTCATGAAATGGAGCAGTTATTTTCATCATTGCAGTGCCCCAAAGAGAAGAAAATTGAGAGTGTACTTTTGTTTCTTCATGAACAAGTGTCATATTTTCATGTTTTAGACCTTACACGTTGATTAAATTTTTGGATATGAATGGTTATTTAGTAAATTGCCTTCTTCGACAATCGATTATAAGAAGTACATTCTCACTTTCAAGGAGGGCAATAAAGTAGTTACATTATTTGGAAGTAATTATGTTCATCCATTAGAATCAATTTCTACATTTAATATAATGGAAGCATTTGACTGTTCACAGTATGAATTTTTTTATATATTTGCAATTTATGTTGTTGTTGTTTCTGATGTGTATCAGTCGCTCTTTCAAACGACTTACATGGAAAACATGATGTACCCCAATCCCGATCGAGAAATCTAGCTGATAAGCGAGCCATTTGATTTTATTTACAATGTTGTAAGGACCACTATAACATGGAAATAGCTTATAACATTTTCTCATCTGCAGTAAATTTCATCTTCAAGAAAGAAAGATAAACTTTATTTTCAGAGTCTTTCAAAATTCAAGAACTTCTAAAGCAGATACAACAGGATGAAAAGGCCTATTCACATTGCCTTTAAGTTCAACAAATGAGCCATTGTGCAAAAAGGTTAAACTATGAGTTACATAGTCCTTTCTTGAGGACTTATTTTTTGAGTAAAACCACTCCTTTCCTAAGATTGTGTCTACACTATCTAAAATTGATAATATGAAAATCAAGCGGTTTGACATAATCTTGAATCTTAGCGGCAACTGAGAAACCAGCTGATTCCAAGCTTGTCGATCTTCCCCCGACGCCATTTTCACCACATACAAATGGCTACTTGGCACGGTGGCCGCCTTGAGTTTCTGCACCAATTTAGCATTTTTAAATTTATGTGCAAAATCATCATAAAAAAGAACAGTCACAACTTGCATCTTATGAACCCATTCATACGAATGAGGTCGTGGATACCAAAAACAACTATATTAAAACAACAATTCTCACAATTAGTGCCATCCTTAAAGGATAAATCAACAAAAGAAATACTAGAATTAGCTGGTGCCTTGAAGGATTTAGGATGCCCGCCATATTGTGAGATCAGCCAATTAACAACTATTTTGATTTTATCCTCGTCAATCTTGATCCCATAGTTTGTGAGATCAGCCAATTAGCAACTACTTTAATTTTATCCTCGTCAATCTTGATCCCATAAGTAGTGATCTTATGACCTAGATAAACTAGCTCATATTATAAGACCTCGCATTTGGATTCCTTAGTGTAGAGTGACTCTTGCCGAAGTTTTGTCGAGACAATTTTGATATGCTTTGTGTGTTCTTGGAAGGTCTTATTATAAATGAGAATATCATCTATAAACACTATAACAAACTTTCCCAAATATGGATGAAATGAATCGTTGGAACATTGTACCCAAAAGGCAACACTAAGAACTAGTAATGACCAAATCTAGTTTTCTATACAGCTTTTGATTTAATTCTCATTCATGGGATCTTATGACCTAGATAAACTAGCTCATGTTATAAGACTTCACATTTGGATTCCTTAGTGTAGAGTAACTCTTGCCAAAGCCGAGCGTTTGTCGGGACAATTTTGATATGCTCTATGTGTTCTTGGAAGGTCTTACTGCAAATGAAAATATTATCTATAAATAGAACTGTAAAGAATTCAAAACTAGATAAGGATTCCCTAGTTTCGGAAGGTGAACTGGTTGAGCTGGAGGATCTGACTACCTTTGTGCCTAATGTGTCAGAAAAGGTGGTTGACGTTTCGTCGACACCCTTTTGGTTTCTGAATTTCTGATACGTTGGAAAGGCAAATTAGATGAGGAGGACACTTGGAAGAGAGAAGACTATCTAAGATTGTACTTCCAAAGCTTATTCTCTTTAGGTGGAGGCTCCTAAAGGGGGAGAGAATGTTACGTACCCCTAAGGGCACATAACAGATTACCTGAGGTCATGGTCTCATATATGGGACAGAAAGCTGATCTTGAGCTATAGTTCTTTCGGGTGACACATGTCAATGTCCTATTGGTGTGAGGCGACCCTTTGTTATGGACCTAAATCAATTTGCACAATGGACGTGTGTCAATGGTCATGCATGACTCCTATGGTTAGAGATGACCTCACCTGGACTATGTATATAGAGGTGGATCTCCATGAGCTTGTCATTCATTCTCTCGTGGAGAATGAAGAGCTCTTCCACTTATGGTCAAGTCAGGATGATTATCTAGGCCTTAGGATATAGGTAGGCGAGGGTCGAGGGTAAGGCATGGTGGTATGGGACACCATGGCCAATGTTGTAAAGCTGACTCGGGTGCACCCAACGTGCCCTGTAAGACTCTAAGGGGTGATGCTCCCTAAGGTCCCAGAGCAAGTTAGAAAGTCAAGGACTGAGCCTCCGACCTGTAGTGAGCCAGTCAAGTAGTCACAAGTCACGAGCTAGCTCTAGAGCTTGAGTCATGGCCTAGTCAGGAACCAAGTTGATTCTGCCGCCAGGACAGCTCCCGGGACCCATGTCCGGGAGCCAGATTGATTCTGCCAGGCTTAATCAACAAAATAAAAACTAAGTCTAGAAAAGCATGCTTTACCAAAAAGCACTATATTCTAGGACCAAGGAGGTGCCACACCAGAACTGTAGGGGGAGTCCAACAGACAAACTTGGGCAGCTGAACCAGCGCCATGAATCCAGTCGCCAAGTCTCAGCTCCCTCTACCAGCACGAGCCAGGCACAATGCCTAGCACGTGTTGGTGGCCCCGAGACCAGTCAGTCTATGTATGAATGTATCATCTTCCAAATTTAATAAAGTTGATCCTTGGGGATGATTACCATTTCGGTTTCGCCTCCGGGACTGGTCCAAGTGGAAGGACCCTTACTATAACCTTTTTGCATTGTTGGTGCCTAAGGATCCATGTCACCAACGTGTGGCTCGCCGCTATGCCATTTGGTCAGTTTGACGACCGCTATGCCTTGAGTTTCATGTGTGGCTTGTCTTTGCCTTTGGTTACCTTTTGGGGATGGATTCTGAGTTGGCTTTCCGGTTGGTTGGGATTCCAGTTTTCTTAAAGTCTGAATGGTTAAGCTTGTTACGTTTCTAAGTTGGCTTTTACGTAAGTGCATGATATATAACAACCATGAAAGATTTCCATTTGGTCAAACACACTTATGATACTCCTATGGTCGTAACTAAGAATGTGCAAATAATAATAGGAGAAATATAATTTTCTATGAATTTTGTGGCCATGAGATAGAGCCCTCACTCTGGGCTAGATTTGGATTGAGAGATACTTGCATGGTCCATGACTTGTTGAAAGGTGTCCTATTGTTTTATAACAAAGAAGGTGAATTGTAGTTGTTAAACCAATCCCATACCATTGATTCCTTTTTTTGACCAATTGTGATCAGAAACATGAGCTAGTAGTTGGGAATGGGATGACATCATGGAATAGGACCTGAAGATACAAGACTTCTTTTTGCATGCATTACTCAAATTTGAAAATATATTGTGTCAATATATGTGAAAAATGAACTTAATAGAAGACAAACAATTGGATGAAGGCATTTGGCTGACTTTGTTTTAGAATCCATTGAATTGTATGAACATGAAGAAAACTCCCGCATGTTCACATCAAATACATCTAAATATATGGACACAAAATAAGAGCCTCAATATATAAGTCTAAACAAGAGACTTAAGGTAAATCATATCAAAATTTTCAAGTAATGACTTTTGCATAAACATTTGAACGGACCACCTTCACACATCCTCAATTTAATGATATATGCTAATCTTGTTATGCATATGTATGAAAAGATGAATCTTGAATATTCCAAATGTCTACATCAAGATTGGGAAATGGTCATTCATATATGGAAATGATTACATTGTGTATAGTTGGTGTCCCCAAGAGGAAGAAAAATCTTTAAGTTTGAGTAGACTACGTGAAGCTAAATTTTTTCATGGTGAGAAATTGTTTCCATTACCATTCCCAAAGTTATTTCAAATGATGTCGTTGGATACTAATTGTGTAGCTTCTTGGTGATTTTAGAAATTACAATTAAAAAAAAATTGCAAAGAAAGACCAATAAAAAATTACGAATGTTGTTCAATTGAGGTCCTATGTTATAAGGTCATGCAATAAGTGACCCCAATGTAACTGTCGCCTATAGAATTCAACCTATGGATAACCCAAACATTGCTAGAACTAGACATCACTTTGACCTCCCATCCATAGAGAAGATCCGTGACTCTTGTGCAGTGAGATAATGTTAGAATCCCCATCATCGATTCCGATCATTGCTAAGACACAATCAAGTGACGAACGCTACATTACCACCCATCCATAGAGTTACTGCCACCTCTCCCCCCCGTGCACTAGAGCTATAGACCACCATAAAGCAAGCTTGGCTGTAGCGCCAACGCCTCAAAGGCTGGGACTTGAGCGGTTTCCCCAACACGCGCTTAAGTCTAACATTC
Source organism: Diphasiastrum complanatum (assembly GCA_029204225.1). Taxonomy (NCBI): domain Eukaryota; kingdom Viridiplantae; phylum Streptophyta; class Lycopodiopsida; order Lycopodiales; family Lycopodiaceae; genus Diphasiastrum; species Diphasiastrum complanatum. The sequence continues at coordinate 18,288,866 of CM055107.1, read as the reverse complement.
CTTGCCACTTGCCTTTTTGTATGGCATTTTCACAAAAAATCTATTTTCCAAAAGCAATCTTTTTGTCTTTTAGGGGAAACCGATCATATGTGCAAGGAATTCATATGTGCAATTATTTGTGCAATTTTATGACAACTTGCGACGATGGTATGAGTGTAATATGCAATACTTGAAAGGTGAGTTTTACCCACCCAATGAGTATCCATCATGTAAACCGATGCGTATCTAAGACGATTGTTTATTCAACAAGGCCCAAATTTCTTGCATGTGCAATCTCATGGCTTTAGGCTCCAATGATAGGGGTTGCTAGATGCACTACCAAGCCTAGTGCTACACCCTCCCTTCTATTTATTCCCTTTTGGCTTTTCTCACCATACCTTAGCATCATACACCCTTGTGGCTTCTATACATTCTCTTTGATATCACCACATCAAACACAACACAAGTACACTGGGTGTGACAAGGGAGCTTACTGGCACACAATACTTTACGCCCAACCACTTGGAATTTTGCCATGTTGCATAATAGCCACTTGGACAATTTTTAGTGGCTTTCCATTCCATCTTGTGCGTCAAGCGTCACAAGCGCCAGACTGCCATGTGGTAGTGTCCGAGTGGTTGGAAAAAGTCAAACTTCTCATTATGCTTCATAATGAGCATGTACAAAATTTCAAAGTATCCATTATGCAATGGAAAGCGTCGGGCACAGGCCATTCTGCCCGGTTCGGCTTTCCAAAAAAAATTAAGCCCGGCCCCTCCGAGCCTCGCCTAAAAATTCTCTAGAAATCCTTACGGGCAGAATGGCATGTGCCCAGCCCATTCCATAGTACGTAATGCTAGGTGCTCAAGTTTGCTTTGTATTTTGAAAGCACCTTCAAGTGTGGAATGTGCATCCACCTTTCTCTCTCATGTGGAATCTGCCATTCTCTCTTCGAAATTTCCACTTTCTTTCCGAAATGTGCGCTTTCTCTCCGGAATGTGCATTCTCTCTCTGCCTTCTCACCTAGCATTACGTTGCAGAAGGCCCGTGGGCCTCAGGCCTTCCGTACAGGTCGGGGCCCTACCCTCGGGCAAGGGCCCTCCCTGCACTGAAGGCCCTAGGACCGAGGCCTTCCACCATAAGACATACCTTCTATACATTCTCTCTTTTATCTCCTGACCATTAAGAGCTGCCCTTGACTTGAAGCAGGTGCATCCGAGCTGCCAAGAGCACTTAGGTAGGTGCATGAGTGGCAATGCAAGATGCAAACCTCCCGCAACTCCCCCATCCCCATCCCATCATCCTAGTCCATACACTTGTAATATATATATCAAAGAGTTGCAGTTTAAAACTTAATCTGCATTTCCAAAGTGGCATCTTCCAAGTTAACTATGAGATTGGGAAAGATTGTGCAGATCTAGGAGGAGAGTAACCTCAGCATTGTGTGCTTGCTTTGTAGCTGGATCGTTAATATTGTATATGTGGACATATTCCTTGGTGAGTCAGTCTTGACTCTTCAGCCCTTGTGTGGGTCCCAATGTCGCTGCAACATCAACAACATCATCATCACTTTCATATAAAGCATGCTAAAAGTGATGATTGTGAGAAGCAGCAGCAGCTGCAAAAAGTTGACAAGAGCTTTCATCACGGACTTCCCGAGTACAACTTCCCAAGTCTCTTTCCTCTATGTTACAAGAGGCTCATGTCTTCCTTCTTTTCAACGCCCACTTCCCAAATAAAACAAATTTTCTTCATCATTTTTTAATCACCGTTCTCTGGATTTCTGTTTCAGCTGATGTCCAGACTTCAGACAGAAATAGACCAAACAAGAGGCTTAATGTGAGAAGGTGGTGGCTGCATACAGTGTATAAACTGAAACCCGATTAACATTACACATTGGACTCCTCTCCCAGCTCCCAGTCCTCCCCCTGAGCATGGATAGTTATTATTGAGGATGATGACATAGACATATAAAACGCTTGAGCAGTACTTTCAAACGTGCTGCGCTTCTGGAGTTCCCTATAACATTGTATAACAGTCGTTACTCTTCAGACTTCGACAACACAAGCGTTGCTATATCACAGCTCTTAGTCTCTTACCGTCATGCTGTCCTACCGGAGCTACTTTTAGCTAGAATACGAGATTCTACGCTGACTATCTGAAGTCTCATTACTCATCATTAGACCCTCTTCTTGCCATGAGTTGGGCTGGGCCGCTGGTACCCGACCTCACTGTACCCACCAGCTACTCACCCACATCGTGCATGCTACATTGTACACAATGTCTGTTGAGAAGAAGAGAGAGAGAGAGAGAGAGAGAGAGAGAGAGAGAGAGAGAGAGAGCGAGCTAGCGAGCGATCAAATGGCTAAAAACATTTCAACATCAAAAGTAGTAATCCGAGGAAAGGCAAGTCAGTCTTGTCAAAGAGAAAAGGAGACACATAAACGTATAGTTCTAAACCCAATGCACAAATCTACATCATACCGAGTCCACATTCCAATGCTGACTCTCTCTTTTCTAGCAAAATCATAATCATATTGCTATCTGACAAGATTTTCTGTCTACCCTGCCACAAGCCATTGCCCATTGCACATGTCTTCTAATGTGATCCATACAAAACGAGTGCCCTCTTTACTACAATGCATATGCTATACAAAATTTTCCTCACCATGTCCATTCTTTGATGTGTAATACATAAATGTTTTGGAGTAGAGATCAACAATTTGGATGATTATTAAACTGTACATAACATATAATCCACAAAAGGAAGAGTGGCAATTATCTATGATTACACTTGCCTTGGGTTGAGGGTCTAGAAGAGGAATTATTTACCGATGTTGGATCATGTCTCAAGTATCCCTGAATGGAGTCACCTAGTATTAGCTCTCTCAACACCTAGGTCAATACCTACTTAGGGCTGATTTTAGCCCTGCCAATGCTCATGTGGGTACTCAACTAGGGAGATACTATGGGTTGTGCCATGGTATTAAAATATGAATATAATGTCGCTTGGTAGCAAAATTTTAAATATGTAAACAAAAATACTTATGGTGAACCAATACACTACATATTGCATTTAAAAAAAGGCATGTCTTTCAACCATCGATGCATGCTACCCTTAAGAGTGCATGCTACCCTAAAGAAACAAGTTTGTTTTTCAAGAAATTGTATATATGTATACCCTAATTGATAACGCTTGTACCTTAGCACAACCAGTCTACAACTAATATACCATGTTCATACGGAAACTTGGTTGATATCAAAAAATTAAAAAAACTGCAATATTATGCAACCAACTGGTGTCAAGAAAATAGGATATCTCTTAATACCAAGACCTGACTGGTTTAAAAATATGTGATAACCACACTGGTAAATGCCTATGATTAAAACCCCCCTCTTCCACACAACACATATACCAAATTTATGAGAAATGACATTCTTCCTGGAGCAATATGGCATGCGTTAAATTGGATTAGAGTTATAGCCTTCATTATCTACACTTCCATGAAGTCTTCCTCATTATTTTTTGTTCTAATGGTGAAACATATTTCCCATAAGAAAAGTACAACCATTAAATCAATAAAATCTATTTCTCATACAAAAATTCCAATCACTAGAGTTACTTCAAGTATAAAGCAAAATAATACATAAATTCAAAGATTTTATGGCATGTAGTATGTTTTTCTTACAAACTAACACATAATCAAATTCAAATTTTATTGTGGAATGCAACATGCTACTTGCATCATATATTGGATTTGGTTACAATTAGTTATAAGTTTTTCTCATAAAAAAATGGTTCACTTGATTGACCTTTAAGTTTGATTTAATTATTTTCAAAGTTAGCACGACATAACTTTCAAATTGTGTTGAAAGGTCAATCAAATAGACCATTCTCATACATAATCAAAGATATTAGTGCTACTCAATGGCTTGTTTGTCAATATTTTTGCAAGGATTGGTGCACGGTTCTAATAGAAAAAACTTGAGTGGCATTTTCACCAAAAATCAATTGATATTGAAAATATAAATTGAGGAGTGAACCATAGCTATGGTGGCTAGATTGTGGAGAGTGTAAAATTAATAGAATTTAGGACCTAAAATGGATATAATCAATCCACAAGAGGTAAACGGTGGGTAAAAGTATGGGAAACAATAATGGACTATGGGGCTGGAAAGGGAGCAGCCAAGGAAAGGAAGTGATAACAAAAAGGAGGTATGGGCAGCGAGGAAACAAGGCTGAAAAATCAGAGATCGCCCTTCAAGGGTAAAAAAAAGTTTGCGATAAAGACGGGGAGCAATCCCGATGTGCGATGAAGTTGGGTGGGAGTGGCTTTCTAAGCATCTAGGCGTGTTTGTATTGTCCGGGGTAGGGTTGCGAACACAGACAGCAGTGTAGGAGGGCGAGCTGAAATTGAGGCGGATGTAGGGCGCCAACTATGGTGGAGTGTGGGCGTCCAAGAGATGTAGTAAACGGCAAAAAAAAAAAAAATTGGATAAAAAAGATGGGTTGGTAGGGCACTAGGAGTGGCTAATGGAAGGTGGCGAATAGGGGCAGCAAAAAGCGGAAATTTTCAGCAAAGGAAGGAGCAGTAGGGCGCTGGTCAGCAAGCATGAGGGCACCCAATAGGGCAGCAAATAGGAGGCAGTAGGGCGCCCAAAATAGGGGAGGAAAAAGGCTGAAAATGCAGCAGTAGGCAGCCAGCAAGAGGGCGCTAGAAATGGGCAGCAAGTGGGCGCCTGTCCTCCTCCGATCCGTCGTGAAAATCTGCAAGACAAGTGTGGAGAAATGCTGAAGATCCGGCTGAAAAATGGTGAAGATCCAAGCTAAAGATGGGCGCCCTCCTGTGAGAGAAAAATCTGCTCAATGGAGATGCTCAGGAAAGTGCTATGATACCAAGTTATGAACGTAGCCACGGCTGATCTAGATTTAGTCTATGAAAGCATCACATAAGCAAGACTTAACCCTAGAAAGCAGGAGAGAGAAAGCTTAAAGAGACTAAAGAAGGAGATCGTATCATAAGCCAAGTAACAAATGACACAGAATCCCTACTTATAGCTAAGAGGAAGCCCTAAAAGGAAGCTTCCAGTGGCTAGGGCCAAACTGAGAGGGAAAATAGTGCGCCCTCCAAGAAGGCCCCCACTCTCAGTAACATGACCAAATAACCAATATAGTGAATCATAGGGCCCAAGGCCAATAATATGGTCTAAATGTCAATAATAGGGCCCAAGGCCAACCATATAGTCTAAATGTCAAATAATGAATAAAAAAGGGCCCAAAGCCTGCCTATGCATAAAGTAAAGTAAATGTAAATGGACATGGCGAATGTAATGAGCCGAGTCCATAACTGTGCCAAAGAGGTTGAACTGGAGCTCATTCACCAACCAAACCGCTTTTTGGGATGCCTAGGGTAATTGCTCCCAAGGGCCAATGTCAGGGAGTCTGCGTGTACCGTAGGCATCCCAAAGGGAGCCGGGATCCACGACTTAGCTTCCCAGCTTTCAACTCTTGTCATTCAAACCCCCTTGACATACAAGCAACCAACTCGCCAACAATGATCAGAATTAACCAACTTGAAGTTCGGAGACCAACATTGAGATCCAACCTGGTGCCATGCCAGACCAAGAAACCCGACGTGGGTGACCTCCCTCCAAGCAAGCCGCTCGACATACATCAAACTTAACTAACTCGAAGCTTTGTTACAAACGAATAACATCCATTTCAAGCAAGTCGTCTGACTTACATCAGACTTAACCAACTCAAAGCTTCGTCATGAGCATTGGAAGCCAACCTGGTGCTACGCCAGACTGGACAGCCATAAATTGGTAACTTCCACCCAAGCAAGCCATCCAACTCAGCTGACAGGTTAGAGCCCGTTCCCCAAGAGCTTAACCCATGCAAGGAACACTCAAAACGACAAACTATGATAGATATGAAGACAACCAGTTTCTAGACCGAATGGTCTCGATCGCATATCCCTGGCGTCCCGGACCATTCGGTCCCGATGGCATATCGTTGACATCCCGAGATACACCCCCCAATTATGTGCTAGATCAAAAAGTTTGAAGCGGCCTTACAACTGGCGCTTTTACTGAACACTAAAACCCAGAAGGTAATCAGAGTCAATTTGAGAAAATTTTCACTTTATTAATAAATTTGAGAAGAATACATTTCAAGTGTGTGACTGACCTTAGTCTTCGGGGCGCTGGCATGCAAGGCGGGCTCCAAGACAACATTCCAGCAAGGGAAGCTGAGACCTGGTTGGAGCCCTCCCTGAGTCGCAACCTGCATTTCCCTATAGTTATGGTGGGATTCGCCACCTCCCCTCATACCAAGTGCTCTGCCCTGATCCCCAGGCTTCCTTTAATCATGCCTAGATTGTGTGAGGTGATTACACATCGATCCGAGCTCTCTGGACTTTGCTAGAACCAATCAAAGTTTTTCAGCCATAGGAACTTGGCGCCGGCTGGATTCTTGTCACAATGGCGCCGTGAGCGGCGGTGGCGCCGAGAGCAGTAGTGGCGCTGCTAGCGTTGGAGACAATGCTAGCGCCAGTGGCGCCGATAGTAAAGCTTATAAACGTAGCTTTATAACAGTGTGTATATAGTTGGGATATGGCATGGGATTGAATGGAAGAAAATATGGAATTGGGGGAGATGTTGGAGTGTGAGAAAATGCAGGGGGAGGTGATTGTGGAATTAGGGGTGATGAATGTGGTGGTGACTGAATGTGTGTCGGAGACATATGGAGTGGACTAGTTGTTATGGTGGTGGATGTGGTTTGTGTTAATAGTTGTAGTGCAAAATCATCTACATTGACTGCAAAGTCAAGTAGGGTGGAAGATTGTATAGGTGAGGGCTTTCATGGGATAATGGAATCAAAGCCCATGTTAAGTGTGAATGAAGGGGTGGATGTGGTAGTAAATGGTGGGGGTAGCGGTGGAAGGAGAGTTGTGTTAGTAGGTGTAAGGATATCGGAATGGGTGAAGTTATCTGAGTGGACAAAACTATGCCTACTGATCCAAAACTGAAAGCGTTAAAATCCAAAGACCTAGCTACTACAGCTATTGCTTGTCTTCATTGAATCAGAGTATTGTGATTTGTGTGTATCCAAATGGCACAATATCCAGGGTAGTGGTAGTGCAAAAGAACTTGGGTGGTAGTTGTGACAATTTGCTAGTGTAAGAGTCTAGTCAAATCTGGAGTTGACCTTCAAATAGGACTCGGCCCGGTTGAGATTTGATTGAAAACTGTCGGTCGAGATGTCAATGCAATCACTTGGTTGAGACTCGGTCGAGATCTGACTGGAGGACTCAATCAAGAACTGATTGGAGGAATTAGTCTGACTGGAGGACTTGGTCTGACCGGAGGAGTCCTGACTGGAGGACTCGGTCAAGATCTGAAGGAAGGACTCAGTCGAGATCTCTAATTGAAGGACTCGGTCTGACTGGAGGACTCGGCTGAGTGGAGGACTCGGTCGAGATCTGATTGAAGGACTCGGTCGAGATCTAACTAGAGGATTCGGTCAAGATCTGACTGAAGGGCTCGGTCAAGATCTGACTGAAGGGATTGATCGAGATCTGATGAGTAGGACCCGATTGAGGATATAACCCTAGAATCGATCGAGATGGTAAGTCAAAGAGTTTATGTGTAGTACCTAGTTGAAATGTAATATGGAACTCGGCTCGGTCCAGACGTAAGTCATGGGACTCGGCCAAGTGTGGAGCTTAAAGACTCGGTTGAGGACGAAGAGCTAGAGACTCGGTCGAAGCCAGAGTGACGGGCTCAATCGAGATGTGAGCATGAAACTTCAAGAATCATTTGGAGCACACAGAGATTGCGGTTTTGTGTAGGTTGTGTCTGTGTGTACTGTTGGAAATGGCGCCAAATGTTTTGGGGAGTTTGGATTTCTTGTCGCGGTAATCAAAGTCCTCAGACCCCTCGTCTTCTTTGTGAATGGCATCAGTCATTACACCCTTAAGTAGATCATAAAGATCAACTGGTTTCAGTTCTCGACGGATACTTCCAACAGGAACAATTTGATGGTCATTCGTTTGGTGATATTCTCATCAACACATTCTACCTTGAGACGTTTAAAACATTCAAAGCAGCTTCTTACAGACTCTTCATGACGCATCTTGATATGTGTGATTTGGATGAATGGGCTTTGAGTTAGTTTAGAAGGTTTACTTTGAAACGCTTGATAAGAGCGTCTTTGAGGGTATTCCAAGAAGCAAGATCAGGAGCTTCTAGGTTGAGATACCACTCTTTGGCAGTTCCATAGAGCACCATAGAAAATAGTATGAGCTTTTCAGTTTCAGAGGTGTCTCCATAGAAACGACGAAGTCTTGAAGAAATCTAACTGGGTCAGATTCTCCATTGTACTTTGGTGCAGCAATGTGTGTGATTCTGGGTTCTAGGCGTGGAGGTGCAGGATTAGAAGATTCATCACAGTTTCGTGACATGATGTAGAAGGAGGAACAGAATAACAGTACCAATGATCAGTATAGTACTGTATTTGGCCACAAAAGATCCAAAAGGTGATTTTCTTGCAAAATAGTGAATTTGGACAAGAATATGTACTTTTCTGGAGTAGCAGAATTCGCAAACAAGAATAGAACTCGCAAATAGACTATTGAATCAGAATACAGTACTCTCGAATTCTGATAGAAAGTTTTTACCAAGAAAATACTATTTAAAAAAAAAAACTATATATATATATATATATATATATATAATTTGTGTGCATGTGGTGCGCATGTGTATGGGGTAGGAGGATGCATGGAGTGGGCACCCATACATCCTCCTTTCACACACTTTTTTGAGTTAAATTTTTAAATGCATGCATGGGGGGGAGGATGTATGCATCCTACCCCATGCATACACATTAATCCTTGTGGCCCTCCTCCCCATGCATGGCCCTACTTCCCCCCTCTCACCAAATTTGAATTTTCTTCTCCCTCTCCGTCTCTCCCCCCCCCCTCTCTCTCTCAATTCAAACACACCTCTCTCCTGCTCTCCCTCTCTCACGATCCTCCATGTGTGTCCAAAATCCATCTATATCTTTCTGTCTCTCTCTCATACTCAGGGAGACTTTTGAAGAATTTGAGGTTGATCGATGGCTTCTACAACAAATGGTATGTCATTTGAAGAGGCGCCATAGCTGCTACGTTGTCGAATCTACAAATTTATTCACATCGGAGATCCTATTCCAGTAGAACCTGCAATTGCAAAATCGAAAATTTTCAAGGTAATTTCTAGTTGGAAAAATAGTGCGGCCATATGACCATGGCTATGCTCTTCACTTCATCATCAACAATGGAGGATCACCGAGTGCTAGAGTCATTCATTCCCAATAGAGAGACAATGCACAAAGGGATCAATGATATATAAGATATGTTTTTTTATTCGTTGGTTCATTTTCATGGCACGCCAACTACAAAAGAGACAAAGCATCATCTGAAGCCATCGTTCTTAGTCTACAAGGCCCTACATTGCAGTTGTCTTCCATTTGTTGTTGATCTGTTGGCTGCCCAAATAATTTTTTCCAATGTTTGCCCCTTCTTGAAGTTTTCGCATTTTTGATTGTGAATAAAGCCATTCTGGATGCCATGGAAGGCGAGAAGGTGGTCCATCTGGTGGACTTGGAAGCTTGCAATGTGGTGCAATGGCTGACACTGCTGCAGGCTTTCAACAGACGTGCGGAAGGCCCTCCTCACCTGCAAATAATAGTTGTGAGCAAGAGGAAGGAGGTGTTGCATCCGATAGTGTAGAGGCTGTCAGAGGAAGCAGAGAGGCTAGACACACCCTTCCAGATTCATCATGTTCAAATAAAGCTAGAGGCTCTAGAGATAGACATGTTGGGAGTGAAGACAGGGGAAGCAATGGCTGTGAGTTCAGTAATGCAGCTCCACTGTTTGCTTGCACAAGAGGAAGATCATCCCTCCATAGCACGCGCATCAGCCATCTTCAGAACCATGAAAAGAGTGTCATCATCATGTTTTGTTGAGGAAAATAGTCTGCAGAGAGGTAGTAGCACAATAGAAGATTTGCAATGGGAAAGAAAGCGGAGGACGTCGCCCAACATAAGCGGAGGGGGTTCATATGAGAGGGCTGGCAATGGCAGAGCCAAATTTGGGAGCCTTCTCTTGCAGCCATGGGTGGATGACAGAGGAGTAGGATCGAAAAGATCTTGGGATTTCCTCTAAGCCAAGAATAAGAAACTAAGAAAAAGAGAAATTATCATAGATGTGGCCGATTGCTTTGGATTGGGTAGTCCATCATCAACGTCAGCCAGTGGCGATCTATTCTAAAAGGGGGGGAACATGATGAGAAGAAAATGACTTCAAAAGCCGAGCAATGCTGCAAAATGGCAAATCGGTGGATGAGTCGACTATCCCTTCTCTTTCAACTTCTGTTTCACGACTTCTGAGATACAAAAGTTAGCTACAGAATACGGATCTACGAGAAAAATCACTTCTAATTTCCGGCTTGAGACCTTGGGCCACAGGAGAATGCATTGCGGAGAGGTGTAGACATAGTGGTTGGCACTCCAGGTCGCATCAAAGTGAGCAACAAATTGTATGATCTGCATCATGTTTTTTTTCCTTTTTGAGCTTCCTTAAACTATCCAAGATAGTTTTTGCACTCCCTATGCATTTGGTATTGTTGCATATTTTTATGGCATGTTATTTATAATGTGAATATAGTTAGTGGCCAGTGCTTGACCCCAATTGATTATATCGGTTGATCTTGTATAGTGTCATTTCGGCTGGATTTAAACACTATCGGATTCATTATATGTTGTAGATGACCAATCATCATAAACCTTGGCAGGCTTAACATGGCCAGTCAAGTCAACAATGACTCATTTTTCATTGTTGCTGAAGTTTATTTTGCTACACTTCCAATATTGGATGACACCTGTCATTTGTAGCCAGGGTGTGCCAAGAAGGAGTTTATACGTGTGTGTATCGTCAGGTAGATCAACTAGGATGACACAATCTATGGTAGATTTGACTCCTGCAATATGGACTGGTATATTTGATAAGTGACCTATAGGGTCGGTTAATCGTTGATCGACCATATGGAGTCTGTATCGTGGCAGATCTAAGGTGTTGAGCCCCCATGACCTTGCTAGTGACAAAGCCATGATGTTTACGCCTGATCCACTATCGAGGATAGTGAATACTGCTAGATAATCTTTGTAGTGCATAGATAAGCTGATGCTAGTCCCCTTAGCAACACCGATATTCGTCAGATTCATGGAAATCTGAGGAATTTCTAGAATCTCATCGGGTTTTTGCTGTTCATCTGGGATATTGGGTAGTTGAAAACTTCTATGGATATAGCTTTGGAGGCTGGTGAAAGATTTCATGGCACTATGGAACAACATTGTGATCTGAGTCTATAGAAGTTTTGAGAAAAACTTCGAGTCCCTGTAGAGGTTGCTCTTTTGTGAGGATTGGAGTAGATAACGGACATTTCGTGTTCTGTTCCTCCTACATAAACTCATCTCGAAATTCGTTGTATCGCCTTGTTCCACTCGTGGGTCTGGGTAGTCACGTGGTAATGTGGAAGTTGTCAAAGAGCTCTCTGTATTGTCAGCAGATTTTTTGAGTGCTGTTACATTTGGCGTTGAGCTCGAGTGAGGAACCTAACAGGTTCAAAAGAGATGTGACGTGTGAGTAGGATCCTATCTGGTTGCTTGGGGGAATCTTTGAAGCTGTGTTTTCGAACACAGTTCAGACATTCAGCATGGTATTGGTTTTTTACTTTATAATCGACCATAAAATGTCTTGTTTCGCCATAGATGAAATACTTGTTGCTCATGGGTTCATGGGCAATTGCATAGCCATCTTGGATGGCTAGCATTCCTAGAGTTTCTGGATTTTGAAAATACTCATCTCGTTTGCATGAGCATGAGGTATTCTCAGGATAGTGTGCAGAACTACCAGAAGTGGGTGTGGTATCTAGATGGTATAATGTATCATAGGAGTGATCTACAAAATGTGCTAGAGCTGATTCTTTATGGGGTCGATGTTTTTGTGCTCCTACGTCTGGATGGCCCCTTGGAGGTGGGCCTAAGAGTGCCAGTTTTTCGTGCTTCGTGTCTCTTGACTTTCGTGTTTGAGAACATCTTCGTCAGGTAGAGGGCTGAAAGCTAGCAAGGCTTTGTAATTAAAAACGTTTTGTTTCTTCAGAATCTAAGTATCAAAAAATATCAATACTCACAGTTGCTTTTTTTGTGATCCTGATGGTTGAATCCTTGCACATATATCTCTGAATGCATATATACATGTTGGACTAGAATTTCAAAAATAGATTTTCCTCCTGATGATGTTCTGAAATCCAAAATTCTAGCCTTCCAATAAGACTGAAATGATAGTTTTGACCTTTTGCTTTCTTGAAATGCTCCTCTTGATGATGGATGCATCAAACCCAAGAGTTTTTTGAATATTTTCTTGGCACCCATAATCCATTATCATCTTTCTCATTGAATAGAAGCACAGAGTCAATTGAGGAGCACGGCTTCCTTGATGGTGCCATTCGTAATGTGCATGCAAAAATCTGAAACACGGAACTATGAATATGAAAATATGCATAGACAAAAAGCCATGAATATGAAAATATGTGTTGGCATAAATTTGAAACATCGATCTATATGGCGCCATGAATTAGCTCTAGTTAACCTTGTTAACCATGATTTGACAATGCATATACATATATGGTACATCGATTTTCTTATCTCAACCATCTATCATATTCATTCTCAATATTTTTGGGTCTCTTCGGGCAGTGATGAGCTAGAAGTGCAGGTCTCACCAACCAAAAGCATTTCCACATGCTACCCGACGAAATAGCAATATATTTAGAAAGTTTTTATTTTATTTATATTTGAAATATTCTGCGTTACGTAGAACCTCGATTTCAAGGTTTCAATTGGTCCACATGGCAACAAAACTAAGAAAAAAAATAAAAAAACATCTTTTTCAAAGGCTCTCTTCGGGCTCTAAGTTTCTCTAATGCTTCCACAAGTTGTGGCATTCTTGAAGCTCCTTGTTCATAATGGCTTTCTTGAGTGATTCTATTATGAGCATGCCCATCCATTCCTTTGAGTGTGATTGTGGAAGTAGATTAATTTCTTGCTTTCTTTCATTATGCATTGTGGAGTAGAGTGGATTAGATCTCTTGTTCAATGTTTCAATGTAGATTTCAACATTCAAGTAAACTAAATAGGCTGGATTTGTGGTGTAGATCTTGCACATTCTTGACATTCTAGTTCTTGATGTTCTTGGGCTGTCCAAGAATCAAGAAATGAGTGTTTCTTGATCCGTGGACTTTCAAAATGTTGTTTAATCCTTAGTTTCTTGTTTGTTGTTTTTCATTTCTGTTGATTTGTAGTTTAATCTGAGAATCTTGTTGTTCTTAACGTTTTATAAGTAGATAAAAATGGGAATCGAATGGAATTCATCAACATTGCATGAATATCCTTAGATGAATGTTTAGGCTTGCATGCTTTTGATCTTGTGATTGCAACTGGAGTGAACGTAATCTGAGTAACGCACTGATAGGCTGGAAAATATACTACAACCTAATCTCATCTTTTTGTTTGATCTAGATTGTAATAAGAAGATTACAATAAGAGAGCCAACCGCTTGATAACGGGCAAAAACACGCGGTAACCAGAGATAAAGAAACGAGAAAAACCAAGGAAGAAATCACTTTACAGATTCTATCAGTGACACAACCAGAAGATTGAGAATATAGCCCAATCTTCAGAACTTCTACATCAAATGGAAACTTGGCAGAAAGCTCAACAAACTCTCATGGGCAAACTAACTGCTGATTTTCAAAACGCTATGAAAAATATTGCTGATAAATCTTTTCTAGCAAGAGAAAATGTTTGGTGTCCTATCTGTTCACAGAATGAGGAGGCTCGAGCACCTTCCCTCAAGCTATGCACCTTTCGAAAGAGAATACAAGAAAATATAATGACTTCTTAAATAGAGAGCAATTTAGCATAATCTCCAAGTGTTATTTTACAAGGAAAATGCCTCTTTTCTTATAGCAAGAAGGGCCTTCCATAAGCTTCTACTAACTTATGGGATTAGTTCTAAAACTTGTCATTCTAAGGCTTCTCAACTTCTCAACTTCTAACTTAGAAAGCCTAAGACTCTAAACTTAGAACTCAAGATAACTTAGAATCTTTTATTTGCTAAGCTTAAGTTTCTAAGTTTAAGTTCTCTAACTTAAATTTTCTAACTTAGAAGTTTAGAATTTAATTAAGTTTCTACCCATAGACTTATAACACACATGCCATGGTAGGAGTTTACTAACAAGCACTCACACGTGGACTTACAATACACATGCCACTGTGTTTTATTTTACTTTGATTTTAGTTTGTTTCTAACAATGGGAGCTCTGAATCCAGTATTGTGAACCTGGTTTGCATAGATCGGAATTAACTCTCCATTCACTCCATCGATGAAATGCTTTGGAACAACGTCATGTGCTTCTTCCTGTGATAGTAAGGTTCGTTGGTCACTTCGACCATGTTCAACTACTGAGTAGTTGGTTGCGGGTACTACTAGATATTGGGTTCTCGTAGGAATGGGAGGCAACGCCAATGTAGGCTGTGGTTGAGGTAAGGCACCTTGTTGTTGTGCCAATTTGATAGGATTTGGTGTTGGGCATGCAACTTGGTTCCTTAGGTTGTATCGGTAGTCATTCGTGTCATGGTTTTTCATATTGTAAATAATGACAATAAAACGCTTTGGTCTGAGACACTCTCAAGATCACAACCTCCGCGCAATCTCTTGATTTGTTTGATATAGTCACGCATGACTCATTCTTCTTGTCCATGCGGATTTATCCTAGTTAAAGGAATGGATCAGAGAGGAAGTGAGTGGTCTTGAAGCGAGTGATGAACTCAGCTTGCAAGATATTACAATCATCATATTCATTCTACTCTAGATTGAAATACCAATCTTTTGTAGAATCGGTTAGGCACAAGTTGAAGTCCATGGTAGCCTCAAGTTTTTTTTGGTGTTTGACGACATAATCAAGGTGAGATCATGCAATTCATGTGGTTTTCTAATATAGATGTTACACACACATGCATCCCAATACAAATATTTTGGCCCTTCCTACAAGAAATGCAAGAAATTGGTGTGTGTGTCAATAGGCACTACTTTAAGCCAGGGTGAGATGTACAATCTGAACAAGGGGAGATATATTATGGAGTGCACGACCACACCCCTTCAAATCTCTAGTAAAAGCCAAACCACAATATGCACACTAGTGAAAGAGTTTGAATTTATTGCTAATAGAGCTAGGACTTGACGAAGGACCTCCATTTCCCAAGGAGAAAATGATAGAATCAAAAGGGCTCTTGATCTGGTGGATGTGGATGTGAGCATTAAGAACAAGTACATGGCTTTTCACATGCACATTTTTGCAACTTTTTTAGATGGAACTATTTACATAGTCACAATTTGCGACTCGCCGTCATGCACTTGTGATGATTTCAAGCACATGATAGCAAAATGAAAGTTCTTTTCTTGCAAGCATATGTATTTTGTTTACATAATATCAATAATAATATGTGCATTCACCAACAATATCTCTCATCATTTGAATAATTTCAAATTCTAAGTAGAGATAGAAATGTGCCTATTTGACATTGACTACATTACATGTATCATGTCAAAAAATAAAAGCTCTTTTTGTTGAAGTTGTGCGAGTAACAACAATTGTGATTGAGCTACATCTTGTTGTATATATGCACATGACTCTCTCTCTCTCTCTCTCTCTCTCTCTCTCTCTCTCTCTCTCTCTCTCTCTCTCTCTCTCTCTCTCTCTCTCTCTCTCTCTCTCTCTCTCTCAATTTATATAAATATGAAATTAAGGGAGTGAAATTTTGTGTAGGTTCGAACATTTACCACAAACTGGAGATAAAGCCTAAAAAAAAACAAAAATTCAAAGCACACCATGTGTGGGTATTGACTATATTTATTGGGCATTAATTGCCCTCTCCTTGAACCTTAAACTTGTTAAAACTCGCATAATGCCAAGGCCATTGTAATTGCCAAAAAACCCCCTACTACACCATCTCCCTGTTAAGATTCATCCCACCCTACTTGCACCGAGGTATTGAGATAGGACCTCAACTCTATGTAGATGACCTGGCCATATCCATCTCCTTTCTTCTCCGTCAAGGATCTCTCTCAAAGGTAAATATACTCTATAAATGTGCACTACATGTACTTAGGTTTTGCTTCTAAATCAAGCAATCCTAGTACTATTTCATGAACCCCCTCCAAATTGGACCTTCGAATTAGGAATAATATGTCTAGACCGAGGTCTCCCACTAGAAACGTTGGGGACTTGATTAAAGAAATAGTAGATTAAACTAGATACATGATTGAATCTCAACCTAAGTTAGAGTCTAGGACTCATCAACCCTCATATTGTCACTTCGTATATCATGTAGTTCTTATTTGTGTGGTATATGCTTG
This sequence comes from Diphasiastrum complanatum, assembly GCA_029204225.1. Lineage (NCBI taxonomy): Eukaryota > Viridiplantae > Streptophyta > Lycopodiopsida > Lycopodiales > Lycopodiaceae > Diphasiastrum > Diphasiastrum complanatum. The sequence goes on along the minus strand of CM055107.1, from coordinate 18,272,367 downwards.
AATTTTGCTTCTACTCCCCATAGCCCCAAATATGTTTTCTATGGAACTATCTACAAATCCTTTTAAAATGGCACATCTACATTATTCCATGCAAACTAGGAGGCCTCGATCTCCTTGAACCTACCACCTCGTTTCTTACCTTACTCTTCATACATCAAATCATTCACTATCACAACTTTGATTTTCCCTTTTGTTTTATATCTTTCAAATACACACACCAAAGCTGCTCACAATCTTAAACTGTCTTGCCTTTATCTTATCTCAAATCAATTTCAAATAAAAGTATTGACAAAGATTTTGTTTTGGGCTACTTTGGTGTAAGGCCTTGATTATCACACTGAGGAACGCATTTTCGTTATATTCAACTAGTTTGAAAATTTTCTTACTTCATTTTTGCAAACATATTTCTAGGTTTTTGACCTTGCATATCAATGAATATCTTGTTTTGCATGTCACTTGCACTAGCATCGTTTTATGTGCAACATATGCAATGTACATCCATGAGAAGACCAATAGGACCTTCTGACATATCCCTAGACTATAGAGGTCAGAATTTATGCCATGTCAAATTAACATAGCAACTTTATTTGACTTGGCTACAATAGGAAATGGAGCAACATTTCGAACGCCTTGGTGATTGTAGCACTTTGTTGATCCTTATAGTCACACCATATACGATGATTTTCTTGCTTCGTGGTCCTATTTTTAGTAGCTCTCTCATAGAAGATAGTGCACATGGCATACAAATTTCCAGTAGTTTATGTCCATGTGCATTTGAATGAAATTTATTCATTAACTCCAAAGCTTAAGATGAAAAAAGTAACTTTCAATCAACATACTGTTTCTTACTATACAATACACTTTGTTGTCGTCGTCGTCATTTTGGATTTCCGTTATGTGGATGATCAAAGTAGAATCTCTGACCCAAAGGAGAGAAAATGAGGCCTTGCTACTTATCTTTGTATAAATCATGATTCTTTGTTTCTCCCATTCATGGAGATCAGTTGCACTCAAGACATCAAGGAGATCTTTACCAACATGCCACACTTTGGGACAAGGGACATGACACACGTCATACTGTAACAGCCTTGATGTACATAATTATTTAAACTCTTATGTAGAAATACTAGCACAATGATAATCCATAGTGTTTTCTTTTTACGACGATACTTCATGCAACTAGCTTCACTTTGCACAATATGCTTACTCTATATCATATAGCAATGCCAATCCAACGAGCACAAGGCTTCAAATTTCCATGCACCCAAATAGATGAGATTCAAGCTGTATGTGGGGATGGTTTCAACTATTATCGAACTCGACTTCCAAAAGGACTTGCACCCAACAACTAGGATAATTGGAGCCCGCATCTATGTGAGGATAGTTCCAACTATTGTGCAACTCAACTTCTATTACAAACTTAGTTTTGTTTTTCCCCTTAATGAAGGACAGAGCTAAAATAGGTAGATACTGTCAAAGACAGTAGGCCAAGTTTTGTGAAGTGGAATTTATGCCATGTTGATGTGAGCTTGAACCTCACCTGCTACTTTGTTGACATACTTGAGGCTTGGATCTCTACTTAGGTTCCGCCTAACTTGTACATACAATATGTAGTATGTTGCAAGTGATGCACTTTGTGCCAGTTAAAAAAGAAGTATATACTATGTTATATGACATGCATATAATCAAACGGGTTTTCTGCAATAGTGAGAAGCTCTTGTGACAATTCTCTTGAAGTTAACGGCTTTCATTAAAGATTGCATCACATGCACTCCCTACCCATGTTAGGGAGTGTAATGGTGCAATTCTCACTACTCCTTTCCATGTTTATTTATTTGTTTTTTTTCTATTTTCAACCTCAAATGCACTCCTTGACATGGTACCAAGAGTGCATGCGGTGCACTTGTTTACTAGCCCCAATTGAGGTGCCTTTTATAGTTTCGTCTAAGCTAAAAAATATTATTATTTTACATTGCAAGTCTTAGATATATTTAATATCAACTTGATATTTTTTTTTCATATTCCACAGCCTTGTGTTATCTTGTAAACATTATCTACAAAATAGATGGTTTCTTTTCAAGTCCCACCTCAGCATCACACTTCAAAAGATCACGATTCCTATCCAATAAAAGACTAGAGGCCAATTGTTGGAATTGACATTCTATTGATCAATTTTATAAGTTTTTGAGATGTAAAGTGAGCCGTTAGTTCAAGTTATAAAATTCAAATCTTTAAGTCTCTTCCAATGTACTACTCGGACTTCAAATTTTGGTAAGATCACGTTGACATGTTTGAAGCCTTTTGCTCCTGTTTTGGTTCGACAAAACATTGTACATTTGTGCATAAAATATGCTAGCATGTTTTTATAATCTCAAAACTAATTTTCATAGGCTTAATGAATTCTAAGTACTATAAAATCTTTTTTTTAATAGTTTTTTTTTTCAAATTTTATTTGAAATTCAACATCCCGTTTTTTTTTTTGGAGATAGATTGTTGGGAAAACATGATGACTCCGTTCTCTACTTTCGTGAAGACTGCATTGTGCATTATATATTATATGATTCAATCTTTTCATGTGCAGGATACACAAGGAAATGCTCTTTTAGAAAACTAACATAGTGTGACAATGGAACCTACACTTTTCTCTAAGAACATTTAATTAGAATTTTGAAGGATGTTGACTTCTACAAAATTGATGATAATTGTCTTTGTGGAAATTGATGTTTAGTAGAATATTTTTTAGAGGATTTTAAACCTTATATTTTGATATACATAGGATTCATCAATCTTATTATACAATTTAAGAGACTACAAAATTTTTGCATCAGATAGGATTCTAAAGTGTGAAGTTTGATCTCCGATAAAAGTTACATCTAGTGAAACAACCTCGATTTTAAAGATAAATATCCCTTTTGTGTGTGTCACTTTCAAATCTTTAGGGCATCATGTGGCATAAGCCTTGAAACTGGGTTCATGGATTGTGAATTTTATCCATAAATGCTCAAGCATTTGGCTCAAGCAGGGCATTATGCTCATAATTCCTTGGGCATATAAGAAAATAAAAAAACACTCATTGTTTACACCAAACAAAGCACTTGGGGGGGGGGGGGGGGGGGAGGTTTGCATTTTGGGCCCTTCAAGTTGGCATTGCTTGAAAGCCCTTGTCCACGAGGGTTACCCTCACATATACCACAATTCATATTGAAATCTCTTTGACGGGGCAAGCCAGTGCTTTGGAAAACCGACAAAGTATAGGAATGGAACCAATATGTTTTCTCAAAAAGCAGTATCATAAAATATTCGATGATTTTTTATACAAGCATATATACTTTTTTATAAGTAAAAGTTTTAAAAAAACTGGGAAAATACAGGTTTTTTGAGGATTACTCAAAAGAGGTTTCCCAAGCACTTTGAATATTTGAATATTTCATGGTCCACATAAATATCTAGTTGATTACGATAGTTTGGTTTATAAAGCACCCTAGCTATCAGTATGAATAATAAAAATGTAGTAGTTGAATAATCACGTGCAAGGAGGAGCATATTTTGCAACCACACGTAGGTGATAGTGTTTGTCCCCCCCACTCCCCCACCATCCAAGGGTGGGCATACCATAGCATGGTCGAGGGATGTTGCTTTCACCATTGAAAACCCTCGGACTTTCAAAACACCATGCAGGAGGGAGGGCATATTAACCACACTTACATGATAATGGTCAGTCAGCCCTCATCCAAGGGTGGACATGTGAGAGAGTAGGGTGGAGAGATGTTGCTTTCACCATTTAACACCCTCAGACTTTGAGAACCGGGTTGTGAGAGTGCAAAATACACGGATCTCACATGTAGCTATTCTAAAGTAATGCATGAAAAGTTAGGTGGCTGGAGGAGGTGACAAAAGTTGGGTAGTAGTGGCACTTTTCAAAAAACCTGACAAGGCCTTAAAAAATGGGGGATGTTGGAAAGAGGGTTGACCCTTCAGCTTATCTTGGCATATCTTGACTTTTTTTTTAACAAAATAGAGACAAACAACAATTCAAGTCTTTTCCTCCCACTCACTCAACTGCATTTCTCTAAGTATAATAAATAATATCTCATGCTCTCTCTCTCTCTCTCTCTCTCTCTCTCTCTCTCTCTCTCTCTCTTCCTTTTTGTTCTTTTTTTTTTTTTTTGGCTATGGTGGTGGTGAAGCAGTCAACTCCCAGATTCTTCACTAGCAAAAGTTTTCTCAGTATTTTAGAGCTAGAATAGAGATCCATGAGGTGATGAGCTATGTGGGCACTCAGCATACTGTAAGAATCTGTGGTCACAGATGTTACACAGCTTTAATGGCACATAGACATCTTCTACTGAGAAATTTATGAGTGATATGACTCTCTTGAGCGAGTTTGGTTGTACAGCCGTATTTGTGTTGGGTTCTGCAGCTCCGAACTGTGCTTTGAATGGTTTGAGAATGGTTTGAGAGGATGTAGTTTCTGGGCAATTGTTGCTTAGTCGTATATGGTATATGTGTTGGTTCAGCAGTTCGGAACTGTGCTTTGAATGTTTTGGGAGGCTGTAGTTTCTGGCCTATTGTTGCTTTTTAATCCGAAAACTCGCTGTTGGGAGGTAGAATACTTCAAATACTAAAATCTGCCATTGATTATTGGACTAGAAAACTAAGAAATGAAATCATATTACCCTCTGATTATGCATATATCTAATTTAGACTCTGTGAATTCCTTTAAGATTCTCGATATCAGCTTTTCTCTCCCGCTTTGCCCGTAGTAGATTGCTCTGAGTTTTCACATGAATTTTTATAGAAACTTGTCTTTTTCAGATATAGCCTTGATTAGTCCACCTTGCCAATCTGCATATACTATTTTATTTGGGCTAAACGTCATATAACTGGGATGCTTGACGTAATACATTTCAAGACTTTTTGTATTGTAATACAGAATTGTATTGGAGATAATGAATCTCACATGGTTGAAAACTCAAGGTCTTGTCTCTCGTGTTAGTTTTTTGACCACATCATCTTTCAAATTCTTTTATTGAAACCGGTTTTAAAAAATGCCACTATTACTTTGAAAAAAACGCCCAATTCCTTCTCACGGTTTGGTTAGTATTCTAGTATATTCTTAGCTACGGTAGTACAGCTCAACTCCTTACTTTCTAGAGATTGGCTTATCTACAGGATGCTACTCAGATCATGGCCTGAACGGAAACAGCTCCCTTAGCATTAAACAATGAAAGTACTGCAAGATGAGCTGGTGGTTAATGAAACAGAAAGTGAGCAATGAAGCAGGTGAGGATCAAGCTCAGGTTCATTCACAAGCTTATTGCTCAGATTGGAAGAGACAAGGAGAATCATAGGTGATTATCCTTGCTTAGCACAACATGTTGGCGTTGAGGACCTCAAGCTTGAAGCTCTTGCTTACTGTGACGCATGTTCTTTTGCTGGTAAAGTGGGCAGTTGTGCAAGAAAGCTGAGTAAATTTCTCATATCGATGCGAAGATGATGCCTCAATCAACCAGAGCTTGCGGGAGCGTGCACCCTTGCGTTTCCCTCTTGCTGTGGCTAATTATCTTCTTCAGACGCTTATCAGTATGCCAAATCCTGCCTCCGCCTGCTCACTTCTGCAATGAATCCTGTGACTCGCTTTCAGTTCCTTACCCATTTGGCATCCGCAGCGGCTGCGGCCTTGAGCAGTTCAAACTATTTTGTGTTGACAATCACAACCTCAAACTCGCCCTTGGGTCGCACATGTACAAAGTGCTGAATTTCACAACAGATAGTATCATCATCGATCCGCTGATATCCCACTGTGGCGACCCAAATTTTGACGACTTCACTTACCAAAGCAGTAATTCATACCGCATCTCTTCACGCAACTATCTTGTCATGTATTCCTGCAGAAATATGACAAGCAACAGTTGTTCCTTCCGTGAGTACACCTTCCCCAAATATGTGTGCAACCTGACGCCTGAATGCTGCTACGATCTTCACAATAACGTGTCTGACGCATCTAGCTTTAACCTCTCTTCCGTGGGTTGTAGCTCATTTGCAAGCTGGATCACTGACTTTTTTCAGCCTGACAATCAATCTCAGCTTACTGTGCACGTAGAATACGGCATGGAGCTGAATTGGGCGATTCCTGGCAACTGTTCCACAGACGTTTGTCAAAATAATGCCAGATGCGTGGATAGCCGAGTGCTTCCAGGCTACAACTGCCTATGTGAAGATGGGTTCGTCGGAAATCCTTATGAAGACCACACAGGCTGTCATCCAGGTGAGAGAGAGAGAGAGAGAGAGAGAGAGAGAGAGAGAGAGAGAGAGAGAGAGAGAGAGAGACAGAGAGAGAGAGAAAAGCCAAGCTACCTTCTTCTTGGATGGCTTGAGCTCAACAGTTTTCTTGATCGATTATCAGAGCTAAGCCCTTAGAATCTACATTTACATTTCAGGATTTAAGTTGTATTTCTCAGAGCAGACTGTTGTGGATTCTGAAAGAAACGACATCTGCACAGTCTCGTCAAAACTATTGTTCCTACTTTGCACAATTCATTCCCAAAGGCTATATTTCTGTGACCTGGAGCAACCTGAAGTTATCACTTTCTTGGCCAAGACTGATTTGATACACCAAGCATCGAGAAGGCATAGTGGGTGTTATCGGCAGAAAGAAAGTATCAGCTTTTTCTCATGTGCTGCACTTCATTGCGTGACATAATCCTCTAGTTGTAGGTTAAAGACTTTCTTAAAGTGAATAAGGGATATCATCGCTGAAGTTCTACCCTTTCAAACTACCAAATTGGACAGTTTCTCGGCACAGTGATAGAGCATCTTTGTAGCCATTGGAGTTGAACTGCATAATCAGATACTATTTATCTCCACCTTACTGACAAGTTTGTTAACATGGGCTATTTCTTCGAAGACCTACTAGTGTAATATTTTCTGCATAATAAGTTTCAATTCTGAATTGTCGCCATGTGATTTGTACCTGTGTTTAAAGACGCCCTGGAAGATTTGGCTTAGCTTTCAAATTTTTTCTTGGAGGTCCTTATATATATAACCTTCTGGACTTTTTTATGTTGGTTACCCTTTCTTGTTACTTACCAGGATTGGCACAACCATTACATGCGCTTATGTAATATTATCTTAACAACAAAGATTTGCACAACTATTACGTGTGATGTTTAACTAGTGTTTATCATTATTGACCTTTCCCTGCCCTTTTGTTCCACCTCCATACTTCATGCACATGGTCCTTTCATAATCTGTAGGTAACTTGCCATGTCAATGTAGCTAAAACTGTGCTGTATCGATTGGTTGCCTTGCAACAGAATCCTTGTGATTGGCCATCCTTGAGTCTTGAGTTTTTATTGGCAGCTCAACTTATTTAACAAAATGTTCCCAAATCAAATCATCCAAGGGTGATGACTCTTCATGATTATTCTCTCATATGAAATAAGCAACAAGAATACTATGGTTCACAACTAGCAACCCTACAGTTTCGTCCATGATTTGCAAAATAAGTTGAAGTCATTGACATTGTCAACATCAAGCAAATAAAGAGCGATTGTCGAATTCAGTGGATATCTGCAATCTTGTTCCCAATGATCAGGGCTTTTGTATTTGACACATGCACTTTTGTTGGATTTTAGTCATCTCTCTGGCTTGTGTTGACAAAACAAGTGGGCTGTAACGAAGGCATCAGCCTACTAGCATAGAAATAACAGTAGCAAGATCAGCTAAGTTTGAGCTTTGGAGTAATAGTAGCATATTGTGGTGTAGATGAGCAATTGGACGATTTGGAGGTTGTTGCGGATGTTCTGGTAATGGCATACTTATGTTGTGGAAGAGCAGCAAATGACATAGCCTTGGACAAGTTTTTCAGTCTAACAAGGCTACATCATATCGTAGGGCATTGCATAACCCAGCTATGTAATGTGTGATAAGCTCCGAGCCTTTAAATAAAATATAGATAGGCAAGCTGTGAACCTATCACTTTCGGTAGTGATTAAAATATTCTACTGAGGTTGCAAAATTGTCTTGTTCTTATTCAATCCACTTAGATCAACTAAGAATAGCTTCTTGGAGAATACGCTCAAAGGGTAAAAAAGAATGAAGACAATCATGTCTCTCATCCTGTGAGAAAGTTCACCACCAACTCAAAATGATGTGCTACCAATAGAATATTTTGATCCTCACTTATGGGGTACAGCTTAAAGTATGTCTCAAGCTTACTTAGCCAGCCAATTCTCTACATCCATACCATCCAATTAACCAGAGTAGATAATACAAGCAACTTATCACTAAGTCTTAGACAAAGGCTATCCGCTACTCAAAGGAAGAGGCAACATGTTTTGTAACATGAGCTAGAGCATCTAAAACATAAGTAATGATATGATCCATAACTTTTATGCAAGGGATCGGAGCATCCGTAGCCATAGTGGTTGGAGGGGCATTCCTCTATGAAAATTCCTGACAGTAAGCTTCTCCAATTGATTGAGTTCAAAGTTCATATATCCCATCTTTTGTTCCAGAGAAGCTAACCATCACGATTTGATAAGTGATAAAAGCCATGGGATAGTGGTGTAAGGCTTTGTGGTTGGAGTCCATAGGGTTGAAGATGCACATCTCCATTGTTATCTTGAGTAGCATCCGAGACATTAGATCCATTGTACTTGGCATAGCATTTTCGAGAAAAGCTACTCCTTTCACTGTACTATAGAATTCTATGATGTTTATGTTAGTTGCTTGCTAACTTTTAGACCAACGATATCAATGATATGATCATTTTCTCATGCCATTTTTTAAAACATTTTCCTCTGAAGTCATAATGTACTTGGCATAGCATTTTGGAGCAAAGCTACTCCTTCCATTCTACTATAGAATTCTATGATGTTTATATTAGTTTTTTATGATCATTTGGTCCTGCTAATTTAAAATGGCATGTTTTTATAGGATTTTTAGAATGCACAATTGCAATTACAACTTTCTTAATTTCATTTCTCAATTCAACCTTTTCACCCTCCAATTTGGTGTTGGTTTTGAAAATCTTTGCATTATCGTTTTTATTGAGCTCCAATTAAGCTTTGAGAAGGTTGAGATATTGCTACAAGAGTTAGCTGGCTAAGATTTTCTCAACTTGAAGATAGTTGTTTGGAGATGCCCTTACATGTTATGAATAGAATCTTTTCATATCTTGATGAGTTTGATTTTACATATTGTTCTGGTAAAATCTTACAAAGTTCTTTCACTTTACCTATCATACACTGAAACTCAAATTGTTTAATCATGCTTTTGATAAGACCTTATAGGATTTTTTTTGCACAATGTTGTTGATTGTTTTAAACACGATTCTCCATGTACAGTTCACCAATGCTTTGATAACACTTTTACGGATTCAATTGGTTTGTGGAAGGTAGTAATGTGCGATTCAGAGACCATGGTTGGATGCTTGTGTCCTGATGGCAAAAAAATGGGTGTGAATGGTTGTAAATCAGAAGAAAACACAACAAGGAGAGCTATCTTTGTTGCTGGTGAGTATCTTGAACATTTCATGTTACAAATCCTCACTCATCTCAGCCAACTCTCAGACTTGATTGTAGAAGCACAAACAATGCAAACTAGCATTGATCATCAAGAAGCATCTAAGATTCACACTCACATTCATTAACCACTCTTGTTCATCCATAAATAGCTCACACATTCATTTGATGTCACAATGGCACACACTTTGATGGAAGAAGCTTGAGTCAATGCATTGGAAGTGGTAAAATCTCTTTTGATCTCTACTTCTTTATTCTAATAGTGCTTGCTTGTGAGATTTCTCATCTCAGAAATTGACCACGTGTTACAAATTCTATTTTATACTCTCCGTCCACTCTCTTTTCCTTTCTTCCACTCTCTCCCCTACCTTCCTTCCTTGTTCACATTGCATTCCTAGACAAAAAATGTAGACTATATGCTAAGTAGTTGTGTATGCAATGGCTGTACATTTCAACTTTTTGTCTACCAAAAGAGCATTTGTTGACCATTTTATGGTAGCAAATAAGAAGCTACAATGTAGACTGCCATCGTTTAGAGGTCTGTAGTTCTTAAGATATACTAAAATCTTTATAAAATTGTGGACCTCCTATTAGCAGCACACCTCAGTCTAAGCTGCGTTGGAATGACATTTCAAAAGCAGAGTTTCTATAATGTTGGAACAAAAGTTTGAAAAAAAATAAGAACCCAAATTTTCTAAACTAAGAACTCAATGTTTTTTATCTATAGCCTATGGAGCTATTACTAGCTTAAACAATGTGATAATTTGTAGTAACTACACTCAAAGTCAATAGTTGAAATAACACATGCAGAAGTTGCCAACTTCTATGGCATGTCTTGAGATTCTCCGGTTACAGCTAGCAATGGAAATACATGCTCAATCTAAATATTCATAGCCAATAGGTGGCACCTGCCTCAAAAAGCATATAGTGATATTCGAAAAACCGCAAATCATAACATTTTTTTGAATCTTGAAGATGCCAACAAAAATAATGATCACTGTTATCTAGTTATTCAAAAACCAACAAATCAATACCTTGTGCACTTCATCCTCAAGATTTTTCGGCCCAATTTAAACTTGCCCATAGTTGAACCTCCAATTGAAATGAAGTTAATAGTCCTTGACTAAGCAAGGCCATTGATCCGAAAACCATTATGCCCCCTTGCTTCAACTATATGACATGGCCTCCACCCCGTAAGATTCGGCATCCTCAATGAGAAATAAGAATAGCTCTTCTTCAGAAAATCCATTGACCACAAAAGTCGTATTTTCCAAAGACTTTTTTCCATGCTTCTCAAAAACTTTCGTGATTTGTCCAGTAACATTTTCTTCTTGTCAATTTTTTATCTTGTCCATGATCCCCAAGGTTTACCTCTTTAACCTGGCCAACCATGTACAAGGATGTTTTTGCATCATATGAGTAACGTTCAAGCCTACTTGCATGAAAAATCAAATGAACCTTGAGGGAGCTCTAGGAACTTCACCAACCCTTTGTTTAATAATCTACAATCCACAAATGTGGGGCAATAACTTTGACCCATTATCAACATGTAGAGTCTATGCATTGGAAAAAACAAAATCTTTCAGAATAGAAACATAATATTTCAATTTGACCAAAGTTTGACTTGTCAAAAAATTTTATTTCTAAAAGGTTTTAATGGATAGAAATTGGATTTTAAGGATCAAGAAATAGTTAAAATTCACGTCTCACAGGATCACGTATCGACATTGATAGAAATCAACACAGTAAGCACTCTCCAAACAAAAACTCCACATAGTAGGACTATATTTCAAAAACCCCAAAACATTGTACATATAGGATTTTTGGTGGCAATCCATGCATGACTAGGTTTGCGATTGAGGAGACGCCTGTCCAGTCGATTGCCTCGTGATAAGTACAACTAGTCCTAGTCTCATGACTGGACCCAAAGTATAGTGATACCATAAGCCTATTTTTATTCTAACTCTCTACCTGAAAGTAGACTTTACTTTTCATCCAAATGTATACATAGCATCAATTCAACAAACTTTAAGTACATAAAGCTTTGATCTAAATCTATCAAGCTTTTCTCTAATGAGTGGCTCAAAAGTATTAGCTAGTTGTTCGTCTGTACTACAATGATCAACATTCTATTCAGCAATCTCTCATGGTATAAAGTGATAGTGAATCTCGATGTGTTTGGTTCTCGTATGGAACACCAAATTCTTCGCCAGCTAAGTGCCACTCTGACTGTTGCTATATATAGTCATGGGATTTTCCTGCGTCACATCAATTTCCCCCAAGATTTTGCCTCAACCATATGGCTTCTCGTGCTGCACCACATTGCTTTATACTCAGCTTCTGTTGTGGATAGAGCAACTGTACTTTGCTTCTTACTGGACCAAGAACAAGAACTACCACAAAACTGGAATGCATACCTTGTGGTTGACCTGAGATCATCACACTCACCTCCCCAATCTGCATTCACAAAATAGCGAATCTCAGGTAATCCCTCTTACTTCTTGTACACTAAGCCATAGTCGGAAGTGCCCTTAATATACTGTCGAATGCGCTTGGCTACCTTCTGTAGTGCAGGCATCCCAAAGGGAGCCGGGAACCACGACTTAGCTTCCCAGCCTTCAACTCTTGCCATCCAAACCCACTTGACATACAAGTAGCCAACTCGCCAACAACGATCAGACTTAACCAACTTGAAGCTCCGAAAACCAACATTGAGATCCAACCTGGCGCCATGCCAGGTCGGGGGTCCCGATGTGGGTGACTTCCCTCCAAACAAGCCGCCCGACATACATCAAACTTAACCAACTCGAAGCTTCGTTACAAACGAGTAACATCCATTCCAAGCAAGCGGTCTGACTTACGTCAGACTTAACCAACTGAAAGCTTCGTCACGAGCGCTGGAAGCCAACCTGGCGCCACGCCAGACTGGACAGCCATAAACAGGTAACTTCCACCCAAGCAAGCCATCCAACTCAGCCGACAGGTTAGAGCCCGTTCCCCAAGAGCTTAACCCATTCACGTTCATGCAAGGAACACTCAGAACCACAAGCTGCGACAGATATGGAGACAACCAGTTCCTGGACCAAATGGTCCCGACAGCATACCGCTGGCGCCACGGACCGAATGGTCCCGACGGCATACCGCTGGCGTCCCGAGATACGACCCTCAGCTATGTGCCAACCTAAAAATTTTGAAGCGGCCTTACAACTGGCGCTTTTACCGAACATTGAAACCTAGAAGGTAATCAAAGTCAGTTTGAGGAAAATCCCACTTTATTGATAAATCTGAGAAGGTTACATTTCAAGTGTGTGATTGACCCTAGTCTTCAGGGCGCTAGCATGCCAAGGCGAGAGCCATGACAACATTCCAGCAAGGGAGGTTGAGACTTGGTTGGAGGTCGCCCTGAGTCGCAACCCGCACTCTCCTATAGTATTGGTGGGATTCGGCACCCCCCCCCTCATACCAAGCACTCTACCCAGGCTGGTAAAGCACGTTTTTCTCTCTCTAGGATTTTCTCTTTCTAGAAAGTCATTTTCTCTCTCTAGATTCTATTGATCCCCAGGCTTCCTTTAATCATGCCTAGATCGTGTGAGGTGATTGCACATCGATCTGAGCTCTCTGGACTTCACTAGAACCGATCAAAGATTTTCAGCCATAGGAACTTGGCGCCGGCTGGATTTTGGTCACAGTGGCACCGGGAGTGGCGCCGGCGCCAGGAGCAGCAGGGGCGCTGCTGGCGCCGGGGACAATGCTGGCGCCAATGGCGCCGGAAGTAAAGCTTATGAAGATAGCTTTACAACACCTTCCAATGCGTTTCAATAGGTGCTTTTATAAACTGACTCACAATATCACAAACATACCATACATCTGGCCTAGTTGTGGTAAGGTAAATCAAGCTTCCTACCAACTGTCTAAACAACGTAGAATCAAGCTGTGACTCATCAAACTTGGAAAGCTTTTTCTCTAGCTTGATAGGTGTGTTCACTGGCTTACAATCCTATAGCCTGAACATGTGCAGCAACTCTCTGATATACTTAACTTGAGTTAGTCCTACCTCATGACCGTTTTGCTACACTTTCACAATAGTGTATTAGGTTGAGATCCTTCATCTCAAATTGATTCATAATTTCATTCTTGATCATATCTACCACATCTTGATTATTTCCAATAATAATCAAGTCATCAACATAGTGTGCAACTAAAGCAATCACAACATCAAAGCACAAGACCGAGAGATTAGGGTCTGAGTGTGTTCTCAACATCTCCTTACATTGGAAGTATGCATCAATCCTACTATACCATGCATGTGGTGCTTGTTTTAGGCCATAAAGTGCCTTTTTCAATAGACCTACTTTATGTTCTTGTCCTTCCTTAACAGATCCACCTGGTTGATCCATGAACACTTCTTCTTTAAATCACGTTAGAAAAGTGGATTCTACATCCATCTAATGCAAAGACCAGCCAAAATGAGAAGCTAAAGCGATAAGAAATTGTAAGGTATTCCAATTACATCTCCTTGATTTTGCACACTTTGCCATTTTCCTATGAGATTGATGTTCCATTATCCAACTCCTTTAGATCACTAAACCAATCCTTTGGGTCTAGTGGCTCCCGAGTATTGACAAGGTTTACCTACTTGCTTTGGTTTTCCCTTGCCTGATTCAGCTAAATACTAATGGCATTCACTTTTCCAATGACTCTTTTTGCCACAAAAGCAGCACTTACTCTTCTTTTTGGTCTTACGGGATGATCTTTCATCCTCCTAAGTCTTGGTATACTATTGTTTTGTCTTCTTTTGCCCTTCCCTTTGCCTTGCTTTTGGCATGCCGCAAGTACCTAATCATTAGTATTTTGGCATCGAGCCTTGACCATTTCCCTTCTTTGCCCTTTCTGCATCAAGATTCCTGTGAGTTCATCAAAGAGTTCCTTCTCTAATAAGATGTTTATCATCTTGAATTTCCATACTGCATAGTTGGAAATGTCTTCCAATTTGCTACTTTTTATGGATTCTCCCATGTTGCCATCTCGAAATTGCCTAAAACTGCATTTGTAGGCTAATTAAGGTATTATGAGCAGAATGGCGATGCGTGAACTTGATAATTTTGACCTTTCAGAATTTTACACCATGCCTTGGCTCGCTTGGATGGAGAATTCGCCAACCAAAACCCTAATTTTTTTGAGATTCCCTCTGCCACACACTCCTGACTACTTGCTCCCTGGAAGGGCCAAACACTTCGAAGATCCACAAAACACTTTCTCCGATGCAAGCACTCTGTTTTGCCTTCCATACTTGCAAGTACAGTTTGGGTGCCTTTCATTTGGAGTCTGTTGTATAGAACTCCCATTACTGTAGCCGCCACTTCCAACTTTGTCTCCGAGCTTCTTGCAAGCAATTGTTCTATGTAGACCAGCTCCAGCCTCCCAATGAACTCTATTGGATGCCCCAATTTGCTATTGTCAGCAAGTGTTTTGCTGGTGCGTGATTTGAAATAGCTCAAACTAGCTTCTTGAGAATAATTTTTCATAGAGATCAAAAATCATTCATCCAGCTGCACACTTGCAGTTCCTAGAGACATATATCACGAGTGCCTACAATCTTCTACAATGGGCTCTTTCTGGTCGCATATGCAAAGAACAACATTCCCTTCTGCACATCAGTTGAACGATTCCTGTAGACAGCCAAATCCTACATCAGAGCACTTAAAAACCAATTTTCTTCCTTGCTGTTTGCAGCTGACATTTTCGCATACAGTCACTTTCTAGATTGTTGTCTTGATTAAAGTTTCAGCCTTTCAGTATGCTTCAAGCACTCCACATGCAGATCTCTTGCTGAACCACTCAAATTGCTGAATCTTTGAGCTGTCCTTTAAAGCTCTAATTCACTGTCGCTTTAAGCCTCCTTCCAATGTATCCTGGATAACAGTTCAAGCCTCCGTTATGAGCTTTCATTAGTGATCTTGACCACCTTTCCATGTATCCATCCCCATGTTGCCTTGTGTATAAGTCCTGTCCTAAGCTGGCACTTAAAAACTCACGTATCTCTTCCAAGATTCGTCTTCGAGACAATACTAGCAGTCCCATTATTCTAGAGACCAAGTATGCTATGCGTCTGTGGGCCCATATCTAGTTAAATGACTCATCCTAATCCACTTACAAAATTGATCATTAAGAAGCATTCAAGCTTCACACTCATTATACACTCTCAAATCATGCATAAGGATCTGATACTATCACTCAACGTCACATGGCACACACTCCACTAGAGGAAAGCTCAGGTTTACGGTCATGGAAGTAAAAAAATCTCTATCATTCTCTAATCGAAATCCATGCTTCCTTGTCATCTTCCAGCTCCAAAGATTAATTCCTTCTAACTATTTCTACTTGTCCTCTCCTATTATTTTTTCCACTATCTTCACTAACTTGGTCTAAAATCGCATCCTAAAAGACTTAGACAAAATGTGTGTTCTAGAAACTAAGTGACTATAATGTGTTATTATGAACTTGAGGATATGCCAACTTTTTACTTCTTTTGTTAGAATGATAAAGCTCATCTACATAGTATGACAATCTGGGTGATGCAGTATCCAATTTGGAAATTAAACCGTTATGGAGTAAATATTTTCAAATTTGAAACTAGAAAGCATGAGATTTATGCAGCAGGATCATGTTGTATCTGTAAACTTCAGGCATAAGTGGTTGATTGCTTCCTCTGCTTGGTGATTGGTTGATGAGCAGATTTTTGTAGACATGCAGGGTTTGGCAAGTCAATGAAATATAAGAAAGCTTTTGATGATAAGGAAACAACAATATGAGAATTTTATGCCAAGCATTTGTGACTTCCATTTTTGTGTCCTTTCTTCTATTCAGGTATTATTGCTGGGGCAACAATTTTTACAGGGGCAATTATTGCAGGAGCACTACTGAGAAGACGTAATGCTGTGGTAAGTGAGAGGAGATGTGGAGTGGATATGAAGCAGCTTGCACTACTGCTTTCCAGTAATGGGAGTGCCAATAATGTCATCATGTTTTCGTACAAGGACCTCGATAAAGCAACTAAAGGGTTTGCTGCAAGTGAGATACTAGGCCATGGTGCTCATGGGACAGTCTATGCTGGAAAGCTCCAGGATGGTCGACCAGTTGCAGTGAAAAAAATTAACAATGTCAGTCCACAGGGAGTTGAACAGGTTTTAAATGAAGTAATGGTGCTGTCAACAGTAAGACATCACAATCTAGTTCTCCTTTATGGCTGTTGCCTTGAAGTCCAAGATCCTCTTTTGGTGTATGAGTTTGTCCCAAATGGGACTCTGTCTCAACATCTGCAGCAAGAAAGAGGGAAAGCTTTGGACTGGTATACACGCATAACTATAGCTACAGAAGCCGCTCAAGGTCTTGCATATCTTCACTCTGAAGTTAGCCCACCAATCTATCACAGGGATGTGAAGTCAAGCAACATCTTACTAGATTTCAAGTATAACACAAAGGTTGCTGATTTTGGTCTATCAAAGTTAGTGTTAACAGAAGGTTCACACATATCTACTGTCCCTCAAGGAACTCCAGGCTATCTAGACCCAGAATATCATCAAAATTTCCACTTGTCTGACAAAAGTGATGTATATAGTTTTGGAGTAGTTCTCATTGAAATCATCACTGCCATGAAAGTGGTCGATTTCTCGAGAGAACAAAGAGAAGTAAATCTTGCAGCCCTGGCACTTTCAAAGATTTCAAGTGGTACATTGAAGGAAATTATTGATCCTTTTTTGGATGCCAACAGCCATCCATTGATTATGTGTTTGGTACAAAGAGTTGCAGAGCTCGCCTTTAGATGTTTGTCGTATGACAAGGATGCTAGGCCAACCATGGTCGAAGTTGTGGAGGATTTAGAGCAGATAAGACTGGCAAGTACTGCTTTAGCAGCTCAATCTCCTGTTTGGAATATGACGGCCTTCAGCTTGGATGATGTGAGTGAACACTGTTGCTGAAGCACCCTGCCTCCTGCCTTTTCCCTTCAAGTTGCTATATTCTTTCTTTTTCTTCTTATTTTGGGATAGACTCTGCAATAGCACTCTTTGAAGCAAATTGCTTTTCTTTGGGTCCGGCTGCCCATTTTCCCCACTCTGAAATTAAATGCACCATCAAAGCTGTGAGGCCAGTTTTCCTTATACATGACTCTTATGTGTACAGAATTTGAGTTGTTTTCTGTACCCCTACAGTGTTGTTGTTACGTCATTGTGCAGAAAAGAACAATACTTCCAAGATGATGAGTATTCTAATACACAGAAAGTCTTTGTCAAACAAGCCAACTTATAGTTTGGAGCTCTCTCAATCCATTTTCAGCAGTCTGTTGCACATACTGACAGGAAATCCAAAGAATCTTTGTATTGGGTGAGAATTGCATTCCTGTCTTCAGAACAGAAACCTTATTCCAAACAGCTACAACTCATCCATATATGACACTTTGTTGGATGTCCGTGCTACTCAGTGGAGTTGGAAAGAAATCAATTTTGTATTCAATATGAATGAAAAGGACCACAAACTTGGAAACATGACCAATGCCAACAACCTGAGTGCATTTGCTCTAAAGTTGACAAAGTGCTTATAATATGTGAAGCAAGCCAGCAAACCGGCATTCCAGAACTCTTTATGAGGACATCAACTAGCAAAGTTGCATGGACTGGAGCCATCGCTAGCCAATCCTTTTTTGGGGGCAAGTTTAATCAAAATAGCAAGCTAGCTCGTCTTCATGTGAAAATTCCTCAAAATTCTTGCATCAGTTGGTTGGGAAGGCACATGCATACATTCCTACAAGCTTCACTTATGAAAGCTTACCAGAATTGTTCATTGCTTTATCTACATATGCCAAGGGCTGGATCTGTAGTCTGTTAAGGTCAGAAGTCCTTATCACTAATCTACTACAGCTTATTCGGTGATTTTAGATGCAGTTTTTGTTTTCCATTTGTTAGAATGAGATCTCTGGATGGCTTGGTGTGTTTTGTGGAGCTTCTGTCACATAAATGTATGATTTTGCATCATGGATGAAACTAAAGAACCTTCTGGAAAAGGTTGTCATTCTTTCATGGCTTTGCAAAGCTGTGTTTTCTTTGTAGAGCTTGAATATTCAATCTAGAATCAAAAGTGCATCATGATGTGCAGAGTAACGTCTATCTATGTGTCAAATTGAGAATGCCCACAACCCAACCACTATCATCTGCAATTGCACTTTACAACTTGGAGAGTGACATCCAATAATCCATCATTGTACTAGTAGGTACACATGGGAACAACACTAGAAGAGTCATGTGGATAGAATATGGTGCAAAGTTATAGTCCAAAGCCACCAACTCTGCACTATGACAATTTTTCCTTCCGCTTCTTGATCTCTGGAGAACACATCTTCAACTTCTCAATAATCATTGACATCTCTTGGGAGAATGAGTGGGCAAATAACCATTGACATCTCTTGGGAGAAATGAGTGGGCAACAAAGTCATGCACTAATCTCAACAGGCAAAGATGTACCAAATATCCTGTTGTGGTAGTCAGCAAATATGTAATGTCAAGATTGTAGGTCTGACAAGGCATTAACTTTTCTATTGCACACACATGCAAAACACGTCTTATGTGAACATACAAAATATGAAAATCATATACTTACTCACCTACAACTCAAATTCAATTAACAAAAGTTAAAGTGCTTGATAGTCATGTTCTTGTTGCCTTCTTTTGTGAGGTGCCAATTTCCCTAACACGATATCAGTCTCTTCTAGAAAGTGGATTAATTCTCATCAATAATAAAGAAATTCACTTGTATAGTTAAATTGTAAGTTTGAGTATCTTATTTCCCAAGTAGCATAAAAGTTGAGTAGAATTTTGCAATAGCCTCAAATAGATATTTTTTAATCTTTGTATTGTGTCAAAATACATCAACCTGGACAAAGTTGTAGTGCCTCAATATTATTTGAAAAGGTTTTAGCTCATTTCATTTCTATTGATCGTTTGATCAAATCTACTCAAAGTTCATTCATTATGTCAAACGGTGTATAGGTCTACCTTCATAAAGTCATGATAGATTGTCAACTAAAATTTATTTCCTTTGGAAAAAAGGGCAAAGGCTCTCATCATTATTTATGATCTAATGGACATTGTGCTAGAATTAGCGGCGGCACCTTCTCAAGTACTAGAGCATGCAAAGATTGATAGACGACTAGTAAGAAGATGAGTGTACTCAATTTGAGGAGCAAGGGCAAGTACTACAACAAATGATGCTTGGGATAAACTCAAATGAACTTACAAATCCAAGAAACCTTCAAGGATATTGACCTTGAGGACCCAAATCAATCAAAGTTATAGGCTCAGTGATGAATCTGCTCATTCTTATGTCGTAGAATCAAGTCTTACAATGGTGAGCTATATTGTGTTGGTGATATTGCTAAAGAAAGTAGTAACTTGCAAATATTTCTAAATGACCTTTGGATAGGGATATGAAAATATAGTCCAATGTCATGCCTTACAAAAGGAGTTAGCAGCCTTGTAAAATTTGCAAATTGTCTTGGTAGCCAAGGAGGATTGACTAGCATATGTCAAGACAAGAGGAAGTCAATCATCCAACAATAATGGAAACAAAGGAGCCTTTTTGACGCAAGGAAAGTGGAGAGAAAAAGCTAAAGGAAGAAGAAGCACCTTCTTCACATGGAGGCAAGAAGGACGAATCTCACATCAAAATTCTATTGTGGCAAGGTTGGCCTCTATGCAAATGCATGAAGGAGGTGGTTAGCAAGGGTAATTTTACCAATAATGACAATGATGATAATGACAAATCTCTTATATAGTCTTATAGAAAAATATCTTGCATCATCTAGTCTTATTTCTTACAATTATTCTTTAAATCCTTGGCGAATAGATAATGGGGCTTGTTGTAACCATGAATACTTTTTTTCCATGTCTTTTTATGATGGATCTAAGAATGCCAATACAAACGATGAGTGTTCAATAGAAGGCGTAGGTTCCATACCTCTTTGTACAAACTCAAGTAAAAGTCCAAGAGCTAATAATGTTCTCTATGTACCTACACTCACCAAAAATCTCATAAGTGTAGGACAAATGGTTGAAAATGGGTACGATGTGGACTCTTGTTTGATCAAGAGGAATGACCTTGTAGTAGCTAAAGTTGTAACCAAGATAGAATCTATGACTTGTAGCTTTTATTTCATATTTTGAAGAATCTAGTGAGTGTTAAAGAGGATATATCTCTAAAAACATTGTGGCATTAATAAATTGAAAATCCAACTTTAACTATGTAGATGCAATGCTTAGAAAGCATTCCAAGTCACACAAGCTCAACCTCTCAATATTGTCTTCACCAATCTTATGTTATTCATGTATGTGCATGTAGTTCATCACACACGGATTATGGAGTCACTAGACGGCATTCAATGTTTAGTGACAAAGGCACTCAAGTCAATATAGTAAACGATATATATGTATTTACTTTAATAGGCAAAATGTTGGCTAAAATAACATGTACTTGATTGAAGTGACATGTATTTGACTTTAAATTTTGATTAAAGGTGCACTTTTTAATTGTAATGGGCAAAAGATGTGTGAAGATGCAATATTAAAAACTATTTGTGGAAGTTTGGACATAAAAAGGAGAGTCAAATATCAAGGTTGTTTTAAAATGAGCGTTTTCTTTTAATCTTTTTGTTTGTCACTCTTATCACTTCATCATATATTTTTTAATGTATCTACAGAACATTGAATGCCATTCCACAGGGTTGATTCACCTATTTTTTGTTACAGTCATCGACAGGTTTTGATATGCAAACAATGCATAATATGTTTCACTCCTATTTCGAAACACACACACACACACACACACACACACACACACACACACACACACACACACACACACACACACACAGATGAGGACAAGATTTTTCTATGCAAAAATATTAACATCCCTTTCTATTCAAGGGCATTCATTTCCTAATTAGTTACATCAATTATTATTCAAAGAGCCAAAGAGCCTCTTCAACTCACCCACTCAAATGTTCATCTTGGAAAGACAACAAGCATTTTTGTCACCTTGATTGATTATTTTAGTAGTATATTGGTCCTCTAAAATGAAAAGTACATTCACTTCAAAACCATGGTGGAGAATCAACTCAATAGGACAATCAATGCATTAAGGATAAGGGTGGTGAGTATATTTCAAAAGATTTTTGGGAATTTTGTAGCACTCATGATATCAAAAGGCAAAGCTCAAGGCCAATGACTCCTCAATGAAATGGTGTTGCTAAGAGAAAGAATAAAGCTTTATGTGAATGTGCTATAGTTATGCTATTAGAAAAGTCATTTATTGTATCTTACTGAAATGAGGTGATTAATTGTGTTATGTATCTTTGAAATAGGTTACCTAGTGAACCTCTTGATAGCAAAACACCTTATAAAGTCTTGTTTAAGGAGAGCCAAGTGTAGATTATCTCAAAGTATGTGATTGTACATGGTATGCACACATTCCTTCAGAAGATATCTAAGGTGTGGCCACATCTTGAAACATGCTCCATTGTTGGATTTCAATGCTTAGGCCCAAAACCATTCAGTAATGAGCATCCTAAAAACTGTATATACTTATACTAAAAACCCAAAAAAAGAGTGACTTGAATTATTAAGCAAAAGATTGAAATTCAAAATCAGATTTTCTTGATACCAGATCGACTCGACTCGAGTCGTAATTTTTCGAGTCGGTCCCGTAATTTTTCGAGTCATTGTATTTTTGATACATGGTATTTTTCGATATTATCAACCAGAAATCCGACCCACATCGCGATGTTGACAATCCGCCTACTATGTACATACTTTTATGGTCAGAATGATGGCTACCTACTGTAGGATGGATCTAGTAAATTAAGTAGATTAATGTCATGCTTTCACTGTACTGATAACTGACATCCAATAATCAATGTGAATCTACAATGGAGTCAGCGCCCTGATCAGATTTATTTTTATTCAATAGCTACTCTGTAGCTAATTAGTTTTTGTTCAACGACATTCAGTTGAAGCTTAATCTTCGATACACAGCCTCGCGATGTTGCTTCAAGCTATTGTACTCATTTTTCAATCAATTAGCATGCAAGTTTTTTTGTCTACACTACTGCTTTGTTCTATTGCACATTTCTACTGTTCATTCATCTTGATCCTTTTTGCTGGTTATTGATGCACTTCTGATCCACAACCATCCGTTGCTAAAATTTCCGCTGCTATTCTGCATATTTCCAATTTGATATCAGAAATCTATTTCTATCAGATCTCTACTAATCCGATATCATTTGATACTTCTGCATTCCCATCATTTTACGACATGGTATCAGAGCTCATTTCTAACAACCTACCATTTTTCGACATGGTATCAGAGCGGGTGGTTCAGTAATCTGCATTTTTATTGCAGATTATGAGTCTTGTTTCTACCAAGACCCCGCTCTTGCAAGTGCGCAGCCAACAATTTTTTGATATCTCACTCTCTATGCCAGAATGGATCCGTCTTCTAATTCATCTCTGATTGACAAATTCAATGGAGAGAACTACCATCTCTGGAAGTTCAAGATGAAGGTAGTACTGCTTGCCAAAAAATTGTGGGACATCATTGATGGCACAGAAATCAAATGTGAGGGTGATGCAACCATCATCACCAAATGGAAACAACAAAATGGCAAGGCATTTGCCTTAATCATACTCAATGTCAAAGAATCCCAAATCAGTCATATTCAAGCTGCTCAGATTGTTAAGGATGCTTGGGGCATCCTAGCAACCCTCTATGATATTAGGGATGTCACTTTCAAGCTTCATTTGAGGAAGAAATTTTCAAATTGAGAATGTCTGATGTAGATAGTGTTTTGAGCCATCTCAACAATTTCAAAAATCTCATGGAGTAGATGACTGCAACCGGCTGAATCATTGAAGATCTCAATGCAGTAATGACTCTATTATCAAGGCTGTATGATGCCTATGAAACTTGGGTCATGGCTATTTCGACCCAAAAACATCTCACTCTATCAAGAGACATTTTGATGCTACTACAAGAGGAAATCAGAAGAAATGCATCCTTCTCTGGCTCAGGATCGGATCCTCAAGCTCTGTATTCAAAGAAATCCACAAAGTCAGATTATGATGACAAGAAGAGCAACATGCAACCTAGATTGAATTATGTGTTGGATTATTCTCCTTCTTACCAATCGTCTAATCGGTTTTAACCTTCATCCATTGTTTATCCAATTCTTCAAATTTTCTCGTGTGTTTACACAGTCTGCAGAATTACACGGACTTGAACGACAGTGTCGCATTTTTTGCCTGACAAAAATCTCGTGTAAAAATGCAGTGTCGCCTTTTTCGCCTGACAGAAATCTCGTGCAAATATGCAGTGTCGCATTTTTTGCTTTTTTCCAAAGAGCCTCAAATGTTAAGGAAATGACTCTGCCAAAGTGTGGGGCAACCCTAAATGTGATTTAAGGGCACCTTCGGCTTTTTCGGCATTTTGCAAAAAACCCGACAATGTCGCCTGTGGCTGTTTTAGTTCAGTTATGCAGAGCTACAGTTTTGGTTCATTTATGCAGATAGAACGTTTACGGCCAATTTCACCGCTTATGAGCAAACAATGACAAGGAGTGGATGGATGCCAATGCATCACCAGCCAACTGGCGATCGCAATTGATGACCTAATTTCTTAGTGTAAATAGTTGTTCATTTCATACAGATTAATCAATCAAGCAAGTCAATTGAAAATCAAAATTATCAGAAGCGTTTGAATAGTTAGCTCTCTCTCTCTCTCTCTCTCTCTCTCTCTCTCTCTCTCTCTCTCTCTCTCTCTCTCTCTCTCTCTCTCTCTCTCTCTCTCTCTCTCTCTCTCTCTCTCTCTCTCTCAAGTCTGCGAGCTTGAACACTCCTGAGTCACTTCTTAGAGTTGTTTTAGAGATGCTATTGCGCTACTGCTTATCAGCATTGCGCATTAATTCAGACTTTCATATTAGCCACTCAGAGATAGCATAGAGTACATGGCTTCGATCCATAACCTATTGTACTCATTTACTTCTATTTTGTTTTGAGTCAATACTATCCTTATTGCATTCAGTTTCGTCTTAAACTATATGCATTTCTGTATTTCTTCGTAACTACTAGTTTGTTTGATAATTTTCGATGCTTAATTGTTTGGCTACGTAATCACTGTAGTACTGACGATTTCAAAGTTAGTTACTATAAGATCAATCATGATTTCTATCACTATTGTCTTGTTTGAAATTGATAGGCGTAGTCATGCATTGGAAAGATGAAGATAGTTTATTCCGCCATGCACGAAAGGTTTTCTTTCTAGACACACGAATTATTTTCATTCGTTTTCTTTTCGAGGTAGACCTATCTTCTGCACATACCACTTTCCGACATTCTGGATCGAACTCATGATTGAATTCTTCATCATTCCAGCCAATGCAGAAACTATTCTGCATTGTTTCTTGTCCCTTTTGAAAAAATGGGCTATAGGTTGTAAATGTTACTACAAGCTCAAGTATAATCAAGATGTAAGCATCAACAAATATAAGGCAATATCAATGTAGTTGGGCTCCTCACCTACCTTCAAACCCTATTCTCTAAATCCATAGTTAGTTGTAAAACAAGTAGCTTACTTAAGTCTAATAAATCTACATCTATAATGTAGGATCTCCTTTTTGCTCTTATATTGAAAATATTAATTTAGTATCTATTATATGTCTAGAAGCTTGAAGGTAGATGTGAGAGGCCAACATTTTGTTTTTTAACAAAAGGACCAAATATTGTAATATAGCAATTGGATAGAGTGAGAGGATCCCATGCTTTTGTCATATTGAATATGTACAATAACATTCATATGGGTGACCATTCATATGGGTGACATGAATAAATTTGAAAGGTAACCAAAATAAAGTCATTCCTTTCCCAATGAAAAAAGTGCTCATATAAAAATTGTGACAATTAAAATAAGTCCCAAAACAATAATTCTCTCAGGTACATTGAGATAAAGAGCCTTCCAAAATTATGATGCATTCAATGGTGAATTAGCTGCTAGTGTCTAAGCCTAGTGACTCTCCTTTCTCAGTCAGAATTGAAGGGCCCCCTTTAGCAAAACCAATTAGTTTGTGAGGAAAGATATTCTCATTCAGGTACAAATTGTGTGGGTCCTTGTTTCATGTTTAAAGAGAATTATAGTGGCCACTTTGATAAGATGTGAACATTTCAAAAAGGTTAATTGACTTTAGAATGTGATCTACCAAGAAAATTCTAACATGCTTTGAGTACAGTTTGTAATGTTCATGTTATATGCAATCAAATAGTTCATACTAATTATTTATTATGTTTAGTACTACAAATCTTCACCAACTTTATAGTGTTTTACATTGTATATTTTTGAAAATGTTGAAGTGCTAATAAAAAGTTAACCGTTCATAAGAATTGCTTTAGCAAGTAGGATGAGCGAGGACACACCCGCATAGGTACTAGTGCATCTCCATGCCATACTAATTCTTATGACTGTCGAAAGTGACTAGTCATGCACTGGTGTCAAGCCCCTGAGCATGTCCGTGCTTTCTAGGAGTATTCAAGCTCGGTTCCTATGTTTAAATGAAGTTTTCCTTGGGTTGATACTTGTGACTGACCTTACGTTATTAGAATTGAATGTCACATCATTAGAGTTGGCTAAGTATAGCCACAAGTTGGTGTTAGGGCATGTTCATGCCATGTTAACCCTTGAGATTGAATGGACTCTTTCGCAAATCCATGCGATTCAAGAATATCCAAGCCAAAGCTACTAATGAGAAAACCGAATAACTTGTTGAGTGTTATGTAAACTAGTATTCACCAAAAGTTGACTGATTTGATAGGTTAAATTATTGCTATCGGTTACATAATATACGACAAGAGGTGCGAAAGTTGTCATTGTATGTTTGCTACTTGATAATTCTATCTTAAATTTTACCTTTCCTCCATGTGAAAAAATTGTAAAACGAGTGATTGCTCTTACCTGAATAGCAGGTGACGTGTTGTCTTGTAGGATGCCATTCTTACCATAGCACGTATATCTTTAAGGAAACATTTGAAGAGATTGAGCATTGATAGTGTAAAAATCAATGGAAAACGTACACAAAAAATGTGTCCTCCATTATCAATGGGCTGGATGTTTGTATAGTAAGTAATAATAGAGTTGTTTAATGATATCATATAGCAACCTTTGACAATATGCATTAATAAAGTTGAAGGTATCACTTCGTGAAGCTTTATACCTAATATTTGATTGCAGTGAGAGTAGTAGTTTCAGTTGTGTATTCAACAATCACACAATATATGTGCCAACACGAACAATGGGTCTATTGATAAGAAAGGACAACACGTATCGTCAGCTTATGTTCAGTGTATGAATGTATGAGCAACATAGTAGGTGCATGAAAATTTATGTTTTGAATGCAATACACTTGCAGTCCTGCTGTTGATAGTAGTCGATGCTCCGCTATTGTAGTATTGTGTGGTATAGTATTGTGTGGTATAACTAGTTATGTCAACGCCATCAGTTACGGATGGCAAGGCTTTCACCTTGATTACCCTTAACATCGCTGACACACAGATTGGCCACATGAGACAAGCCCATACTTTGAAAGAAGCTTGGGATATATTGCATACACTTTAGGAGTTCAAATTTGCATCTGAGAAAAAAGTTTTTTTTCCCTCAAAATGTTGAAAGGTGATTCCGTTCAGAATCACATTAACCAATTTAAGACTCTATTAGAGCAGATGGCGAAAATAGGTTTAGTCATTGAAGACTTAGACACTGTAATGACCTTATCGTCTAGCCTGCCATCCTCATATGAAAATTGGATGATGATGATTTCCACTCACTCAGATATTACATTGTCTAGAGTCATAATTATGCTACTACAGGAGGAGACACGAAAGAATGGAGCATCGTCATCCTCCATCAACGACTCATAGGCACTGTTTTCAAAGAAGAACACTAGGAAGCAACATAAAAAGAAAGTTGTCAGATAATCCGACAACAATCAGAAGCAATCACAGAAGACCCAGAATCAGCAACTCAGAACAAGAAAAGACTGTTCTACAAGTAATGCAAGAGGACGAATCACGAAATCTAGGACTGTCGAATCTGGAAGTTCAACAACGACAAGAATAAGCAACCGGATCAACAAGCCCATGTAGCCAACACAAAATAGAAAGTCCAAGAAGATGATGATGACCAGGTGGTCTTCATGGTAGACCATCACCATGTCGAACAATCTAAGGACTGGTTCCTCAATTCTAGTGCAATGCAACACATGACAAGCCATCAAGAATGGTTTAATGAGTATTCAACTTACAACCCCAAGAATTTCGTTCACCTTGGAGACAACAGAGTCACACAAAATCAAAGGTGAAACTACTGTAAGACTAAATTTTCATAATGGACTATCAAAGCTAATACCAGATGTATTTTATGTCCCAAACATTATAGACTTGGTCGTCTTAATCATATATAGATTGGTAACATGTCTAAGCATTCTTCAGTTCTTGATTTAGACTATGGAATTGTAGACCCTCCTGTCTGCCAAAGCTGTATCCTAGAAACGTAGGCTAGGAGGCCATTTAAGTCAAATCAAGAACATGTATCTTAAGATTTGCTAGACATAGTTCACACAAATATATGTGGCCCAATGCAGACACCATCACTGCTTGGTGCAAAATTCTTTATTACATTCATTGATGACTATTCTAAAAGAACTACTATATATTTTATGAAGCACAAATTTGAAGCCTTTCAGTTCTTCAAGCAATACAAGGAGCGTGCTAAGTTGTAGACATGAAAAAAAATCAAAGCTCTCAGGAGTGACAATGGCGTCAAATGGACTGGCCAAAAGGAAGAACAAGACCTTAGTCGAGTCTGCCAAATGCATGATCACAAATCATTTTGGCAACATGTTGTATCAACAACAGCCTATAGAACCGATGTACTACTAAAGGCTTCCTAACAGCAATACCCCTCATGAAGTCTGAATCAGATACAAGCCTTCATTGAAGCATTTGAGAGTATTTGGATGTACTACCTATGCTCATGTCCCAAAAGACAACAGAAAGAAGCTAGATGAGCATTCTTTCATAAATATTTTTGTTGGCTATCATACTTCTAATGGAATGTATAGACTTTACAATACAGAAACCTGTAAAGTTTTCACTAACATGAATTAAACTTTGATTGAAGATCAGTTCATTGATTTGAAGGGAAAGGACCAGATGCAGTCTACCAATTCAGCCATGACAACTGATGCGTATCAAAATTTTATTTCGATTCCTTCAAGTAGTCACCCTGTACAATCAGATTCGAAAGATGACATTGAAGTTGCAACACAGGATCAACCTACGCAGCCAACACAAACTTGAATTTTGTAGCCAGAAGCTCAAATCAGAAGATCAACAAGAATTTGAGTTCAAATTGTTCGATATACTGATGAGTTCATTCACTACTCCATTCAGGATCCAATTACAGTTGAGGAAGCTATGTCACAAGCTGACTCATATCTCTGAAAAGAAGTTATGGACAATGAGTATAACTCATTGCTGAGAAACACAACACATGGATTGTCACCAAGCTACCAACAGACAGAAAAGTCATTGACTGCAAATGGATATTTAAGATCAAATATAAAGTAGATGGTAGCATCGACATAAGGAAAGCTCGACTCATGGCAAGGGGATTCTCACATGTTTCCAATATCGACTACTTCAAAACCTTTAGCCCGGTGGTCAAGCATACCTCCATTCGACTGCTACTATCATATGTTCTGGCAGCTAATCTTGAGGTACACCATATGGATGTACAAACAACATCCCTCAATGGAGTGATCAAGGAGGACATCTACATGATCCATCTAGAAGGTTATGTCCTCAATGGTCAAGAAGGCAAGGTATACAAACTCCATAAAGCTTTGTACAGTCTGAAGCAATCATCCAAAGCATGGGTTCATCAAATCAACACATTCATAATCGATCATGGATTCGGAACCAAGCTCTACGGACTATAATATCTATTTCAAAGCTGTTAATTAATTCTTTGTCATCATCACACTCTATGTAGATGATATGTTGTTGTTCATCAACAATGTTGACCTGACAAATGATACTAAGAGGATGCTATCTCAAAATGTGAGATGTCAGTAGAAGGCTTCTCTACGTCACTCAACAGAGGTACTTCCATAATTTACTGACGAAGTTTAATTTCATGAATTGCAAGCTTGTACACAATCCCATGGACCTGGGTATAAGATTATCTAAGGAGTAATGCCCTCAGACCAATGAGGAGAAGGCTGAATGAAAGGATATTTGTACCAATCAATTATCGGATCCCTGATGTACGCAATGATCTTGACGAGGCCTGACCTTGCATACGCCATTAGCTCCTTGAGTCAATACATGGCCAACCCTGGTATGATTCACTGGAAAGCTCTTCTAAGAGTAATTAGGTATGTACGAGCTACCATTGACCTATGCATCTACTATGGTGATGTTGATTTATCTGATATCCATACACTTCATGGACATACAGGCGCAAATTGCACAGGCGATATGGACATCAGAAGATCCACATATGGATTTGTTTTCCTGTTCAATAATGGTCCAATATCTTGGAACAATAAAAAAATAACCTCCATTGCAATGTCTTCGACAGAGTCAGAATATATTGCAGTGTCTCAAGCTCCTAAAGAGACAATTTAGTTGAAAAATCTATTGTCTGACATTGGCCTCAAACAAACTGCTCTTGGAACAATTATTCAGTGTGACATTCAGAGTGCTATTGCATTATAGATCAATCCTAGATTTCACTCTAGGAGCAAGCATCGAGATTAAGTACTACTACATAAGGAGCAAAATACTCAACAAGGAGGCAGGTCTGAAATTTTGCAGAACCCAGCACATGGCAATTGATATATTTACAAAAGGGCTAAATCAAAAAGCGCACAAACATTTCTATGCTATCTTGAATCTTCAAATCAAGGCATTCAAGGATCCAGATTAAGGTGGGATGTTGGATTTCTATCCTCTGCATCCCCTATCTCATTACTAATCTAGATCCATTCATTTGTTGTATGTAAATACTTGTACAGTCGCACACTCTATAGAAATACACTTGTTTTCTAACAGTATGCAAAAATACAAAGAAATCGATGACAATGTTCTCAATGACTCGTTCGACTTTGACTACTCGTCGGACCTCAACGACTTGGCCAACATCGACTACTCGTCAGGCCTCAACGACTTGGCCGACATCGACTATTCGGTTGTCACCTGCACTCAACAACCATTCAACTTCATCGACTAGTCGCTCACTATCAACTCAAATAGTCAGAGCGAACAATCAACGGCTCAATAGTACCTTCATCACATCCTAACAAGATCTCTAACAAAATCAGATATTGTCTGAAGGCGATTGCTAACAGCACCTAGTGCCTTAATCCTATTTGTAAAGTATAGACTAAGCATTCTTTTAATTAGTCAGTCATGTGTATATATCTTACAACTTATCAATTGCTCGGTTAGCTCAATCATAGATTCTCATATGATCAGTAACTCGATTAGACATCCAGAGTGCGATTATTTGTTCTTTCTCTCTGTTATCACAAAGTATTGTTTCAGAAAGAATGTGACTATGTCTGCATTCAGACATGTATTTCTTCACGACTGAATAATCAATGTTCCAGTAAACTAGGTCATGTATATTGTGCTAAATGCTTATTTTATTTAAGTTTAGATCAATTCTTACTTGCAAATAAAGTTATTTGTAGATTAAACTATGTCATATGACCGTTAATGCTGCGTCAATTGCAATGCTCTATGTTCCGTACTAATACACTTTTGCAAAGCTAAATCATAAATCAATCCACTTTGTGCATGGCTATGGAATTGATTGCATTGATTCAATGACTTCAAAGTTGTGATCAAATAGGTGTTGAAAATTAAGCCCACAGTTTCCTCCTTGGTGAATGACTAATTTCTATTTCATGATTCTTCCTGCATGTTTATTGATCATTGATCTAGGGTCAGGTGAAACCAACTTTGGTTCTACGTCTACTCATCTGATACCTGCAGGAATCACAAACTTAGACAACCAATTAATTTGAAGAACGTCTACAACGGGCTTCCGACTGATCTCTAGCAAAGGGTAACCAATCTTGCCATAATTTCAAGTTCAGATGTTAAGCTCAATAATTTGAAGTCATTGAAGACTTGGCCATCTTCAAGGACTTCCACAAAATTAGCATTTAGAACAAGTTTGCAAAAATACATTGCTTTCGCAACAGTATGCAAAAATACTCTAAGTGTCGCGACAGTTTGCAGAAATGAACTATGTTTTCAACAGCTTCGGCTTTTTCGCATTTTTTCGAAATGCAACACTTTCATAGTTCAAAAGCTTAACTGTTTTTAACACACCTTCTGCTCTTTGAGAAAAATACGAAGAGAGAGAAAAATTCTGAAGGTCATCTATTTTCATGCGTTAAGCTGTTTTAAAGGCATCACCATCTTTTTGGGGCACCTTCGGCTTCTTGCAAAAAATGCGAAGAAAGAGAAAAATCCCGAAGGTCGTCTAAAATAAATGAGAAACATTCCAGCGACGTCCTCGTCCACGTCACCGATACTAAATTATTTACTGTATATACTGTGTACAGTTGTCACAAAAGCCATATACTTCCAAGTACAATGGCTTTCCTGATTAGCTGACAAGTATTCAATGTAACTAATACACGGATGAAGTCTATAAAGATTACGGGTTGCTCCGTCCATGAGACACATTATTTGAGCATCCCAATTACATCGTCATTTTTTGTTGTAATTGCTATTTTGTATTGTGCTTTAGTATAATATAGTAGCAGCTTGCTTTTATCTGTGTATAATATAGATGAATGCTTGTTGTGATTGAATGCACTTTCATTGTTGTTTGATCGCGCTTGTTTACTCACTCTGATCAGAACACGGATGCCTACGACTCCTCAATTTCTGATCAGACGATGGTTGTCTTTGACGCCTGAGGAACTCGTGATATCACACTGCTCTTCGATTTATTTCAGAACTATACTTCACGTTGAATCTGATTTCAGTAGTACCACACACAAACCATCTATTAAGTTTGTTTTATTTGTATACTATTATCATGTCTCATATAGGTAGCTCTTCATCTTCATCACTAAGTGAAGCTAGAGTCATTTGGCAAGTTCAATGTTTCTAAATTCTACATTTGGAAGTTAAAACTTAGAATGATGTTGAAAGATCGAGATCTTTGGAATGTAGTAGCAGGTGCAGACCTAAAACCAGAAGATGGTGATCAAGCAAAGGCCTGGAGGATCAAAGATCAGAAGGCCCTAGCATGTATCACACTCAATCTAGCCGACTCCCAAATATCTCACGTTACCACGTGCAAAACCTCTAAGGAAGCACTGGACTTGTTATCAAGTCTTTATGAGACTCACGATGTGAATCTTAGAAGGAAGTTCTTTACTCTTAGCATGTCTGATTCTACTGTCATCACTTCTCACATCAACAACTTCAAGTCCCTGTTAGATTAGTTATCAGTTGTAGGATGTTCTATTCGAGATGATGATGCCATTATGAACTTGCTTTCCTCTCTTCCAAAGTCCTATGAGCACTTTGTGGTGATGATCTCCACACAACTTGACCTAGCTTTTCAAAAGGTAATCGGTCATCTTCTTCAAGAAGAAATGCGGAGAAAGACTAGCAGCTTGTCCATCAAGGACAAATCCATTGCTCTATACACCAAGAAAAAAGACTATTCCAAGGGCAAGAATCAAGTGCAGCAGCAACAACAGAAGCCTCACACTTAAGGT
Source organism: Diphasiastrum complanatum (assembly GCA_029204225.1). Taxonomy (NCBI): domain Eukaryota; kingdom Viridiplantae; phylum Streptophyta; class Lycopodiopsida; order Lycopodiales; family Lycopodiaceae; genus Diphasiastrum; species Diphasiastrum complanatum. Next base: position 18,238,941 of record CM055107.1, on the reverse strand, counting down.
GAGCATGGTGGATCGCGCAAAAAGCTTTTCTGTAGATATTGTGAAAGAGCTAATCACGACATCAAGGCAGTGTCGCATAAGGATCTACAACGAGACAAAGAAGCAACAGCAGCAACAGCAGCCAGACTCCTCCAGCACGGCGGAATTCAAGGAGTCAGATACACATTTGTTAATGGCTTACAGTAGCAGTGAAGACTGTGATAGATGGTACCTGGACAACGGCACTACCCAACACATGACCTCTCACAAGGAATGGTTTACGGAGTACACAACTTACAATAGAGACCAATTTATCTACCTCGGAGATTCTAGCACCATACGCATGGAAGGCAAAGGAGCAGTGAAGATCAGCTTCAACAACGATCTGTCCATTTGTGTTCCTAACATCTTTCATGTTCCTCAGCTGTCAAAGAACCTATTGTTAGTCTCTAAGATAGTTGATGAGGGCTACACTGTTACTTTCTCATCTGAGTAGTGTACAATATGTTGGAAGTATTTCTAGTGAGTACGGTGGCTACATCTACTTACGGATGTAGTTTATGGATGTAGAGATTCGTCCACTTTTTAGGTTTCTACAATAAGCTTCAACGGGATAGAGACACTAGCTTCCCGAAACGGAATAACTAATTAGTAACAACAATAAAAATCTCTGCTAAGGCATACCCAACTAGCAAGGTGACTAGACTAATCCTAGATTAACACCCGAAGGGTAATAAATGAGATTGCGGCTAATACTAAACAAATAAGCAATAATGAACATGCCACAATAAAATTGATGAAAAGGAGGCAAGAGGAGGCCCGAGCACCTTCCCTCAAGCTATGCACCTTTCCAAGGGGAACACAAATGAGATAGAATGATAATTTTCTTCGGAATGTGCTCCTAAATCGTCCAAGTAAACTTCTAAGGTATCGCCCATCTGCTGAGAAAAGGCCGCTTGCATAACACATTGGAAGGTGCTAGGAGCATTGCAGAGCCCAAAAGGCATGACTTTCCAGCATAAGGTTCCCCATTCTGTGGCAAAGGCAGTTTTGTCTTGATCTTCTTCAGCGATTTGGATCATATTATATCCACTAAAGCCATCTAAGGAGGAGTAAGCCTCATCTCCTGCTAGATTTTCTAAGATGGATTCTCCGAAAGGTAATGGAAAGTGATCACGTTCACTGACGGCGTTAAGTTTCTTAAAATCGACACAGATCCGGAGTTTTCCATTTTTCTTGGAGACAATGACAATTGGGGAGACCCATTCAGTATGCTCAATTTCATATATAATTCTCGCATCTAAAAGGCGTTGTAATTCTTCTTTGATCTTGGCCTTATAGATGGGATTGCATCTATACGGACGACTCGCAGTGGGCCTCGCACCCAATTTAAGTGGAATACGATGCACAGCTACTTGGGGTGAGACGCCTTTCATGTCTTTATAGGTCCAGGCAAAGATATGTTGATATTTTTGCAGGACCTTTTCAAGCCGTCTTCGTTGTTCGCGATTGAGATGAGTTCCGATGTGGACAAGATATTTGTTGGTTTCATTTGGCTCACTCAGGGAAAGGGTTATGGTTTGTGTAGGGCCTTCGTAGGGTGAATTACCAGTGGGCTCACGTTGAGCTTGGGGTAATTTGATTGTGACATCCTCGATCATATAGTCCTTAAAGTATGCAGGAACATCATGGGTTGGAGATTCGAGAGGGGCCTTGCCTTTATCTTGCTGAGATGGTGCTTTTTCGGGGACTGGTGTAGGGCTAGAGGCAATTTCAGAAACTTTCCGAACAATTGTGATGTCACCCGACGGTTGAATTTGAAGTGGTTTTTTCATTTTCTCTTTCATAGTATGACCACGTGGTTGAGGTTTCGGTGGTGGAGAGACAGTTGGTATGTCATGGAGGATCTCGTCATCAATTTGAAAGATAGTCTCCTCCTCACAGAGATCCCATGGATAGTGTGGGCATTTGGGATGGTAGAATTTTGTCTCAAGTTTTTCAATTGCAACCTTGGCAACGGATTCCACCTTGGAAGCAGGTTGCGGATAGGTCTTCGGGGGAAGTGCTTCCATATAGTTGAGGATCTGAATATAAAAAATGGCCATATCTTCTGGACAATTTTGAATTCGTAAGACGTTCTCGTCATCAATGAATAAATCGTCTGATTCATTAGTAGGTAGCCATGCAACATTTAGTAGCTCATCATGGTGTGGAAGAATATCAACAAAATTGATATTGATGATGGGTGTATCCAGATCAAGTAATTGGTCATGATCGATCGGGTGTGGAGAGGTACAATTATCCTGATGTTGAGCACAGTAATCGGCATTCACACAGTCAATGGTAGCTAGATGTGACTCCAGTTTATGATATGGTGGTTGAGGATCCCTCGTCATGTATGCGTGCAGGTTTGAGTTTACTCGTTGAGTCAATTGTGACAGAATTTTTACAATTACCAAAAGTGACGCGGCCTTTGCTCCAATCATGAATGACTCGTGCATTGGTGAGCCACGGACGACCAAGTAGTAATTCATAAGAATAGGCATTATTGGGAATATCAAGTACTATAAGGTGAATAGAAAATTTGAGACCTCCTAGTTTGATCAGCACGAGCGGTAGGAGACCGGTAGGCCGGACCACACTTTGATCAGCCATTCAAAGCTGACAAGTAGGTTTGGCTAGCTTGTCTTTCAGATTCCATTCCATCATGAGGGATGTGAAAATGATATTAACCCCGGAACCTCCATCGAGTACTGCTAAAACTTCACGGGATTGATGATGGGTAGCTGGGATTTTGATGTTGCCTCGTTCGCTGAGTGGATTGGTTATATGTAAGGGCCTTTCAGGCAACTCATCAATAGTGGTGGTGGTATTGGATTGGATCTGTTGTTTCCACTGGCCAGCATGCTTCCAGAGGACATGGAAGGGAAGAGTGACATTGGCTTGTAGTAAATCTCCCCAAACTTCTGTACCTTCAAGGGTTTTGCTTTCAAAGGGCTTGTGAGATACTTTATGGGAAGAGGAAGATTTTTAGTCAGCATTACGGATTTGTGGTGATACTCATGATGCAGCCAGATTTTTTCAGAAGGGTGAGGATAAACTATCGGGGTTGAATCATCACTTGGAGGAACAGCCTGCGGTTGAGTTTTGCTGGGTGCAAGTGTAGGGGCTTGGCGTTGGGTTTGTGTCCGAGTCAAGACCCAAGCAGGATGAGTTTAAACTGGTAAAGTTTCTACTTGCACTGAACAGACTGGAGCAGCAGGTTTGGATCGGGATGGGCAGTCCTTCATGTGATGTTCAATACCACAATTTTCACAAGCTGGAGGGAAACGAAGTTTATCTGGGCAGTGAATACTAGGATGTTTACCTGCACAGATAAAGCATCTTCGTATTGCGGGTAGTTGATGTGCGACAAAGACAGCTTGGTTTGGATTATAAGCTTGGGCATTGGAATCCAGTGGTTGAGCATTAGAATCATAGGTATAATAAACAACCATTTTAGTAGATTACTATGGTTGAGTACTGTCTTCCACATAGTAGGTGGCCGGATTGATGGTATTCGGATCAAGATAATGGACGACGTTTTGTGGGGCAGGTTGGTTAACAACAAACTGTTGACGTGGGGATGGATATTGATTTGGTGTAGGTGGTCATGGTTGGTAAACCCCTGGTCGTGGCACAGGTTGTTGTGGTGGGTAGGGGCGGTAAGCTCAATAAACGGTGGGTCTGGTGGCTGCTGGGAAATGATTTCGCAATTGAGGGCATTCATTAGCAGTGTGATGTTGTGAGCAGATTGAACACCAGACATTTTCTCTTGTTGGAAAGGATTTCTCAGCAATCTGTTTCATGGCGGTTTGGAAATCGGCAGTGAGTTTATCCATATGTGATTGTTGAGCTTTTTGCCAGGTTTCCATTTGATGTAGAAGTTCAGAAGATTGAGCAATATTATCAGAGTTAGGCTGATCCGGATTCTTAGATTTCTTTTCATGATGGCCAAAGTCATCATTGGAACCTTCGTCTTCTTCACGGATAGCATCGGTAATCACATCTTTAAGTTGATCATAAAGGTCAACTGGTTTGAGTTCATGGCGGATGTTTTTAGGCAATCCAACTAAAAATAGTTTTATGGCCATTCGTTCAGTGATATTTTCATCAACATATTCTACTTTGAGACGTTTTAAACGCTCAATGTAGTTTCGAACAGACTCTTCACGACGCATCTTGATATGAGTAATTTGAATGAACAGGCTTTGAGTCAGTTTGGATGGTTTAAAACGCTTGATGAGAGCGTCCTTGAGGGTGGTCCAAGAAGCAAGATCAGGGGTTTCGAGATTCAAGTACCACTCCTTGGCGGTGCCATAGAGTACCATGGGAAATAGGCGAAGCTTTTTAGTTTCAGAGGTATCTCCATAAAAACGGCATGCATTATCAAAGTCTTGGAGAAATCGGACTGAGTTAGATTCGCCATCGTACTTTGGTGTATCGATACTTGAAATTCTTCGTTCCATTCATGGAGGAGTCGGATTCGAAGATTCAGCACAGTCACGAGACATGATGCAGAATACAGATGAGCAGGGCAGGACCGTACTTGGCAAAAAGGGCAGTTTGCTTGCAGAATGGATAGTGTAGGACAAAAACTGGTCTTTTTGATTGTTATAGAATTCGCAGACAGGTTGAGAAATCGTGGAGAGGCAGATAAATATAATTGTAATACTTGCGAATTTTGAACAAGTCTTCTGAATGTTGGAATAGTGATTTTTGAGATTTTCTGAAAAAATTTGGCGTTTCAGAATTCGCGGATAGTACAGGGAAATTGTGTGTAGTGAGGGCGAATTCTTAGGCTTGATGGCGAATTCTAACAGAGAGGTTTGACTGGCAGATAGGGAATGTAGAGAAAGATGTGATGTTTTGTCAGTAAATGGGCAAAATCTGTGAGATAGAATTCACGGAGCTGCTGAAGGACTGATCTTAATGAGATTTAGCCTCAGTGAAGTCGGCGAATTCTAAGACAAAGATTTTGATGAGAAATAAGGGATTTTGATAGTATAACAGGCTGTTTTCTCAAAATCTGATTGTGGTCAGAATTCATGGAGGTGATAAAATGAAAGGTCAGGGTCTGTTAGGGTTGCAGACTGACTGACGAATTTCGATATACCTGTTTGGTTGTGAAAAAGGTCACTTGGGTCACTTCTTTTGAAGATAATGCCCAAGTTGACTCTTTTGTTGCTTCCCTCCGGTTTGAGAAGTTGCTCCGCAGCTCATGTAGAACTTGGAGAGACGACGCATGCTGTTTGTTGGTAGATAGAGATAAGCACACAAGCAAACATACAACACGGAAGCAAGAAATAAAAGAAAAAAAGGAGAAGAAGCTAGGTATTGAGGTGGCATATCATTTTGTGAAGGAGCAAGTCATAGCAAAGGAGGTGGAGCTTCAACATGTGTCAAGGGAATGTGTAGCTGATATCTTCGCCAAAACATTGGGAAAGGACTTGTTCATGAAGCATACTTGGAGTGTTATCAAAGTCCATGCTAAAACTAGTTGAAGAGGGAGCGTGAGAAATTCAACTAGTTTAGTCATATTTGCTACATTTTTATATTTGGCAATTGAGGCCAATTTTCATATTAGACTTAGAGGGTGACTTTTCAAAGTTATATTAGTCTAAAAGTATTTGAATAAACACTTTTTGAAAGTGTGGGAAATGTAGAAGTCCAGTTTGAATAGATTCAAATTTGAATGTAGGGTACATTGAATCTAGTCCTAAAAGTAGGGTTTTTCATATTGGAGGGAAACCAAGTGGCAATTTAGGTTTTGGACCTGTTATAAAAGGATGTAATAAAATTGGAGAGGATTAAAAAAATCTATGTGCTACCGTACTTATAACAAGAGGTTGCATAAAAGTTGCTTCTTTGAAATTCAAAAAATAATGAGGGATTAAAATTTATCCGAATATTAATTATAATGTGAAGTAGATTTTACTCAATCACTGGCAACAATATAACAGACCAAATAGGAAAACAATATAAACGACCAAACGATCAAATTGTTGCTATTTATATTACATATAATGACAACAATAGCCAATATCGTATATTCGTTTCATAAGCGTATTTTTCAATAGCAAATTTTTATGTTTAGAAATCGTGCGATCATTCATTGAAAGATAATGCAGGTAGATTGTTGGGAGTGACATCTCAATTCTCAGGCAAAGCGTTAACGCTATTGCGGGCCAATTTGAAAAAGTAGAAACTATTTAGACAATGGGGAAGTGCCACCTTCTATAGCCACTTTGCTTGTGGTACCGCTCGCGGTGGAAGTCCCTTCCAAAATATTAGGGTCTTAGGGCCTCTTTCCATGCAACCCGTTCACTTGAGCATGGTGATGTTTACCAACAACACGGGCTACTGAACAAGTGAGTGGGTTGATAAATTTCAAAGAAATCAAGTCTTGGAGAGAATGGGTGACTTGTTCACCTAGGTGAAAACATGATGTAACGCCTCAGTGAATCAGATACACGGAAAGAGGCCCTTAGAGGTGGGCCCGAGAGAAAGGTGAGTGCAAAAAAAAAATGAAGCAAAAAGTAAAAATAAGGATGACTTGTGGTACACCAGCCCCTTGAGGAAATCATCTAACAAGCACTCATGCAAAGTTTTGGGCATGTTTGCATATATATCGGCCCCTAGCAAGCTCTAACAAATGATTATGGGATAATCTTGTGACCTCCCGTTGATGTGGCACTCCGGGCAGCCATTTAAAAAAAAAGTGTGGCTTAGAGGGTGCCGGGTCGAAACTCATGCATGCCTCTTAGATACAAGGACGTGACCCTGGCAGAAAAACGTTACGAGAGGTTTTTGGGTAGGAAGTGACCCGGCCTAACTTCCTCCTCTTAAAGGAGTTAAGAGAACAGAGAACGTAGAGAGATTAAGGGAGAACAGAGAACAGTAGAGAGAAAGGAATGGAAGAGGTAACGCAGATGATGAAGAAGAAGAACGCGAAGAGGTAGTGTAGGGCAAGCAATCCATGTCGCCTGATTCAAAATTCAGCAAAATAGTTGCAGATCTGTGGATATTATTGCTGGTTTCAAACATATCAGCATTATCATTGAAATTGGGATGATTAAGGTGTTCGTAGCATAGATTTATGTTACTGCGTTGAGGCAGTACGAGGATTTATGTGTTCTTAGCATAAATGTATGCTATTGCTTTGAGGCTGTATGCCTTTGGATCGTTCAGCAGGTTAAGGGATGATCATTGGATACTTCCATAAGTTTTTTCATCAGATGAATTAAGATTGAAAACCTATCGTTTAGGGATTGATGTGCAATTATTGTATCGCGTGAAGGTTGTTTGTCTGGTTTGCCTACGCGAGGATGAGAAGAAGGATTCCGTTTATAATTTTCGAAGTTAGTATGTTGAAAAGATGAAATGAGGAATTTGGTATGCCGAAGAAGGCACGCGTAGTAGGATAATTGATCAGAAATGCTTTGATTATCAGACATCACTTAAAAGAGAGAGATAGGAAGAATAAAAGCATTCGTGTTTGTCTTTACGTGTGAGTAAAAGTTATGCCGGAGTTCATAGAGTAAATTTAGCATTTCTTCAGATGCTACGTGAACCTTTTGAATGAGAGTATATGCTGCTCCTCTGCGTTCCATAGTTTCCATTTCCGTGGTTCCTTAATTTCAGCTGGTTGTGCTTCTGATGGATGTCGTTCATAGCACTGATGTGGAGCTCGTGTGCAAGTGCTTGCAAGTGGAGCACAAGACGTTTTATTTTGACCTCAAGGAAAATCCACGCGGACGATATCTCAAGATATCAGAAAAGAGTTCAGGCTCACGATCGACGATTATCGTGCCCGTCGCTGGCATTGTCTGGTTTGTCGATTTATTCAGTTATTATGCCGACGGAGATGATCGAGAACCTTCCAGCAAGGAACTGCAGCTTGATAACAAGGCAAAAGTTTTAAACTTTTATACCAGAATTCCTTTGTTTACATAGATATACACGAAGTAGCTATTCAAATTACTACATTCTTAGTTGGACAAATGTAAAGAGTTTGTTGGTTTTCCATCTAATAATGTAAAGAATGATGCCTCTAAGTTTGAAGCAAGAGATCATTTTTAAGATTTCAGCTTGAAAGATATGTTGGAAGCTAACTAGCCTGCAATAGGTGACCATGTTTTGAAAGTATGTTATTTAAAGATTGGCTGTGCACCTGATTCGATAAAGAAATGGATTTGAATAACCATGTGTAAACTTATGAAGTTTGACTCCTTATGATATAGCATTGATATGCTCGAGATCTTATTGCAGTTTAATGGTATGTTTTTGTCCATCGTTTTTGAGCACATTTACTTGAACTTAAGATTTCATGAATTTGGAATTTCTAAAAGCGAAACCAGGTAAGGACTTGTTGGTGGGAGATAAAAAAGTGTGTTAATTGATTATTTGTAATTAGAAATGACTCCCATTGGTATAACATCAATGCAAAGTTTCAGGTGCTGTGGTACGGCACCGGTGCCGTGGGTGCCATACAGGTGCCGTGGAAACCCACGGCACCGGTTTTTTTTTTTTTTTAATTTTTTTTTTGTCATCTTTTTAGTGACAAACCAAAAAGAAAAAAAAAAAAAAAAAAAAAAAAGAGGTGCCGTACCACGGCACGTGTGCCGTGGTACGACACCTGTTACGGCACCCAGGCCCCACGGCACCTGTGCTGTGGGGAACTTTGCATCAATGTACTTGCCAATATAGTTTTCTGATGAGGGCACTACTCCAGATGATTCTGATGTCTACATTCATATTTCTGATGAGCCTGACCTATCCGCTGAGCCTTCCACTGATTTACTTCTTGCTACTTGCCATGCTCAGCTTGCCTATGCTACTTGGACAGGGCGTCCTGGTCCTCGCTCCATTCGGTTACGTGTACGCATTACAGGTCGTGAGTATATTGCTTTAGTTGATACTGGCAACACTCATTCTTTTATTAGCAGTTATATCACTAGTTGGATCCGTGCTTCACCTGTTCTTGCTTCACAGCCTCTTACAATTGAGGTTGCCAGTTCCCATTCCTTTCCTAGTTCTCAGATGTTTCAGCGTTTACTTTTTCTGGACAGGCAGATCTTTATATTATTCCTATGGAGTGTTATGATCTTATCCTTGGTGCTGATTGCTTTGCATCTCTTAGAGCCGTTACACTTGAGGATGACGCTCCTTGTGATGCTGAGTTTCCTACTGCTCCAGAGTTATTTCCATTTTTACCTGCTGCTATATTATAGGTTCGTCTATACCATAGTCGACGCCGCCGGCAGATTCAGTTTTTGGTCCAGTGGGATGGTCGTCCTATTGAGGAGGCCACATGGGAGCCTATTGATGTCTTTTATCATACACCATCACTTGCAGATCAGGCTCGTGCTCTTGCTGCACTTGTTGATTCCTCTACATCAGATGTTGTTCTAGCTGTTGATGCACCAAGGCTTGTTGCTATTTGATCCAGTTTCTTTTCGGCAGTTGGGTCTTTTTTTTTTTGTGCTAGGGAGAGTTATGGACTCGGCTCATTACATTTGCCGCATCCATTTACATTTACTTTACTTTATGCATAAGCAGGCCTTGGGCCCTTTTTTATTCATTAGTGACACTTAGACTATATGGTTGGCCTTTGGCCTTATTATTCATTATTAAGCCATTTGGACATATTACTGGAGAGTGGGGGCCTTTTTGGAGGGCGCACTATTTTCCCTCCCAGTTGGGCCTTAGCCACCGGAAGCTTCCTTTTAGGGCTTCCTCTTGGCTATAAGTAGGGAAACTGTGTCATTTGTTATTCAGCTGATGATATTGATCTCTCTCTTTAGCCTCCTTAATCTCTCTCTTTCCTGCTTTCTAGGGTTAAGTCTTGCTTATGTGCTGCTTTCACAGCTTAAGTCTTACTTATGTGATGCTTTGATAGCTTAGCTCTAGATCAGCTGTGGCTCTATTCGTAACTGTGGGCATTGTCAACTTTTTTTTATTGAGGCCCTAAGGCCCCATAAGGTGTGTGTGACTATATCAAACTTTTTTTTAGGGCCTGTTAAACTAAAAAACGACCTACCTCAGCTCGCACCAGCCTCTAACTGACTGGTAGACTATCGTGGAATAAAATGCGGCCTCCTCTCTTTGATGTGCTCGATCGAAGCTCTTTCTCCTCTCCATCGTTTGCAAGATTTCTTGCAAGTGAGGGTTTTTGACTACGCTGGATCATATCACAGTTTCGAAGGTTGGTTTATCTGCTACAAGCAGTGTGTGCAAAAGAACAAGTTTTGAGGCAACTTCAAAGAATCAAATCAGTTTTGTTTGGATTGATCAGATTTCAGCAAGATTTGGTGACAGACTTCTGCCCCCTAGGGCGCCCCATCGTAGCTATTACTATCCCCATTAGCTTGGCCAGATTTCCTGTGAAGAATAGTTGTAGGTTTTGGGATTTTTGGACAATTTTTAGACCTTAACTTTGCAATTTTATCATTTTTCAAGATGCCAAGCCAAAGTCTAATGTGTTGGAGCATATGTGATCATTGGGGAACTTGGTAAGCAAGGGAAGGGTGGAGGCATGAAACAGATGTCATTATTGTGGAAAGTATTATTATCAATGGTTGATCAATTCGTAACTATGCATTTCAAATATATATCTGGAAGGTTTTTTGGAGAAGAAATAATGACCTTGACTAATAATTGAAAACCAGAGCAAATAACAACCGAATAGCTATTGAAAATAAGATCTGTTTGTGCCCCATCTACTGCACTTCTGAGAGGCAAAACGTTGGTTTGACCATTGATCCCCTTAAAAAATTTCAGCCATAAGCTATTTTTCTGAAAAAAAAAAATTTATTTTTAATTTTTTCAACGATTCTAGGTTTAGAAATGCGTTTCTCAGAAACGCGTTTCTGGGCATCTATGGTTTGAACCTTTCATTCAAACGTTTTAAACGCGTTTCCAACGTGGACGTTTGATACGTTTGAATCATTTGAATGCAACTATGATTGCATGACCAGTTTTAAGTATTTCAAATTTTCAAAGTTTCGAGGTACCCAGTCTGATTTCAAACTCCCTAGTTTGCCGAAAAATAGCTTAAAAGGATCTTAATATAATGAACAATGATCAACAAGTGATAGAGTTTGCACAATGAACATTAGCTATCAATCCTCTTCAATCTTGATCCCATAAGCAGTGATCTTATGACCGAGATAAACCAGCTCGTGCTTAAAGAATTCACACTTGCATTCCTTAGCATAGAGTAACTCCTGCCAGAGTTTCTTCGAGACAGTTCTCAAATGTTCTATGTGTTCCTCACAGGTCTTACTGTAGACAAGAGTGTTGTCTAGGAATACTACCACAAACTTTCCCAAATATGGACGAAAGAAATCGTTCATCATTTGCTAGAATGTCACTGGATTATTCGTTAACCCAAATGGCAACACTAAGAACTCATAATGGCCAAATCTAGTACAAAATCCAGTCTTTTGGACATCTTCCGATCTAATTCTTATCTGATGGTATCCTGTCTTGAGATCTATTTTAGTGAAGTATTTTGCTCCACCTAGGCGATCCTACAAGGTCATCCATCCCGGGTAATGGATATTTTTTCTTAATAGTCACTTTATTCAACCCCTTGTAATCCACGCACATCCAAAAACCTCCATCTTTTTTCACTTTCAAAAGAACAGGAGCTTCCCATGGTGACTTACTGGGTTGGATATGTCCCGTCCTCAGATAGTTTTTTATTTGATTTGAAATCTCTATCTCTTCTTTTTGAGAGAACCTATAAGGTTGTCTAGAGATAGGCTGACTTCTTGGAATTAACTCTATCCTGTGGTCTATTGACCTAGATGGTGGTAAACCATGAGGTAATTCAGATGGAAAAACATCTTTAAATTCATTCATGATCTGATTTTTAACTTATTGAGTTAAGAATTGCAGAGAATTCACAACTATTTAGATACACATCAGAAACATTCATAACAGGAATAGCAAATCCTGAAAAAACTTCATACTGTGAATAATCGAATGCTTCCATTATATTAACTAGAGAAATTCCATCCGACGGATGTACAAAATTGCTGCCAAATAAAGTAACTACCTTATCACCCTCCTTGAAAGTGAGTACATGTTTCTCAAAATCAATAGCCAGAGAAGACGATTTACTAAATAACCATTCATAACCAAAAATTAAATCAGTGCGGGCTAGATCTAAAACATGAAAACTAACTAATTCTCTATGTCCTTGTATCAAAACTGGAAGATTCGGCACTTTTACGTTCCAAGTCTCACACTCTGCTCTAGAAGCTAGATAAACTCTGTATCTATGATTGCTGGCTTCAATTGTCAAGCTGAGTTTCTACACAAGACAAAAATTAATGAATTTATGAGTAGAATCACTGTCTTATAAAATACTTACTTCTTGATCTTTAACTGTGCATGTTAAATGAAACAGTTCATTAGGCAAGAAAGAAGCAGTATCAAAAGAACATTCACACTCACAATCAGACAAGTTAATTTCCAAAGTTTTACCTTACCCCTGGGATTTCAATCATCTGTGCAGCAGGTTTCTTTCTCTCCGGACAAAACTTTATCATATGTCTAGGCTTATTGCAAATTAAACACATATTTGCTTTCTTAGCCTTCATCCGGGACATAGATTTCAACTTTCTCTTCTTTCGGTCACTGGGGTTCTGATGCCATTTGATCCAATTCGTCAAAATATTTTGTAGCTCGGTCTGGACCTCGCTTCTTGGATTTCATAGTGGTTGGAATTTGTTGAAGTTGCTTCCTGGACTCCACCACCGGGGAGTCATATGCACATTCCTCGAGGCTTTGAAGCACATTCCTCCTGCATTCGTTCTGATAGTCGGCTGGCAAACCTAGGATAAACTGCCATAATGCCAACTTAGGATCAAATGATGGAACTCTGTTCCAGAGATCCATAAACTCATGGATATAAGAGTGTAGGCTCTCACTACCCATCTTGCATTCACAAATTAATGGTAGTAATCGACATCATCAGCTATTACGAAAGCTTTTTGAAAGACCTCTGCAAAAGCATCCCAAGTCGTGGGCTTCACCGTCAAATCTCGCCACCACGACGACGCCTTGCCGTCTAAGCATAATATGACACTTTCAATTTTCTTCTCATCAAGAATTCCATGCAAACTGAAGTAAGTGTTCCACTTAACGAGCTTGCCCTCTACAACTTCCGGTTTCTTCTCCTTCTTCTCCCCCAAATAAGTTTCAGGCTGAAATCCAAGGTTCGGAGAAGATAATAGCTTTATTTAGTTCAAAAGAACTTCCATCTACTGGTCTCTCAGATTATTCTGATAGTTCATGTCATTGAGTGCCGTACTCAATTGTTGGCAAATCTGCATGTATGAAGGTGCAATTGGATTTGGCACAGCCTGATTTGCAGCTTATGCAGCCATCTTGAATTATCAAATTTAGGGAATAACTAATTTTAGTTAATGAATACGTCTATTCTTAACTATAAGCGAAGTACAGTTGACCAATTCCAACGGAAACTGACTCCAGTATGGTCAATTCACCAATCTTAGTTCACTTCGTAGACAATTCAAAAATCTGAAAAAACTGAAAATTTTGAATTTTCGGAATTTAATTTAAATTTTTTTTTACGTAACTTGAAATTCAACAAAAAAGCACATAGGCAATGGAAATCGAAAAATCGACATACTGGCCTCCCATGGATGGGGCTTGATATTGGTGATTGTAGCAGTATGTTGCCAGAGTGACATCTCTCTCCTATTGAGCATTGGTCGGTCCATAGCTTGGAGGCTAGATCCATTCAATCTAGGTTTGGTCGGGTAGGTTTGTCCACCATCCGATTCCCTTTGGTTCTATGGGTTTAGCATCCTAGTCTTTGATCCTGGGTTGACGTCTTGAAAGTTAACGCGGAGGTGTTTTTATGCATGTGACCTGTGTTGCAGCGGATTGCAATCCGGAAGGATTTCGATCCGGATAGCTCGCGTTCGGGGACCAGAAACGCTGTCCCGGAACGCGAAAAAAATTCTAAATTTTTTTATGTGGGCTGCGAGCAGGCAGCCCGCGGCCCACATAAAATTTTTTGGCTTCTGAGAGTTGGAGAGTGAGAGAGAGCACATGATTTCATTTCACACAATACTGGTAACTGTAGAAAATGATATAATAGTGAAAAATAAGTGAATGGACGACAATGGTCCTGAAATTGATGGCAAACTTGATAAATGAACTGCCCTTGAAAAACCTTTTATTTGATACCCATATTGGCATTAAAAAAATTTCAAAAAAAAAAAAAGCGTTCCGGGAAACCCTAATGGGAATTCTCGGAACGCGATCTGGAACGCGTTTCAGATCGCATTCCGGAACGTGGCCTGCAACCTTGCATGTGACCGACACCTACTCTAGAAGCCAATGGCAAGAGTAGGGATATTGTAGCATATACTCTCGTTGTATCAATGTGGAGCCTGATGATTTAATATCTTGTGGAGGATCTATACCGTTAAAATTTCAAGCCTTTTGGGTTATGTTCAGGTACTGTGGTAGATTTAACATCAGGGACTGCTTTGATAAAGTACTCCATTCCAGCTGAACCCACGTATGTTTATACCTTCTTACAAACTCTTAGATACTTTGGTGTTCAAATCTTTAAACTCCATATATTGAAGGCATCGACCGAAATTGAAAGCTTCTCATCTTCCTTCGGTTGCATTATTTTATGTCTCAGCGGTTTTTGTCACATTCACACGAATTTGATAACTAAGTCTCAAGGTTTTTTTTTTCTCAGCACATAAGTAGCCTTTAAGGTGTCTCGTAAGATTATCTCTATCTTTTGATAAAACTATATATGGTTCCAAGAAAGTTGAACAGAATCTCAGCAAACATGAGCTTCTTTCAGGCATGTAGCTTATATTTATTTGTTGCTAGTGCAGGTATTTCACTTTGAAGTTCGAGAGAATGCAAAAGGTCGATTTCTGAAGGTATGTTTTATAGCAAGTAGCATGACTATTGGCACTATATTTTCTGGAAACATGTGATTGACAGAAATGGTTGTAACTGTTGAAGAAATGAGCTCGTCAATCAACTAGATAAAATTCAGTTAACTCAGCATCTTTAGTACTTGGATGAGACTGCGTCATATGTTGAATTTTTCCAATGTTTTTTACTTTTATTGACATGTGATGTTATTCATGCTTATTTGTTTAAAAAGGTTCACCTCCTATCAAGGTCATTGCATGATTTTTTCGCCTATGTTTTGTATATGTTATTTATCCAAAGCATTTGGATGCCATCCATTTTGTTTACAGGAACTGCAGCCTTTTGGTTTTGGTCATAGATGCACAGGTGATTCTAGAATCGCAGTCCGAATCGTGATTCGCTTGGGGGTCGCGGATCACGATTCATAATTTGTTTTTCTTTTTGTATATACATATTACGTGGAATATGGGTATCCAGTAGTTTCAGGTCCAATTCCGGGCAGTTAGCTGAGATCTCAGAAATGAACTATGTATGCCGTAAAGTTGATCCAACTGGCATCAGATTAAATGGGTTTCCAGTATTTCAGCTGCATGACTCCAATTTTTCTAACAGAAGCAAAAAATGAATAAAGGAGAAGTTAAAAAAAAAATTATTTGCCATTCACAGATTTGTGAATCATGATTTGCTGCAACTAGCTTTTGCTATTTCTAACTTTTTGCTGAGAATTTTCACGAGATGGTATTTCTCGTGCATGTAGTGATGGGATTATATAAAGAGAGAATCAGATTAGTCTCTACTCTTGTATTAGCAGTTATAAGGTTGTTGTTAGTTGCAGGGCCTTTTGGCTTCTATCCTACATTCCTTGTTTATGTTGCCCTTACAACACTGTTAAGCTTCAAGTTTTTGACCTGGCTGGGTTTGAGGGATTGTTAGAAACCAGTGTAAAGCGTTCCAGAACGTCAGCGATCCACAACCCGGATCAGTGTTGAATGAACTTGGAAATTATCAATGAATGCATCAAAAGAACAACGGATTGATAAATAGGAAAGAGGCAAAAATAACATTGCATAGAGGCTAGAGCTGTATTGTTCTAGTCAATTATATAGATACATGATTTTACGCTATTGATAATTTATCCGTAAAGTAGGCCATTAAGTTGTCTTTCACAAGTTCATCCTTATCCTCACTCATCAATTTTTAGTTCGGGACCCAACTAGCATTAAGACTGATGAGCAATTCCAAAATGGCTTTTCTTACTACACATACTTGTTTAAGAAGTTACATAGTTGCTTAATGTTTCTGGAAACGGTTTCAGAAACACCTTGTCTTTTTTTTTTTTGATTTCAATGGGCAATATGGGTATCAAATTAAAGCATTAATCAAGGGCATTACATCTATGTAGGTTGCCGAATGGTTTGGGTACAATGTGGTCGAATTTAGGTGGATCAATCCCTGTTTGATTCTTTCAAGGGGTTCAATTAAATTAATATCTGTTCTTTTTTTGCCTCAGCGATTCTGGATCTAGAAACGTTTTTGGGAACGTTTTTGCCCAGAAACGCGATTCTGGGCAACTATGAGCAACTATGACAAGTTATAACAACCTACTGCTGATAAACCAGCATATCTCCACCCTTTTATGTAGTTTTCCTAAAAGAATCTCAAGGAGAAGCAAAAAAATCCAAGGAATTTCCGGAACGCGATCTGGAACGTGTTCTGGATCACATTCCGGAACATGGGCTGCATCGATGTTAGAAACAATACAGATAATATTTCCAATTTCATGCATATGCAACAATCACATTGTTTCTCTCCCTAGTACCAATGAATCATGTACATGTACCTCAAACTATGTGATTATCTTTATTGAATTTAATTAAGACAAAATATTCCATTTTGTTTTCTCTGCTAACTTAGCTGTGAATGTACAAGGAACACGATCAATTGCTGAAATAAAAATTTTGATATTGCGCCTTGTGACGTAGCACTAACAAATTATTTCAAACTCGATCACGGTCTCGGGTTTTTTCATTTATTTGTAACTTATACATGTGTACAACTTGCATCCAAATCTCTCAAATCCACATAGCAACTTATGTTTGGGTACTCATGAGAACATAAGCAGTGCTTGCCAGAAAGAAACATTTGATAAAAAATCTTTGACTTTTCTGGTTTCATGTATGTTTTGTCCATACCTTTTCCTGATGATATTACCAACTTTTCAAGCTGATTATTGAATCTGTGAATCTGAAATAGCTAAAGAGTTACAAGACATTCATTGTCTTTATCATTTTCTTTCATGTCATTTGGAACTGCTCTCTCCATCTAATTAAGGCAGCAAAGAACTGTGTCAAGCATGAATTCTTTGGGGATGGTTTAACAGAAGTCCAGACCTTTGCATTTCTCCAGCATTTTCACTTGTGTAGACTTGGAAGTTGATTGCTTTGCAGTTCTCAGTAGAATTCTTATTTGGTATTTCTAATGTTTTTCAACTTCAATTCTGCTGGATCAGTGAATTATTGCTGACTCTTGGCCATGGTAATAACTAAATAACTAACTTTGCAGGTTTCTGAAGTATCATTGCCCTCAATTCGGAGCACAATAATTGTACCTGCTGGAAATGAGGCAGATGAAGGATGGGGTGCTTTCAGGAATGTCCTGGCAGAGATTCATGAGACTTCACAACTTATAGTCACATTACCAGATGGTTCTGTTTCTTCTCAGGTACTCCAGCTTTTGTGCGTTGTCATTTTAGCAACAGGCTCACACAACATCTATCTTGTAAGTTTGTAAAAACGACAATTGACTTCAGTAAGTGTAGGTGTACCAGGTGATGTAATTGGTTTTGAAAGACGTTCTGACAAGCTCTTGGCTTCATGGGTCTACATGAGATGTAGGATGTCATTAGTGCGATTTCAGAATGTAGTGTTGGGATAATCCATAGGAGATTCTCAGTGTCACACTGGTGTTTATGGGGCAAAGAGTGCCTCTTGGTATGCTAGGTGCAAGGATTATTGTTTGGCATCATTTTGAAACTTCAATTGGTACTATAGTCAAAAGTTTTGATTAGGAGTATTACTGTTGCCCAAACGATTGACCAATGGAGGAGTAGCTTGCAATACCAGTCCTCATTGGTTTATTTGCTTGGTGACCACCTTCCTGTTGTCTTGCACCATGACATGTCAGATTTTTAATGTGCTCTAGTTTTGACATTTAGCTTATGAAGTGTAGATGTTGTGTGGCAATTTGTCTGTGCCCTTGTGTATTTAGAGTTGACAGTCAGAACTTTCTGTAAGTGCAGTCTAATTGCATGTGTCTGAAATGTAATTTACGATCTGAGACAGACAGACAAACCAGTTAAGTAAATGCATGCTTTGCTATCTGGTGAAGAGTTTTGAGAGTAACAGGACTCAGGAGGCTGCATGTTTTCATATTTAAAGCAGTTATCAGGAACACCAGAGCTCCTGGGAAACTTGTCGGATGTTGTGGATACTGCTGCATATATGTCAAGCAGAAATGGTAAACTTGTATCTCAAGCAAGACCCTTAAGAGACGGTGCTACAAATCTGTTACCATCCATAAATCATGATACAGGAGGGCTCATTACTGCAAGAGTACTTCGAGCTAAAAACAAGAAATTCTATTTTGATCTTGGAAGCAACGCACGTGGTCAATACCTTCGTATCTCAGAGGTTGTCCCCTACTGTAGCATCTATTGTCAGCATTCACTGTGATTTCTGAAGAACAAATTTTCATTTGTGTTGAACTTGTGGTTCAGGTGATCGGTGCTGATCGTTCTGCCATCATTTTGCCAACATCAGTTTTAGAGCAGTTTCATGATGTTATTGGCCAGTTCGTAGGCATGGTGAAAACCCAAGTTTTGACTGAGACAGACGAATCCAATGTATGAATAGTTCAGCCCTCAAGAAAACTGAATATAAAGAACATCTCTAATAAACTTAAGAATGTAATGCCTATTATTGATGAGCATCTTTGCTGATGTATTCTTGACGTCTCAACTGTACATGTGCAGCTGAACTGGGCTTGTGGCTTTTAACATACACAGTTGCACTTCAAGAAACAATAACAGAATAGAAGACTGAGCATATGTCAGAAAAGAAATTTGTTGTGGTGTGAAATCACCTTGATTTCATGTATGCTGTAAAGGAAGATTGTGATATTGATGCATTTGCATTTTAGGCAAAAGGGTTTGCCATTGTCCAGAAGACCATGAGTACATTGTGATTATGGTATATAAAAAGGCAGGTTATTGCCTTGGTTTTAAAGAGCTTAACCTAGTAACCACTATATGACTCGGTAACAAAAGCTTTCATGAATGATTCTTTATGGTGGGTTATCTTTTGTCAAAATTGCGTGCTTATTCCTGGAGCATCTAAGCTTTTCAAAGAGATTTTGGAAAGAAAATAATCACTTTTGAGCTTTCAAACTACACTTTCTAAAAGCCTTTTGCATTGGTCGTGGTTTTTTGGAATTCATTATTATTCTCTGCATGGCAGCTACAACTAGTTATATCTGGTCAAAGCTTCATGGAAGTATTCATTTAGCAATAACAAATTTTGGGTTCCTGCATGGTATGTAGTTGATACTACTAACCCAAGATGCTCAGCTTTTCTTTTACCAAAGCTCCGAGTGTTAAAAAAAATTGGCCTTGAGAAAGACTATGTATTGAATTGGTCTCTAGAAATCTAAGTAGATATTGCCTTGAAATTGACGAGAAAGAGTAAAACATTTCACATAGTCCCTCTTGACAAGTGAAGACCAGACCTTTTGAAACCTTTTCTTTGATCGCATAACAGGTGATAACATAGCTGAAATAAATCTTACTGTACAAAAGGTATTATAAAGCGAAGCCAATTTTAGGACACTTGCCACTATCCCACAACACAAAACCGCACATGTTAGTATAGTGGGGAAGACAAGTGTCATAGCTAAGCATCAATTGTTATTCATGTTCGAAACAAGATTCACTATGCATCAGCTTAAATAAATTTCAATGATAATAGCCCCTTCCCTACCAACTTTTACTAGCGAATAAATCGTATCATAGTAGAAGCCATACTGATCAACATTAGGTCAAAAAAATATATCTTCTTCTCATAACAAAGATTAGTTAATAAAAATACACCGTAATCATTTATTCAGAGTAGAACAGTTACAGTTTGGACATATCTATGTCCTTTAAGGATCATAAATGAATCATGAAAGCACAAAAAGTATGGTAGCTTGGGCAAATTCGTGACATTGAAGCTTCCCAAAACCAAAAATCCATCCTTAGTTACACAACTTATCATGCTAGCACAGTGCTCGGGAAAACTCCTTGGAGTTATTCTCAAAAAACCTACATTCTAGAGAACTTCTCGATTTTTTGAAGACTTTTACTCATAAAAAAGTATATATGCTTGTATAAAAATTCGTCAAATATTTTATGATATTGTTTTTTCAGAAAACTTGTTGGTTCCATTCCTATACTTTGCCGGTTTTCTCGAGCACAGTGCTAGCATATCATGTACAACATCATCACTCTGGTCCTTCATATTTACGTTTCTAGATAGTAAGATAGTAACAATACTAGCTATATTTGTCAAATAGTGTATGGGAATGTAAACTGTACCTAACCCTAATTTATGCATGCTTTACTTGTGTGGTATAAGTGATGGACTTGTTTTAATTCAATAGCTTTCCAAGAACAATTCTTAGGTTTCAAAATTCTAAAAAGACTCATGATGTAATAGAAACCAAAAGGTTACTTGTAAAAAAATATGTTCAGCACAATACTTGAATGCGTGGTGAGGATACGTCTTGAGAACTAGCCATATTCGACTTACTAAGAAGCACACCTGTCTAGTAATAGTGATGCAGTTCCAAAATGCAATGTTAGAAAGGATAACTAGTTGTGCACATACGCATTCAAGATGGAAAAAACTAGTAAACCCTAATTTTATATGGCTTTAAAACCACATACTATTCTTGGATTCATTGGTTTTGAAAATTTTCTACAATTAGCATTAAGCTTATGTAGAACCGTATTTAGATCTAGCAAAGTTAAAGTATGCTATGTAATCCACATAAGATTCAAAAAAGCGTCCCCAAATTAACGCCAATCATGCAAAATAAAAAAGAAGAACATATTGTGATGTGATTCCTCTATTCAGAACAGACAATACTACAACCAAATAAATGTTCAAATACACATTACAAGAATCGGAAGTAATGTATTAACAAAAGTCAACAAATGGACCAAGAAATGAATCATAGGAGGGCACATTTCCATCCTAATAGAAGCGCCATTACCTACAACAAAGTACTGTCTAAAAATGCATAGAGATACCCTCAAAATGGGCGCAAAAACGCAGAGGTCCATTACACAATTGTCAAGAATCAACCTCTCATGTGATGAGCCTAAACGTTATCTCAAAGAAACCATAGTAAGAGAAAACCATAGGCGAACCAAATTTGCAGGTGTCAATTTCACCATGAAAACTCAACATGCATCTAAAAGAGGTAGATCGTTGGTGGACAACAAGCCAAAAATATCTCTACATATCCTTCCGGTTGAACAATGAATGATGGTCTAGTTGTCATAAATATAGCATAAAAAGTAAGAGCAAGAAGATAACAAGTCACAATAGAGAGAGAAAAGCACTCATTTGGCTTAGGCATTGAGAACTTGGTAAAAAAGTTGTAGCAATGTTGTTCAAAGATATACCTAGAAAGGAGATGCATAAGACAACATACATGAGAGAGAGAGAGAGAGAGAGAGAGAGAGAGAGAGAGAGAGAGAGAGAGAGAGAGAGAGAGAGAGAGAGAGAGAGAGAGAGAGAGAGAGATTTTTATTCTAAAAAAAGTAAAACCTAAAAGACAATCTTTTGAGAGAAAAAAAACTATCAGTTTCAAATCTTTGTACATATATTTTAGTACATAACAAAAAAAAAATGGGGCTTTAATCAACACGTTCAAGAAAAATGTTATGGTTTCAGGAGAAAAATCTTCACAAAAATTTGCACATGCTTGTTATAACATCATTTGATTCCATATATCATTTTGGTGAAAAATAAATTTTTTATAAACAAAGCCACATTTAAATGTTGAAAATTCTTCTTCTTCTTCTTCTTCTTCTTCTTCTCTCTCTCTCTCTCTCTCTCTCTCTCTCTCTCTCTCTCTCTCTCTCTCTCTCTGCACACACAAACAACTTCATATTATAATTAGGGTGTTTCTAGATCAGTTTAGCTTTGAGACTCTAATTGGAATTGGGGATTCTTAGCAATTGTATGCAAATCATTTTTTACAAAGCTTTTGTAGTCTTGGCATTATGAAGAGAATGAGTTAATTTCATAATATGCTTATGGCACATATCCGTGGCCCACGTGTCAGTTTTAGAGGTTTATCGGCAACCAACACCCACTGTCATTGCACATTAGGGTCTCTAATGGTTTTTTAAGACCCTAATGCATGATGTGGCATCTCTTGCAAGAATTGCCCTTTTCTCCATTATAGGGTACACTCTGTTTCTCTCTCTCTCTCTAACACCTCACTTTATCACTATTTTACTCTCTCAAATCCTTAAAAAATCCTAACTCTAAAAACCTAACAAACACCTCTCTTTATCCTTGCTCTCTCTCTCTCTCTCTCTCTCTCTCTCTCTCTCTCTCTCTCTCTCTCTCTCTCTCTCTCTCTCTCTCTCTCTCTCTCTCTCTCTCTGGAAATTTGAGAAAATCCCCTAGCCACGAGTCGAGCTTTCCTTTTGTTGATACTGCCATTTGCATTATATTTGATCTTAAAGATCCATTTGTAGTCGATTACTTTTTTGTCTGCTGGCAGCTTGGTGACAGTCCATGTATTGTTTCTCAGTAGTGAATTGTACTCTTTGTCCATTGCTTCTTTCCAAAGATCTGAATCGGCTTGTGACAAAGCTTCCTCAACTGTGGTTGGCTCCTACATGGAACAATGAGTGAACTCATCAGTGTATCGGACAGGTCGAGTTTGAATTCTTGTTGGTATTTTGGTTGAAGTTTATGGCCGCGAAATTTGACTTTGTGTTGGCTGAGTCAGCTGCCCTGAGTTGCAGCTTCTTCTTTCTCTTCTGGATCTGACTGTATTGGGTGACTACATGAAGAAATAGAAATTATCTTCCGAGAAGAGTCAGTTGTCGGGGCAAAAATTGTAGACTGTATCTGGTCCTTGCCCTTCAAATCAATAAACTAATCTTCTATGATAGTCACATCCCTGTTAGTAAAAACTTTTTAGGTGTCTATATTATATAGTTTGTACATTCCATCAGAAGTGCAATAACCAACAAAAATAGTTTTGAATGAATGCTCATCTAATTTTTTTCTATTGTCCTTTCGGACATGGGCACAAGCAGTGCATCCGAATACTCTCAAATATTTTAATGAAGGTCTGAAACCTGTCCAAAATTCATGAGAAGTTTTGTTGTCAAGTATCGATAATAGGATCTCTTATGGACGTGATGATCAATACCAGACCAAACATAGATTTTGCAGTCAGTCCCTTAAGTCAATTAATGACTAATCTTAGTATTATACATTGGAAGGCTCTTATCAAAGTTCTGAGATATCTTCGAGCTACTATGGACTTTTGCATTTGTTATGGAGCGGCCCACAATGACAAACTCAATATTCTCAATGGTTATTCAGATGCAAGTTTGGTAGGGGATGTAGACACTTGTAATTCTGAATTTACATTCTTCCTCAACAATGGTCCGATTTCATGGAACAGTCACAAGAAAACTTCGATTGATCTATCTTCTACTGAATCAGAGTATATCACAGCCTCTCAAGCTACAAAGGAAGTGGTATGGCTGGAAAACTTACTTTCAAATGTTATTCTGAATCAATATGCTCCAACAATTCTATTTTGTGATAATCAAAGTGCCATTGCTTTATCAACCAACCCTAGATTTCATTCTAGGAGTAAGCACATTGAAATTAAGTATCACTATGTCAGAAGTAAAGTTCTCAACAAAGAGGTTGACTTGCAATACTGTCAAATGCAAGATATGACAACAGATATTTTTACTAAAGTATTAAGCTTGGATGCACACAAAAAATCTAGTGCAGGACTAAGTTTGAAGGTCAAAGCGTTCTTGGATTCAAATTAAGGGGGAGTGCTAGGTTATTTTACTCTTGCTGTTGGATTACTCTTGGAGTGACTCAACTGAGTCATCTAACCATGAATAAAGGTTTGGAACAATTTATTCAAGATTTTCATGAGTATCTGAATCCACTTGATAGTGACATTCTGCTTAAGGTACAAATGTTAATGTTCATTGATGGGTTACCAAAAGATTATCAAGTGGATATTCGTAGGAACCATCCAAAAACCCTAGAAGATGCTATTAGGGCTGCAAAATACTTTGATGACACACCTAAGCCACCTAGCGGTCAAGAGCCTAATGAGCAAAAAAAAAGATTTTCAATCTAAGAGGAAGGATAGGGAAGCTGTTAGTGAAACACATCCCAATTCCAACAATCCTAAGAAAACCAAGAAAAACTTTTCAAGGTGGCATTGATAAAGTTGAAGCTCGTAAAAAGAACTTGTGCTTCAAGTGCAATGGCGAGGGTCACCTTGCACGAGATTGCGTCAAATAACCAGCTTCTACCTCAGGTAATCTATCTCGAAGTAATGAGATGGATGTATTTTTTCCTTAGTTCTTTAGTCTTTGGACCTAATGACCTGCATTAGAAGTAAAGAAATCGAACAAGGTAACCGTTAAGAATAGATTCCACTGCCGCAGATGGATGACCTAATAGATTATCTTGGTGGTGCTTGGTACTTTACCAAGATAGATCTAAGGCTGTTGTGACCTCTGGTTTTCCTACCGCATGGTGTACTAATATCCTTCATCCCATCCTCAAGGCAGGTGATCCCATGAATGTAGAAAACTACCAGACTATTATGATTGGTCACACTTTGTCTAAGATTTATGGTTCCATTTTACAGACAATTACCGGATCTTTTGTTGAGATTGAGGATTTACATGCTATGGGTCAGGTTGGGTTCAGACCAGGATACTCTACCTCAGATCAGATTTTCATTTTGAGATGCATCATTGAGGAGGCATGACATCAGAGACAGAGAGTTTATTGCTGCTTTGTGGACTTCCACAAAGCTTTTGACTCAGTTCCGAGACATCTCCTTTTCTAGAGATTATCTTCTCTTTCTAGGTGAAATTTGTTCTAAGTTTGCAAACATGATGGGTGTTTTTCTCCGACTCATAACCTTTGGGTTGAGACATCTATACACTCCATCTGGTGAATCTTTAGATCTGCCACTATTGCAAATGAAAGTAAAAGTCTGATCGAAGAATGTTTGACCACAGGACTGAAAGTTTTCAATAACCAACATTCAAGATTTGAGAGAATCCTCTAGAGATTAATCTTACCTTCCATTGATCAACCAATCCATCATCTTTGTCCTTGATATGATAAACCCATTTGCAGAAAATAATATTTTTACCAGTTGGTAGATCTGTAATAATCCATGTTTGGTTTTCGATAAGAGATTGATACTCTTTGTCCATTGTTGATTTCCACTGGTCTACATCTGGACTAGAAATTGCCTCCGAATAATTGATTGGCTCCTCAACAAAGTAACAAGTGGCTATGGTGTTGTTGATACATATGTTAGGAGAAAATATGTTTCAATTTGATCATTGAAAAATTGGTTTTTCTGGCTGCTATTGTTGCGGATGTGCCGATGTAGCATTTGGTGATGACATCAAATTTTTCAAAGATGGGGTGGATGTTGTAAAGCTAGTTATAAGAGCACATTTTACTCCCGGTGCCACTGGTGTCAGCATTGTTCCTAGCGCCAATAGTGCCTCCTGTTGCTCTTGAGACCACTATTAGTCTTTGATATCTTGTCGGTCTTCATTTTGCATAACTGCTATTTCATCAACTTCTTTGTCAAAGTATTTAAAACCTTCTCTTGCATTAGCATGTTGTTGCTGCGGTTTCTACTATTGTTGCTTTTTCGACAATCCTCCAACAAATGCCCAGTTCGTTTGCAATATCTACAAAGCAATTTTGATTTTCATTTTGATGAATTCAGATTTGTACCTTGTTTTGAGTTTAAATTATTATTTGACTTTCGTACTTTCTTCGACTTCTTCTTCTTATCGAATTTTTTCAATTAAAAAGCTTTCAATTTTGGTGTCGAATGAGAGAATGAAAATTCATTTCTCTTGGTCTCTTCCTACAATAGCATAGGTAAAACTCGTGCTAATGTAAGACCTTGCTGAGTGGAAATAATGATCATCCAATTTTTGTAGGTGTCAAGAAGGCTCAACAAGAGAGTCATGACAACATCTACGTCATTGATTTCTATGCCACTTGCAAACATCTGCTCAAGAATCTTTCTGAAGTTGTTTAGATGATTCATAATTGAATCTAAATCAGTCATTTTGAATGAGAAATTTGTCTTCCTCAGATGAAGTTTGGTAGTCATATTTCTAATGTCATGGAGAGTGCTTAGAATATTCCAAGCTTCTAATGAAGTTTGAGTGCTTCGAATATGACTGATATGATTATCTCTAATATTGAGAGTGATAAGGACAAAGGCTTTCCCATCCTTCTGCTTCCATTTAGTAATGGTTGTTGGATTTGCAATAGGCTTAACACTAGAGTTGTTTTCAGCACACTTTTGTGCACGTGCGCACAAAAGTGCGCATAAAACCCTTGGTCTCTTGACAAGACATATCATGCCATCAAATGGTTGAAATTTCAATATTTCAATTGTATGTGGAACTAGACTTGACTCTTCATTGTGTTATTGGAAGACTTACGAAAAGAAATTCTCATTTGATGGCAATTTATCTCCAAAACTTCAATTTTTAGCACTTTTCAACACTTCACATAGGTATCTTTAGGTGCACACATATATCTCCATAGGACTCCAAATTTACATTTTTAGAGATGTTTCTATGGTCATAAAGGATTTTTGAAAGTAGATAAAAAAAAAAAGGGTCGTAAAAAGCACCTCCAAAAGAGCTGCAAGTTTTTAGCACCTTTCAATAATTTTCAGCAGTTTTTAGCACTTGACATGGGTAACTTTAGATACACATATCTATCTCTTCATAACTCCAAACTGATTTTTTTTAAAAAAAATCATGGTGTTATACACTCAAATATGATATTTCTTGTTTCGCTGATTTTTATCAACGCTTAAATGGGTAACTTTGGATGCACGTATCTATCTCTATGGATGTCGAAATTCAATTGTTTTTTTATAGGAATGTTTCTATAATCATATAGGAATTTTTAAGAGTAGACAGACAAAAAATTGAATGCAAAATTCACAATAACGTAATCCCATATATGAAAATATTGAAGTTTCAACAATACTCCCAGAAGTTTGACACATCATATCTTAGATATAAGTTGCTCAAAATGAAGCTTTTAATCTGTAAATATATATATGAAGAACGCACATGTGAAAGAATTTGATGTGATTCATCATAGTTTATGAGATATGATTTTTTGAATAAGTGCTAACAACATTAGACTAGAACTTTCATTCACACTTAAACAACATTATGGACATTGACATCAAAGACAACATCCATGGATTTGAGATTTGAATACTCCAATTTCTCCTCTTGAGAAACAAGCTCTCCCTTGGCTTCCATCACATCCAAATTGTGATTAGATCTTACAAAAAGATCAAGTTTGAAAAGCCTACCATCTCTAATGCCTTTGGCAATGACATTTCCTTTCTTGATGATAAAGCAAATATTGCAATCAAACTTGACATTACATCCATTTTTAATCAACTAACTTACACTCAGCAAATTTCTAGACATTGAAGGAACATACAAGACATTTTGAAGCTTGGCTCTCCTTCTTGATTCAAACCAAATAGGAATGGTTCCATGTGAAAATTCACACGTGTGGGAATGCCCTAAAGTGTAAAATTAATCTCCTAAGCTTTGCTTATGCACTATAGATCTTCTCTTGATTGAGATATAAGATCAATGGCAAAATCTAAGGCAAAGAGGCAAATCTACAAGCATAAATTCATAAGCAAGTAGTTTCACACGTGAAAAAAGTGCTTTATGAAAAAACTAAGTCCAACAAGCTCCTCTCCTCGGGTAGAGAAAGAATAGAGTAGTTGGTCTCGGGTAGAGAGAGAAATAAGATTAGACAAAGAGGATCATGCTTAGCTGAGACGCTCAAGCTAAATCAGAAGACTCAGACAAAAGGCTATTGAGAATGTTGTAGCAAACCACAGAAGATGACAGCCGCAACTAACTAGCATTTAGCGCAACCATTAGTTTACAAGAATGACTTAGAAGAACGTGTTTTAGAGAATATAAATGTGCCCACAAAGAGCACAGATAAATGAGAGAGTAAGAGATAAAGGAGAAGTATTACCAGACTTGAATGCAGATATGCGACAAGCTACGTACTCTCTTCCCAAAACATTTTGAGTAGTAGACCATTCTTGTCAGGTTTCTACTGTGCATGAATGCCAATGCTATTTATGAATGTACACTCTCATTCACTAATTTGAAGGGTTGAGGCTTTTGTCTTCTCCTTCTTTTACTCTCTTTTTAGAGAGCACACATTGGTCGTCTACTTTTCTTACCCACTACCCCCGTGTTGTCTAGTCCACAGTGCTTCTTCTCACACTTTTTCCTCTAAATGAAGGGATTGCTTAAGTTCATGTTATTAACAAATGGATTCCTTTTGCTTGGTGCCGTGCTACAAATCAAGGAATCGACCTTGAACTCGTAACCACACTAATAATAAACTAGTGCAACACACTTGAACTGCAATCAAAGAACCTCCTACTTTTATCACTAGTGTTTTGAGTCTTGGTGTTGAATTTTTATTTTGAGCATGCTAACGATTACTTTTGTCGAACCTGAGGTTTTAACAATTATGTTTAGATTTTACAGAATTGCGAATAAGAAGCCAATATATGTATCTCATTTGATCTTTTTGAAAATAGCTCAGCCCAATGAAAAGCTTGCATTCCAGGTGCATTCAAAAATCGTTATGATAACCATTCATAAAGTGACGAAAAAACGATCACACAAGCTTATAAAAGTAATAGTGTCAGCTAGACATGACTTCCTGGAAACACTGAATTGGTTTGTAACTGGTTTTTAAAAATTATGGGCCCTTCTTGCTTGCACATTATAGAAGACAGCATGAGAACATGTCATTGATAGCATTGATATTGAACATGAAAAACATTGTTAAAGAGCTCCAGAATCCAACCCAAAACAACTTAGAAGATAAAATACGCAAGCTGTTGTATCTTTATTTGATAAATTCTTTTGCAATACAAATATTTCAGTATTTGAATAATTTCAACCACAAAGGTTGGATCAAATTTTTAGTGCATTTGTATTACCTTCATGAGTCAAGATGAAGTCGAATAGGATCTCAATGCTGAAATGCTGAAGCCAGCATAGCTTAGTCTGAGGCACATATTCCACTAAATAACGAAGCTAGAATGTCTGTAAGCTATATTTGTGCTATCAAAACTTATAAGTGTATTTGCTCCTTTTCTTTAGCCATGCATCGTATTTAAAGACTATCCTCTTGTATTTAACTGACATCATCAATGTTCTACCTATTGCTCATGAAAGAGATGTTCTACCTATCATCCATGAAAGTAGATAGGACAATTTGTTGAACAAAATCAGCCCGTCGTGCTGCTTGCTTTGATCTTTGCTCACGTTCCTCAGTGGTCAATGAAACTTCTACCCTGAAAAAGTGCACACAGTATATTGGGTTAAAAAGCTGTAAGAGTGAGCTCAAAAGAATGTTAACAAGGATCTAGCAAGCATTTGTAATTTGAAGAGAACTTACAATTGGACGCACAATTCATATAGAAAACATATGAAGCTATTTATAAAAAACAGAGATGCATATTGAAGCTTATAAAATTACACTGACTACAGTCTTTGGAATTTAGAAAGACACTGTCAAAGTCTTCCAAAAGAAACTGGTACCAATTAAACAAACATTTAGGAATTGGCAAATCTGATTGCAGAAAAGTTTGCCACTTTGCACTTCCAAAGATAGATCGCACAATTTGTCTGTTTGCTTGCTCGACAGAAAATCAGATTTCTTTTCCAGCGAAAAATAGGGTGGACAGCTAGACTTTGTTTCTCTGATCTTATTCCAAGTTACATAGGTTGATTGTGTTGTCCAAGAGCAGAACTATGTATCTTGCAGCAACTTTTCTATTTTGGAATTTAAGCAACTATGATAACTTATGTAATTTTACTTCAAGCTTCATGAGGTAGTTTTATTAACTTGTTGAGCACCTATATCACTCGCATGTGTTCTATTTTGAAAGTGCGTGTATGTATGAATCAGTTGTACAATGGCTTCAAAAGCTTAGAAGTTGGCTTGTCTAAAGATTGACACAGAAAATATAACAGATCAAGAAACTAAAGAAAGACAATTTCAAAGAATCGTTGAATAAGTCTAGCTACCACAGATAATGGATGGCATGAAGGAAAATAATTTTTGGGACAAGCTTCAAGTGTTAGCAAGAAATCATCTCAATGTTTGAGTCTTAGATTGCACCCAACATAGCTTTAAACCACCTCTCTGCAAGGCATAACAACGCAAGCAACAAGAAAGTCAAAACAAACCGGGAGTTTGGCTGATGACACGTCAAACACTCATCCTTCTCACTCTCAACAGGGCATCCTTCCTTTTTTTCTGTATCACCGGTCTCTGAAGAGGGCAACTTGCATCCTAGGCTCGACAGAAGTGATTCTACTATAGTGGAGCTGATTGTGCCAGTAGAAGAAACATCTCCAATAAGAGCCTGTAGATGCAGCTCTTTCAACTCTTGCCCTAGCAAAGAAATAGTAGAATTGGATGAAGTACTTGACTTCCGAAATCTGTTTTGACTATGGATGTATGATCACGTCAAGGCAATTTCCGGTTACGTGATAAATGCTTACAGGATTACTCAAAACTACCTGTCAGCAACTTAGACACGATAACAAATAGGTTGAAGTGAAGGAATGCAGCTTTGCAGGACAATTCAGGTAAGAAGCGACCACTTTGTCAATCTGACTGATGCTTCATTCCTCCTCTACTACTAATTGCAAATTCATTCTCTAAAGACGCTCGTCCTCTTTGAATCAAAACCTTGAGTTACATACGTGAGATAAGTCCATAACAGTTATACAGCAGAACACTAAAGCATCTTAAGATAAACTAAAAGCAAAGGATATCTTGTAGAGATGGCCATGCTGTAGCGTTACATGACCAGCCATATCTCTCCAAATCCTTGCTGAACAAACAGGGCATACCTACACAAAACAGCATCAAAATGATTTCAGCTCAACTCAAGAGCGTGCACTGCTTCAAATTATGAAAATGTTGGGACCTGACTGGACAAGATAGAGAACAAAATGCGAACAGACTGCATATTTCAATAGACATATCCATCTATGGAAACAAGTGAGTGATAAGATCAACCCAGCCATCTTCGAAAGAGAAAAGGGCGAACCAGCTCTGCTTGACAGATGTCCAACTTCTAAAGGAGCTTTTCATATCCCATGAAACTGGAAAAACCGTGGATCAATCATCAAAGTCTTCCTAAAGAAAATACAACGTCATTGCAAATGTAGCAGAAAACACATACAGGTTATATCATCTTAGACACCAGCAAAGCCTTTCATGGTGTCTAATCAATAAGGCAGTAGTGATCTATCAATAAAACAATGTTGATTCTTGAACAAGACGAGTGTTTGCCTCACTCAGACAAGTGCGCTGCAGCCTCAATGCTAAGATTGGAAGTGTTTGGGCAGGAAGATGAGACAAAACCAAGCAGTCACTATTACCAATGGAAGCGGATCACAAGAAATTGGAAGCAAGCTGCAAAGAACAACTGTTGGGGATTAACCTGAACTCTGTACTCCTGCTTAAGGCTTGATTATCTGCCAAAACACTGAATATACAGGAAAGTAGACAGAGCTGGAGGGGAAGGCCAATATTTGACTGGGAACAGACTGAGAGCAACCTGTGGAAACATAAGAAGAAGGAGACCACAACTGTTTTGCAGAAAATCAGCTGACCCAAAAGTGTGGGCAGTATGGCAACGGAAGCTATTTAATTCATTTTTGAGCTTTACTACCCACACTTTACTCTCGAGCTCAAGCAAAACCTTTCCTGGATTCATACAGATCATTGTACGGAAGCCTCGTCGCATATGCTTAAGATTTGTACAGAAATTAGTTCTGACGCCACGATACAGATAATCATCCTGCTTACAAGCCAATGGATGTTATAGCTTTTGTAGACTTTTCAATTTTCCAATATTTTAAAGTTTACTTCATGATAGAAGTTGCGATATTTCTATTCATCCGATGTCTGCCTAATCCTGTCAAATTATATTTCCGAAACTCAAACTTCAAAATAACAGCAGCACAACCATGAAAAAAGAGCATATCAGAAGCATACAGGTCGCCTTAAGCGTGGAAAACCAGTGTCGAAGGGGACGGATCAAAGGCTTACAGCTATTCTAGACTCAAAGCAATGTTGGTCCTCCAGGTGCGAGCCAAGAGTATCGAGGTCATAATCATTGTAACAATACGGACACGAAAATTCCGTCCGTAAGTCTTCATCCTCATCTGCAGAACCCGGAACCAAACCTCAGATCACAAAATCATCTCAGCTACCAACACACAATTCCTAATTACACCACAAATCCAGAAACTACTTCCACGACTTGTATGCTATAACAGATTCGGCCTTGGAGCTTACCAAAACGGGATCGTGAGTGTTTGGGTACTGCTGAAGCTACGGAGCTCTGACGCTTATTGGATATGGCAGTACTGGAACCAATACTAGAAGTCAGACAATCCCCTTCCATTGCCCAATTCTCTGCACTTACCCAGCTTCCAATTATCCTTCCCTTCAGCCTCGCAGCTCGCTTCCCGTCGCGATCCCCCCTTTCCCCTTTCCCTCGAAGGCGCAGTCTCTCTTTTCTCTCTCTCTCTCTCTCTCTCGCGTGTTTTTGTGCTTTGCTTATAAAGCGAGCGGGCGAAGGAGATGAGCAACCGGACCTAGACCGAGCCTGTCTGCCTGCCGTATGACACAAGCCACCCGGCGCCCCCGGGCCTGTGTGAGGGCAATTATCATGGACCTTTTTAGCTTAGGTTCGGACCGAAGCAACCGGCCTGGCAAAGGGAAAAGCAAAGCTAGTTTTCTTCAAGTGGAACCCACGGTCTTAGGTCCCCTTTACACATGAAGTGCAAGGAAATGGGGCCTATGTTTATTTATATATATATAGAGGACTAGGGCATAAAGTTCTATTCCATTTAGGCACATCTATGATGCCACATCATTGGTTCAAGCACTGAGTTTTACCCCTTTTAAAACCTATCATAATTTAGCTTCCTTGTTTTTCTAATTGGTGCTAGCAAGGATTTTCACCTTTACCCCTTTTAAAACCTATCATAATTTAGCCTCCTTGTTTTTAGAATTGGTGCTAACAAGGGTTTTCACCTTCTTTAGAAGCTAAATTGTATCTTGTAATTTAGCCTCCTTATTTCGTTAATTTTTATTTGCTCCTAGCAAGGATACAATTCAGCCTCTTTTAGAATCTAAATTGTATCTCATGATGTAGCCTTCCCATTTTAGATTTGTTGCCTATGTAGATGTGCTCCATTGACAATTCATTACTCATTTCTATTTGTTTCAATGTAGGGTATAATTACCTATGTCCAAATGAGAGAGAGAGAGAGAGAGAGAGAGAGAGAGAGAGAGAGAGAGAGAGAGGTAATCTAGAAGAGAGAAAACTATGTAGATCCATCAAAGAGATGCTATGAGAGAGAGAGAGAGAGAGAGAGAGAGAGAGAGAGAGACTCATTCTTGTTGATCCATCAAGACATAAATAAACCATTTCATGAGTAAGGCACAAATTTTTCATGAACAAGAGATATTTGCCAGCAATCACCCTACAGTTAGACAAATTTCACACAGACTAAAAAAAATTGATAACATGCTAAATTATAGCTAGAAAGTAAAATCACAAAATATGTTAAGATAAATTGAAATCCTACTGGATCCAATTATGTGTGATAATGAAAGTTGGTCGGCCATTACCACATGTAATTTCGCCCCTGGGTTATGACTAATGCCGACTTTTGCTTAAGTCCTTGATTATATGTGGTAATGGCCATCCCAACACCCATTACCTAATCTACAATATTGTATATTTGAGATATGGTATGTGGAGTTTTATTCCATTTAGATACATCATGACATTCCATTTAGACACATCATGACATGCCACAAAAGTATAGAGCATGTCACAACGAGGTGACTTGGGCAATTATTTACTTCAATAAGAAAGAGTTAGGCTTAAATCTCAACCATTTGTGTAATGACATTTCAAAGCCTCATGCAAACTCTAACAAACTTGGCTTGGTTGGGCATATGCAACAAATCTATACACCTGCAAAAACCTTAATGGTATGAAGTAGCTTTCAAGAAGACAAAAGAAGAGTTTGTTAATGAGTAGATTCAGAGTTCCTTTCCTATCCATGTAGCGCAGGCATCCCAAAGAGAGCCCAGAACCACGACTTAGCTTCCCGGCTTTCAACACTTGCCGTCTGAACCCACTTGACATACAAGCAACCAACTCGCCAAAAAAGATCAAACTTAACCAATTCGAAGTTTTGGAACCAACATTGAGAACCTGGTGTCATGCCAGATTGGGGGTCCCGACGTCGGTACTTCCCTCCAAGCAAGTCGTCCGACTTACATCAAACTTAACCAAATCGAAGCTGCTAGATTAAGTAAGCCCAAGTTTATCTTACGGTTCCATGACTATTTTCTGTTTTAGCAATTTTTTGAGTTTTTCATGTTTACGTGCCAATATGCATGAGTGGCAGTTTCACAGCACATACAAAGTAGAGTTGGGACACGTGTCCCGTAACAGGGACCGTGTCACCATGCAACGTTTGCCCCCCCCAAAAAAAATAAGACTGTATATAAATACTTTTCAATTCTTTGGTGAATACAGTTCATACAACATTCTCTTGGGGTGTGGAGTGATCTCTTTTTCAGTTTATCTGTGTGTTTGTTGATTGCTTGCAAATTAACTACACTGCTAGTAAGATCCTTGACATGGTATCAGAGCTTGGGAGTGGGGTAGTTTCAGACTAGCTGGGAGCCGAATTCTGGGAGAATTCGAGAAACCATATACGGTTGGTTAAGCAAATTTGTCAATGTACGGTGAAAGAATTGAGTTCTCAAGATGTGTGATTGGCCTAACTTCGAAACTGAGGTACGAAATTGTCAAATTGTTAAGCTTATTGGTGGAAGCAATTGTACTTGACGGAAAATCGGGCTATGTGCAACGGTTACAACATCAATTGATGAACATTCCATCAAGAGACTAGTAGCTTGGCGACTTAAGTAGAAGTGAAGGCTGTAGGAAAAACCATAGAGAATTGTGGAGATATTTCCTGGAAATCTTATATGCCTCAAAGTTGGGGTTTACAGTTGAAAATCTTATTTGTAGGAGATGTTTTTTTGACTTGTAAAGCTATGGAGCAAGGTGATAGAGCCTGTAAGAGGCCGTGATTAGTGGCAGACAAGCAGGAGAAAAAGGTTTGAATTTGTTGGGCGTGGAAGTTGCCATAGCCAAGGTCTTTGGTGAGGAGGATGAAGGGAAAAATGTGTAGGAGGTCACAGATCAGAGCGCGCATGGCAAACAGATCTGGCACCTAGCGTTCCAAAGAGTGTTGCGGTCGGAGGAGCTAATTTTAACGTCCTAAATTTTTTCTTCAACTTCATTAAAAATTTCCGTTTTGAAACGGATTCTGAAGTGCAGATTCACTTGAAAGGAGGATTTTCTTCAAGGTAAAGAAATAGTGCTTTTTCTTTTGAGGCCCAGAACTTTTGGCCTATTACATAATTTAAGGCCGTCCAAAAGCAAAAATACTTTAAATTAAGGGTAGAAAAGGAATTTATCCTACAAGTACAACTTCTTCCTGATAGAGTGATCGTCGTACCGCGGGGACAAAGTGCATTAAGGGACAAACCACACTATTTTAGGGGCAAGGTAGCCGCTGATCCCACATTGGAGCGATTTTTCAAAATCCATCGATTTTGGAGATCACTCCACACTCCAAGAGAATGATGTATGAATTTGTTAGAAGATTTTGGTGAAGATTCTTCTAACGGATGATTCTGGTAAAGATTCTTCTAACAATGTTGTCATGTCGCCGAACTACGCCAAGGAACATTGACGAACAACCAAAAAGGAGTTCCAAAATTCAGATTCACCGAGAAAGCCAATATCAGAAGGTCAGCGAGATTGCAGACCGGCCGACGAAAAGCCTAGCAACAGATTTTACGACAACGGGAATAATAACATGGCCGAGTCAGCATACGAATTAGACCTATTAGTAATATAATGTCAGACACCCTTAAATGGTGCACTACTGTACTCGTAAGCCAAATGCACTTAGAATATTTTCTGATATCCATCTCTCATAGTAAGGTGGTAGTTTTTTCAGTCTGTTTATGCCATTGTGCTCTTGCCTTGCTCTGTTCATTGATCATTCTTGTGCATCTTGTAAGGTGTGTGGTGAAGTTCACACGTGCTAAAAACTTCACAAACCTAACTTTGTCTATAAGTAGGGATTTGACACCATTTTGTAATCACTTTTCATTTGCAAGAATAGAGATTGAGAGAGAGATAGAAGTGAAGCCTCCTCCTCCTACTTTTTATTTATTTATGTGAAGTCCTCCTTTTTTGTCATTGTATGTTTGTTTGTGGATTGATGAATGCTTGAATGTGTTTCCTAATCATGCTATCACAATAAAGAAGATCATTAGCACAAGCTTTCATCTTTCTAATCCACAAAAACACCCAATGGTAAAATAGGAGTTAGATATCATTCGTGAGAGGTCATTAAGATCCATTAGGTAGGTTCCATTCCCATTGCTCCCCTCCCTTGAGAAGATAAGTCTCAAGAGGAGAAGATTTAGTGTAGAGCCCGTACTACACGACGACTCACCCGGTTGGAGATCCAAAGGGAGGCACGGAAAGGGCCCAACATTTTTTTGACACCGTTGCTGGGGAGACGGTGCTAAGCTATTGTTTAGATGGGTTTTAGTTTGCATTTTGCTTGAATTTTTCTTGCATTTTCACAGGTTTATTTCTCGTTGACAGGGTTTTATCTATTTTTTCTTTACTATTTTTACTCGCCACTTTTGCAAAGAGCTAGGCAGGCTCCAAACACTGTTTTGTGAGTTTGGTGAGTTATAAATTATGATTCGCCATCAGAGACTTTACTCGCCCTACAACCTATTACTCGCCAAACCCTATTTCTACACTTTTTCTTTGTCAACTTTACTCACCATCAAAGCAGAGTGATCAGCAAGCTCAAGGGCATCTTCTTGGTGACCAGCGAGTTATAATTATTACTCACGCTCAGAGCCATAACTCGCCAGTTATTACTCGCCATCAGTTCCTCATTACTTGCCATCATCACAGATTGTTTTGATCATCATTTTTAACAAGTGGACAGCTCAGCGAGTTATAACCTATTACTCGCGACTGCTATTACTCACCATGTATAACTCACCATCAGAGAGATTCTAGAATTTTTCTTGATCTCTTCACAATTAGAACCCACCTGTATTTTTTTGTATTTTCTTTTTCCTCGATTGTCTTTTGGATTCGTAATTAAACCGCTTCACATCTATCCATCCAACTTTTTGTTTTGATTTTGATCTGAGTTTGATCTGAGATTCATCATCACATTGGTTAGATCCTTTATCAAATCTGACATTTGATCACCTATACATCAAAAGTGTCTACAAAAAGTATACTCGAGGAAGAGAATTAGAAAAAGATCAAAAACATCAAAAAAATGAAAATACTAAAAATAGTCCCAACAACCATTTCATTGTATGCATTTGAGATCCGGAAGGAGGTTATCCACCCTGGATCCCTTTGAACTTGAGGAATTTGTCAATGTGCCCATCGAGATATTACTCGAACCAGTTGATGTAGATCCACCACCAATGGACAATCCTAGGCCATTTGTGTCTCACGCAATCCAAAATTTCTCCAAGACCGACCTTCCGAGGTTTGATGGCAAGGGAGATCCGAGACTATTTCTACAGATCTACACCCAAGCATTTAGAGCCTATAAAGACGATAGCCAGCAAGAGCTGTTAAGATACTTTAATTTGTGCTTAGCTGATACTACTAAGGATTGGTATTTCAATCTTGAGCAGAACGAACGCGACGATTGGAATATTTTACAGGCTGAATTTATCACAAGATTCAAAACCACCTGTTTCCTTTCCGATCCATTATTGCAATCAGATCGAATCCATATGGATAAGAAGAACGAGTCCCTATGCGATTACATTGAGAGGATCAAGAGATTGCATGGAGGATCCGACCCTGATAGTGTCCCAGACCATAGCATCCTAACATGGGTCATGGCAGGACTATCCAAGGGAATCAAATAGCAAATGAAACGAAGGGACAAATACGTGTCTATTCAATCGGCCTATGCCGATGCCATTAAGAGAGTCGATGATAGTGATAGCACTAGCTCGGACTCTGATAACTCTAATAAGGAACTAAGACGCAGAAAAGAACGAAGAGCCAAACATGAGGATAAGTTGCATGATGACGCTTCCGCCTCTACTACCAATAGCGCCAATACCATCATATCTGCCATGGAGAGACTGCACATGCAAAACAATGAGCAGATCAAAAAGCTCACAACTAACCTTGCTGCGGCTGTAGACCAAAAGCTGAAAGGCATGAAACCAGGCCCTACCCACGTTGATCTAAGGAGAGAATCCACATGGTGTCC
Source organism: Diphasiastrum complanatum (assembly GCA_029204225.1). Lineage (NCBI taxonomy): Eukaryota > Viridiplantae > Streptophyta > Lycopodiopsida > Lycopodiales > Lycopodiaceae > Diphasiastrum > Diphasiastrum complanatum. The sequence goes on along the minus strand of CM055107.1, from coordinate 18,200,105 downwards.
ACATTGCCAAGGCAACCATATCGGAAACGAATGCCCTCAGTTGAGACAGAGGTTCAAGAATCTATTCCAGTGCATTTCATAGATGGAGAGAATGGAGATTTAGTGCATATCTACGCCAATCAGCTTAGAGGTATCGTATTCAAAGCTCCCTTCAAGTGCCACGTTAAAATAAAAAAAAGATGACAAGCTATTAGGTAAAACATGAAATATTCCATGCAAGCCGAACATTGGAGGATCTAAAGCTCGAAGATTTTTATCAAATAATTCTGGCAAACAATCTAAGGTTCAATACATGGTTTGGAAAGAAATTATTGCAGCAACTCAAGATTTCGAAGAAGAATTTTCTACTCGTATACACAAAGTAGAAGTTTGGAAAAAATTAGACAATATGGTGAAATATTTGAGAAAAGATAAATTTTCAAATACTGATGTACAAATGATACAGAAAACAACAAATGAATTTGTGGATGCAGTTCAAAGTGCATGGGGTGTTGATCATATAACACATTATATGGTAAGATTTTGATTTTACACTATGATAGATATGTGCAATTAAATTAGATATTTTTGATACCGATTTAGATTATGTTTTTATGACATGCAGCACATATTACGACATCATTCGACATTCTTGGCAAGAAATAGTGGAAGTCAGCATATGGTCATCGCAAGGAATGGAAAAATCTCATTGGCAAGCAAGAGCGGCATTTCATAAAAGTACACAACATGGCGGGACTAGCACAAAAAACAGCTATATACTGCAACTTTTCCAATGGTTTTACAGAAGAATCCAAATTCGTCATAATACAAAATCGATGAATTATGAAAAATTTCAAAAAGCATGCAAATTTATACAAGCCAGACACACAATAAAATTTTGTATATTAAATAAAAATATTTACAAAGTACAATTCAGCAGTATCTAATCTGCTTCCGATATTTTTTCCAATGAAAGTTGCAAGTTAGAATCATGCAACAATTTTTTTCTTTCGTATGGATCCAATAGCTCATAGTTTTCATGCTTACTCAGATCAATGTAAGCAGCATACACTGCAAAATGAGATGATCTAAGCATGGAATTCACTGGTCCATATCCTAAAATTTTAACCGCAATAGTTTTCTTTACAAAAATTATTTTATGCACCTTATTGAAATTATGTCCTCCAAGAAAATGAGACAATGCCTTGATTGCCATAATCATAGTTTCACCATGTTGATGAAACTTTGAACGGGCAACACTTATCTCATTATTCTTGAAAGACTTCAAATAGTGCCCCAGTGCATGATCTCTTGAAAATTCTCCAGCAGAAGATCTTTGCCCTCTTCGACGAATTGCGAAATCATCAAGGAATCCTGAAATGATAAAACACAAAGTAAGCTCCAATATATAATCTGACATAACAAATCTACTAGTACTTGATAAGAGACAAAAACTTACGCATTCGATTTTGTCTTCTCTGATTATTGTCTCTCCATCAATATTATGTCCACCTTTCGATGTCAATACTATTGGTGAATAGAGAGTTGGCTGTGGAAAACCAAGTTGACTTTGGATTCTAAGAAACTCCTCCTCAGAAAGTAGATTATCTTCTTTGTTGCGCATTTCCTCCACAGCCATTTTCAAGCAATCTTTCCCTGAATAAAACTTATCATTATGTACATCGTCAACACCAAGGAGAAGATCATCAGCATCAAAATCAATTATATCTGAAAATTCATCAAGATGCAAAGAGTCTCAGCTTCAGTGAAGTAAAAAAGATCCGATATCCGATTCTTTCGTTCAAAGTTCTCCATAGATCAACTGAATTGTTGATACCTAGAGTTCCTTTCGTCCGATCTGTTCGGAATGTCACTCTATCACTTGGGCTCAATGTTCATTTTGTCGTGACAACCATGCAGGCCTTACAAGGTGCTGCAGAAGATTTTTTGTCCCAGTTTTTCGAGGATACTTGTCTTTTGGTAGTGCCGTGTCACCATCATGCCAAAGGATTTCATCATTCTCAAAAGGCTTCGAGACAGATATTTTGGTCTGCATGTTGATAATGCCAGCACCTCCAGAGACCTGCCTCTGGATAGAATCAATGTGCCTACTACCTCTAGGAGGAAGAGAAAGTAGCATGTCCCAAGAAGGCTGGATCTCGAAGGCCAGCTGCTTCCCTTCCTCCTAGACGTATCCCGGCCAAGAGACCCCGTGTCTTCCTGAGCTCTGAGTCAGATGCTAAAGAATCTGACTCAAATCGAGAATCTTCGTCCCTTCCTCCTCCTGTTATTCGTCCAGCTCCTCAACAGGTTTCATCACCAAAAGTGTTGATTACCCAAGAGGAGCTAGACAAAATAACAAAGAAATCTGTAAATATTGTTTCCACTTCTGTTTCTGCTCTTGTACATAATCTTTTTGTGAGAATTCCATACGATCTAGCCCAGGATTTTTTTTATTCTGACCATTATAATCAATGCGAGGCCTACCTAGCTAACAAAATTGATTTTCCCGGCAACTTTTTTGATTTTTTTCTTCAAGAAACACGTAGAAGCTTTAGATTAGGTCCCAAATTTTGTGCCGAGCTAAAAGATAAGACCTCAGAAATTTCAGATGTAATAGTAGAGGCCGGAGTTTCTTTTTTGCAGAATAGTATTAGTTTCGATTCCCATGGTATAGCTTTTGTAGTCAGTCCATTTTTCATGGGAGCGATAAAGGCGAAAGAAGCCAAATTTGAAAAGGTTGTCTATTTTATCGAGTGCAGTCCTATGGCAAAATTCTATTTGATTCCATATGAAAATAAGTAAGGATTGCTCTTTTGTTTTTATTGCTTTCATCTGGATTGTTGCATGCTTCATTGCTTTAACAAGAACGGAACTTTTTCATAAATATGAATTTATCAATATTTGTATTTTGGTTGTTGCAGTCGGCATTGGAGCCTCAACATTCTTTTTGTAAAGATAAATAAGGAGGGAGTATCAAATTTTCTATGTGTAAAATTAAACTCAGCTACAAATACACATAGAGAATTTGATTCTCTACTTCATGATGTCGTTTGGGAAATACCGAAGACATGGATGCTTTGATGTTGCCCCATGAGAGACATTATACATACATTTTAATGTTTTCAAATCCCCTGCAAGGTGCCATTGAATTTGAAAACTTCCATGGTTTTCGACTGTAAATTTCTCACCCTCCAAACGTCTCTTTATAATCTCGCCATAATTTGTTCTTGAAAATATCCATGATAATATTTTATGGTCCTCTTTCAAGACCTGTAGAGAAACAAGTAATGCATGACATGTCAATAAAAACTGTCAAGATATGAATTGTTAATATAGATATTCTAAATGAAAATTGAAATGTATACCTGGAATGCTGCCAATCACCATATGTGATTTTTCGATTGAACACTAAACGTTCGATCATCTGTATCTGAAATTTTATTCATCAAAGTGACACTCACACATTTAAGCTTCTGACCCTTGATGATTTCAGATTCATCCAATTTTATAACAATACTGATCTTTCCATTTACTTGATGTTTGTCTAGTTTATAGAATCAAATAATGTATTTCAGAACATTTTCAATATCAAGGAAAATATTATTGCAATCGTTGTAATTGAGCTCACCATATTCTAATTTGTATAATTCAGTCATATGAAGTGGTTGGCCAACTACTTTGAACACTGTTTCTCAAATGATTGCTAGATTTATGAGATTTTCTAATAAGAACATCCTGTTGTTTACTAAAAATAGCAAATTTTGTCCAGAATGAGCCTAACTTGTGTTTCGGTTAAAATTTTCCTAGACCGATTTGATCATGCGTTGAAGTGCAACAGAGGACAACAATGACAAGGATAGTGACTGCCCAAAGTAGCAATATGGCTCTTTCCAGACTATTCAGAGTACCTTTGGGCATTTTACAAGGAAGATGGGAGAGGGTGAGTAGGGCCGGGATTTTTACACTGGTTTTGTACAAGGCATGACAATTTATATAAGGCGGGATTTATTGTATATAGGGTTTCGCGGGTACTTGCTAACCTATCTAGCCATTTACTACCTATTCTGAAAGTTATCACCTATCTATGCTAAGGGACAGGGACACCTTCCTAATTTAACCAGGTTGATCCATAATTAAATCTGATCTAACTTATCTAAATCTCGGGCCTCCTCGTGCCTCCTTTTCATTGGTTGGGTAAGCCTTAGCAAGGGTTTGTATTTTGTCACCTTAGATAGTTTCCTTTCCGTTTTGAGTACTCGTTGGGTAAGCCTCAGTGCTTCCATCATTACTTCTTAGTTTTGCATTTCTGTTTGAACCTTGGTAGAAACTTAAAAAGTGGACGAATCTCTACATCCCTATACTACACATGTAAGTAGATCTAGCCACCGCACACACTAGAAATACTTCCAACATTGGTGCCGTTGCCGCTTTTTAAGTATTTTTCTACCTAGCTTCTTCTCCTTTTTCTTTTGTTTTTTGCTTCCGTGTTGTCTGTTTGCTTGTGTGCTTATCTCTATCTACCAACATATAGCACGCGTCGTCTCTCCAGGTCCTACACGAGCTGCGAAGCAACTTCTCAAACCGGGGGGAAGCAACAAAAGAGTCAACTTGGGCATTTTCTTCAAAAGAAGTGACCCAAGTGACCATTTTCACAATCAAAAAGGTATATCAGAATTCGCCAGTCTGTCTGCAGCCCTAACAGACCCCGATCTTTCATTTCATCAAACTGCTAATGAATGCCCTCAACTACAAAATCATTTTCCAGCAGCTACCAGACCAACCATCTATCGAGCTTACCGCCCGTACCCGCCACAACAACCTCTGCCACGACCAGGGGTTTACCAACCACGACCACCTGCACCAAATCAATTGTTGTTAACCAACTTGCCCCACAAAATGTTGTCCATTATCTTGATCCGAATACCATCGATCCAGCCACCTACTATGTGGAAGATAATACTCAACCGCAATACTCTACTGAAACGGTTGTTTATTATACCTATGATTCTAATGCTCAATCGGTGGATCCCAATGCCCAAGCTTACAACCCAAACCAAGCTGTCTTTCCTACACATCAACTACCCACAATACGAGGATGCTTTATCTATGCAGGTAAACATCCTAGTATTCGCTGCCCAGATAAACTCTGCTTTCCTCCAGCTTGTGAAAATTGTGATATTGAACATCACGTGAAGGACTGTCCATCCCGATCTAAGCCAACCACTCCTGTCTGTTCAGTGCAAGTAGAAACCTTATCAATCGAAACACATTCTGCTTGGGTCTTGACTCGGGCACAAACCCAACGCCAAACCCCTACACTTGCACCCAACAAAACTCAACCGCAAGCGGTTCCTCCAAGTGATGATTCAACCCCGATAGTTTATTCTCACCCATCTAAAAAAATTCGGCTGCATCATGAGTATCGCCAGCAAATCCGCAATGCAGACCAACAATCTTCCTCTTCCCATAAAGTACCTCACAAGCCCTTTGAAAGTACCGAAGTCTGGGGAGATTTACTACAAGCCAATGTCACCCTTCCCTTCCATGTACTCTGGAAGCATGCTGGCCAGTGGAAACAACAGATCCAATCCAATACCACCACCACTATTGACGAGTTGCCTGAAATGCCCTTACATCTAACCAATCCACTCAGCGAACGAGGCAACATCAAAATCTCAGCTACCCATCATCAATCCCGTGAAGTTTTAGCAGTACTCGATGGAGGTTCCGGGGTTAATATCATTTCCACATCCCTCATGATGGAATGGAATTTGAGAGACAACCTAGCCAAACCTACTTGTCAGCTTCGAATGGCTGATCAAAGTGTGGTCCGACCTACCGGTTTCCTTCCGCACGTGCTGATCAAACTAGGAGGTCTCAAGTTTTCTGTTGATCTTGTAGTACTTGATATTCCCAATAATGTCTATTCTTATAAATTACTACTTGGTCGTCCGTGGCTCACCAATGCACGAGTCGTTCATGACTGGAACAAAGGACGAGTCACTTTTGGTAATCGTGACAGTTCTGTCACCATTGATTCAACGGGTAAACTCAAACCTGCACGCATCCATGACGAGAGATCCTCATCCACCAACTCAGTATTTGAGCCATACCAGTCCAGCCACGAAAAAGGTCATTATGTTAAATCTACTGATATCATAAACTGGAGTCACAGTCTAGCTACCATTGATTGTGTGAATGCCGATTACTGTGCTCAACATCAGGATAATTGTACCTCTCTACACCCAATCGATCACGACCAATTACCTGATCTGGATACACCCATCATCAATATCAATTTTATCGATATTCTTCTACACAATGTTGCATGGCTATCTACTAATGAATCAGACGATTTATTCATTGATGACAAGAACGTCTTACAAATTCAGAATTGCCCAGAAGATACGGACATTTCTGATATTCAGATCCTCAACTATATGGAAGCACTTCCCCCGAAGACCTATCCGCAACTTGCTTCCAAGGTGGAATCCGTTGCCAAGGTTGCAATTGAAAAACTTGAGACAAAATTCTACCGTCCCAAATGCCCACACTATCCATGGGATCTCTGTGAGGAGGAGACTATCTTTCAAATTGATGACGAGATCCTCCATGACATACCAACTGTCTCTCCACCACCGAAACCTCAACCACGTGGTCATACTATGAAAGAGAAAATGAAAAAACCACTTCAAATTCAACCGTCGGGTGACATCACAATTGTTCAGAAAGTTTTTGAAATTGCCTCTAGCCCTACACCAGTCCCCGAAAAAGCACCATCTCAGCAAGATAAAGGCAAGGCCCCTCTCGAATCTCCAGCCCATGATGTTCCTGCATACTTTAAGGACTATACGATTGAGGATGTCACAATCAGATTACCCCAAACTCAACGTGAGCCGAATGGTAATTCACCCTACGAAGGCCCTGCACAAACCATAACCCTTTTCTTGAGTGAGCCAAATGAAACCCACGAATATCTTGTCCACATCGGAGCTCATCTCAATCGCAAACAACGAAGACGGCTTGAAAAGCTCCTGCGAAAATATCGACATATCTTTGCCTGGACCTATAAAGACATGAAAGGCGTCTCACCCCAAGTAGTTGTGCATCGTATCCCACTTAAACCGGGTGCGAGGCCCACTACGAGTCGTCCATACATATGCAATCCCATCTATAAGTCCAAGATCAAAGAAGAATTACAACGCCCCTTAGATGCGGGATTTATCTATGAAATTGAGCATACTGAGTGGGTCTCCCCGATTGTCATCGTCCCCAAGAAAAATGAAAAACTCCAGATCTGTGTCGATTTTAAAAAACTTAACGCCGTCACTGAACGTGATCATTTTCCACTACCTTTCGGAGAATCCATCTTAGAAAATCTAGCAGGAGATGAGGCTTATTCCTTCTTAGATGGCTTTAGCAGATATAATATGATCCAAATCGCTGAAGAAGATCAACACAAAACTCCCTTTGTCACAGAATGGGGAACCTTCTGCTGGAAAGTCATGCCTTTTGTTCTCTACAATGCTCCTAGCACCTTCCAACATGTTATGTAAGCGGCCTTTTCTCAGCAGATGGGCAATACCTTAGAAGTTTACTTGGACGATTTAGGAGCACATTTCGAATAAATACGTCATCTATCTGTGCTCAATTTTTTTTTTATCCAGTGTCAACGCTTCAGTATCTCTCTTAATTCTGAAAAATGCCAGATCTGGGTAACCCATGGTATTGTGTTAGGACATATTATCTCATGAAATGGCATTGCCACTGACCCTGAAAAGATCCTTATCATTCAAAATCTATCTGAATGAGAAAATTACTAGATAATGATATAGATTAGCACCATGTAATGAGTAACATTGTCTTTTCCCCAACAATCATGTACAGATTTTACAAATGTGGTGCAATGATTTTGCAAAGTACTCATATCTTCTGATGATAGATTTTCTTTCCTGATAACACCTATGAGTTTGTCTAAATTGGTCCACACTTGTCTCTTTTCCACAATTGGTGCTAATCTATATCCTTATCTAGTAATTTTTTCTACTGATGTAACTAATCAAAACTATTGTTTGCAGCACATCCTTCTTCATCATGCAACTTATTTTGCAAAGGAATATGGGAGCTTAAGTATCTGGTCATCACAAGGCATGGAAAAATCTCATTGGCAAGCATGGGGAGCATTTCATAGAGCAACAAATCATGGAGGACACAATTCAAGAAATAAATATTTAGTTCAACTTTTTCAGTGGTTTTACAGAAGAGCACAATTTAGATATCAAGCTAAAAATTCGCCAAGTATTACGATATTTTGAAAGGCATTCAAATTCATTACAAAAGAGAGATCCTTGTAATATATCAGAAATTTATTACAAAAAACTATTTAATTATCATCATCATCCTCTTCAAGATTTAGACGGATGGTATTGTCATGAAGGAATAATCTCCTTTCATATGGATCCAAAAATTCTAAATTTTTCCTCTTGGTCATATCAATGCAACCCGAATAAAGGGCCATTGTAGATGATCTTTTCGTAGTCTCACTGGGAGTATAACCCAATATCTTAATAGCCAAATCTCTCTTCACAAAAATTATTTTATATGTTCTTCTTGCATACTTATGGCCTCCTATAATGATTTGATGGCCATAATGACAGTGGTTGCATATGGATTATAAGATGAATGATATATACAAATCTCATTATTTTGAACGTTTTTCAAATAATGAGATAGAGAAACATCTTTTCTCCTGGCTGATACACTCGGATGCCTCCATGTTTAATACCAAAGGTATCTATTTCAATAGCATCCTGTAAACGAGAAAAGAAAATAAATTTAGAATGATACATAACACTGCAAATTCAATAAGAAAACTGAACAATATCAATACCAATAAAAAATAAGAAAACTGAACAATATCAATACCAATATAATATCTACTTACCAGATCATAATCAACGTAATCAACGACGTTTGCTCTACTAATGTCATGTCCTCCAATGGCCTCTACATTTTTGGAGGGGATATATCTAGCCCTAGGGGGATATCTTTTTTGAAATTCCAAAAATTCCTCCTCTATAGGCAAAGTTTTTTCTTAGGCTTTAGATTTTTCAATCATGGCCTCCAAGGCCTCATTGCCAGATTTCCAATTGCCATCTTTATCATAATCTATCTCACTTTCAAGGTCATCATATGAGTAATCAACAATGTCAAAAAATTCTGATAAATTTTGAGCAAAAATTGAGAGGATTTCATCCTCTCTCCAAAGAGTATTTGCAAAAAAATTTGGAAATTTTCATCGATGATTCGTGCATGCATGGAACAAAATCTAAACACTTATTGAATCTGGAGAAGGTGCTACAAAAATACCGCGAATTCCAGATCTCCTTGAATCCAGAAAAATGTCAATTTTGGGTTACACATGGCTTGATTCTGGGCCATATAGTATCTAGACACGGGATCACCACAGATCTATCGAAAATCAGGATCATTGTTGATACCACCACCAAGAACGATCCGCAAGGTCTACATCTTTATGGGTCATGCTAACTATTATAGGATTTTCATCCTAGATTTTGCGGATTTGGCACGACCAATTTACAAACTCACAACGGATCCACATTGGAATAAGGAAGCCCTAAAGGCTTTTCAGAAACTTAAAGATGCAATGGTCTCAACACCAATCTTATGCCCGCCCAATTGGTCCTTTGAGTTTCATGTGCATACGAACGCATCGAAGTATGCAGTTGGAGCAGTCTTAACCCAGCCAAAAGAACACAAAAATGATTTTTTGATCTGATTTGCAAGCCGACAACTCAGTGATACAGAAATAAACTATTCAATCACAGAGCGGGAGGCACTGGCAATGATATATGCGGTTAAGAATTTTCGTCACTATTTGATGGCCACACACTGTCTTTTATACGGACCATCAACCCTTGCTCTATCTTGTCAACAAAACCTACAACACATGGAGAATCACTCGATGGTTACTCCTATTGTTGGAGTTTGATTTTCGGATAGTAGTTCGCAAGGAAAAACAATACTACACGGTGGATCATGTATCACAAATCAAGGAAAAGGAAATTGCAACCCAGCCTGACGATGAGCAACCTGATGTTGTCTTATTTTACGTTGAAACAGTATTAGAATGGGCCGTCGACATAGTTGAATATCTAATGAGGGGCCAACCAGACAAATCATTATCCAAGGCGGAACAGTGAAAGTTGATTTTGAAAGCTAGACCTTATCAGCTGATTGCGGGCCAATTGTACAGAAGAGGACCAGATGGGATTCTTTGACGATGTATTCTTCCTCATGAGGACACCCAAATCATTTTGCTTTCACATGAAGGCATGGGACAAGGTCATTTTGCATCCGACATTATAGTTTGCAAGATCCTGCAATCAGGATACTGGTGGCCAACGATTCATAAGAATACGAAGGAATACCTGAGGAAATGTGATGTGTGCCAAAGGGCAAGGAGGCCAACAAGATTGAATTATGACCTTCTGCACCCAGTCTTAGCCCAAGCACCATTTGAAAAGTGGAGATTGAATTATACTGGTCCAATTCACCCTGCTATTGTCAGAAGTACCCAAGTCCGATATATAATCGTGGCCACCGACTACCTCACCAAGTGGGTCAAAGCCAAGGTAGTGAGAGTAGCTGATGCTAGGACCATTGCCAAGTTTTTTTATGAAAATATCATTGTGCACTTTGGATGCCCAGTAGAGATAGTCAGCGATCGCGGGAGTCATTTCATCAATGAGACCATCAAGGTCTTGTTGGAGGAAGTCTTCATGATCCATAGAACCAGTATGCCTTATTATCCTTGCGGTAATGAGCAAGTAGAGTCATTCAATAATATCCTGTGTAGCGTACTCAAGAAAATAGTTGAAGCTAGTAGATTGGATTGGGAACACAAGTTGCATGCTGCTCTATGGGCATTCAAGATAGCATATAAGGGAAGCACTAATCAAACACCATTCCAATTGGTTTATGGTCAGGATGCTGTAATGCCACTAGAATTTTCAGTCCCTTCATTAAGGATTGCCACAACGCAACATCTTGATGAATCCAGATCTCTACAATTACGCCACAGCTCTGCATAAGCTCTATGAAACACGCTTACTAGCTATACATGCACTGGTAGCTGAAAAGAAAAGACGCCAAGCATGGCATGGTCGCAGGTTACAAAAGAAAGATCTTTGATCTAGAGATCTAGTCCTGATGTATAAGACCAAGGCAATCAAGGGGAAATAAAAATTCACAAGTGAAGTTCCTTATTGGATCAAAGAGATTTTGAATCATGGAGCCGTGAATTTGGAGAAGCTAGATGGGACGCCTTTCGACACACCCATCAACGGTAGCCGGTTGCACAAGTGATGGCCACCTCAGTGGGGCAGATCTAGGCTGGTGATGGCATATTACAAAAAGTTCATCTGCAAGGCCATCACAGCCAGATCTAGGAAAATCAAAACAGATCAAGCTAGATCTACCAAGATTCAACCGAATTTGGCAAGATCAGAGAAGATCCAACAAGATCCAAGAGAGATCCAGGTCCTAATAGGATCAAGAGAGAATCAGGTCATTAGATTACACCAATAAGCCCTCCAATTTGCAAATCAGAGACCTCGATCTTAGGAACAATGGTAAAATAAGGGCAAAATCTACCAAAACTGATGGATCAGCTACCAAATATCTATCAAAACTTTCAGAGAGTTACTTACAGTCAGATCTAATATGGATGTAACAAATTACCAGTTTTCAAAAGTTAAGGATCAGAGATTCTCAAAATATCGTAAAAAACACTCAAAGAGAGCACTTTTTTCATGATTTTTGGAGATCCCCTGGAAGATAGCTCTTGAAACTTGGACAGTCACTAGATCTGACTTAGATGCATCTATGAAAATCTCTACGAGAGTTACTAATGAAAAAATCATTGCAAAATTGTCAGAACCCTCGCAGAGCATTAAGATCATCAAAGCAACCTTCGCAAGGGGCATAAATGGAATCAGAGCAGTGAAATTAGCCTATCTACATGGTCTGATCTTGAAAATCCAACTATTAGAGCAAGTTGTGCGAGCATTCACTTCATGTGAGGATTGAACCCTCGCAGACTGTCTGAACCTTCGCAGGACAGTCAAATCACCTTCTAAACTCTCGTACGCACTCTAAATTTTGCTGTATAAGGGCTGAATTCAAGTCATCTGTCACCTTTCCTAGCAAAGTTCTGTTCGATTTTCGATCAAAATTTTCAAGTTCTTCGAATGCGACCAAACTTCATACAAGCCATCATCTGCATACTCTGAACCCAGATCTACGCTTTGAATCACCATTACTACCATTAAATTTTTGTTTTCCACTGTTTTTCTCATTTCCACCACTTTTTACCATTTCCATCATGTTTTTTTATTATTTATCAGCTTTCTTTGTAACCAACTTTAACTATCACTGCAAACATGGCCTCCTCATCTTCTGACGACTCTGGCACCAAGTAGGTGATCCAGCGAGAAATACCATCAGCCACCCAAATTTGGCCCTTGCCTTCTGATGCCTTGATTAAACCATGGCTTCGGATTGCTGGCCCACTTCTTGAAGCAATGGGATTCTACCCAACGATTTTCAGCCCTGACATCAACATGGGCCTCTTCCTTCATGCTTACGCCACCTAGGACGTGCCGAAGTCTCATTTTCACTTCCTATACCAGGGTACCACGTACAAGGTGTGGATTAACGCGGACTCGATGGTCACGTAGGCATTATGTCCGGTGACCGTCAACTGATCTCTCACCATCAAGCAAAGACCCTGATAAAACCCTTCGTGACCCAGATTGCACCAGAGATTCTGATCCAAACTAACAATGAGTACCTGATGGAGGCTATCACAGAAATAGTAATTCAGACGGCCACGCATTTGTTGAACAACTTTCTGGTTGTTTCAACATTTTGCAAGGATAGAATCTAGTCCAAGCTGCTTAGTCAGATTGTGGAGTCCTTTTTGGAATTCCCTGGCCCCACGATTGTGCCATACCACTGGCATACATTCCTCATCCACAAACTAACAATTTCCATAAAGCCAAACTCTCGAGAACGTACTACAGTGGGCCCCATGCTGTGTAACTTTGCATGTGCACTTCTCAAGGCAAAAGTGCATGGGTTCCACCATTCCAGCATCTTATCATCCATTGTGCCACACACTAACCTTTATCCTCCATCCACTGCATCCACGTCTGTCCAACTTGCAGTCACTGACATGATGGCCAGCAAAAGAATACGTGGTGTTGCCCCCTCTTCCTCATCTCCACCTGCTACTAGATGTTGCACCACCACCACCACACCAGTAATAGTTCCGACTTCTACCACCGCCACTTTTTCTTCTGTACAGCCCTCTACCACTGTTTCTGCTTCCATTCCTATTTCTTCTGTTCAACCCGCATCTGTTGCTTCTACTTCCATTCCCATCTCCTCTATAGATACCACTTCTACCTTTGTTCCTTCTTCTACCACCCCTTCCATTACCATCGCCTCTTCCATCCATTCTGCTTCCACAGTTGTTCCTCTCCAGTTCAATCTTGCTGATTCATAGCTGTCTCTGGACACATTGGCGTGGATGCAGGTCAACAATTTTTCACCACCACGCCAGGCCACTTCAGCACCATCTTCTCCTTCCATCCTTCACACCAGCCTACAATTTTCCTTTGTTCCCTCCATTCTCTCTTTTGGACAATTTGTCCCCATTCTTGTCTCCACTTCTGTTCCTCTCACACCACCCACTTCTCCATCAAAGGCTGTCGAGAGTGACTAACCGTTGCCTGATGACGCATTTGTACAAACCGTTTTTATTCCATCGCCAGATCATGCAGATTCCACTGCACCTGATGACAAGAGATCATCAGAGCAACTCATAGAGGACGACGACGACAATAATGTACAGGTCGTCGGGGCCACTACCTCACAACCCCAACAAGTGGAAGTGTATCGGCTGCTCCAACGGACCTAACGACGCCCTACCAAACCTTTGGGACATTCGTCCAAAATGCACTAGCAGTTCGAGCTTCTCTGGACAACCGGGTACTAAAATTAGCCACAAGCAACACACAGCTGCGAGTCGAGATTCAGAAGCTGCAACAAGAACTACAAGTAGCTCAACAACATGAGTTGAGTGGGCAGTAGGAGATTCTGAAGCTACAGGCAAAGGAAGAGAGCCTGAATAAGCACATCCAAAGCCTCTTCCAAGCACTGACGGACGCCTCCAGAAAAGTGCAAGAGCTGCAATCAGAAGCTGCACAAAGACTTGCCCCCCTCCAAGCATAGTTGCTGATCTACAAAACCGAAAACACATGCTTGGGAGCAGAGGTGCAAAGTCTCCAACAAGAAAAACTTACCTGGCTAGCTCAACCGGCACCTGATTCAAGGCCACTCTCTCAAGCAGAGATGAATCTTTTCAGGCATCAGATGCAGGTCTATAGTCAAACTCTGAACAGCTACCAGATGGAGTTCAACAAGTATCGGACTAGCGCAACTCAAGATCTCACCCTGGCCAAACAAGCCCTCAAGGCTTGTCAAAAATTTATGGAACAGAAGGCTCAGCCAACCGTAGTGGTAATTCCAATGCCACCTCTCTTTGATGCAAGATCAAAGCCAGCAGGCAGCAGTGGACACAAGCTAGGATCAGGGGTCAGGTGGGCAAGACCAAGGGCCTCATGATACTGGAGTTGAGACACAGGACCAAGGCCAAGACACGGCCCCCAGCCATAGCCAGGGGGAAGGACAAGCCTCCTCATCAAGAGGCTCGCATTCTATATCTGTCAACCGGGCTTTCAGACACCCAAAGTCCGTGGAGAAGAAAATCAACTAATTCTTATCCAAATATCTCCACGAGTCTTCAAGAGACGGCTAGCAGATATCCTTTTTAGCCCAAAATATCAAGGAACACGAGCTGCAGGCATTTCCCACCCTCTTACCGCAACCAGAGTGGCGTCAATAGCTATTCGAACGTGACTCTGTGGCCATCAGGGGTTATGTGACAAGTCCTCAGCAACTTCGGGTAAACGCCCATTTTCTGCCGTGCCTAC
This sequence comes from Diphasiastrum complanatum, assembly GCA_029204225.1. Lineage (NCBI taxonomy): Eukaryota > Viridiplantae > Streptophyta > Lycopodiopsida > Lycopodiales > Lycopodiaceae > Diphasiastrum > Diphasiastrum complanatum. The sequence goes on along the minus strand of CM055107.1, from coordinate 18,185,043 downwards.
GATGAACCAAATGGACGGAATGAGACACCCCAGTGGACAAAATCATGCTGATCAACCAACGGTGAGCCAAGCGCTCTCTTTACTGAACCGGAAGAGTGCCGAGGAACCGACACTACTTCAGGCCATGGGTCTTGTTGGGGGTATTCCCAACACAACATTCTGCCTGATTCGGCCTCCGTTTGCTCTTCCAGTTGCCTTTGCTGGTCCCCTCTGCTTGCTGGTCACGATCCTGCCTCTGATTTGACTCCCTCTTAGACTTAAATTGCTTCTTGGATTTTTCTTTGTTGTCGTAGAGGGCCTGGTCAGAACCATCCTTGTGATCAAGGTGTTCTCTAGCCTCGACTTCCTCTCAAATCTTGACAATCGCCTTTTCGAGGTTCATGGTAGGATCTTTCGCGAGCAAGGCCCTCATTGTCTGGAATGATCTGGGTAAGGCCCTCAATAGGTACGTGAGCTGCTTCTCAGCTGACACTACATTCTCTGCTCTAGAGTTGTGTATTGATAGAAACAGATCCTTCATCTTTCTTACGAAAAGAAGTGAGTTCCTTTCCATCTCACTGTAGATTCGTCAGCTGATCTTCCAGCATCATAATTTGACTTCTTGACTTCATCTGAAATCTGGTGAGCAATGCATCCCACATCTCCTTGGCTTTGGAGAGTGTAGCCAGGTCAAGTGTGAGACTATCTTTGATGGAAGATGATAGCCAGGCTACTGCCTTGTCATTTTTCTCCTTCCATTCGCGTAGCTCCTTGTCTGATGTCGTAGGCATCTCTTATGTGCCATCTACCCAGGGGAAGAGTCCTTCACCCTTGAATATGAGTGATGTCTTAACTTTCCAGGCTAGAAAGTTAGATCCTGAAGAATCAAGTATTGTGCAGATCTTGCTCTGCATGCTGCTGATTGAAGCCATTGCTTCTTGGAGTCTGTTCCTTCATTGATGGTTGTCTTTCTGAATGCTTGGCCTCCTGGATCTGACGACTTCTTGGCTATGTCAGATTATAACAAGATAGGTAGGCTCTGATACCATTGATGAGAATTGTGTTGGTGACATGCTCTGATACCACTGAAGGGAATGAAGAGGATCGTGCAACAATTGCAAAACTGTCACGATCGCGAATTCAACGCGACTCTAACTCAATTCTCTTGCAATTCGGATGAAGTTCAGATGCGATCACTAGACACTGTCAGCTGAATCACTCCTACAGTCCTCCAGAATGTAGTCAGGCACTGCTGATCTACCTTAGTAGAAAAAATACATCATTCAATATAGTTTCAACCAAGGTGCGAAATTAAAATGAACAAGGAAACTTAGACACACAAATAACAGTAGACACTTTTGCATTCGAGATCAAACACGACAAGAAAATCATCTATATTGATCTTTCTCTGATTCTTCAAGCACTGCATGCAAATCCACGCAGTTCATTGGCGTGGGAGAAACACGGTTCTCTCACGAGTAATCATCTCGCTTTACTAGCGGATAGTTGGATCTACAGATCCTAGACAGAATTGTCTTCGGACGCAGGCGGACATGTATTCTGTAATTTCATCTTGATTGCTTACTAGAATCAAACTACTTCATTACACTGTATGTTCTGTCATCACTTGTCAAGTATCATCCAACAAGTATATAGTCGCTCTATGTAACCTTTAGATTAGAGTGATTAAGCATCTACAACTAATCAGAAAATTACAAGAGTGGCAGATTAGCCACGATCTAAAGTGTATCTGCTGACGTCATGCCATCAGATCAGACATCTGCACTTCTGGGTACTTGCATAATCTCGCTGGTACTCTTTGGAGCGTGAAGGACAGGAGAAGGTTTCACGACGTTGGTTTTGTTTCCATAGTTGGTTTCGTTTTCGTCGTTGGTTTCGATTTTGGTCTTACATCACACTTAGTTCAATGCTACCACCATTCTGTGTGACAACTTGAGCTGTATTTCACTGTCATTGAATCCCAGATTTCATGGCAAATCCAAGCACATAGAAATTCAGTATCATTTCATTCGGGAGAAAGTCTTCTCAGGGAAAGTGATCCTTCAATACTGCTCCACAACAGAAATGGTCGCAGAAATCTTCACCAAGGTGCTTCCCAGGATCAAGCATCAAAAGTTCTTCAACATGCTGAAACTAACAAAGATACCAAGACACCAACTGTGACCTTAAGGGGGACTATTGAAAATTAAGCCCACAGTTGTCTCCTGAATGACTAATTTCTATTTCATGATTCTTCCTGCACGTTTATTGATCATTGGTCTAGGGTCAGTGAAACCAACTTTGGTTCTACATCTGCTCATCTGATACCTGCAGGAATCACAAACTTAGACAACCAATTTATTTGAAGAACGTCTACAACGGGCTTTCGACTGATCTCCAACAAAGGGTAACCAATCCTATCATAATTTCAAGTTCAGATGTTAAGTTCAATAATTTGAAGTCATTGAAGACTTGGCCATCTTTAAGGACTTCCACGAAATTAGCATTTAGAACAAGTCTGTAGAAATACATTACTTTCGCGACAGTCTGCAAAAATGAACTATGTTCACCACAATGTTGCCTTTTTCGCATTTATCCGAAATGCAAAACTAGCATAGTTCAACAGTTTAAACGATTTCGTGATAGTTTCACCTTTTTCACATTTTCCCGAAATGCCACACTTAGGCACAGTTCAAAGTTCAACCATTTTAGGGCACCTTCGACTTTTTTGCGAAATGTTCGCGAAGAGAGAGAAAATTCTTGAAGGTCATCTACTTCAAGACTTGAACTGTTTTAGGGCACCTTCGGCTTTTTCACAAAAAACCCGAAGAGAGAAAAAAAGCGAAGGTCGTCTATTCTGAACGAAGGATGTTCCCAACCACTTCTCAAAATTTGCGAAGTGAGAAAATTTTCGAGTCCTCGTCCATGTCAACATTCCCGCTTCTATTTTGTAGAGGGGTTCTGCAACTTCAAGCGTTCGTGATGTGGAAGAAAATGTGGAAAATATTGAGGAGCAAAATGTGGAAGAGAACATGAATGAGAGTGAAGGGGAGTTCGAAGATGTGGACACCAACGTACACCTACAAGACGAAGGAAGCGAGGAGGGAGGAAGTGATGATGAGTAGAGTTTTTAAATTAAATATAAAGCCATATACTTCCAAGTACCACGGCTTACCTAATTATGTGACAAACATTTAATGTATTTAATACATGGATGCAATCTATAAATAGATCATCCCAGCACAGATTACTTGAGAAGCTCCGTCCATGAGATGTATTATTTGAGCCTCCTAGTTATGCCGTCATTTTGGTTGTAATTGCTATTTTATTGTGCTTTAGTGCAATATAGCAACAGCACGCTTTTCTATTTGTGTATAACATAGATGAATGTGTGTTGTGATTGAATGCACTTTATCGCTATTTGATCGCGCTTGTTTACTCACTCTAATCAGAGCACAGATGTCTACGACTCCTTCGCTTCTGATCAGACGATAGAAATCTTTGACGCCTGAGGAACTCGTGATATCACACTGCTATTTCAATCTATTTCAGAACTAAACTTCACATTAAATCCATTTTTCAGTAATACCACACACAAACCATTTCTAATCTCTTCGGTGGATTGTACTCTAATTTTTGTGAGTATGAATTAATTTTTAAGATCTTGTTGGGCAATTAGAACACTTAAAGCTGTGATTATATTTTTTAGCATAAGCTTTCTATTAGACTGTTTTTGCATCTAGCAGCTGATTGTAACGAGAGAGTTGTTCCGAAATATTCTTGCTCTCTTCTCCATTCGTGTTCTTCTATCACTTGCCCCATCAGATAAAAGAAAAGCCAAACTAGTTGTGAAATATTCTCAAATACCCAATATTAACTACTCAGAAACTTTCAATCTTGTAGTCATAATCTCTTCTATTAGATTATTATTGTCATATGTAGTGTAGAAAATATGGAGATTCACCAAATAAATGTGCAGACAACTTTCTTAAATGGATTCATTGAAGAAGACATCTACGTGCACAAGCCTGACAGCTATGAACTCAAAGGCAAAGAGCATATGGTGTGCAAACTTCATAAAGCCTTCTATGGAAACAATCACCAAGAGCATGGTGTCAAACTCTTATTTTTACACTTTTGATATGGTTCATATTAGTTCATTCAGTTTAGATTCACTGTTCAATTCATGATCTTTCCATTCTTTATTCCACATTGCTAACTGATTGATTGAACTAACCATCTATCTATCATAACTACCATGGCTATCTACGACACCTCAAATATTTTTAAATAGCAAGTAGATCGATTGTCTGATAAATTGTTGGTGTGATAGCAAAATCTGCAAATATATATATGTATATATACAATCACAAAACTGATAGGTAGTTTCATCTAACTAGTCACATAAAACAAGGTATCAAAGTTTCCATACTTAAAGTGAATGATCCCTTTAAGCCCATCATTTCTCTCTCTCTCTCTCTCTCTCTCTCTCTCTCTCTCTCTCTCTCTCTCTCTCTCTCTCTCTCTCTCTCTCTCTCTCTCTCTCTCTCTCTCTCTCTCTCTCTCTCTCTCTCTCTCTCTCTCTCTCTCTCTCTCTCTCTTGCCAGGAGTAGTATGTACCAGTTTTTATTTAGCAATTCCATGTATATTGTTATCGTTAGTGCATATTAATTAGTAGTTGCCCTTTGATTGATAAGTTGTGTAACACATTAAAAAAAATCATGTTTTTTGTGACAGGTATGTTGTACATGAATACATACTAATAGTTGTTTTTTAATGGATAAGTTGAACATTTAAAAAGGTCATGTTTTTTGTGTCATTGTCTTTGCTTGTGATGCTCATAATTTTTGTATTGGTGTCAATTTAGCCTTATACTAATTTAAAAAAATGATTGTTGTTGCATTTACTCTTCATTCCTAAAGTGCATCAAATTATAGAGAGAATGAAAACCCTCAAGAATTTATGGCAATGCATGTAGATTCCATGGAATCCATGATTCTTACGAATGTAAAACAAATCTAATCCACATGAAAGCATCATAATGGCAAAATATAAATCTTGAAGTCCATAATTATTCTTAGTAGATTGTGGCCCATAAAAAGGTCATTGAAGAAGTTGGAGGATATTATAGCCTTCAAGAAGTTAAGAAATTGGGCTATAGAAAAATGTTCACATGTAAAGAAAAATGCTTTGCCAATCCTTTACACTTGGGAACAATGATCTTTATATCAAGTTTTATGATCATTCAACCGAATGACTTACCATAACTTTGCTACCATGTTACCTACTGCAAAGGTCAGTATAAACTTCATTTTCCAATACATAAGTCTCACACTAGAATCTTATGGTGTTGGTAATTAGACTGGTGGAAGTACATAAAATACGTCTGTCTTTATTGTCAATAATATGTGGCTTAATAATAAATTTCATTTTAAAATTGAATGTTCGAATAAAAATTACACTTTCTTAGCACTTCTAGGATTTTTTTGAGATAAAGCAAGAGGCTCATATTATGCCAACCTTGAATCAATAGAAACATAAAAGCAAGCCAATTGCAAAGAAAAGCATAAAGTTTTAAGGTACACAAGCATTACAAGCTTTATAAAGATACATATACTATTGGAAGTGTACAATTTTTTAAATTTACAAACTATATATACTCATATATAATCAACATGTCCCTCTATAGTACACCCAAAGTTTTATAGATTTGAAACTCAATATGAAATAATTGTTTCGACTTGTATGTTTGTGATATTGTTAGATAAATCTTTAACATTCATAAGTAAGAAAATTGTCTCCTTACATATCAACTCATTGTTAAAAGTATGTGGTTTCTTTTGATGACATTATATGCTACTTTTAGATGGCCATGGCATGAAAAAAGCCATCACAACTTGTACATCCTCCATTGTGAACTAATGTTACAATCATATAGATCAATAGTTACATTGTGTCCACATATAATTTCTCACTTTTGATGTTGCCAAGACTTATAAATTTTGGGTACCAATAATGACATAAAGTTGTTTGCACAACATGGTTCAACTTGTTGATGCTCTTATATCTTAGTATTATTCTTGAATGATTTACTAGCTTACAAAATTACATTGCCAAGTTTATCCTTTAGGTATTTAATGCTATAAATTGTTTTGAGAATTAACATTAAGCAAGAGCATCTTTAAATCTAAGCCAAACAACATTTAAGAAGTCATCTAGAAGTTTTATATGTTATGGTTTAGTGCTTGATTCAACCATTGACATTATCTACTTCTTATACTGAAAATGTTCTAGATACTAACTTTTTTATTTGGTTTGATAATTTATATCTATCATTTGTATATCCATGAAGCTATAAAAAATTGATATAAGCCTCTACAAGAAAAGAGAAAAAGAAGTCATATGATTATATAATGCTAAATTATCAGAAAACTATGTTATTCCTTGGTATACTATAGAAAAATGAGCACTATATTGACATTCTCTTCCAGACATCTTAACCTTAAAGTTTTAAGTCTCAATATTATATACAACTAAACAGCCATGTATTATTCTACAAACAAAGTGTGAGTGATCGTGACATTTTTTTATATGTAGGTTCTATGTCACATTCAATTGTCCACTAAGAAAAACTTTGCAAAAATTGACCAAGTATGTTTATCTTGGTTTTCTTTTCTCATAGGATAGCTACCTATTGAATCTAGTATGTGTAATTGGACTCAAGTAATCTCAAACAACAATATTACGATCTTGTAAGCTATTACCACAACTTGTGTAGTTGCTCAAAGTTTGGCCCTTGATTTTAGGAATCATGACCAAATCGAATAACTAACCCCTATGATTGAGATCTAACCTACCTAGGCTGATCTACACACATGGGAACATGCTCTCACATGTGTGATTTACAATGTATACAAAAAAACTATACACAAATCAAGCTAGAATTTGTCAATTTTCACACTCCTCAAATCTAGTTTGATGAAATTATGTTACACTTATCCAAAACCCCAAGGGCTAATCCTAGCTTGATGAATGAATTCTTAGGCAAGGATTTAGTGAGGATATCAGCTAAGCAATCCGATGATGTGGCACATGTTGGAGTTGGATCTCTTTGGCTTGCACCTTCTCCCTCACAAAATGATGAGCAATTTTGATGTGTTTGCTCCTTGCATGGAAAGTAAGACTGCTTGCAAGTGGTTGGGCTGATTGGTTGTCACAAAATATGGTGGGTATCTCCTCGGCCTCTGTTAGGCACTTAGTGGGTCTCACCACTAAAAGTACTATATGGCCAAGGCTTGCCAAGTGGGCCCCGCCATAGTACATTGTACAGTAAGTGCGAGGACACTGGCATCCTGCACATATAAGCCCAACCCAATGAGCACATGGGTAGATATTTCAAGTTGTTCCCTAGAGACTTGGGCCCTAGGTGTAAATTAATAATGTAGAGGCCCAAAGTCACAAATTTAAGTTACAATAAGGAATCTACTTCAAGTCAAAGTGGGACTGACATGATTCATGTGAGTTACTTTGCGCTAATGTTAGAACCATTAGATTAGGTTTGTATTAAGTTGAAGGGCTTGGATTAGAATCCTTGCCATTTTAGTGTATCCAATCAAAGTGAAGGAGGCTGACCTCTCAAATCTATAAAAGGGAGCCATATCCTTTGTATCATATCATATCTTCTCTTCTAATACTCTTTCGGTTCCACTACTCTCCTCTCTCTCTCTCTCTCTCTCTCTCTCTCTCTCTCTCTCTCTCTCTCTCTCTCTCTCTCTCTCTCTCTCTCTCTCTCTCTCTCTCTCTCTCTCTCTCTCTCTCTCTCTCTCTCTCTCTCTCTCTCTCTCTCTCTCTCTCTCTCTCTCTCTCTCTCTCTCTCTCTCTCTCTCTCTCTCTCTCTCTCTCTCTCTCTCTCTCTCTCTCTCTCTCTCTCTCTCTTTGCTCAACTTCCAGCTCTTTGTTTTGTTTGTAGAGTTTTTGAATGAGCTTTCTATAGCGATCCATTTCCTGGGTGGTGTTGTCTTTGAGTGGACTGAAGACATGTGAACTATGGGGCAACCATTGAGTGCAATACTAGGGCGTCCACTTTTATTGTGTGTTGTGAAGGTGTCACTGCCACTCAATAGTAAATATGGACAACCGCGAGTTGATCCCTTCATTTCAAACTTGGGAAGGGGGTGTTGGTGTCGAAACACATCGGGGCCCAATGAGCTATTCCAATGGAATTCAAGATAGCTGAGGAAATGGAGATCTTTGTAGTTTAGAGCTGCTTGTCATACAGTTGGATCAACTGAAAGGTGATGCCTTGTGAAGAGTTGCTCTAAGGCGTACTGGAAATTTGCTTGGTTGATCCAGCCTCGGGAGTTAGGGATGATCAGCCAGTTGGAAAGTGCATTGGCATCTTGCTATTCTAACCAGGGATTTCTACTTGGGATTGGCAGATAGCGGGGGTACGCATATGTAATTGAGAATTCCGAAATATTCCGTCAAGGCCTTTTTATCATCCTTAAAGAGGACGTTCTACCATGTTGGTTGCGGTGCCAATTGCTTGATTATCTCTGCTTCTTGGCGTTTGATGTTGTTAGCTAAGCACGACAATGGTCAAAAGCCAATAGTCTAATAAAATTACGTGTACAATCATGACCAAGATCATAGAGGCTAGCTAAATATATTGGGAGCTTAAGTTGCAAACAATATTATGGGCCTTCCAAACCACATACAAAGCCAGACCCCATTCTAGCTAGTGTATGATTTAGGAAGTTGATCATTTTCATGATGTTGTAGTTGTTGAACTACAACATCATCATCTTCGGGTTTGCCATTGATATGTTGTTCGTCGAGAGTAGACAAGCTTGGGCCTTCGATAGGGATAGTCGACTGGTGAACTGGAAAGTTCCATATGTCGAAAGAGTCGGACAAGTTGGCTACATGGGCTTTGCCTTTTCCCTTGAGGTCGATAAACTAATCTTCGATAGATGACATCCCGACTAGTGAATATCTTTAACTCGATAGGATAAAACAACTGAGCTTGGTCCAAAGTAGTGAAACTGATGAAAATACATTTGATACTCTAGAAGTCGAGCTTCTTCTTAAGATCATGAGGAATCTGCGCATAAGTTGTACATCCAAAAATTCGTAAGTTTGATAAAGAAGGTTTGGTACCTGTTCAAATTTCGTATGGCATTTTGGCTAAGAAACCTTAGGACATATGTTCTGAATATAGGTTATTGTTGAAATAGCTTCAACCAGGAAGGACTTTGGAAGTGTCGCATGCACAAGCATACACTTTGATGATTCGACTAAGGTTCTGTTCTTTCTCTCAGCAAGACCATTCGACTGAGGCGAATAGGAGGTAATGTATTGTTGCTCAATGCCATTGTTCAGGCAGTACTCCTCAAATTCAGTGGAGATATATTCTCCCCCATTGTTGGACCTCAGTCTTTTGATTCTTTTGCCAGTTTGATTTTTTGCATGCTCTTTGAATTGTCAAAACTTGATGAAAGCCTCCGATTTTTGCTTAATGAAGTAAATAGTTGTTCTTTTGGAAACTTCGTCAATAAAAGTAGTGAAATACTTTGCATCTAGCAATGATGGAGTTTGCATAGGTCCACATATATTTGAATGAACAACATCTAATAGACCTTTTTCTGCATGCCTATGACTCGATCTAAAAGGAATCCTAGTCTAGTTTCCAAGAATGGGAGGTTGACTTTGTCGATTGGATAGTCGAGATCAAGTGCTAGGGATTGTCTGGACATGTTCGATACATATGCATAATTCAAGTGTCCTAAGCGATGATGCCATAGTAATGCCATTGATCAGACTCAAACTCCACCTTATGACCTAAATCTGTAATTCTACTGCCGATAACAAATTGTAGAGAGTTTAGGAATATACAAGACTTTTGACAGTAGTTTGAATTGATCATGCTGGAATCTTAATCTTACAGTACCTTCACAATCGATAGTGTGAGTGCTATCGTCACCAAGATGAACATACTTCTTTGTGATGTAAGGCGTATAGGAGTGAAAGATCTCACAATGATTGGTCATATGTTGAGTAGCTCCAGAATCCAAAAACCAAGAATCATCCAAAAATGCCTTTTGGTCTTTGACCATAATGCGCCTTCGTCCATGTCAACTTTGGTAGATGCTAAAACTGTATTTGCTATTTGATCAGGTTGCTTGGCTGCATTCTTTGCTTTGAGAATTCAACAATCTTGGATCTCATGATTATTGCGCTTGCAGTACCTACAAAACATCTTCTTCTTCGACTGTGGATTTGATGATTGTCCTTGACCTTGAGTTGGCTTCTGATTTGATGCAAATTGCTTGAGCTTTTTTGCTTCTATCATTTTGAGTCTTTGTTGACATATAGAGCATGAGATGAAGAAGTAGATGAAGTGTCTTGACTTCTTCGAGTATCTTCTTGCAACAACATAATGATAACTCTAGTAAGAGTTAAATCTGAGTGTGTTGATATAATCATCACTCAATTCTCATATGTAGAGGGCAGGCTTGAAAGCAATGTCATAATTGCATCTTGATCATCTATGACTGATCCGACAGCGGCCATTTGTTGCAAGAGATTTTTAAATTGGTTAATGTGACTCTAAAGAGAATCACTATTCAACATCTAAAGTGTGAAGAATTTCCTTCATAGATGTAACTTAGTAGTTATGTCTCTCACATCATATAGTGAGCTCGGAATGTCCCAAACGTCTTTCAAAGTTTTGGCTTTAGCTATGTGGCCAATTTGACTATCAGATATATTGAGGATAATAAGCGCAAAAGCTTTACCATCCTTCGATTTCCACTTTGAGTCGACTTCGTCGTCTTCAGGCTTTACTTCGATACATGTAACAAACATCCCACAACTTGTTGGCGATTAGCGAGGTCTTAATCTTAAATTTTCACAAATAATAATTGGATCCATTCATCTTGTCTACGATAAGACCGGATTTACTTTGAGAATCCATCTAGAACTTTAGTCTGTCGATTGTATCGATGACATTAAGAGAGAAATATTGTGCTACACTACAATTGGAAATCAATTTTCTGATACTGAAACTGATGCTATGAATTGAAGAATATGATATCAAGTATTAGAGCTCTGATATAACAGATCGCCTTGATACCATGAAGGTAATAGAAAATTAACAAATTTGCTCTGATACCATGTTGGAAAGAGGTGATAAGATGAAAAATAGTTTGACAAATCGAAGTAGGTAAACGAATTATCGAGCATTGCAGAAGAAACCTTTTTTTTTGTGCATGACTACGCCTATCAATATTGAACAAAAAGTAGTGATAGAAATCACGTTCAATCTTTAGCAACTAGCTTTGAGATTGTTAGCAACTAAGTGATTACATAGCCAAACATAAAGCATTGATTATCAAACAAATAATAAGAGATTATCAGTTACAAAAGAACTACAGAGATGCATGCATACTAACATGATACTAAACGCAATAAAAGATAGATTGATTCAGTAAAAGAGAAAATCAGAATGAGCACAAAGGAATTGCGGATCAAAGCCACGTGCTCTGAGCTATCTCTGAGTAATTGTAACTTTGAATTAAGCACTTCCGTTAATAAGCAGTAGGCGCAATAGCAAGCTCTAAATCAACTCTAAAGAACTGAGCTAGAATGCTCAAGAGTTTTCAAGCTTGAAAGCTTGAGAGAGATGCTAACAATGCTTTGATGATCTAAGATGAGCTGAGATGATATGAGATTATTAACACATAGAAATATGAGTAGCTATTTATACTAAGCAAATTTGGCCACGTCCAACTAGTAGGACAACTAATTAGGTCGTAAATCATAATGGCTAGTGGGCCATAGTGAGCTGGCATCCATCCAGTTGGTGATTCTTGGAAATTTACTTGCTATAAGATTAGGGCAAGTTTTTAGCTTCAAGACGAGTGGACCGTTAACTGTCAATCAATCGACATGGCCGAAGTGGCCGAAGTCTCCGAAGTGGTTGAAGTGGCCAAAGTGGATGTAGTTACCAAAGTGGCCAAAGTCTCCAAAGTCACTGAAGTGCCCGAAGTCTTCAAAGTTTGTCGATGGTGTCAATAAACATTGGAGCCACTTGTGAACCATTTCCAAGTAGTTATGCAAAAACACGAAGAAACTGTAGGTCTGGATTTATGGAAGACCTTTTCTACTTTTGACTAAAATTAAAATGGAAAAGAGAGAGGGAGTATGAAATTTTATTGAACGAGTTAAGCACCTCAGATCTGACTGTGATCCCCATTTAATTAATGATGATGCTATGATTATGTGATTTTTTAAAAGATCTACTTAAGAGGATTAGACGAGAGCTGAAACGCCATACTGAGTATATGTCCTTACAAAATGCTATGGATGATGCGATACAAGAGGAGGATAAAGATTCTGATGAGGAACCAAATATTGGAATGCTACCATATATAGAAGGGCAAACCACTAATACATCCACCACTATTGCATCCACAAATATTAATGCTACTGCGGAATTGATGATCAACGAGTTCGAGAAACTTGGTCAAAAGTAGCAGATGCAGTTGGATAAGATGCAGTTTCAGTTCAACGTAAAGATGAAAGCTTTGGAAGAGGTTGCTAAGAGTAGCAACGCAACGAAAAAGTTCACTAAGAGCTTTTTGTCACGAAACTGTTTCTTTTTCATTTTCGTTTTCGTTGTCGCGAACGATTTTGTGTCTTTGAATTTTCTTTTGCATGGAAGCTTCACATGAACCTAGACACGCGACTTCACATCACAGAACACATTCTATTCTAGCAATCAAGACAAATGACGCAAGACAAGGAGATGCATGAAAATAGAGCAACTGTATTATGAGTTTGATTTTTAGAGCGAGATCGACAGTGTCTCGCTCGTTGGCAGAATGACACTCTGCTATTTTGTTGTGTTTAGCTTGTTTGCAGACTTTCATGCACAGCTCTTTCGTTTCTAGTATTTTTCTTTTCTGCTCTACTTGCTACGTCTCTCTCTGTCTCTTATAGAAATTCTGTCTATTCTCTTATATTATTATGATCCAGAAAAGATAGTTTATATCTCCATTGTGTGGAGTTTACAAGATAACTAAACACAGAATCACAAGACTAGTTAACGCTAATCAACTAATCAGTTACTCTCCGTCGTTGTCACTCGTTTTAGCTGGGCGTGAAGTCTACAACTCCAAGCATGTTGAGCTACCAGCTGGCAGCACGAAAGATTCTCCTTCGTTTGTTTTGTTTTCTTTGTTTGCTTTTGTTCTTTTCGTTTTGCGTCCCTTTTGTGGTTGCGGTCCTGGAGGTATGTTTACGATTTACGAATGATTCACGAGTCATTTGTCTTTCAAGTCAAGGGATGTTGACTTTTATGAATTGTTCTTCGTTCAACCTTCGCTTTGTGTTCGTGCTGCAGCAAAGTTGCAGGAGTTCACCATTTCTAACACTCCCTCTTGAACCTTGCAGCTTTGTACGTTTGATCCAATTGCCTTTCTTTGCTTGGCGAAGAGTGACTTGTCGAGCGGTTTCGTGAGCAGATCTGCAATCATGTTTTTTGATTTTATGTATTGGACCTAGAGCTCTCCTTTCAAGATTAATTTTCGAATGTGATAGTATTTTAGAGGTATGTGTTTTGTCTTTAAATGGAAGACAAGATTCTGGGACAGATAGATGGCACTCTAAGAGTCCATCATCATCGTGCTTGGCCCTCCTAGTGGTATCTCGATTGCCTCCAGCATCATCTGCAGCCACACTACCTCATTTGCCACCTTTGAAGCTACGACATATTCAGCTTCACAAGAGGATTGAGCCACCAAGATTTGCTTTTTGCATATCTAGCTGATTGCAGCTCCGCACGCTATGGTACATCCTCCAGTTATGGACTTGTTGTCATCTTTGCAGCTAGCCCAGCTTGCATCATTGTAGTGGTGCAGCTCAAATCTTTTTTCTTCGTTTTCAGCTTTTGTAGGTTAATCCCATATTTTGGGTACCCTTCAGATACTGTAGGATTCGTTTTGCCATTTGCCAATGTGACATTCCAGGATTGGAAGAGAATTGGCTCAATGCATAAACAGATAAAGCTAGATCGGGTCTGGTACAAATTGTAAGGTACATCAGACTACCGATCAAGTTTTGGTAGGCTATACCTGCCATCTTTTGTTCTTTCTCTTTCGTTTTTGGGCAATCCTGCTTCGTGAAATTGGCTCCAGCAATCATTGGTGTGGCCTTTTCTTTACAGTCCATCATGTGATACTGCTTGAGCACCTTTCTGGCATATTCTGACTGACTCAAGTGTATTTTGCCCTTTGTTCGATCTCTTCTGATCTCCAGCCCGAGGCATTTTGTTGTGTCTCCAAGATTTGTGATTTCGTAACTTTCAGAAATCTGACTCTTTATGTCTTTGATCATCATCAAGGAATTTCCTATCATTAGCGAATCATCCACGAAGATGGTAGTATCGCAAAATCTTTTTCTACTCTTTTTATATAGACATTGCAGTCTGGTTTTGTAGAATTGAAGTCTAGAGACTTCAGAAGACCATTGAGCTTCTTGTACCAAGCTCGTGATGCCTATTTTAGACCATAGATGCATCTTTGCAAGCGACAGACATATTGTCAATTGTCGGGGTCTTCAAAACCTTCAGGCTACTTCATGAATCTTGACCATCGGCAAATATTTGTTGAAATAATCAACACCATATCTCTACGTGTAGCCCTTTCTGACAAGCCTTGCCTTGTAGCAGCCAGTGGTGCCATTTGATTTCATCTTTTTCTTGTACACCCACTTGCAGTCGACTATTTTTCTGTTTTTTGGAAGTGGCTCTAATGTCCATGCCTCGTTTTGCCTCATCGACTCGATCTCCTCTGACATTGCCTGCTTCCAGAATTCTCCTTTTGGACTCTGGATAGCTTCTTGATATGTTGATGGCTCTTCTGTGAAGTTGCAGTATTCAAACTGCGTGTCTTCGTCCACTAAAGATTGTCAAAGTAGCGGTCTGGAGGTCTTCTTTGTCTTGTTGACCTTCTAGGCTCGTTTGATCGTTGTTCGAACATTTCTTATTCATGGGATTGATCTTCTTCTTCCTGCTGCTCTGGAGTCTATGGCTCTACATTTTGATTTGATGTCTGTCCTCGATCTTTCTCTTGAATAGGCAGCAGTGTGAAGATCTCATGGCCTCTTTCGTCCTTTAGTCCAGGGAATGTGAACTCATCGAACTTCACATCTCTGCTCAAAACAACCTTCTTCGTGGTTGGGTTGTAGATCATGTACACTTGTGTTCCGTTCGAGTAGCCGACCATGATCGTTTGTTCTGATTTGTCATCAAGCTTGCTTCTTTTTTCTTTTGGAATGTGCTTGTATGCTGCACATCCAAACACTAGTACGTATGATAGATCAGGCTTTCTACCTGTCCACATTTCGTATGGTATCTTATTTTTCAGCGCTGTTGTTGTGGATCTGTTCTGCAGGTGTACAAGTGCAGCTATTGCCTCAACTTGGCAATTGAGCCTGTGTCATCATGCATCTGGCTCCTTCGACTAGCGTTCTGTTTCTTCTTTCTTCAAAATCATTGTATTCTGGTGTGTATGCAGGAGTGAACTGGTGTTCTATCCTCTATTCTTCGTAGAATTTTGAGAATTCTTTGCTTTTGTATTCACCTCCATTGTCAGATCTAAGGATCTGAATCTTTTTCGAGGTGTGTCGCTCTGCAAATGTCACGAACTTCTTGAAAGAATCAAATGCTTCGGATTTTTTCTTTAGGTAGTAGATCATGGTCATTTGGTTGTAATCATCTATGAACGTTAGAAAATGCCTCAAACCTGAGAGCGAATCCATCTTCATCGGTCCACGGACATTAGAGTGGACGAGCTCAAGAACTTCCTTGGCTCTTCTCCCCTCATGCGTGAATGTATTCCAATGTTGCTTGCCTTTCTGATAGGCTTCGCAGAACTCAATTTCGGGTCTTGAATTCTTGAGACCTCTGACTATGTCTTTTCTGCTCATGTCATACAAGCTCTACATGTTCAAATGATACATTCTCCTATGCCAGAGCTGATCTTTATTTTTTGATGCATTTAAAATGCTATCAGAGTTGCTGATTATCTTGGCCTGGTAGAAGTTTCCTTCTTTGTATCCGACTGTTAGCAACTTGTTTGTCGTTTTCTCGATTGTACGACATGTGTTGTCGTCGAACAAAACTAGAATGCCAATATCTGTCATCTTGGAGATAGATAGCAGATTTTTTTTGAGTGAGGGCACATAGAGTGCTCCTGGCAACTCTGCTTGGCCTGACAGTGTTCGTAGCTGTAGAGTGTTGATGTCTTTGACATTGTGTCTGCTCCCATCACCTAGAATCACTGCTTTGTTATTTTCGAGCTCTCTAAAGTCGATCAAGATCTTCTTGTTGCAGGTGATGTGTGATGTTTCTCCTGAATCAATGACTACATCGTAGTCATGTTCAACATAGCTTGTTGAAGCTTCATCGAGTATCATGAAGGCTTTGTCACCTCTATCTGCATCCTTGGATGACTCTACAACATTAGCTTTTTCAGCTTTGTTCTTTCTTTTTGGGTTGAACCTGCAATCGTATGCCGAGTGTCCTTTCTTCTTGCAGTGCATGCAAGGTATTACTGGATTGAACCAGCATTTGTTGGTCATATGGCCTGGTTTGTGACAGTGATCACAGGAAGAAGATTGTTGATTCGAGGACTTCGTCTTCTCAAATCTTGGCTTGTTCTTCTTCTTCTTCTTTCCTTTCGTGAAGAGTACAGTAGCTTACATTCATAACAGGACAGGAAAATCTAGCGTTCCTCACATGACACCACACGAATTATGGTCGGGTAGAAAACCCAATCTGACTCACATCCGTATCTTTGGCTGTGCAGCTTATGCACATGTTCCTAATAAACTTCTAAATAAGCTTGATGAGAAAGCAGAACAAGGATATCTTGTAAGATATGACAATCATTTGTCATACTATAGAGTCTATATGCCAGAGACAAACATAGTGAAGATAGTCAGAGATGTCAAATTTGATGAGAGCAGAACAATGGCCAACGATGATCCCATCAGTTATGAAGTCCTTGGAATATTGTACTATGGTCTACCAACTATGACAAAGGGAGCAGAGGACAAATACTCAGACGAAGATGTTCGAGTCGCACCTCATTCGAGTGACGAATCACATGAAGAAAGATTCGCAAGCCAGCCTACTGCTACAATACCTATAAACTGAAATGGTTCCGGACCTAGAAGAGCAGATAAAGACAAGAGCATTGCAGTTCCTGAGGATCTCCTAGAAGATCGACAAGAGAACAAAGAACACCAACAAGATTTGTGCTAGGTAGTTCAGCTTCTACATCAGAAGAGTTTTGTGGATTCAGTGAAGAACCACAAACATTCGAGAAAGCATTTGAATGTCTAGAGAAGGACAAATGGATCCACGCCATGAATGAGGAGATGGAATACATGAGGAAGAATTAGGTATGGACATTGCAGCCATTACCAGATAAGCGAAAGACTGTAAAATGCAAGTGGGTATACAAGCTGAAGTATGGACCGAATGGAGATATTTTTAGGTATAAAGCAAGACTTGTAGCGAAGGGGTTTTCTCAGAGATATGGTATTGACTATGTTGAAGCCTTCTCTCCTGTTGTGAAACATTCGTCCCTACGTTTACTGTTCGCATATGCAGTTGCTTATGATTTCAGGATGCACATCGTGGACGAAAAGACAGTGTTCTTACATGGTGAGCTAGACGAAGAAGTCTATATGGATCAACCTCCAGGCTACATTTCGAACTCACTTCCTACTTATGCATGCAGAATGCATAGGATTATCTACGGTCTAAAGCAGTCAGCACGACAATGGTATAAGAAGAAAGATCAAGCCCTGAAATGCTTAGGATTCAAGTCACTAATGGCTGATTCCAATGTTTATGTAAGAATTACAGATGGGAAGATCATCATTGTAGCTGTATATGTGGACGACACTTTGATACTTTGCAAAAGTGAAGAGCTTATTGTTGAGGTGAAGTATGACATCTTGAAACTTTTCAAGATTGCAGACCTGGAAGAAATCAGATGTTATCTTGGCTTACATATTGACAGGGACTATGAGTGAAATAAATTGTACCTTCATCAGTCTAGATATACCTAGAATATTTCAGGATGCTGAGTTGCAAAGGAGCAAATACTCCAATGCTTGTAGGAACAGTCCTGACGAATGAAGATTGTTCGAAGACTGAAAAAGAAAGAGAATTGATGCAGCTTACACCATACAGGTAGCTGATCGCATCGCTGATGTACCTTGCAGATAACACACATCCTGACATTGCTTATGCCGTGTTCAGGATGAGCCAATTCTGTACGAATCCAGACTCAACTCATTGGAAGATTGTGAAACGAATTTTGCAATACCTTCCATTGAAAAATGATTTTGGTTTGTGTTATTCTCATGATGCAGGGTTCCAGATGCTTTTCTACAGTGATGCTAGCTAGGCATCTCTCAAGGATGACTACAAAAGTGTCTCAGGAAGATGCACCTTCGAGTTAGGAGCAACAATTCTCTAGGTCAGCAAGAAACAGACCATTGTTCTTTTGATTAGGCTCTGATACCATGACAAAATTTTACAGCAAAATGAATCCCAATCAATCCTAAAAGTGATGGAGGATGCACAAATCAAAGATCTAGATCCAAACTATGAGCTAGAATAAATACTAGTTACCAAAACTAGCAAATTTGGCATTTAACTCCACATTAGGCACATAGATTTGATCAAATGAACCAAAGTAAAGTACAGCAAGCTTCTCAGACCTATAAACAGGTTCAATACCTTCCAAACAATCATCCTATGTGATTTGGCACGTGTGGCATCTATTTACATGGCCATCTTGCCAATTACAATGCATGTGACCAAAATTGGTCAAGCTAGAATTGTGAAATTTCAATAATATCAACCATCTATTTGCTATTTGCTATGCCAAGCATAACAAGATGTGTTGGTGTCGTGTAGCAAAAACCATATAACTATGCCATAGGTGTGAAAATTTGCCAAAATTGGCACACCTAGCTTAATTAAACCATGTAAATATGTATATTGGTGGCTCCCAGACATGTGAGGCCATGGTGCCACGTGTGAATCTACTCTAGAATAAGTTAGATCATGTTCATAGGTTTCTTCAAGTTTGTTTGGTCATGATTTTTACATTATAGGACCAAATCCCTAAAATCATGGAGTAGGTTGATCAATCTAGCCACCAACATGGCAAAACTCAAGGGTTAGGCTAGAATGGCAAATTAGGGCAAAAATGCTCAATCATATTCCTTGTTACATGCTGGATTTTCACCTAACTCGAGGTGGGGAAGAGCTTTTCTATGTATCATCATCTCTCCATAGTAATACCTTAGAAATTTTTTTGAGAGCTAAGAGGCTATCTTGACTTTTACCAATAAGTATTTTGTTTCCTTTGGATCTAAATGAAATCTAAGTGTTCTAATCTCTACTTGCTATCTACAAGCTGTACTAAAGGTCGTACCACACGTTTGGGCGTTGGATCTTCACAATGATCAATGATTTATAATTTCTCTTACTTGATTTGTGTAGATTTGTGTAGAATTGCCAATCTAGATCTTGATTTTTGATGTCTAGTTTGCATTCAAAGTTTAATCAATTAATCAATCCCTCTTGTGAGTCATTATTAGGCTCATGTAAGGTCCAAAAAACCGTACTTTGACAAGAGGCATAGCAAAACTACTCCCGACATAGTAAAAATACTTTGCTATTCCGTGAAAGTCATTCTAAAAAAAATAAATAAATATGTAAAATATATAAAACTAACCTATGCAGGCATATTTGTCTATTTTGTCAAATTTTTT
This sequence comes from Diphasiastrum complanatum, assembly GCA_029204225.1. NCBI lineage: Eukaryota > Viridiplantae > Streptophyta > Lycopodiopsida > Lycopodiales > Lycopodiaceae > Diphasiastrum > Diphasiastrum complanatum. The sequence continues at coordinate 18,165,201 of CM055107.1, read as the reverse complement.
AAAAAGAAAACAAAATATGATTCTTGTTAGTTGGTCACACTCACGATTAAATCGATCAGATGTCTAGTTCTTCTTCCAACAGACTTAGACGCAAGAAGACATTTTTTTTACTGATGCTTCAAAATAATGTTGAGGAATCATATGTGCCCAAATTGTTTGTGTCATTAATTTGAGATACATATGATTTTTGAAATTATATTAAGTCGTTTGGTGAGATAAAGTGTTGCATATCTACAATGTTCCAATTCAGCATTATGATTACCATTTGAAGGAGTTTAATTTTTGGTCAATGTGCCTTCTACTCAAATCAAGATCGCATCATTGTCTCCTTTAAAATCCATGTTAGAGGAACAAAAGACTCAAAAAGAACATCGTGAGGTTCATCTAGTTGCATCATTAAACTTCTTGGAATCAAGCATTTGGGTAGCTTTTCAATTTTTTGATGAATTAAATTAGCATTGGTGGATAGACTTTTTTGAAAAAAAAAGAATTAGTCTACTCAATTGAAGAACCTTAGGGTTGTGTCATCAATTGAAGAATTTTACTAGTCGATCGAATTAGAAAATTCAACGACAATTGTCGAGAACCTTCAAATCTACCAGACAATGATGATCTTTTGCAACTTGTGCATGATGAAGATCGAAGTTATGGATCCATTTTGCCGACTTCCCTTACCTACATTGTTCTATCGACTAGAGGTTGTTCACCTTGGAGACCTAATGCGATTATGAGTACGAACGGGCTTGTTCAGTAATCGTTTCTCCAGATTTTCAAGGGTTGTCGAGGGCGCACCGGAGACACCAAATGGTAAAAGTTGTCAAAATGATGTGGGCTCAAGAAAAAAATAGACAAACGGTAAAATTTGCCAAAATGAAGTGGTGTGATGATGGTAATGAAATTCAAATTGGGAGTCTTGTTGCACTATTAGCTTCAAAAAATAATGAAAGACATCCATTTTGGATTGTAAAAGTGTTTGGATTCATTCAAACTATAATCTATCAAAAGTATTACGAGTCCATTTGCTAAGCACCACCTCAAAAGATACTTTTCTAAAAAGGTACAATCTGAAAATGTTGTAGGTAGATCCAAAGAGCAAAAGAATTTGTCTATCAAAAATTCTATCAGGGATTGATGATTTAAATTTAAATAATACAAATGTTTTAGCTTTTAAATTTGAGTTGACAATGATGTATCATTTATGAAAGTCAACTATTGCTATTTTAGAAGGACTTGGATTACTGGCACAACCATCATTTTTAATTCATTACCAATGGAGAAAAGCTAATTTACAAGGATTTTTTTTTGTCAACATTAGATGTTGATGTAGAACAAGATATGCCAATCAATTCTGATGAGGAAGATGAGTCCAAAACTTCACTGGTTGAAAAAGAGTGTTGAGAATATATCAAGTTTCGAATTAAGAGACATTAGTAAAAATTCATTGAAAAATGTGCTTTGAAAAGAATATATGTAGACATATATTGAGCCATTTTTTATTTCTATAATATTTGGATTATGAAAAATCAGGTGATCGTAAAATGTTGTTTTATTTTTTATTATGATTGTTTCAAAAAGTTTATTAAAAAAATTTGTAATGGTCTATTATAAAAATGAATTTTTTTGTATAAACAAACATGATTTTGGCTTAAAAATAGGTAATCTAAAAAATACCAAAAAAGGCTACTCTTTTTTAGGTCAAAGTTCCAAAACAAATGTCATGGCATTTTTTCTATCTATTGAGATTTCAGTCTGCTAGTCTGGACAAATGAGGAAGAAACTGTGTCTCTTTTCAAACATATTGCCTTAGAACTATGAACCAAAAATATGAGAACTTTCCCTTGGAATAATGACTCAACACCGAATTTGAGATATTTTTTTAGATTTTGAAAAATAAAATTCAATTTAAAAAAAAGAAGCTATGCTAGACATGGCTTAATAAAATGATATACATAAAGTTGAAAGCTTTTGAAAAAGAAAAACAAATTTACTTACAAGTGTGACAAGGACTTTGTCAAAGCAAGCCCTAACTGTATCATCTTGACAAAAAACGTTTATTATTGACTCATCCAAAATGTAGATTGAAGTACTCTTATTCACTTCTTTGACAAACATTTTATAAGTTCTTTCTTCATCATCATTTTTAATCTATGAGTCTCCTAGACCCGCTTTTTAAGTTACAAATATGAAGAGCTTTGTGAATTCACTGTTAGCTAATTCTTTTGTGTAATAAAAAAATATGATTTTGCTAGTTCTTGATCGTTGCCTCATCAGGTTTGCCAATAAATTTCAAAGAGATTTTTGACATTTTCAAAATTCAAAAAATCTCTACAACGATTATAAAAATGAAAAAAAGAAGAAGAAGATAGTAACAGTTTATAGACAATATGTTAAAAAAAGATGCAAAATGAATAAAAATGGCATTCAAATTTTTTTTTTGTGGAAATTATTGAATATAGTTTAGTTATTAACAATGATATAATATAATCATAGTAATTGTGCTACAAGAAATAAAATTAAAACAATTTAAAAAAAAAGGAGAGTACAATACTTGGTGCTATAGAAAATAAAAAAGTATGTCCAATGAAATGGATATATTGATAACAAGATTTATTGCTTTGATGACTAGTAGCATTTTCATGAGTAAACAATTGTGTTATGCCTTGGAGGTTGGCCTTAGCTATTTTTTCGATGTTGCCTTGCCCCCAATTCATGGCTCGCAAGCATGGGCACCAAGAGCCCGCAACTTGGGCTCGTACGTTGGGACACACCCAAGTACAAGCTTAGGCTGCGCCACTTGGGTGCTATTAGTCACTTCCAAAACATGGCTTGGGCACCAAGGGCCTATACCTTGGGCTTCTCCAATGGCGTGCTCCTAGCCAACGTTTCCTAGGTGCACGAGAGGCCCTAAACCCTAATCCTAATAATCTTAATATTTAAGAAAGTGTCTTTAGATCCCTCCTATTTGCTGTCGACAATGAGATACATGAAGGGTGAGCTAATACTTGTTGTAAATGATTTCTATTCAATCCTAAATAGATATTTTATTTTTTATATCAATTCCTTAATGATTGCTCATTATACTCAAATAGACAAGAGTTCATTGTCTTAAATTTTTCCTTTAAGCATATTTCAAGAGACAACTCATTTGGATCTTACTTGGTTACATGCCAAAATATAGCTTTAGCTTATTTTACTTGTTCATTATCTAATGTCTAACTGTTTACCAAGAGATGACTCTTGTATTGCGATCGTTCTTTACAGTTAATAAATCTTCATTCTTGGCAAGACTTTGTAGCAACAAATGTAGAATATTATTTTGATTTCACCAAATTGGGAAAGTGCTAATGATTCATAACTCAAAACTCATTATGTCACCGATTCTAGCAAATCTATCGATCCTTACAAATCTAAGGATCTTTGATGAAGGTGTCTGCCTTTAAATTGAGAAGGACCCACATCAAAAGTTTGTACCCATCAATCAAAATCTAAATAAGTCATATTTGGTGAAGTCCAAGACACTTTGACAATTTGGAATCTATCAAGGAAAATGACATTGAAGAGTTTACTAGGCCACATATAAGTGCTTAACCGGATATCAAAATGGCTAGAGATCATGAGAATTCTCAACCTTTGCATGAAATAGGTGGTTTTTAATCAGTGCCAAAAACTACAAACATAGTAGAATCAATTTACAAGTCAGAGACTTTAAAAATAAATACAAGAGGAAATTTTAGTCAAAACCATAGTTAACTATACATTACAAAACAATTATTCACAAACCCTAAATTTGAAATATAGAAAAGATAATCATTCGTTTCTTATCATGCTTACAAAAGTTCAATTCAAAATGAATTGAACAACTATGATTCAATTTTTTCTACAGAGCAAGGATGAGAAATATATTTTTATGCACAACTATTAGACTTGATAAAATGTGTTCTCATATTTTTAAAAACAAAGAAAGTTTGTCGCTCGCAATTCCTGACAGACAAAAAATGTGAAAACCGTGACACTATATTTTTACTCGCAATTCCTAACAGGCGAAAATTAACATGACAGGCAAAAAATGTAAAGGTCTTTTCCAAAGTCATTTCCTTCATTTTAAGGCATCTGGCATTTTGCGAAAAAGCCAAAGAGAGAGAAAATGCCGATACTGTAAGCCATTTCCAAGTAGTTATGTAGACTGTGTAAAGATTTTTAGGTCTGAATAAAAGTTCGATGAAGATTAAAAAATGGCTAAAACCTTGCTCCACCTTGATGATTTTTCAAGACTTGTAAAACACATTTAAAGGGCTTTCGATTAGTCGATTAGTATGAAGGAGAATAATCCAACACTTAAGACTCCCCTAATTTGATTGGACCATATACATGAAAATCTCTCTTTTGATTGGTCCTTTGACCTCATGCCAACACTTTGAAATTAGTCACTCATCAAACCTCATCTTGACACTTGTAGTGAGCCTAACTAGCTCGAGCCACATCACAAAATGGTTTTGGCCTAATCATCAAAGTACAAGTGTACTAGCTCAAGTTGCCTCCTAAGCCAAAATTGGCCCTATCATCATCTTACACATAGATGGTAACAAAAAAGTTTATCTAACCCCTAGACTCAACATAGATAGCTTTTTTATTTTTTTCACACTTCTCCTAAAAAGTTATCTATTCTGAATAAGCATGGATCTTGGAATCAATCCAAGATTAGATCTAAGCTTGACAACTTCGATGTGCTTGATCCTTGAATGAAAATTTGGATTGTTGGCAAGGGCTTGGGCCGAGATGTTGTCACATTTGATCAAAGGCAAATCCTCCTCCTTAATGCATTTGAGCTCCAATAATAACCTCTTGATCCAAAGCACTTTTTTTGTTGTAGTAGTAAGTGCCTTATACTCGGCCTCACATGATGAAAGAGATATAGTATCTTGCTTTTTGGAAAGCCAAGATATGGGATTTCCTCCAAGAAATATAGTATAAGCACTTGTAGATTTTTTATCCAACTTGTCACTAGCAAAATCCAAGTCTGAGTAGCCAAGAATAGATAGATCTTCACTTTTGTAAAGCAAACTAAAATCATGAGTTGAATATATATACCTTAGGACCCTCTTGGCCGATTTCCAATGGTAGATCTTGGGATCTTGCATAGATTGGCTAAGCTTGTGCACACAATAGCTTAAGTCGGGCCTGGTAATAGTCAAACAAATCAAGGAGCCAATAAGACTCCTAAAAAGGGTAATGTCATTGAAGGATCTTTCATCTCCCTTAATAGGATCTTTTAAAAGTTGCTCCATAGGTGTATCTATGCTCTGACAATTCTCCATATGAAACTTTTTCAACATTGATAGAGCATATCTAGATTGACATATAAAAGCACAATTATGATGAAAGTTAATCTCTAGGCCTAAGCTATAATGGATCTCTCCTAGATCTTGCATTTTAAATTCTCCTCCAAGTTCACTTTTAGTCTCTTCAACTAATTTAATGTAACTTTCGCATAGGATAATGTCATGTACATAAATAAGAAGAATGACAAGATCACTAGCAACAAACTTTAAATACATGGAAGGATCATAGTCACTTAGGATAAATCCTAGTGAGATGATAAAGGAATTGAGTCTTGCATACCATGATCTTGGTGCTTGCTTGAGTCCATAAAGACTTTTGAATAGCAAGCAAACTTTGGATTCATCTTTGATGAATCCTTCAGGTTGAGTCCATATAGATTTCCTCCTCAAGATATCCATTAAGAAAAGCATTTGAAACATCTAACTGGAACACCTTCCATTTGAAATGGCAAGTAATAGATATAATGATCCTTATTGTCACCATCTTTGCAACGGGTGCAAAGGCCTCTTCATAATCAAGACCTTGGATTATGAGCAATCATTTGAAACAGCTAATTGAAACACCTTCCATTTGAAATGGCAAGCAATAGATATGATGATCCATATTGTCACCATCTTTGCAACGGGTGCGAAGGTCTCTTCATAATCAAATCCTTTTGCACATAGCCTTGCTTTGAACTTGTTGATTGTGCCATCATGATTGTACTTGATTTGAAACACCACTTGCAACCAATGATATGCTTGTTGGATGGAGGATCCACAAGCTCCCAAGTATTGTTGGTGATCAATGCATCATGTTCTTCCTCCATAGCTTTGTACCACTCCTTTGATTGGAGTGCATCTTGGACACACCTTGGCTCTTAATTGGTGGATTCAAGATCCACTTGCTTGCCTTTATCAATGCATGAGAGTCTCTTGGGCTCGGAACTCTCACTAAAAGATCTTCTTGGTGAGAATACATGAGGAGTCTCCTCCTCAAACCTCGACCCCAACACTTCTTCATTGTCTTCAATAGAGATAGTAGGTGATGCATCTTGATATGCCTTGATCTCGGCCCCTTCCAAGGTGAACTTTTGTTCTTCATGAAAAGTGACATCTCTAATCTCAATAACTTTGGAAGTAGATAGTATATAGACTCTATAGGCCTTCTTGGTGGATGAATATCCAACCATGGTCCTTTGCTTGAGCTTGGATCATCTTTTTTCCTTGTTTCCAAGGGAGTATGTGCAAAGCAAATACTTCCAAAGATTCTAAGGTGATCAACCTTAGGCTTCTTCTTGAATAAAACTTCATATGGTGTCTTTCCTCCAAGAGCAAGGTGAGGGAGTCTATTGCATAGATAGTTGGCACAATTGATATCCCCTCCCCAAAAATCCTTATGCAAGGATTGTTCAATTCTAATGATTTTGCCCACTCACACAAAGATCTATTCTTCCTCTTGGCCACCCCATTTTGAGAAAAGATATAGGCACAAGAGAACTCTCTTTTGATGCCTTCTTGCTCACAATCCTCATGAAATTTGCTGGAGATGTACTCTTCAAGTCCATCACTCCTCAAAGCTTTGATCTTGAAGGAGAATTTCTTCTCAACATAAGCTTTGAATATGAGGAAATAATCAAACATCATGAATTTTGAAGATAGAAGAAGATATAACCATGTGTATATTGTGTGATCATAAATAAATGTAACAAAACAAGTGGAACCTCCCTTGCTTTTGCTTGATGAGAAGTGCACATCCGAGTGTATCTGATGGGGCAAGAGAGATAGAAGACCGCGAACGGAGAAGAAAGCAGGAATATTGCAGAACAGCTCTCTCATTCTAATCAGTTGCTAGATGCAAAAATAGTCTAATAGACAGCTTATGCTAAGTGTAATCATAGCTTTAAGTGTTCTAATTGCCCAACATGATCTTAAAAATTAATTCATACTCTCAAAAACAAAAGTACAGTCCACCGAAGAGATTAGAAATGGTTTGTGTGTGGTATTACTGAAAATTAGATTCAATGTGAAGTATGGTTCTGAAATAAATGGAAGAGCAGTATGATATCACGAGTTCCTTAGGCGTCAAAGACAATCATCGTCTGATCAAAAATTGAGGAGTCGTAAATGTCTGTGTTCTGATCAGAGTGAGTAAACAAGCACGATCAAACAGCGATAAAGTGCATTCAATCACAACAAGCATTCATCTACGTTATACACAGACAGAAAAGATGCTGCTACTATATTACACTGAAGCACAATACAAATAGCAATTACAACCAAAAATTGACGGTGTAACTGGGAGGTTCAAATAATACATCTCATGGACAGAGAAACCACTAATCTGTGCTTGGATGATCTATTTATTGATTTTATCTGTGTATTAATTACATTGAATGCTTGTCACCTAATTAAGAAAGTCGTTGTACTTGGAAGTATATGGCTTTTGTGACAAATATACATAGTATATATGGTCAACAAATCAGAATCGTTGACGCAGACGAGGACATTGCAAAATCTCTCACTTCGCAATTTATGTGAAGTGGTATTCTCTCACTTCACAAATTTTGGGAAGTGGCTGGGAACGTTCCTCATTCAAAACAGACAACCTTTGGCATTTTTCTCTCCTTTTGAATTTTTGCGAAAAAGCCAAAGGTGCCCTTAGAAAGTTGAAGGTGCCCTTAGAAGGCGAAGATCTCTTTAATAGTTCAACTCTCTCACTCTTTTTGGGAAAGCCAAAGGTGCCCTTAAAACAAATTGAAGGTGCCCTTATAAGTTGGCGAAGGTGTTTTTAGCAGTTTAACCCTTAACTCTCTTCGCATTTTTTGGGAAAATTTGAAAAAAGGAACAAAGGTGTTGAAAATAGTTAAACTGTTGAATTGTGAACAAGTTGACTTCTTCAAAAAATAATTGAACGGAAGAAGTCGAAGGTAAGTGTCACAGTTTTCAGAAAGTGTGAAAAATAAGAACTGCGACACTTAGTATATTTCTGCAGACTGTTCAGAAAGTAATGTAAATTTGCAGACTTGTTTCAAATGTAAGTTTTGTGGAAGTCCTTGAAGATGGCCAAGTCTTCAATGACTTCAAGTTATTAAACTTAACATCTGAACTTAAAATTATGATGCGATTGGTTACGCTTTGCTAGAGATCAGCCGAAAGTCCGTTGTAGGTGTCCTTCAAATAAATTGGCTGTCTAAGTTATGATTCCAAGGAGGCAACTATGGGCTTAATTTCCAACAGTATCAACTCCAAAGAATGTGAAGTCTTGATGGATAATCTTGGATATGACTTCTTATGTGATTTGGAAATAGCGCAAGCCTCACATGGCTCGATTTGTTTGGATAAATTCTTATGGCAAGCCAATAGCTTTGGCTTCTTTGACCATAGAATGCATAAGATTTGTAATTGGGATGGCCCAATCTCCTATGCCATAACTCCTCCTTGGAAAGCTTGATCACATATGCAGTATCACAAGAGTTTTCACTCTCTTTTGGATCCAATTTGTATATGCCTCCAAATCTAGATCCATGTACAAGGATCTCATCATCTTTCTTGATCACACAAGTGTCAATATGGAATTTGACATCAAGGTCATTATCAAGTAATTGGCCAACAATTATAAGGTTCTTTGTAAGATTGAGAACAAAAAGAACCTTGTTGAGAGATAGAACTTTTGAAGATGCAAGCTTCATGGGATTAGACTTCTTGACTCCATAAGGCATAGTAGATGAAAAAGAGTCCTTGGAGATACACATATGAGATGAGGCTCTACTATCAATATACCATGAGCCATTCTTCTTAAAGGGAGAAGAGGAGAAGCTTGATACCATAAGAGAGCCTTCTCCTTCACTTGCATTTGCATCATCTTCTTTTTCATTAGAGATGTTGGCTTGCTTGAATTGATTTTTCTTCTTGAAACGATTAGTGGCATAATGGCCGTTCTTGTCACAAAAGAAACACTTGATCTTCTTTTTCTTCAACTTTGAAGTAGACGATTGAGAGGAATCATCCTCCTCTCCATCTTTTTCCTTGTCTTTAACTTTGTCTTTAGAGAAATTCTGGTGTTGATTCTTGCTCCTCCCATTGTTCTTGTCTTTCACAAATAGAGCTTTGCCTTCTCCATTGTGATTGAGTGATAACTTGTCCATCCTCATAAGCTTGTTCTCTTGTCTTGACTCTTCAGCAATGAGAACACCTTGCAAGGCCTCCAAACTTAGTAGCTCTTCCTTGATAGCATAGGATTGGACAAGATTGTCATATTCATCTCTCAAGCCGTTGAGAATGACTTGAACTAGCTCACTTTGTTTGATGATGTCTCCATTACAAGCAAGCTCGCTATGGATGTCTTTGACTCTCAATACATAATTGGTTGCACATTCATCACTCCTTTGGAAACTTTGGAAGATTTGGTTTCTTAGGTGAGGATCCTAGAGATATTCTTGGCCTCATATGTGAAATTTTACATGTGTGGGAATGCCCTAATGTGTGTGAATGATCTCCTAAGGCAAGCTTATGCACTTTAGATCAACACTAGATTGAAATCCAAGATCTATGTCAAAATTTAAGGCAAAGAGGCAAAGATAGATGCATAGAAAGCTATCCAAAGTAGTTTCACATGTAAGAGAAGTATTTCATGAAAAAAACTAAGTCCCAACAAGCTCCTCTCCTCAGGTAGAGAGGGAATAGAGTAGTTGGTCTCAGGTAGAGAGAGAAGGTAATACACACAAAAAACTTGATTGCACTCAAATTTGCTAAAAAACTTAATTAGATTATGATTGGTAAAGGGAGTACATATAAAACTCATGGAGATCCATGCTTAGATCATATTGAACCCCAAATCCTAGCCTCAAAGAATCAAAGAATCCACAAATCACTCAAATACAATTGATATGCATGAAACAATGTGCCATATGACCTCAAAACTGTGTCTAGATCTCAAATAGATGAGATTGGCAAGCTTTAAACTAAGTTTTTGGATCAAACAAGCAAAATATAGATCAAACCAAAAGTGTCCAACTAGGTCTAGGTGCCCTACCTACCCACATTCAAAAGGCTATAGCTTTTTATTGGCTCATACAAATGGTATGAAACAAATTGCATCAGAAACTAGACTTTTCTAGCTTTCCATCAAGTTATCAAGCATAGATTTTGGATCTAACTTGGAGGAGAACAAATCAACCAAATTTGGATGACCCTCACATGTGTCTAAGCACTGGAATCTGTATAGTACCAGATCAGGTCCAATCAATGTCCTATTGACCCTTCTTGATCCAAAAATCTCTAAGATGGCTAGCAAAATGCAAGTATCTCTCTCAAAGTTGAATTCAAGTCAAAACTCACACAAAACTTGATGGATGCATGAGTATCTTAGGGTAGCTCTGATACCATGTTGAATTTCACATGTGTGGGAATGCCACAAAGTGTGATAATGACAAGATCAAGTGTAGATTGATAATCAAGATCTATCTCTCAATTCTATGGCAAGAGCACTCATCTACATGCATAAAACCATCATAAAAGTACTTTCACATGTGTGGGAATAAGTGCTTGAAAAAACTAAGTATAAAAACACCTTGCTCTCGGGTAGAGAGAGAATGTAGAAAAGCTAGAATTGCCAAATCTCACTTAGTTCTCAAAAACTCAAGTAGATAATGAAGGTAATCATCCTACTAGTAGTAACTCTAGGTAGACGGTGCTCAAATATGATTGGACCCCTTTTTCTCCTCCTCTATATGTGATTGGATGAGTGACTTAAGACTCCCCTAATTTGATTGGACCATATACATGAAAATCTCTCTTTTGATTGGTCCTTTGACCTCATGCCAACACTTTGAAATTAGTCACTCATCAAACCTCATCTTGACACTTGTAGTGAGCCTAACTAGCTCGAGCCACATCACAAAATGGTTTTGGCCTAATCATCAAAGTACAAGTGTACTAGCTCGAGTTGCCTCCTAAGCCCAAAATGGCCCTATCCTCATCTTACACATAGATGGTAACAAAAAAGCTTATCTAACCCCTAGACTCAACATAGATAGCTTTTTTATTTTTTCACATTTTTCTCATGTTCTTGGTCTGTACTATGATGATTATTTTTAAGACATTAGGCAAATGTGCGTATATTGATATCATGTGTGACACCTAAAAGATGAAATATATTTCAACCTAGTAAGATCAAATTCAATAAGTCTATGATCATGTTAAAAAATTTGTTGCTGGTTATGAGTTAAAATATCTACTATTGAACTTGTTCTTTCAACTTAGAGATGGTTTTAATTTTTTTTTTGTTGAGTGATGGGTTTTTGACATTAATGCAATAACAAACCATTGTACAATAAAGACAAGAAACCAGATATTTTTGGTGTTTGAAAGGTGGTCTAGTTATTGACAACTTCTTCTTTCAGCTCATGGTATGGAGTTTGAGTCCACTTGTTCTATTGGATAGGGACATTCATTGTAGAAAAAGCTAAAACAATTGGTAAAATAGATATAGAAAGCGATCTTTTCTAAAAAATAAGACCATGTTGGAATCTTTACAAGCACCATGTGAGACAACAATGCTTCAACTTTTTACTAAAAAAATAATATTTTTGATTTTGAATGCATCAATCTCTTAAATGTCATAATATGTTTTAAGTAATGGCAAATAGGTTTGGTCCCACATAACATTTAAGGCCTTGAACTATCGCATTGTATTATCTAGAAAAAAATAAATTTACAAGTGAAATAAGTACATAAAAACAATGAAAAAAAAAACCAACTTTTGTATTACTATCAAGAAACCAATTGCAACTTGCTACTAGAACTAGAGAGCACATCATGTAATATGATTTTTTTAATGTTCAAGTATGATAAAGATTTCAATTGAATTCAATTCACAAATTTATGGATGATTTCACTTTTTGTCATTCATGATAAAAGTTTTCAGTTGCCCTTAAATTATAAAGATTGTAATGGTCACTTGATAATTCATTTTATAAATGAGTTCATGCCTATGTATAATTCTCTTTACAACCCTTTGGAGATAATAGTCTTTTTTGACAAAGTCTACGAGCCTACTTATAATTCAACTAGTCTACTCACATATTTAGTCAAGATTGTTTTGTAGCTATTCTTCATCGACATTGTTCTAAAAGACCTCCCAATCCTAAATTGTTCATTTTTGGAGATTAAACAATCTTGAAACATTTTGGCAATCTTGTGGGGGTTGGAACACAAGGCCTAAGGGGCATTTCAATGAAGCCCAAGTATCTCCCAATTGGATTTTCTGATTCTTGAGCCACGTTTCCTCTCCTCTCTTACATTCATTCACCATGGCATGGGGGTGAAGTGGTTAGGGTATTGACTAGCCATTTTCTGTTGGTTGGGTGGTTTTGCTCCACAGGTGTCCTTTTGGTTGTTTTGCAATAGGATCTAGTCGGATCCTTTTCGTATTGATTAGCCAAATTTTGTTGGTTGAGTGGTTTTGCTCCACAGGTGTCCTTTTGGTTGTTTTGCAAAAGGATCTAGTCGGATCTTTACAGTATTCATATATTTCGGAATAATATCACATTTAGATCCTCATCCAAACCATTAATAAGTTAATGAATTATCCTTTCACACATAACGATCCATTAACCTGCAAGTAACTATTCTAAACATTATTGATCATATGTCTATGCACACTGACTAGTTTAAGTATACGATATAAACTCAGTACATAGGAAACACATATCAAATCCACAAGATTAAGAAGTACATAAGCAACATATCCAACTATGTTCCTATACATAAACATAGGCTATAATTGGTAGATATCCATAATCCGCATATGTTACTCACATAACTCACTGAGAATCTTGCAACTCAACTACAAACGAACTTTATTTCTCATGAGTAAATAACATATCTAGGAAATCTTTGAAGTGAATAATTCCACATCACAAGTTTTTCAACCATCTAACTCTTATTAACAAAATTTCTTTAGCCAATCAGCCTACTTCAAATTTTAGTGTACAAACCAAGATAAGGTTGACTTATACAGACATCTTTGGACAAAAAGTTAAATATTAAAGCTTTATTCCTCTGATCCAATCCATAATAGAATGGCACTTGGTAAACTCATCAGTGAACCTTAATTTAATCTTTACCACTACTTTCCAGATTCATGAATATCAAAACTCTTCTAGTTCTAGATTATTCAAAACAATCACTAGAGAGTTACTCTATAGATAGTTCTATCTTTGCACATATTCTGAATTTTTTTTCAAAAATCTATGCAACTGGCTGATTCATCAAAAGTCTTATTCCTGTATTTTCTTCTCCCCATAATTTCAATTAAAAAGTTCTCAGGAGACAACGTGTAAGATATCAGAGATTTGAAAAAGTCAATAATTAGTATCCAATACTATGACAAACTAGACTTTTTTTTTCAAAATCATAGATATCTTATCCCGAGTGATAGAGATATTACATCTTAATAATCAACTATCAAATAGAGATAAACATTTGGGTTCAGGAAGTCTAAATTCCACTTAATCAATTAAAAACATCAATAGATTCTAAGCTATATTCACCCTTGTATGGAAGTACAATTTCATATAATTATAATCACTCCTTCAAAGCATAGTTCTACACTAGAAGGAATTATATAAATCTCAATCCAATTGTCTTGTATTTAAGAAATTTCTAAAAATTAGAGGTTTAATATAATAGAGAAATACTTTACGGGTCTCCAGATTTTGTAAATAATGAGATACCATTTTGGAATCTGGATTTATATCTCATAATTTTCCAAAAGAAATAACATTATTACCCAAGAAATCCCCTTTGGAATCACTGATGTCCCATACCACCAGCTTTCCCTCCAAGAATCCTCGGCTTCTAGATCTGTTTTCCCAAAAAGTTCATCAATAGAAGAGCACTACACTGAGTTACATGCATGCATGCATCAGAACATTTCAAAAAAACTATAAATTTTAGTTCAAATAACTTTCTCTACAGGACTGTAAAGATCGCCTAGTGAAGATCTGACTAGATCTTGTTGCAAACAACCAAAAGGACACCTGTGGAGCAAAATCACCCAACCAACTGGAAATGGCTAGTCAACATCCTAACCACTTCACCCCCATGACATGGTGAATGAATGCAAGAGAGGAGAGGAAACTTGGCTCAAGAATAATAAAATCCAATAGTTCTTAGATTCATATATTTTTTGAAGATTTTTCCATGCTTCTTGAGACGAGGTAAAAGCACCTACCTCCTTAAGAAGCTCATTTGCTACATTCATTTTTATACAATGGAGGGCAATCTTGCACCTCTTCTTGTACCTTGTAGCTTCTTGAGGGTGAATGGGCTTGTTGGAGGGTTTGCGGATCCCAAGGCAACCCTAACCCTAGTTAGTAAGTGAGAGGGATTTGGCACCCTACATGTGTAAGTCCAACCCGATGATCACATAGTTATTTGATTGATTAGTTAAAAGTTAATAAAAGGACTTTAGGCCTTTTTGTGGGACTTTTAATGTCGCAGGGCCTAAATGTCAAGTTAGTGAATAAAAGTTGGGTTTCCCTCCAATTTTGATGGTTCTCACGCTCTTTTAAATTTGAATAAAAAGAGATACAAGACTGGACCTATAGGATTCAGAGGCCAGGTCCTCCTCTCTACTATAAAAAGGAACCAACTCAAGTTGTTCCTCATGTTCATTTCCTCATTTCAATAAAGCAGATTGGTTCCCTTTAGAAATGGATTGATGAATGTCCTTGTTCTTCCTCTCTTCTCCTCCATTTCTCATGCTTTCTTTGGATTTTGCTAATTGTTGGATCTGGTCATTATTGGGATTGCTATTTCTTATGCTTTTTGTGAGAGAGAAAGGGAGAGAGAGAAAAGTAAGTTTCTATCATTGTTGTGGATTTAGGGTTAATGGAAGTAGGGTTAATGGATGTAGTGTTAATAGATGTTAGTATTAGATCCTCCATTCATGTTGAAATTTGAACTATACTATCGCTCTCATGGGAACGAACCTCCGCGTGACAACTAATTCTGTCTCTTTGATGCTAGATTGACTAGATCTTGGATTCAGGTTAGGCAAGGAAAGAAACCCACTACAATTTTGTGTCGTTGCCGGGGAGCTACGCCAATTTTTTAGTTGCAGCATGTTTGGCTGATTGTTAGCTTGCATTAGGCATCTTGTCGTGGCATGAATAGTGTTAAAACTGCATTGTAGGGTTAGTTTGGGATTGATTTTGCTAAATTGGATTTGCTTGTTTGAAATCTAATCTGATTATTAAATAGGAAAAGCTATTCAAATCATCAATCTTAAGACCCATTTGGATCTGAGATATCAGAAAAAATAACAAAAATCGGTCAAATCTGTCAAATTTGGTCAAAAGCGTCATCAGAGCTTAGAACTTTTTACCCTCTTTCAGGAAACCTTCGCTGAGTTACAGACACCTTTGGTTTTGTTTACAAAACCTTTAGTTTTAAGGGCGAAGATTAATTCCCAGCAGATTTCCAGAAACATCAAAAAAACCACCAAAAAATACCAAAAATTATCAAACACCACTTGGATGCTTTGCTTGTGGAGAAAATCACAGAGTTGCAGAATGCCCAAATAAAGAAAAATTTGTACCATTCTGTCGTGACTTTGGATATGGGCATTGCTATAAAGACTGTCCAGCAAGACCGAAGCCACCACCAGCTACAACACCTGTAAATTTGATAACAATCAAGCAAGGATCGGTAGCTCATAATAAACCAAGTGCACCCTTGATGCTGGTCACCAGAGCACAAAAGCAAAAAGAACCAGTAGTGGATTCAGTACCTACTGGTTCTATACCATTGAACGATACACCAACAGCATCGAAAGTCTATCCAAATCTTAATACAGAAAAACGAAGATATCAGGATATGAGACAGTGGGTTAAACATCTGCAAGAAGAAGAGGAACTTGCAGCTGCTAAAGTAACAGTTGAAGTTCGGTCTTCACCATTGCAGCCTCCAAGAAATTTACGTACGAATATAAATGATCAATCACATCATCACGAAGAACCCTTAAAGATGACTAAACTGGAAGCACCGCATACAGAATTACTCATAAATATTTTGTCTAGTAAGATCAATATTTCATTGGAAGAGCTCCTAAAGTTGGTGCCAAAAGCAAAAAAAGTCTTCGCGCAAAAGTTAGCTCAAGAAGAATCAGAAGACCATCAGAAGCCGCTTATTTGTGTTGGATTTGAAGAATCTAATGATGTACTCCATGTTGGAGCAGCTTGGGAAAGTGAACAAAAGAATATCACTCTGCCGATAAAACATAGACAATTTTCTAACAGAACTTACGGATGAACAGATTCTACATCATATGGATTCGACCAGATTTGGAGTGCGTAATGTTCCTGATGAACCAACAATCAAATTGCCCAAAGCAGTTATATTGAAGGGAGATAGGCTGACAGGTTCGATGACGAAGAAACAAGCAAAGCAACATTATAATAAGGTCCTAAAATGGGAAAATTCCCCTCAAAAGATCGATTTAAAGGAAGTGCCACCTCTATTGGATAAAGGCAAAGGAAAAGTCAAGAATGATTCTTCAAGTTAGATCTCCAACAAGACATCATCGTCTAGGAAGTCTTCACCTGAGAAGAGAGATTTATCATCCCGAAAGTCATCACCTCCACGATCAATTCCTGCTAAGAAGACTAAACGAAGATCCAAGACAAGTCCTTTTGAAAAAGAACAAGCAAATGTAGTCCAGCATGATATGCCAGAGCATTTTAAACGTTATACACTGGATGATGTGGTTATCATGTTACCTAAAGCACATCGTGAATCTGAAGAACACATGCTGGAATCTAAAGAGGTTTACGATGGCCCAGCTAGGATGCAGCCAATGAATCTTGCTGAACCAGGAGAACCGGAAAAGATTGTACAAGTGGGATCACAACTTACTCTTGAACAGTATCAAGCACTCCATTTGCTACTTATTAAGTATCAAGATTGTTTTGCATGGGCTTATCAAGATTTGAAGAGTATTCCGACATCAGTCATTGAACATACCATACCTTTAGTACCTGATGCAGTACCAAAGGTTACAAAGTTCTATCGCTGTAATCCTAATGTGGCAGATCTGATAAAGAAAGAACTTCACAGATTGCTTGACGCCGATTTCATTTATGAGATTGAGCATACCGAATGGATTTCACCAATTGTCATTGTTCCTAAGAAAAATGGGAAATTGCGAATCTATTGAATCTCAAAGCATTGAATAAAGTGACAAGAAAGGATCACTTTTCGTTACCTTTTTTTAGAAAGCATTTTGGATCGGCTTGCTGGAGCGGAAGCCTATAGTTTCCTGGATGGATTTAGTGGTTACAACCAGGTTAAGATTGCACCGGCCGATCGCCACAAAACTGCTTTTGCAACAGAATGGGGCACCTATGCTTACAAAGTAATGTCGTTTGGACTCTGTAATGCACCAAGTTCATTCCAAAGAGTAATGCAATTTGCCTTTAAACATTATCTGCAGAAATTTCTTGAAATTTACTTGGACGACTTGGGAGTTCATAGTACAATACAGACCACCTAGATCGATTGGAGAAAGTCTTTGAAGGATACCGCAAATATCAGATTTCTCTAAATCCAGAAAAATGCTAGATATGGGTATCTCACGAAGTGGTGCTTGGACATGTGATATCAAGACATGGTATTGCCACCGATTACTCTAAGATCAAAGTTATTGTGGAATCGCCACTGCCAGCAACAATTCGAGGAGTTTATGTGTTTATGGGTCATGCAAACTACTATCGAATTCTTATTATCTTCTTTGTGGATTTAGCACGACCTATATACAAATTAACTATTGTTCCTATTTGGACAGTAGAGGCGTTAGAAGCCTTTGAAAAGTTTAAAAAAGCATTATCTTCAGCACCAATATTGCGTTCTCCAGATTGGACATTAGAATTTCAGGTACATACGGATGCCTCAAAATACGCCATTGCATCAGTTTTGACGCAACCAGGTGACTATAAGAAGGATTATTCTATACGATTTGCAAGCAGACAGCTTACAGATCCAGAGAAGAATTATTCAACAACAGAACGTGAAGCGCTAGCCATGATTTTTTCTGTTCGAAAATTTTGTCACTACCTCATGGAAACGCACTTTGCATTTTATACGGATCATCAACCGTTACTTTACTTGGTAAATAAGACGTGTAATACTGGACGTATTGCAAGATGGTTATTATTATTGACTGAATTTGACTTTCGAATTTTAGCCAATCACGTTTCACGAATTAAATCCACACTAGTTAATACTAAAGTGGATGATGAACTGCCAGATGCTGCGTTGTTCTATGTTGAAGCAGTACTTGAGTGGGCGACAGATATTGTTGAATACCTGATGCTAGAACAACCGAATGACTCTTTGACAAAAGTACAGAAAAGACAATTGATGCATAAGGCTCAACCTTATCAATTAATTGTAGGACAATTGTATCGTCGTGGATCAGATAATATTTTACGAAGATGTGTTTTACTGCATGAAGTACCATATCTAATCATGTTTTCACATGATGGCATGGGTGGAGGACACTTCTCTACAGATATTACTGTTCACAAACTTTTGCAATCTGGTTGTTGGTGGCCTACGCTTCATAAGGACACAGAAAATTTTACTCAGACATGTGATGTCTGCCAGCGAGCACGACGGCCTACTCGACAGAATTATGGACCCTTACATCCGGTTTTATTGCAAGCACCGTTTGAAAAATGGGGATTGGATTATGTTGGTCCTATTCATCCCGCTGCTCAAGGATCTCAGGCCCACTACATTATCGTCGCAAATGATTATATGACCAAGTGGGTTGAAGCCAAAGCTGTCAAAGTGGCTGATGCGAAATCTACGGCCAAGTTTCTATATGAAAATATTATAATCAGATTCGGATGTCCGATCAAAATTGTCAGTGATCGGGGTACACACTTTGTTAATCAAACAATAAAGTGTTTACTAGAAGATTTTTTTGTTATACACAGATTTAGTACTCTCTATTATCCCAGAGGGAATGGCCAAGCTAAATCTTCCAATAAGATTCTCTGCACCATTATGACAAAGACAGTTGAAGCGAGTCGGGCTGATTGGGAACATAAACTCTATGCAGCATTATGGGCATTGAGAACCGCTTACAAAAATAGTACAAATCAAACACCTTTTCAACTGGTTTATGGTCAAGATGTTGTTATGCCAATTGAATTTTTAATCCCATCTTTACGCATAGCAGCAACGGAACGATTAAATGATGATCAGTCTTTACAACTTTGTCACGACGCATTGCACAAATTATGTGAAACCCGATTGATGGCAGTTCATACCTTAGCAGCAGAGAAAGCCCACCGCAAGGCATGGCACGATCGGCGATTGCACAAGAAAGATCTGGAAGCAGGAGATCTTGCATTGATGTACAAAACCAAGCTGATCAAGGGTAAGTTGAAGTTCCTCGTCATCATCATTTAGTTGGTCAATAATTACTTTGTCATCAACATTGTACTGGCTCTCTAATTTTTCAGGCTTTATAGAAAAGAAAAACTCGTTGTTAGAAATCCCCTTGGTAAAGTATTACATGAACTTAGTTTTGTCTTTTGTTTTGACTTACGTAGCTTTGGCCCCAAATTTAAAGGATATCTTTGACATTTCAAATATCAAAATATCCTCTGTAAAGAAAAAACCGTAAGTACTTAGTGGTGGTCCTATACTTTTAGAAAAAAATAGTGAAAAGATGTAAATATTAGAAACATATTTATTTTCAAATATTCTTTTACACACTTTTTTTTTTTTTTGAAGTGTTAGAAATTTTTTAAGAAAAATTAAACATTTTTTTTTAAAAATATGAGTTTTTTGACAAAATACTAGTGTTGGGTGGGTATTGATATTTTTTATACCAGTCGGGTCTTCGTATTACACTTTTTTGACAAATTTGATACTAGTCGGATATCAATATCACATGTTTTGTAAATTGGTGGCTGGTATCAACCGACCTGGGTATTGCAAGGGGTAATACCAGCCGAGTATAAACCCGGTTATAAGTATATAATTTTTTTTCTAAAATTAGCCATTTTATAAAGGGTAGTATGCATTTAATGAAAAGCATGTCCTTTTTTAATGTAATATGCATATGATTTTAAAGGCCAATATTTTGTTGGTGCCCACCAATGTCTTTGGGACACCAGGAATAATATTTATCACATATGTAAATTTTGGAAACTAACTATAAATGGATACTATATTGATACCATGTTAAATTCGAATTTTTTGCCCCTAATCCGGGTATCGATATGTGCATTGACTGGCTAAAACTAGCCGAGTTGGGTATAGACTGTAGTATCACAAAATCATATACCCGGCGGTGAAGAAACAAAAAGTTTCTATTCCCAAAGCTTTGCTAGCTTTCAACTATCAAATTGACGAAAAGACACGAAGCGAAAATGTTTGCGAACAACCTGACAAAAAGACACGAAGCGAAAATGTTCGTGAAAGAAAAATGTTTGTGATACAACAAGAGAAAGTCAGACGACGTGAAAGACAAACGACGCAAAGCGACACGAAAATCTTCGTGACACTTTTTGACCTTCATGCTCAAAAGGATCAGGAATATCATGCAAGTACCATGAAGTACAAAAATCCTGATCTGATATGATGACGTCAGCGGAAGAGCGTTAGGACGTGCCTAACCCACCTCTCTTGTAATCCATGATTAGTTATAGATTGTTTAGTCTATCTAATCAGATATGCTATTCTGAATGTATGCAATTACTAGATGTATAAGATACATAGAGTAGCAGATAGAAAATATATAGAATAGAAGTCCGCTTATGAGCGAGACAATTTTGTAAGCAGGATCTACATAGATCCAAGAAGTCCGCTAGTAAGCGAGACACTACTCATGAGAGAACATTATTTTCTCTCACGCCAATGTGCTATGTGGATTCGTCATACAACGCTCGAAATCAAAAGGATCAATAGATGATACTGTAGCTATTAAACACATATCACTCTCAATTTTTTGTCTGATCTTGAATGAATTACTGTCTGCTATCACTTGTGTATCTCATTCACTTGTTTTATCAATTTCGCACATTGGTTCAATTTTGTTGAATGTTGTATTAATCCATAACGTAGATCAACAGTGTCTATCTAGTTTCTGGAGGATTGTAGGAATGATATAGCAGGCAGTGACCAACAATCATATCTGAAATCCATTCGAATTCATTTCATTCGTGATTAATTTGATTTCGCTTCAACAATGTCAATATCAGAACTCGTTCAAGTTTCGTTTCACTTCGCTTCGTTTCATCCCATCTTTTCTGATCCATTCAGCTCTCCTCGGGTCTCCCTTTGGAGGCTGCACCTCTGAGAGTTCGGTCACCGACCAGATGCCTTCACCCTTCAGAAGTGTTTTGATTTTAAATTTCCACATTCTGTAATTTGCACCATCAAGACTGATTGGTCATTGTGGATGAAGACATACTAAGAATTACCTTTGCAAGGATGATGCTATGAATAAATACTTTGACAAGGCTCTTGTAAAATTGGTAAGTGAATGTCTAATGTATTTTTCTTAATCAAGGATTATTATTCCATGCTAGGCATAGGTCTTTAATTGAACATTTGCTTTTGTAAAGTTTTCAAAGCTTAAAATAGTGTTTGAAGGTTGTCTTAGCTACTCTTGTTGAATCAAAGGATCTTATCTTTTCATCCTGTTTTTCAAAAACTTTAGTTGTGGGAAAGGGCTCTATTGCTCCTCCTAGCACCCTTAATACTCCTCTTGTTACAAATAAAAACCCAACTCGAGAAACAAAAAATTCTCAAAAAAAAACCACAATATCTTTTGAGGACATCCTTGAAGCCACTGAAGCCATCTTTGAGACTGTCACCCCTAAACCCAAACTGAAAATTAAGGTAATGGCAAAAAAGTCAAAAAGAGAACCCTCATAAGAATCTAGGAAGAAAATAGTTAAATCTACTTTTGTTCTACTTACAAGGGGGAGGGGCACCAATCCGCTTGAAAACTCCTTTGAAATTTCAAAATTAAGAGAGGAATTTTATAAGACCAAAAAAAGTAAGTGAAATCACCATTATTTTAGACATTGACCAAACATAGGCCATCATTACACCTTTTGTGGTTCTAGTCGATCACGAGGACTATGACTCTATAGATAATTTTGATTTTGAGTCGTTAGATTCCTACCATCTTTTTGTACTAGGAGGCATTCATAATTTGCATGCTTGAAAAGAGCTCTCTAGGGAGTATCCACACAACCATGTCTTCCGAACTGTGAGTGCCATAGCCTTTGCCAGATTAACAATGGAGGAGGCAAAAACTCCTTGCTTGGCATCACAACATTGACTAGGATTATAGGATGAAAATGACGGTGATCTAGAAAATTAGATTTTTTTTATATAAAATGCTCCAAGGAGTGAGAGGTGAAGCAGCTAGAGCTCCAAGCTCTTTGTGCTTAAGAGTTAGGTCTACCTTTCAACTCGAAAATCCTGCGCAAGGCCTGACAAAATACGACAATTATTTTCAAGTTACTTTCTAAAGTGGCTAGGTGAAAACTCTTTCTAAGCCTAGCATAGACTTTTGATTTCCAAATCTTAATACTTGGTTTTTAAAAGCCTTTTTTTAATTTTCTTTTGAATATTTTTATGCTTGGCATGGTTATCTTATCTTGGGATTCTTTAAACTTTAAGTTTTATTTATTTAATGTGTCTCTTTTTAGGTGTGGCCACTTGTTGATAAAATTTTTGAAAGTAGGAAAAATTTGAGATCAAAGTTACCTACTTCCACAAAATCCAAGAAAAAAGTAGCCTCTATTTCTTCAACATTGAAGCCCATTGTTGCATATATGGGTATTACTAAGTGGAAAAACATGCAAGGCATCAACTCCATGGAGTTAGTTGTCAATGCTTTTTCTAGAGTTGGAAATGGGCAAGTCTCTTTAGCAGAAATGGAAAAAGAACTCCATAGATAAGCTTGTTTCTTTTTAGTAATGCAAATAGGTAATAACATTGTCTCCTAATAAAAAATTGAAAGTTCAAGCATAAATTATCTATGAAAGTTCAAGTGGCCATGGTCAAAGGCCTAAATTGTTAGGATTTTGAGGATAGCCAGAGGCTATATCCTTTGGGCTCAAGGACTAAAACATTGTCTCTATTTTTTATTCTAGAAATGTGGTATGTTACTCCTTCCATGCTAAGCATAGCTTTTTTTAGTTATTTCATTACATATTCTTTTTATTGTAAAGATAATTTTTTTATTCCACGTTGAGCATAGCTCTTTATGCTTTCAGACCGTTGAAGATTAAGGAATAATGTCCTTCTTGCGTAATTCAAACCACACATCATGAAAGCAAGGGCAAAGAAAAAAGACAATGAGACAATCGCGAGGGGTGAGAAAGTGGTTGTCAAGGATGATTTCACAAAACATTCATTCCAAAAAATGTTAATGATCCTCTAACTTTCTACACCATTGCCGAAAGAGGTTGCAAAGAGATCTCCAATTTTTTGAAAAAAAGACCATTTACACTTTGAATAGCTGATATTCATCACTAAATGATGAATATCTTAACGACTGACTGATTTCAATTCAGTAAAATCATTCACTTTACTAGCAATTATGTTTGATCAATAACCGACGAATTTGAACAAATCCAAAAGATCCATGGTTACTTCAAATTTTAAGTAAACTGGGATTTTCAAATTATGTACGTTTTAAATACAGTAAGATTCAATCATTTATGCAAGGTTTTTAAAATGCACTTCTCCGATTTGGAAGGTTGTTGTTTTTTACTCAAGTTGGCAATTTGTAGTTGTGTAAAAAGCCTTATTAGAGTTTTGTATTGTAGGAAGAAAATGTCTTTTGGTATGTTCTAAATAATCATTTACTAATTTTTCTAAATCAGTTTATTAATTTTTTTGGTTCTCAAATATAAATCAAATGTTTGAAATGTTGGTGGAATGAGGTGAAATATATAACAATTGGTTATTATTCTCTTGATCTCAAATGCTCAATGGACTACAACACTAGAGGCCAAACCTCTTTTGGCAACTTATTTAATTTTCTAATGGTCACAAAAAAAGTTGAAAGATCCCATGAACCGTTTTGTGGCTTGTCCGTACAAAAGCCACAACAATTAATAAATCATTTAACTGGAATTTTTTCTCACCCTACAAATTGAGTGTTAGATTTATTTAGCATCAGTGGATTATATGTTGTTCAAAAGGGCCAGCATGTTACTGTTGTGGAACTAGACAAAGGCAATATCATTCCCTTGTCAACAAAGCCCCAACTAGACAAAGGCAATATCATTCCCTTGTCAACAAAGCCCCAACCTCCTGCCAATAAAAAAAATTGGTGACGTTGGAGATTTAGCTGGTGTCGTCGTTTAGAAATACAATGTGCAGATACAACACGTTGAAGCACAAGAAACGATACTACCAATTATCGATGAAATGGCACTAGTAGACCCAAATGACATTGTTGATTTGTGAGATTAAAATAAAGTTACATATTTCTCATCATGATATTATTATTCTTTATATTTAATTTAATTTTTATTTTTTTTAACAATTAAAAAAATAGCATACTGTAATTAAAATATTAGTTTTTTAGATGGTAAGAGTTTACAATATTTAAATGACACTTAAAAAAATTTAAATTTTGTATATTTTTTGGTAATGAAATTCGAAAGTTTTAAGTTTTTAAAATGTTAATATTAAATTTTTGAAATAAAAATCATTTCGAAGAATTAAATTTCATATATATTATAATTTTAAGTATATTTAATTTTTCAAGCGTTTTAATATTTAGAAAACAATATGAAATTTTTATATTGCAAATTTTTATGTTTTATTTTCATAGCTAATAATTGATTTTTGAAAATTTTAAAAAAGTTCAAATATTAAGAGTTATAACACTGTTAAAAAATTAAACATCTCTATATTTTTAGAATTTTAGTTAATAATGTTTTCCCTTTTTGTCTTCTTTTTTGTATGTACCAATTCGAGCACAAAAAAAATATTCTAATATTTTTTTCATTAGCATTATATAAATATTGTATTTAACACAACAACTTAGATTTATAACCGTTTTATATATTTGCATTTTTGATATCAACGCGGTGACTCAAAAAAGAGAAATGACCTAAATATCCGTTTTTTTTAATGGATCTTTAGGTCATTTCTCCTTTTTCTAGTCACCACGTTAAAAGCCACAGTCTAAAAAGAGTCAATCACAAGGGAAAAAAACAAGAGTAGCGTACCTATTTCTACCAGAGCCAGCTATAGAAAAAGAAAATGCTAGGAGTCATTTTATTAAAAGTTTTGGTAAATGGAAATTTTTTGAAACAAAATGTCAACCTACTCAAGGAGTAAGCAAATAATAATAATAATAATTCCCAAGCCTCTCTAGCATTGAAGCCCATAATTAATGATATGGACATACATGAGTGGACGAACATTTAAGGAATTGATTCACATAGTCAATGTACTTCCAAAAACAAGTTGCAGATGGACAACTCTCTTTATCGTATGGAAAAAGAATTTCAGAGGTAAGAAATCATATGATTCTCTAGATAATTATCTCAAATCACCTTAATAAGTTCTAAAGCTAATATGATTTTTATGTTCAGGCATAAATTGTTCATGAAAGTTCAAGAGGCAATAATAATTGGACTGAATTGCAAGGATTTTGAGGCATGTCAGAGACTCTATCCTCTGAGCTCCAAAGTTGAAATCATATTTTTATTTTTTTTTCATGTAGAGGTATTGTAAGTTTGTATTTCCATGCGCAAAGAGAATTTTGCACTGAAACTTAAGAGCGATCTTATCTCCAAGGGGGGAGGGCCGAGGCTCAAGGAAATAATTAATACTAGGTGCTTAAAAAATCTGAATTGCAAATCACGATAGGTAGACATTTTTAGCTACTTAAAAGTGATTCAATTCATCTCTTGATTTTCTCAGCAAGCTAACTGTTCATAGTAAACAACAAATCCTAGTGGTTGCAAGATTGTAACCAGTATGAGTTTTGAGTTTAAGCATTTAGAAAGCAACATTTTTCAAAAACCCACAAAGCCTCCAAAATTGCAGGATGCTGGGTTAGATGGGCACTGACTCGTATTATGCTTGTACAAAGCATGTTCAGGATCTCCCTAAAAGTGTCTCCTCACTGATTAGATTGACTCATCAATTGTGTTTTTTGCAGCTGTTGCCTTGCAAGCACAAGAGCCCGGGTTGAAAGTGAGCAGCCTAGGTTCACGACTTTGGTGAAGAGGGCTCTTCAAAAAGCAGATGATTTGATAGCTTGGTCAATAGTGGATTGTCAGTAACATGCTAGCATAATGACCTCAGTTCTCAAATGGATACCAAGTGATTAAAGGTAGATCAATACGACAAACACTTCACAGTTTATAAGGATGGTCTTGTCAATCTGAGATCTTACTTCGGCTCACTAGGAAGCTCAGGAACACCAGATACTAGCGAGGCCCTTACAGAGTTTATCCATTTAAGATGACTGTATATATGCTAACAATAATCATCTGTTATTGTTTCAGTCTACAGACAGCAGCAAGTTCCTGGATGGCTGTGGCTAGCGTTCATGGATGCAGATTAATGTAAAAGGCCCTCCCTTTCTTAGATAATGCTTGACTTGCCGCCAGGTGGCAAATGAGGTGGTTATCCCTCTTTGCCACAAAGGCAACTCAAGTATCTTTTGGGCCCAGTCCTATTGCCAGTTGCCAATTTGATTGTTCTTTCAGTTTGCAATGCTTGGTATAGCTTTACTATGATCACAGAAAAAGTACATGGGCACGTGCCATTGTACAGTCCTTAGGACTTGCCAAAACCACCCAACACACAATCAGGGAGCCTTCATGCAGCATGCCTGATGCAGTCGCTGCATGAGACAACATCGCCTGGAGAACTCCACAATATCTAAGCAGATAGAGAAATTTTGAACAGAAAGAGCTTCTTCAAATAAAAAGTTGGGCAGTGATGTTTTAGGACTCCTTTCTTGGAAAGATTACTGGTCTACGGATACGAAAAGTTGGCTTAAGATCTCCTCTTCTATTGTTAGGTCCATACAAAGGCTTGGTAAATGTGGGACGGTGGAACTGGCTATCTCATTCTGCACACACCTGTGTTGGTGCCAATCAAACCAGGTCAACTGGTAATGCCTTTGAAACTTGTTGATCCATCACAGCCTTTAAGGCATGCTGGCACCTGTCAAAGCATGGAAGCAAAGTCAGAATCAAAAGTGGCAAAGCCAGTTGTCAAAAAACTAGGGATGATAGTATAATTCAGAGTATGAAATTTCATCAAGGTCAGCCTTATAAGCTGGCTGCAGTAACTAAGCTTGTAAATTACAGACCAGTTTTCAAATTCTTGTTGGTTGGAAGTAAATAATTCAAGCTTCGCAGAAATTATGACATATCACTTTGTGAGATTGGCAATAGCAGATATAGTTTTGGCACTTACTTGGGTCTTTGGGCAACATTTGGATTTCATTGAATTGTTGTTTATTACTTGACAATCACCATATGCTTTGCCCCTGGTATCTTCATTTAGTAATCACACGTTAATTATATACATTTCATCATTATTGAGCGCTAATAAGTGAATCGTAAACAAAGACCTTGACAATAAGGTTTTGTATAGACTTAGACGAACATCCAAGGCCCGGTACATTACACAAAATCAATGCATTCTTTTTGGAGGGATTTTTAAAAAACTTCTCTGATGCAAAAGTGTATGTCCATTGTCAAGGAGGTAAAAGATCAATTGCAATCATAGCACTGTGTTGATAATTTTTGCATGCAGCAATGCCAAAACATTGGGTCTTCAAAGCTTTTGAAATGGAAATTGTAGGGAAGGTTCATTTTTGTTAAATGATTCAAATCAAGTTTGAAGAAAGCTTAATCAAGAGAACTACATGGAAGAAGTTTTGAAGACATTCAGAATGAATGATGTTGAACATAGCCAAACTGTTGCATTGTAATAACTAGTCATAAGATCCTTCTTATAGGAATCTGAAGAAATAGAATTGCAGCGAAAATCTCCATATAGGCAAAGATATAAATTAGGCTTTAGTGGAGCTGAGATCATATATAGTATTTTTGTCAGCCTGATAAGTCAGTTTTCTAGCAACTTCAAAAATTGTTGGACAATCTATAAAGGCTTATTGTCATACATACTGGACAGTGGATCTGGACTCCATAGAAATCAACAAATGGTTAAGTTTTTCTATTGGTCGGAGTAGCAGTAAGTTGGAATAGCACAAGATAACCTACAATAGCCTTGTCCAGTACAAAGCAAAGTACTTGAGGCAACTATTTAACATATTTGGCTAATAATTTTGTAGGAATTAAAGTGTACTGTTTAGACACCGGCGTAAATATGTTGTATGATCAAAGTACATGCTGAATAAATATGGAGTTTTCATTAGAGGTCAAAGAATACAAAAATAACATATCATATTCTCAAAAACTAATAAAGCATAACGCAATATAGTCTAGACTTTTGTGAATCTGAAAACATGTAAGCTGATTAGCTTAGAAGTGTTACAAGTGAAAATAGCATCTATCCATGAGAATAATACTAAATTCTAAGGTGCACACTTGAGTGGGAGATTGTAAGCAAAATAAAATGTAGGCCTCAAAACTTACAAGATCTTGAGGGCAATTGGAAGGTAGTTAAAAAGTCCTTGCAAACTGAAGGTAGGTTAGTCAAAGCGCAAGTCTACTGCTGTACGCTATAGCGATGAAGAATTCGTAATCAACCTTGAATCTCAAGATTTCTCTTGTAATTTCTTGCCATAATCTTTTTCTACATTGATCATGGAATATCCTCTCTTTCTACCGTATGTTGTGTTAGGAACCGGTCATGGATCTAACATGTCCCAGTGAAAGCGGTAGCTCCAGAGGTCTGAGGACCAACACAAACAGCCGATGACTCCCCTTCAGAGGTACATAAGGCCAGTCGTGACCATTATGTGTTGTGATTGCACCCCAGAGTACTTTCGCGTGATGTGCTGCATGGCAAGTTTGGTAGGGTCAACGTACAACTGACCAAGTTAACCCATGATTTGGCAGGGTAGTGACTAGGGTTAGCAGGCAAGTGATGGGTGTGGTCTTATAGCCAAATGTGTACAGTGGGCCTGGGGGTGGCATATCCATAAGATATTGTATTCATGGGTTAGGAGGGGTAGGCTTGGTAGGCCAACTGGATTGATCACCCGCATGTGCACCAAGTGCTCTAGGACTATAATAACAAGCATTGTGCTTAAAGGCTTGCCTAAGGATGGGACAAGATTCATTCTACGCATCGTCTAGCTTGGGGAGAGGAGCTTAGAATTACTGGCTAGTAACATATGGTATTAGAGCACGAGCACTCCATAAGTGTCAGACTCCTTTCCGAACTCAACCTACAAACAACAATAAACCAAGCATAGATTGATCTCAAAACTCAAGGTTTATTCAATTCTCAGCAAGCAGCATGAATCCACCAAAACCACAAGGATCTGGCTGCCTTGTCTCCACCCAACCTTTGCTGCATAGAATGTGATGAGGAATACCTATCTTTGGGCTCACTTATGCACAACTTTGACCCTTCCTAATGTCGACAGATGGCCCTAACATCCCTTCCCCCTCAAAAAAGACATCATCCACAATGACAAAACTAGGGTATTGTGTACGCAAATCGTCGCAGTCTCCCGGGCAGCATCTGCAAGAGGTCTTCCATACCAAGCAACTAAATATATCAAAGATCAAGCAGTTACAGACGTTTCTCCCGCCTATCCAATATCCTTGTTGGCTCATGGATCTCCTTTACATGCTCCTAAATAGAGTCACACCCGACTCACCTCTGTACACCGGAGTTGTCAACAACAACTGGCCTAATCAAGCCTCCCGCGATAACCAGCACCCATACTACTGGCGATTGTACTCAGCTGTCACTGGCACCACAATTGTTTGTCTTAAATTTCTCAACTAACTCAAGCATTTCACCCATTGAGTGGGTATTGAACTGTACTAGGCACTTTGAGGAATTCACACCGTAACAAGACTAATAGGCCTAAAACCATATTGGGACACCAAAAGTTGCATAGGATCATCTCATAGGTCCAATCCACACCAAGATGACCAGCACCAGTACTACCATGACATAAATGCAAAATCTCCCTACATAGCCCTTTACTAACTAGAATGGAGAGTTTGCCTTTTCCTTTAACTATACCATCTGCCATGGTATACTTTAGGCAATTGTGAGCAAAGAGATTAGAGTTCTCCTTCTGAGACTCTACTTGGCCAAGATTTACCTCTCTCACAACTTCCTTCCAGTAAACAATGCGGATCATCTTGCTAAATCTATCTGATCTCAGCAATTACATCATTCTCTATGACGACAAAAGACATCTGACACAATATACAAGATAATGCATCGCTCACATGATTTTCACTTACCATCTATAGGATGTTGACTACCGGTGGCGGAAATTACATACTACGCTAGAGTGTCCCACTACTTTGTTTGACCTCCAGAGATTATTTCAAGCTCAATTTATACCCGCATGAGCATTTGCGAGCTACCGATGCTTGGCTATTTCTCTGACAAAGAAACAACCTTGTGCAAGTTTATGTCGATCAGTATCATGAAATATTGATGAAAATTCTTGAGTTAAATACACGGTTGATGGCTTCACTATCCAGCTCTTGGCTAATCAGTGCAAGGAACGTTCAACACACAATTCCACTTCAGTAGTTGATTGCACATAAAATTAGAATCACAGCATTGTTCACTGCACACAGAAATCACAACTCATGAAGTTTAGAAGCTCGCAAACATTAATTCATTAAGTGGATACTAACCTCCATGGCATGTGATCAAGGAACATGGAAGGCGAAATAACAATATCTTTGAAACTTTCCCTTTGCCTCAGAATGGCTCTATATCGAGTTTTGCTCCTTGGTTGCATTTTTGACACTATCCTGGTTGAAGATAAGACACCATCTTCATCATCACAAACAATATGGATCACCAGCCCAGGAATAAAAAGCTCAACTGGGAACATCTCATCCAGGTTACGTGTACGATTCACAATAGCATTTTTATAATCTTCTGATATTGAGGCTGTTGGTGGCACTTCCTGATGATATTTCTGCAGGTCATTCTCTCCTTGTTCTCCCCTTTGCTCCCAGCTCCCCATATTATTTGGAGTATACATCCCCTGAATTTCTCTCGAGCTTGTCAGACTGTTATTTTCTATCCCATTGAATAAGATTTGACTGCCATTATTGTTAAAGTCATCATGTTGAGAAACTGCTTGAGTGTTAGAAACTTGGTCAGCACTTCCAACAGAGAACTCTCCAGGAAGCTTATGATCAATTTTTGAGATATCTTCAACATTCAGAAATGTGTCTAAAGCTTTAGCCGAAGGATGAGAATGAGCTTCAGCACCTATTTCATGTTGTTTGTAGACTAAAACATTGGCAGTAGCATCATGAAGTGGGCTTGAAGAACTGTATTTGGACGTGTGCATTGCAGAATGGCACGTGTAGTAACAAAGGCACAAACCTCCTTTCAACATGTACTCTAAACGCCTGTGCTTAGTACTAGTAATTTTTTGAGAAGGAAGTCTTACATTTGGAACCTCCTCAATGTCCAAATCATCACCAACAGTTTTTTTGTTTTTCTGTGAACATGTGAACTGTCTTGCAATTTGAGTGACCATTGTCGAACATCTGCCTGCATCTGTAGCTAAAGCCTGAAGAGCAGATGCACGCAGTCTCGTGATTGAAGCCACGGAAAGTCTAGAAGAAAATTCGTCATTATACACCACACTGCAAATTAAACAGGCAATTTTGCTTGGGGTGAGCATTGACACAGGTAATATTTGGTTTGGTAATTTGTGAATCAAATAAAACATATAAGAACCTTGCTAGCAAAAAAACATATATGAGGCATCTTCATTCCATGCCTATTCTGATTTTAATGAAATCGAAATCGATACCAAGAGAATTAAGCAAAGTTGGGCTAGACTCTAGAGATTTGATGCTTGAAAGGTAGTCAAGATTCCATCAATCTAAGCATTATGTACACTGCAAACTACTATAAATGAAGGAGAGATAAGGCATCAGCTCAAACTAAGCATTATAGACTCATTTTCTGGTTCATTTGACTTTGAAACATGCAGGAAAAATAAAAATAAAATTGAATTTGACCATTGGTTATGCTAAGACCTCCGAGTTCCTACAAACGTTATTTCTAAATTTAAGGTATCAAAGCACCATTTATGTTTCAGCAGTTAAATAGTTGGTTAGTATGAACCATAGATGCACTGCGTTTCTAAAACGCGTTTCAGAATCGCGTTCAGAAACGCGGTTCAGAAACACGTTTCTGAAAAATACAAAAAAATTCCAGAAACGTTTTTATATATATATATATATATATTTTTGGTTTTTTATGGGCAATATGGGCATCAGATGAAAGCTCTAATTAAGAGCATAATTATTGTGTAGTTTGTCGACTGTTTCGAGTGCAGGATGGTCCAGTTCAGGTGCATTAATCCATGTTGGATTCTATCAAGGATAAAAATTCAAAACTAACCTCTAGCCTGTCTGTTACGATCACAAATGGTCCCCCAAACCCCCCACTGGGAGGCTACTGCCCCCCGGACCCCCTGAGCATTTATTGAAAACCAGAGCGAATAACAACCAAATAGCTATTGAAAATAAGATTTGTTTGTGCCCCACCTACTGCACTTCTGAGAGGCAAAACGCTAGTTTGACCATTGATCCCCTAAACAAATTTCAGCCATAAGCTATTTTTTCAAAAAAAAAAAAAAAAAAAAAATTTGCGATTCTGGGAGGCGCGTTTTCAGAAACGCGTGCCCTCAGAAACACGTTTCTGTGCATCTATGGTACTATGAACATGTTTAAATGCACATTTCCTACCCTTTGCATGCTAACACTTGGAAATCTGTGGAGAGGTCTTGAATTGTGTCAGCTTCTACAAGAAAATTAATTCTTTAGCATAGCCCCTAGCCCTGTGAAGGAGATGAAGACTACCTTTTTGTGGATATAGCCAGAACTGCAAAGTCCTGATCAGGGCACACAATCTCTAGCCAAGGCCTGAGAGCTGTATTGACCGAATGCTGACATGTGGTTTCTATGAAATAAATAAATACATGGTGTCAAGGGATATGAAAAATATGACCTGTAATTCAGTGGGGCTGATATTTTGAATGCTCTGGTTATGCATTACTCAATGATAATGTAGTCAAGAAGTCATTGCACCAACTCGTGTCAAAACAAGTATGCTTGTAAAAGATAGGCGTGCACTCTTATAAACTTTTAAGGTCATCTTTATCAGCATCGTGACCAGCAACAGTGCAGAGAGCAGAGAACAATTGCTACCAATACATCACAACATATCCCTAGATCATGTTGTCAACAGGAGGGAGAGAGTGTTTTCTTCATTCACATCATCATCATCCTCAGCAACATCAGTACCCTCACGACAGTTTTGAGGGCAGAGACCTACTGCTGCAACCAGGAAGTTACTCTGAGCATTTTCTTCACCACCACCATCATCCTCGGCACAGTCAGTTATTACCATCACATATTTTCAGTCTCGGGCCCACCAGTATTAGAGAGACGTCATTATGTAATCTATTTCAGTTGATAATATCATCTTCAGATGTACCTGGGACATAAATATGCTCCCTAGTAGCCAGAAAAAAGCTTTTTTCTTTCTTTCTTTCTTTCTCTCTCCAAACAAAGAAATCATCCTCTACAAGGAGTACATTTTCAAAAAGTTCATCCAGACATTTCTTCAAAAGCTACTTGAAGACATGCAACCACTTAGCCTGATTTTAGTACTTAAAAAATGACCTTTCTCAAACAAAGCCACTTTCACTTTATAGTGGATAATACCTAATAACATTGATTTCAAGGCATATCTATACCACCTATAGTAATGTTTACCTTGTAGTAAACTCATTGCATGCTTCTGATGTCAGAAGATCGAGGCAGGGTAAGACACCATAAGTGTAAACATGAAGAGATGGATGTCGTATGTACAACTGCATAAAAAGGATTCAGCTGTATAGATTATTGTCAGATACCTAAAATCTTGCATACAATAAATCATTTAAAAAATTACAGTTAATTGTCTTGAACTATTGGTGCCAGTGGACAATTCATACGAACCAACATAGCTGTAATGGCAGCAATAGAACCACCCAAAGAGTGGCCAACAAACCGAATAGCATAACTTTCATATTTGCCACTAGGACCAACCAAGGATGACAAAAAGCCTTTCTTCCTTGATGATCCATCATCACCTAATTAAGATGTCCGAAATAGGGTTAGTATAATACAAATGCTTGAGGACTTTTTGGCAAGCAACCTCCAAACATTAAAAATGATCAATAATGCCAGAAAACTATGACATGCCAACTTTTCATTTCATAAATACAAAAGCCAATTCTTTTGGGCATACATGGGTGTATTGTCAACCAAGTGTTCGCTATTTAGATATTTGACGTTAGGTCGATGATAGTACCCAAACAACACAGGGTAGAGTCAACACGATCAAAGAAAGAGGACAACCTAGTCCATTTGTTCTATGAAGATGTACCATTTTGAACTTTACAATCAATTGCAAGGTTTTAAACCATCAACTTCATCATGCATAGCACAAGCTATATGCTACAACATTCCTGATTGAATCATCAACACCCAAGCATTAGTTGTAGGTTACTTTTGTAGAGACACATTCACATTAGCTTCGTGCATGTTACATACATACCAAAACGCTACATTTCTCTTACTTCTTTGGAGGTGAAGGAAAAACATAGTGCTCAAGAAGGCCAAAACAACATTGTTAGCACTTGTACAACATATTGGCAACATTCATTGATCTTGTTATTGGTTTACAATGTGCACACTATAGGAGAGGTGTAAACTTTATGTACAAGATGAGAGCAAGGCCCGTGTTCAACTAGTACACCAATGAAGTTGGACCTAGAGCTGAATATTGATCAAGATTTTGGAAGTAGATGGTTTTAACTCTTATTAGTCATCATTTGACAACTTTCGTCGTGTATTGGCCATATATAGCAACAGTATTTAATTAGTCGAGTTATATTTGATGTTGGAAGAGCCCAAAATGAGCTAAAGGGACTTAAAAGAGCTGAAGGGCAGTTTAAGACACCTCAGTCTTGGCTTTCAACATTTTGTTACCAGAAGAGACGGAAAAAGATATGGATATGGTGGGGCATACTGTGAGGATAACACATAACTTCCAGCTACAGTCGAAAGTATCGCTCTCATCTCTGCCATGGTCCTCTCCATGTTGTCCATGCGAGCTTGCACAGACGAAGAAACATCCACAGGCGAACTCGCAATCACCGTATTTGGAAAATGTTCAAGGCTAGGGATAAGTGTTACGAGTACGTAACCAATGCCGAACCCTAGAGAACACAGGAGGTTAGATCCACAGTCAGGGTCGCATCCAGCGTACATGACCAACAGGGCAAGACAGTGTGAGTAGTGTGCCCCAACACGGTCCATAGCCATGGCGGGCCTAACATAGTCTAGGGACCCTGTCAACAGGATAGGGCCCCACGTTGGGTCCCGACGTGCAATCGGCCACGTCAGTGCCACGTGGCCGACACCTGGCAGTATGCATGCTACCAGTCCTCACACTGGGCTAGGAGGGGCTTGCTCCATATCAGACCATGAAAGTCTCAAGCACCTTTGCAATCAGCTTGAGCTCAGAGGTCGGAAAGCTCGTTGGGCTGAGTTGATGCAAGAGTTTGATATGTCTATCAGATATAGACGGGGGAAATTCAATACAGTAGCAGATGCCCTTAGCAGAATGCCTATGATGAACGAGCTGAGTTTTACTCAGATTCGTAATGAGTTACTCGAGTCCTTGAGAGGGAAGTGCCAGCATGATGCATTCTTCTCTACTATCTGGAACTCAGTCCAAAGCAAACGGTTATAGACTCCAGAACCAGTTCCCGGGGCTGGTGCGAGTTCATCGAAGAATACGGCAGCTTCCATTGAGGATGATGATGAGTCCGAGTATACGTAGTCAGATGACGTTGAGGATTCTGAGCCTGTATTACCCAAGCAAACCCCAGTGGTTGAGGGTCAGTTGACTCAAGGATTCAAATGGAAACAGTAT
Source organism: Diphasiastrum complanatum (assembly GCA_029204225.1). NCBI lineage: Eukaryota > Viridiplantae > Streptophyta > Lycopodiopsida > Lycopodiales > Lycopodiaceae > Diphasiastrum > Diphasiastrum complanatum. Next base: position 18,128,668 of record CM055107.1, on the reverse strand, counting down.
TCCATTTAGGATAAGTACTTGCTCTATAGAGATAGAGTATGTGTCCCCAATTCAGAGGACTATATGTAGAAAGTCCTATATGAGTGTCATGACAGTCCTAATGCGGGGCACCCAGGCATTCAAAAGACCTATGAGCTTCTTCGTAGGCAATTTTTCTGGCCCAGTATGAAAAAGGACGTCCAGTAATATGTAATCAGTTGCCAGAAATGTCAGGTAAGTAAAGCAGAGCGTTTGAGGCAAGAGGGTTGTTACAGCCCTTAGATATACCAGCTGGTAAATGGGAGAGTATCTCCATGGATATAGTAGGCCTGCCTAAAACCCAAAAGGGTAATGACGCTATATGGGTCACAGTTGACCCTCTGACCAAAATGGCTCACTTTATTCTGACCAAAACAACCATTAGAGCTCTAGAGTTAGCGAGGTTGTTTGTAGATGGGCTATTTAAATTGTACGGTCTACGTTCCGCCATAGTCAGCGACCTGGACAGTAAGCTTAATGGAAATTTTTGGAGGGCAGTATTTCATCATCTCCATACTAAACTTAACATGAGTACCACCGACCATCCACAGACGAGGACGGTCAGAAAGAAAGAGTAGATCAGGTGCTGGAGGATATGCTTCGTGCATACGTCAGCATAAAGCAGACTAATTGGGAGGAATATCTCTCGATATTAGAGTTTGCTTATAACAGTACCAAACATTCAGCTACGGGATACAGCCCATTTATGCTGATGTATGGTTTTCAGCCACGCTCACCCACAGCTGTAGGGTTTAAACAAGAAAAAGTTGAAGCAGCCAAAAACTTTTTAGAAGACCCAAACCAGATGATAGAACATGCTAAGCATAGCATTAGGCAATCCTAGGATCGAGCCAGGCATTATGTAGATCCACACAGACAAGATGTGCAGTTCTCCGCTGGTGAGAAAGTCTACTTGAGAGTCCCAGTTGACTCTAAAACCCTCAAATCAGGAGTGTTGCTAAGTTGTCTCCTAGGTATTTTGGTCCTTTTACCATTAGAAGGAGAGTAGGCGAGGTCTCAGTTACGAAAGGCCTTAACCAGTTTAAAAAATCTGGTAGGGGACAGTGTTCTAGTTCTCCCATTGGATTCTCAACAACCTCCACATGAACCAGAGGAGATTCTTGATAGTAGAGAGACGCAGACTCATCATACTCTATACCGAGAATATCTGGTCAAGTGGAATGATGAGCCTGTTGAGAACACCGCTTGGGAAAAAGGCAGCGTTCTTCGCAAGATTTTTCCAAACTTTGTCTTAGAGGACCAATACGGTTCTTAAGGGGGAGGGAGTGTTACGAGTACGTAACCAGTACCGAACCCTAGAGAACACAGGAGGTCAAATACCACAGTCAGGGGTGCGTCCAGCCTACACCACTAACAGGGCAAGACAGTGTGAGTAGTGTGACCCGGCACGGTCCATAGCCATGGCGGGCCTAACATAGTCTAGGGACCCTGTCAGCAGGATAGGGCCCCACGTTGGGTCCCGACGTGCAGTCGGCCACGTCAGTGCCACGTGGCCGACACTTGGCAGTATGCATGCTACCAGTCCTCACATTGGGCTAGGAGGGGCTTGCTCCATATTATGGAGTAGGCAAGGTTGGGTGGATCAGTTAGTGTTTGCCCTACTGTGGTGTTGAGACCTCTAACAATAAGTCTAGCTGGCATCAATTGGAAGGCAACCGAGAGGGCTAAGAGGGATATCGACATGGTCGTCTGGAATAATGGATACAGTACGGGGGAAATTAATTGAAAGAAACTCTCTGTCTTCTTTTCTCTCTCAAACGCATTCTGAGAAATGCGTTCCTAGGAGCAGAATCGTGCCAAAAAAAAAATTGATTATATATATTTTTTGCTCTAAGATTGCCCTAAACTAGTTACTAGACCTAAACCATGTTGTAACCAAACCAATTGTAACCAAACCACCTAGCAACCTATAAAACTGCAATGCCCTTGATCCAAGCTTTAATCTGATACCCATATTGCCCACAAAAATTCAATTTCAAAAACAAGTTTTTGACTACATTTCTAAATGTGTTTCTAAAATGGGGGTTGCAACTAGTCTCTTTTAACCTAAGTAACACAAAAAAAATCAACAAAGATAATTTTTTGATAGAGGGAAAACGGAAAAAATACGAAATTTATAGAAGGTAGATGACTCCCTAGTTCCAAAAGATGTAGTACTGATGCATGTGCATTGTGCTTATAAGAAAAAAGTTGTCGAAAAATCAGAAATTTTTTCTTGGTCTTTTTTATCCGAATACAAGCAAAAAGCAGCCTGGAATCGATGGTGATTTGCCCAATCTCTAGGCTACAAGTGGGCTAGAGATATAGCTATAGTAGGGCACCCTCCTCTAAGGATCCTTCGGCAAAATTTCAAACAAAACGGACAAGAAACTAAGAAGTTATGACGTTTCAACTCCAAAAGTTTGAAAAAAAAAGGGTCCAAAATTCAATTGTCACAAACCTGTCTTTCCAAGCTCGTGAAACTCAAAAGGCCGGTGTGTCAAATGAACTTCCCACCAACCGTAGGTCCCCCTCTATGAGCCTTGTTACCTGCTATTTCTATCATCTGGCACATGGCAGTCGGTGATCAGTCCACTTGGCATGCATGCTATTTGTGACCTGTGAATACCAAGTGACTCATAGGGTATGACCCCCAGGCCCCGGCAAAGACCTGTGACCCACTTGGTCACCCCAGCTACTTGCCGGCTAGCATCTCGTCACTGACGGCTAGGATCTCGATGGTCACGAATCATTGCGTCTCTGACAGTTTGTCAGGCAATCACACTTGGTCACTGCTTGTGACGCACATGTTCCACCATGGGACAAATGTCCACGACAGTCGCCGGCCATTCCCAATACTTGGCCTTAGGCCCTCTGGTAACCGGCTGGGCGAGGGTCATGCTGAGATTGGGCTCTAACATCTAGGAGCAAAGTTGGGACGTGAAAGTACCAAATCTCCCCAGTAATGATCCAAGATTGTAGAGAATTAATCACTTTCCATGTTTTAGACTAAGCTTGTACGGATGCAATTTTTGGCTATGAGTATTTATTCATTTACACATATTGTAAAAATCATGTTTTCTCTTTAAAGAAGGAGAGAAAATAGTTACAATTCTTGGCGATAGGTATGTACAGCCATCTTAAATGGTCCCTACTATTGATTCAATATAAGTTGTTGATGTTTCATTGTATGATGTGTATTTTTTATTTGCCATGCTTATTTTAGATTTGTCTAAAATGTGTCTCAATAACTTTTAGATTTCTAAGGTCCTTAACTCAATGAATATAGATCAGGAGCAAACTAGACTGAATTTGAAGACGTATTTCCATTAAAATTACCTCTTGGCTTACCAGTTGCAAGTTTGATAGACCACAAAATAGAATTAATCTTAGGTTGTCAAACTATCTAGTGACAACCTTATAGGTTTAGTCAAAAGGAAGAAATAGAGATTATTAAGCAAATAAAGAAACATTTAAAGATGTGACACATACAACCTCGTAGGTCACCATGGGGTGCTTCTGTTCTTCTGAAAGAGAAAAAAGACGAAGGATTTCGCATGCGTGTTTCGCATGCATGTTGACTACAAGGGGTTAAGGTAATTATTAAATAATATATATCCACTACCTAGAATTTCCAAATAATGTGGAAAGAACTAGTTTATGGACTAGATTTGGGTCATTACAAATTCCTAGTGGTGCCTTTTGAGTTGATGAATACACTAAGTGTACTTCAACAAATGATAAACGATTTATTTCATCCATAATTGGAGAAGTGTGTGGTCCTATTCTGAGATGTACTCATCTTTATTCATGCAAAAACGTGCAAATAGCAACCAAAAAATAGCAAGAACAGCTCATTATGGCCATTTTTACTCCGATATTTCTATAATAATTACAAATAAACAGCATAGCATGAAAGTAATCAAACCAACATTAGTTAACCATAAACATTGGCATGCAGGGGCAGCCTAATCTGATAAACTTACAGCTCAAGTTGTGAATGAAAAAAGTGACTCGTTCAGGAGAACAAGTCAGCGAGCTAATACTAACATTTTTGTACCAAAAAACTGCTGAAAATATTAAATGATCAGTTCTCAACGGGTGCCCACCCTAACAGCACAAAAAATTACAGACAGAGGTACCCTACTTTCGATTTTCCAAAAGAAATGAGCGAACGAAGCATGGGCGCCCTACACATGTCAAATTGCTGCCAAAGTTGAAGAATAAACAGTTTGGCAAATCAAAAGTATGGTCAGAAAGCTCCACGCTCAAAGTTCGAAGGAAAAAATGCACGTAAAAGATTTGAATACATCGTTCTCACTCCACACTCAATCAAATCGCACCAAATTTGAAAGGCATGGTGTGCCCTAACACAAAACGATGTCGAAAAAATTTGGCAACAAAATACAAAGAAATGAGGAAGAATGATCAGTATGTACCCACATGTCATATGGGCAATATCAAAATCTCATAAAAGTGTCGAACGTTTGATTCTCCACATGCATGCTTTTAAATCTGGCAATGTTGCTATCAGATGGGCGCCTCAATAACCTGAAACTAATAGGCTAAGTTCAAGCATAGAAAAAGAATGAGCCTTCCAAAAAGGTTCAGAAAAATAGCACGCTTTAACAATCACCTCTTTCCACTTGTTTCAAAGCATTCCTGCTCTTGGAAACAAGTATGGCCACACAATCAGAGGTAAAACAGAATGGAAAGACTACGCATGCAACTACAAGGAGTTCCGGTGCTGAATTTTCAGAAAAAAGACATGAGAATGCTGCCTAATTGTAAAGTCCTACACACAGGATACTGATCTAAGCATACCAAACAAAGCAACAACACAAGGGAACGGGTGGTGGATAAATCAGCCCAACCAAACCTAGATCGTACGGATCTAGCCCCCAAGCTATGGATCCATCACAGTCATGGAAAGAGGAATCACACTAGCAGCATGTAGCTACCACTAGTGAGAGCATACACTAGTGAGAGTCCAATAGGTATATTTATACCCTCCAAGGCCCATGCACCACTAGTAGTGCACTGTGACACCTCACTGGACACCTCTGCAGCCTATCTGGGCCACGTTATCCAGTTCCCTATTGACTCACTGATAGACCCATACCAACTCCACCAGCATGTGTTTAGGCCTACAACCATTAATTATGCCCATGTACTCATAAGGGCCCCAATTCCCTTATAGTCACAATTAACTTACGGGTTGTTGGTCTACCAGTCCCTAGCATGGACACACCTCCCGAGACCAGTCATGGGCATGACACTAATTGTAAAGCAATCATAGGTTGTCAAACCTTCAGCGACCTCCAAAAAAGATTTCTGAACACCCAAAGAAGATCGGAAACCTTTATAATACTATTTGCCATGAATATACAACCAAAAATGAGTGAAAAATTACAATTTCACCTGAGACTTTTGCAAACCACCCTTTGTTCACAAAAACAAATTGTCAACTGCTTCACACATCCTTGCTATTTCTGGAGCCCGATTGTAGCAGAAAAAACAAGCAATCCCAAGCTTCCTTGATCAACTTCAAGCAATACCGGCTCTGATACCAATGTAATAACTCAACTTTCAAGCATGAACAAGAATGTACTTTCATCTTAGAATGAAGGACTATTTGACTAGCCTTCCAAGGTACCTCATGTGTTAAGTCTATCAATATATCTTGATCACCTTTTCTAAGAGCTCTTAAAGTGAGTAGCACTTACTAAGTAGGATGATATATGCCTTGCCAGCATTGAAAATATTTGGACTGCCAATGCATCTAAGCATACAACCCTTTGCAGAGCCTCTTTCACCCTCATCACTAACTTATGTATAATACCTTGGTCACGTTGTCTAGGCTTTCTAAGACAAGGCCAAGTAGAGCATCATATCCACTCATCCAGGAAACAAAGCAGTTCTTGTTGGATTATGCCATTGCAATTATAACAGCTAACTTGATGTTCCTACAGCTGCCTCACCAAGTGGCGTATCCAAAGTTCGTTTCAGAAATAAAATGATTATTTTTCAGAGTTTAAGCAAGTAGTGCTCTTATCATTTTTTCTGTGGTCATCACTATCTTTGATAAGTTCAAAGGCAGCTTAAAGTGAAACTATTGCAGCTATTCACCTTTTACAAAATTCAGGGAATTAGTGGCTTCTTGACTCCAAGTACCATCGGTAAGACTATCAAGCTGTAGAGCAAGTTCCCTAGCTGCCTCAAGTACTCCAGCATGCGCAAAATGAGGTTTTGTCTCATCAAGCTTTCTCTTCAAACTTTCTGATATGCTGCTACAGCTGTACATACCACAAAATCTGAATTCAGGAGGAAGTTACAATAGCTGAATCCCAGAAAAGGACTGCAAACTAAATTGTCATTTGAAGCTCCCTGATCATTCTAACCCTGGTACTTATTCATACTCTGAGTATATGTTCTTGTTTCTCCTTCTAATATTCTTTGAATGACTTGTATCTTTAATAGCAAATAAATACGACCAAAGAGCAGCTCATAAAAATAATAAAATCTGACTATGGTATGACATACAGGTTGAACAGTGCCCCAAAAAAATTCCCAACTGTTGAGACAGTAAGAATGATTCAAATAACCTACTTCATCAAACCACTTAAGTCTGAGTCTGATAAGGTACACTCTCTGCAAAGTCCATCAGTAAGAAGATCCTCTGGGCTTTCTGTACCCCGCACAGCAATCACAATGCAACGTAAATGTTGAACAACAGCAACAAAATATACGGTCTCCCTATGTTTCTGTTCATGTCAAAAAAATAAATTCACACAGTAAACACAAAAAAGCTACAATTGTTGCATAATTGAAAACATAACTTCCCACTTCGGATAAATTAACTCTGTATGATCGTGGCTTATGGAGCTAGGAAAAAAGATGAGTCTTAAATTAATTAAACTGTAAGTGTTTTATTGTGGATAGGACCTCTGGTGTTTCTTTATGAAAGTAGATCGCACAACACACAAATTCAGAGGCATTGCTCATGTTTTTTGCCCATAGCACAGCATGCATATTCTACGAAATTGTGTTATTTGAAGTGCCACAACAAAATAGCTACATGTCATAAACTTTCTGTAAGCTGAAGATACATTGCTGCAGATTTTATAAACAAAATGTTTACTGTCATTTGATACAAATTTCCTAATCACATGACATAGATATGCTAGCACGATATGGGGACATCAGTTGATTCTCGAACCACATTGGTTCTGCAAAAAACCACTTCCTCAAACTGGCATCCATTCCAAACTGCTACATCCACAAAATCTCCACCAACAATAGAGCAGCTAACAACCTTGATGCAATCCTGTCTTTCATATTACGATCCAAGTCTGGTAATTGTCTGACCTTGTCACCTTCAACAGCTCTTGTTCAGCTAGAAATGGATTTTTGCAAGTGAGATTTTACTCATTCAAAACTTTGAGTTCATGGCACTCATTCTTGTCATGGTCAGCCTTTTCTCATATTCTCTTCTTTAATATAGTAAAATTTTCCAACTCCTGGACCTTTAACGTTCCCCAAGGGCCAAAACCAGTGGGCACTTCTAATAAAATTCAGATCTACTACCCACCTCATTGAGAAATGAATACAAGGGTTATAATTAGTGATATTATTTTTCAAAAAGACAAGTTTCCCCTAGCAGATAGTTCCCTACATCTCAAAAATAAACCTCACCCTGAAAGTGCCTGGATCAACTTATCACTTCGGTCTCATGCAACCTCAAACACCACTTTATCCTTTTAACAAACTGCTTTTCCAAGCATACCTGGTGAACTCTTCCTTTTAACAGTGCCTCTGGAGGTAATTGACTTCCTTTCAGAAATGCAGCAGCATGTCCTCTCCACCAATTATCACCTTCAATGATTGCTCTTCTGCAGTTAAATATGTATGAATACTTTGAGACTAAAACAGCACATTTTATCAACATGACATAAGAGACTCAAGCACAAGCAAAAACATTCCAATCTATAGAGTATCACATACACAAAAATGTTAGAAATAATAAATGATAATGTTAGTTTCCCATAGGTTACTTTAACCTAAAAGGTCGAGACTTGTGTAACCATGGGTTAGGTTTATTATTTAAACCATGTTAAGTTAGTTTTAGCTAAGTTGGACCCAATTTTGATCTAGTAATAACTCGTGGGTCCAAGTAAAGTCTAATGATGTTAAGGGGCCCTATCTTGACTTTTGGGGGTGCCCTATAATTAGTAGTGGATGAACTTAGGGTTTGGAAGAGTCTAGGCCCTTGGAAGGCCTATTTATATGTACTCATTATTCATTTGTAATTCATTCCCTTTCTAGCATTGCTACTACTTTCTCTCTCCTTGAGGGCGCCTAACCCTCTCTCTCTTCTTGTATATGGAAATTGAATGTTAAAAGGATCTTGCAACTTTGATTTCCTACATGGTATCAGAGCCATGGATCTTCTATGCTTGATTTAGGGCGCCCTACCAAAAGAGATCGTCTTCACTTAGGGATCACAAAAATTCAGCACCTTTGATGATATTTTGGAGTGAAGATCCGTTCAATTTTGACTCTTTTCTGTTTTGCAGGAGGGCGCCACACAGCAAAGGAGATAATAGGATTTTGGGCGCCCAAAAATGAATTGGTTGTTTGCTGATTTTTCAGGTCGCAGGAAGGCGCCATTAATTATCTTCTTCGGGGCTGCTTTTAGGTCGCCCACATCTGTGTAGGTTTATCCTACTTCCGTTGGTCCGCTGCTGCCCTATTTTTCATATTTGCTCCTTTGCAGCAGGGCGCCCATCTACAAGCAATTTTTATGTTCTGATTTGGCTGAAAATCAGCACCCTTGCTAATTTTTCAAAGTGAAGATCCGCTTCTTTTTGCTTGTTTCCAGGTGTGGAAGAAGGCGCTGATTTTTTGTGATAATCCGATCACATTCTGAGGCTGAAAATTGGAAAACATATTACCATTTGTAGGGTGTTTGCAAGAGCCCTATCCGTGTGTGTATTCTTCACACTTTTTGGCAAGAAAGAAGGGTTCCGAAAAAAGCTTTGTTGGAGGCTAACCTAATTCTTTGCTTGCTAGTTTTTTGAGTTTGTAATGCAATTTCAGACTGAAAGTTTCAGCACACAAGGCTTATAGGAGGGCGAGTCTCCTACATCCATCTAATGTGTGGTTTTGACACATTCCGATGCTGATTTTTCAGATTTGATACTTGCTGGTTTTTGTGTCCTTTAGGGCACATTTAGGGTTTGAAAAAGTTTATCTTCTTGGCTGCTTCTTATGGCAAGAGATTTGGGAGCAATTCGTACTTGTTCGGGCGAAGATATGTTGAATGGCACCAACTATTCTTCATGGAGTTGCAAGCTGAGGTTTGGCATCGGCGTGATGATCAAGCTCTTTCATTGATTTATCGGTAACAAGATCTATCTTATATCATTTGAGATTTTGCAAGACCTCCAAAAGTGCTTGGAAAACACTTTTAAAGATGTACCAAATAAAGACACAAGTTTGCATCGGAATGTTGGTATGGTAGAGCATTCTTCATCTCTTGAGCCATGTGTTGCAAATGATGGATGCATTAGTAAAGAATTTTATGAGCAAGCTTCTCAAATTAATGTTTTGGAAAAGGCTGAAATCAAGCATTCTTTGAAGCCATTTTGTACTAATGGAGGAGGGGACAAAATCCTGTCAATTAGTACACTGGTTCAAAGTGGCGTGTTGCTGGATTTTTTGGGTGTTCAAAGTGGCAAGCTGCTGGTTTTTTTCTTAAAAATGATGGACAACAGATTCAGCCATGGTTTATTGTTCATTTTCAGCCTATGTTACATCGTGAGCATCCTATTATGCATCGGGAACGGCCTGTGGAAGGTTTTTGGACAGCAAGGTCCACATTTGGAACACTTTGGACAGCAAAGTGTTGGTGATTTTGTGGCTGTTGGACAACCTGCTACAGCCTCTTGTTGGCTGTCCGAGTCTTTGCGAGATAGCAAAGCATCTTTTTACCTTGGAAGAAACACACATGCCTCACCAAAATCAGTACCTTATGCTGATTTTCCTGTTTTGATGCTTACTTCTTATGATGACGGTGTTGCCTTACCTAGTGTTGGTGAGTAGATCATTGATAGTAAGATTCGGGAGGATGTGATGGTAAAAGAGTATCATACTCTTCTTTATGTTTCTTGTGGTAAGAAGACTTATGGAATCATGTGGGAACTATTGATAGATTGCAAATCTATATTTCAGCTTGTGGCTGGTTTTTTGGTTACCTACTTTGGATGGAGCATGCTTGCCTTCACTCTTCGACTTGATGCTACCGCACTTTGTATTCTACATCGGGCATGATTGGGGCTGAGATTTCAGCTACTTCGACTACTTCGAGTTGGAGTCTTTTTTGGCTACATGAAGTTTTGGGCAGCAAGCAACATTTTGCATTTTGTTGCAATTTTTCCATTCTACTTCATGTCATGTTATGTTTTTTACATTATCATTTAAGGAGGGTGTTAGAAATAATAAATGATAATGCTAGTTTCCCATAGGTTACTTTGACCCAAAAGGTCGAGACTTGTGTAACCATGGGTTAGGTTTATTATTTAAACCATGTTAAGTTAGTTTTAGCTAAGTTGGACCCGATTTGGTCTAGTAATAACTCGTGGGTCCAAGTAAAGTCTAATTATGTTAAGGGGCCCTATCTTGACTTTTGGGGCTGCCCTATAATTAGTAGTGGATGAACTTAGGCTTTGGAAGAGTCTAGGCCCTTGGAAGGCCTATTTATATGTACTCATTATTCATTTGTAATTCATTCCCTTTCTAGCATTGCGACTACTTTCTCTCTCCTTGAGGGCGCCTAACCCTCTCCCTCTTCTTCTTGTATATGGAGATTGAATGTTAGAAGGATCTTAACACTTTGATTTCCTACAAGAAACCCTGGATACGAAAGCCAACACCCTATGAACAAAGACACATTAATCACAATTTTTGGATCCAACCTGCTATGATTCCAAGGAGTCAGTAAGCCTTGGCGGTGGAACCAGCAACAAAGAAACCCGAAAGGATGTCTTCCAAAGTCAAGAAGTAAACCCTGCAAGATTTGTAGGTGGCAGGTGCAAACTCCAGGATTAGCAAGGGGTGTTTACGTACACAGAGGACATATATGCCATGGTTTTCTTCAATAGAATGTGAGTTCCTAAATCTTAACATCCATGAACACTACATATGTTAAACCAGAACTATACACATGTCTGAGGAGAACCAAAAGGAAAAGCAACATATTTCATTAGCACAAACACCAACTTCTAGAATTGAGCAATGCTAGATGTATCTTCATCTGGACCCAACAAATATGACTGACAAGAACCAAAAGGTGACATCATATTTCATTAGTAAAGAGACTAAAATCTAGTCACTAATGAAATTGTACTGTGTATGCAGCCACAGCATAAGGATGTAGGAGAGTGGCTTCTGTGATAAGAGTATCAGGTGCATCACAAGATTCATCCAAAAATTGTGACTTTCGTGGTCTGCGAACTTGAAGAAGTGATATACCTGCAAGTATCCAACCAGTACTTTTGAATTGTTCAGAGTTGTTAGCAAGTCCACCAAAAACTCTTAATGTCTAAAGCACCTTTGCACTATAACTTTTAGCCATATATGCTGGCAATTAAGAGGAACTGCTCTTCATATGACATCATACATAATTTGAATAATGGAGGCACTTCATAATGAAAATCTAATTCATTTCAAGCACATGCTGCTGTAATTGTATCATTCATATATATTTGATTTATTTTATATATGGCTAAAATGCTAACTAACTATGACATGCACGAATGGTGCGTATCAGTCTGGAAGCTCCTGTGAACTTCTTCTCCCCATGAGATTTCCAAGAATCAAATTAGTATCCCAGCAAATAACAAAGGGATTCCTGAAATACTTTAGTGTATGTGAATATTCCTAGATTTCTGAAAGCACATTCTTGTAAGAAAGTATACCCGCCAAGAACTCCAAATGACTGGCACCAGAAGCACGATAAGAGACAAGTTCACCCAAAAGTGAAGCCACAGAATCAACTTCATCACCAGCTAATGTATGCCTGTTACAATGTCAGATCAACGATTGAAGCATAGGAGGCCAGTCAAGAGAATCTGAAATTAGCGTGAGGTTATGCATCTACTACACAATATGAGACATAGTTTCTTCGAATCGTGATTCGTTCAAAGAATCGCTGTTTAAAAATGGTTCCATTCAAATTGAACTTTTAATTTGTCACAGAAAATAGATAAATAAATATTAAATTAATAAAACAGTTTCGAACTGTTTCAAAACAGGACTGTGCCACTGAAGCTTCACAAACTTCAAAAGACAACCATAACAAAAAAGTGTAAATGTAATTAGTGTGAGATTAGTTTTGGAAGTCAGAAATTAGTGTTAGATTTAGGGTAGAGAGAGCCAAGACCATGCCGAGGGATGTTACATGACTCTTGAGTCTTGACCATCAATGTATGTACTATGTAATATGGATTGTGACAATAGGTGGCTAAACACTAAAAAAGTACTTGATTTTGCCACAATAGAAGGTTAGAAATGAAATCTCTTCGAAAAAAATAATTAAAACTGATTCGCTGATTCCCAGGGTTGCCAAATCTTTTCCATTTCAAACCCTTTTCGAAAAGGTCCATGAAACTTTGATACGGACAACACAGAAGTCTGCAGTTGCACTCTGCAAGATCTATGTACCTATGCAGAAAGCAAGAGTTTAAGGTGCTCAATATATCAAATGAAGGCATTTTCAGAGGTGAGAGCAATTAACTAGGACGAGGAAGTTCAAATATGTGTCCAAATTAGCCAGATTCACTTGCTCTTAGAGACTCCATGTGGAATTATCAGTTTACTGGATAGAACAACTATACATCGGATAGCATACAAGAGTATGAAATTTTCAGGCAAGTTAAAGTAACTTGCGAACTATCATAACGGATTTCCATGATTTCTCATTATCCAATCTGTGCAAAATATGATGTTCCAACTCAAAAAAATCTGGTGACCTTTGGGACCACATCTGGTACCAATGGAATAGTATACTCGACCACTGAGGTAGGAATACCCTTCAGATCTTTGTAAGACCAAGCAAAACAATCCTTGTATTTGACCAACTTTCTCAAAACATCAAATTCTAAACTTGATAAGGATCATTCTCTGTCCACAGGCCGTACTGGAGGCCGTACACCACGTGTGAACTCGGTTGCATAATCATTACCCAATTTTCATTGGCTGGTGGCAGACCAGAAAGGAGTCATGATTGCATTCTCCATAGGCTAAATTTAATGGACTGGGCATACAAAGTCATCTAGAACCAAAGCTACAACCTAGAGCAGAAAACAGTGAAAGATTTCAAGCTCCAAAAGTTAAAATTCAAGAAAACATTTACTACAGATCGTTCTAGAACCACCATGTAGAAAGATATACACATTAACATGAACTTACAAGCATCATATTCAAGGTCAAAATACTTACGCAGTAGGATAAGAAACCTATAAGAGAGAATGGATCACGATCGTGCTCCCAAAATCACAAAGTTCCTATTTGGCAGTATTCACTACACACAGGCTCTAAGTAGACCCTAAATAACAATAAGCCAATCAGCTTAAAAGCTTGATATTCCAGAAACCCAAGCTAAAGTATTTCATATAGTGGTTTAAGAAATTCATAATAGTTATGTAGGTTGTAGTTCCGTTGTTTAACAAGATCTTGTATACTGATTTTACAGTCAGCATCAATCCAAAACTACAAAGTATTGATGTTTTCTCTAGTTGAGAATACAAGTCACATAATAAGGATCAGCATTAGAAGCTAAACAGTACAAGTACATAGCTCAATGGTGATAGACATACAGGTATTTCCATTTGCCTAGGCAGCATAGCAACTCTTGAATTCCATGTGAAAACATCTCACGGTAATGAGCTCTCCAAGCCTCATGATGTTCCTCATACAATTGCCTCCATCCAAGAATATTAGACGCAATACAACATTGCGAGACCACCAGCATCCATGCCAACACTAGAACAATCACAAAAAGATTTCGAAGCAATGTCTTTGTATGAGCACCTCCACCTTTGAGACAAGTCAAAGCAATCATTGATTAGCCCTTCATGTTCGTCACACAAAATTTTTTGTCAACACCAACTTGAAGCTTAGAAGTAGATTACTAACTAAATTCAAGGACGAAGCTCTACTTACTAGATGCACAATATGTAGACTGGCCCCCATAGTTATTTGATTGCCGTTTTATTGACATAGAACTCAAATACACTGCTCCAATTAGTTGTAGGATCATAACAATCGAACCAAATCTGCTCCATAAATGCCAACGGCTGTACCAAATCTAGAAAAAGAAATCAAAATTTCAAGATTTTTAATAGCTTGCTCCGGTCAAGTGAGAGATGATTTAAATGATCTATAATTACTATGGAACACCCATTAACACCTTCATAAGCAGATTATCACACTGGACTAGATGAAATAGAATTGACAATAAACAAGGAAGAAGTGTGTCATCTCTTGGTACAATGTGACTTTTGAAAAGCAAACAAGCAACCGAATTACCAACTCAAACTGGCTCTAGCCTCTCTTGACTTTTTTGTCTTACTTCACACGACAATGGTATTTCATTCTGTGGCCATTTCTATTCCCATAAGTAGAGGGGTTTTTATTTATTTCCTATGCCTTATAGAAACATTATTCACAAAGTAGCATCTTTGAAATCTCATATCTAGTAATGAAGTGCCCAAAGAAGCTAAGTACTCCAAACAGGATGAGAATCAACCACCTCAATACACAATCATGTGAAGCAACCTCTGGGCTGGATAGCAGATGTAAAAATTACATAGCTGCTAGTAAAGAAATGCGTGCTACAACTGTCAATTATTGCAAAAAAGTGAGCATTAGCAATGTAAATCCAAAGACATCTGATGTGGCAAGGACCAAGAAGACAAGCAACACATGCAGCATAGGCAAGTTGCACATCCTATTCAGCTTGGCTAGCAGTGTCATCCCATATAAGAAATCATTGAATCTCTTGCAATAATAGCAGGCAACTTAAGAAAAACAACTATTGCAGAGACCCCATTGATAGTAGTTCATAAAGGCCAAAATGTAGCTCAAGAGATGAGCTCGGCACATAAACAAACCATGCCATATGTCATAAAAACTCGGAAGCACCTCCAATTGTAAGCATGCACAGCTTATAGAGCATTTCTCTCCACACTCATGCACAATCAATCCAAGAGCCATGGCTGACATGCAAGCACACGCTATCATAGAGAGCCTATGAAAGACTATTTCATGTAATCGCCACAACTCACTATCATATCAGTGCCAAGCACAACATATTGATTTCATGGCTAACATCTTTGTCAACCCCATCCATTGGCAACTTCAAAGCTGATCAAACTTTCGGGCTATCAAGACAACTATGAGCTTTTCTTGAACATATTTTGCTAAATGGGCAAACACATTTCCGATGATATCAAGACATATGGATTTCTTTTAAAAAGACTCCAATATGTCTGCTTATTGTTAGCTAGCACTAGTTTTGTTTGAACAGAATTTTTAGCAATGGCCACATGAGCTTGGGATCCTTCCAACAAGCTCTTCTTCTTCTTGAAACAACCAGATTTGCAATTAAGAACATTGCTTACATCCATATGTCGAGGCCATGCCATCCTTTCTAAGGGACATCCTATTGAATCAAATAACAATATTAAACATTGTGTTTGACTAAAGTTTTTTCATACACAACCTGCATGCATGAAAATTTTGAACATGTACTGTGGCCAAAACAATCATGCATACATTCTCTTGATAATCTATAACCAATCCTACACACAAAGCAAGAAATATGGCTCTACTCCAACAAGGTAAGGTTTATGATTTGGCTACCATAGCCATGAACTAGCATGGATGATCCAAATCAAAATAGAGGTTGCCAACAAACTCACCACCTAGCAGCAAGCTCCCCATCCAAGAGCTTCCCTCTCAGCCATCCATGATTCTTTTGATGGATTCGTTATCAAACTATATGCTATGTTAGGGGGTTTGCTGTTCTCCTCCTTTTAAAATTGTTGGTCCATTTGATTGGCAACAAATCGGCCTTTATATAATAGTTCTGGCATAACATTTTTTTGATATGGCATTCATATGGAGGTCTTTTGTTATTCTTGGTCCACACAACTAACATGGTAGACACTAGTTTTGTCGCAAGCTTTTATCACACTCTTTACGTATAACAATCATCATGATACCTTCGTTTGGCATTCTTGGTCCATCCACAAAGCTTAAGAGGGTCTCCACATCACAATTCGATAACCACTTCCAGTTGTCTGGCTTCCATTCTCACATTGCAACTTAAATTCCAACGTGCATATTGTTGTACTATTCAAGATAGGCATTTTTGTGGTCTTCTATCCACATCTGCACTTTGCAGCAACATATGCATTTTTGCACTCTTCTTTCTTGCATTATAATTTGTGGCATCTACATTAGCTTTTGTCTTTTATTTTTAGAATTTGTATCTCTTTTACATAATGCCAACAATAATGAATAAGGGCAATATTTTTGGCAATAGGAGAGGGTTATGGACATGTGACCAGCACCTTAGGATGTTATTGGATTCATGGGGTGTAATTGACTCATGGTACCTATTAATCACATTATTAGGCTCTAAATTCTAAATGTTAGCTTTAATGGTCCACGGTGCCATAAATTAATGGCACAAGTTCCCTTGAAGTCTATGCTCCAACCCCAATGTAACTCTCTAGATTAGTCCTCAAATAGATAAGTAGAATGATGAATCTCAACTAGTCATTAACATAGTCATTATATAGTTGATGATCATGATGTGCTTGAGTTATTTGAACGAGACTCATAAAAAAATCCCTTTCTTAAAGGGCCGACAAACTAGCATATAATTGATCTTGGTTGGAGATCGTTGACAATCCATTGTCTACAATAGATGTATCAAAATAACAATACGTATTCCCGCCACATATGGCTGGGGCTGTTCTTTACACTATGCTAGACACTAAATGCTGCCTCATCTACTGATGAACATTACATAACAACAGTCAACCACATACGGCTAGACCCCATCTATGCTAAACATTCCTATGGATCCTCCACTGACTCCTCGCCCTCATCAGGAGCATTGTTATGTCGCTCTCGCTCTGCCTCCCGGTTAGCCCGAGCTGCCTCCTGGGCAGCCCTTTCCCTGACCATGATGAGCTGCCATCGTGTGAAGTTCATTCCGATCTGCTCATCCAAATCCAGCTCGACAGCGGGAGCAGGGGCCACAATGGGGGCGGGGATCTGCAGCTCTGGGTGTCTCTCCCGAGTTTGTCACAACATCTCTGCAATGTCTGCCTCTTGCTTCCAATGCCTTTCGTTGTGCCTTCGGACATCTTCCTCGAGCTTCCTCCTGGCTTCGCCCTCAAGGCTTGCTGGTATGCGCTCTGCCATCTCACGACACCCTGTTTCTCGAACTGGCTCTCACTGGCTCTCACAATGCCTCTCACAATAACTCTCGCAATGCCTCTCACAGCCTCTCTCTCACAGCCTCTCACTGGCTCTCACAGCCTCGTGAGTGCCTATTTAACCCCACAGCCTATTCCCCCATGTGCAGTTGTTGATGATCCCTCCATGTGCCCTTGCACCAGTCCCCATTAATTGTGATGTGCTACTGTACCTGCTCCATGTACCTGTACCACATGCTGCACTCCGATTGGGTCCGTGGAATAAAAAAAAAATTTAATTTTTTTACCGTGTTATTTTCGTAAAAGAAATAAATATTTTTTTTTTTTTTGGTACCGCGGGACCGGACCGGTACGGTACCGCGGTACCAGTATGGTCCCGCGGTACCGAGATCCGCGGTACCTGGTACCACGGGACCTACGATATATATATATATATATATATATATATATATATATATATATATCATAATGGCACGTGGTATCGCCATTATGGTACCGCGGTACCATAATGGTGGTAGCGCGGTTATGGTGCCGCCCTCAGACCAGCGGTACCAGGGCGTCACCACAAAAATAATATTTTATATATATATATTTTTTTTAATAAAAAACCCTTTTAACAGGCTAATACAAGGTAAAAAATTCAGGAAAAAAAAAGGTTAAGGTTTAGAAAAAAGATGTTACTGTACATGGGACTGTACAGGGGGACTGTACTAGGGGCACTGTGGGAGAGCAGACCTTGTGGTCAATGGGAGTGCAGCATGTGGGGGGGCAGCAAATCCGGACAGGTACACCGTCACATGGGCACTGTGGGGGACAGACCACGGACCCAATCGGAGTGCAGCATGTGGGGGAGCAACAAATCCGGACAGGTACACCATCACATGGGCACTACGGGGGAGCAAACCACGGACCCAATCGGAGTGCAGCATGTGGGGGAGCAACAAATCCGGACAGGTACACCGGGGCACTGTGGAGGAGTAGACCACGGACCCAATCGGAGTGTAGCATGTGGGGGAGCACTACATGGGGCAGGTACAGTAGCACATGGGATCATCAACAAGTGCAAATGGGGAAACAAGTTGTGGGGTTAAATAGGCACTCACGAGGCAGTGAGAGAGCCAGTGAGAGGCTGTGAGAGAGAGCCAGTGACAGGTATCATCAAGAGGCATTGTGAGAGGCTGTGTCACAGACCCGGTGAGAGGCTGTGAGAGGGAGGCTGTGAGAGAGCCAGTGAGAGCCATTGAGAGGCTGTGAGAGCCAGTTTGAGAAACAGGGTGTTGTGAGATGGCGGAGCGCATACCACCAAGGCCTGAGGGCGAAGCCAGGAGGAAGCTCGAGGAAGATGTCCGAAGGCACAACGAAAGGCATCGGAAGCAAGAGGCAGACATTGCAAAGATGCTGCGACAAGCTCGGCGGAGAAATCCGGAGCCGAAGCACCCAGCTCCCCCTGTGCCCCCCGCCCCCACTGTCGAGCTGGATTTGGAAGAGCAGATCGGAATGAACTTCACACGGCGGCCGCCGTCGTGCTATCCAGGAGGCAGCTCGGGCTAACCGGGAGGCAGAGCGAGAGCGACAAAACAATGCACCTGACGAGGGCGAGAAGTCAATGGAGGATCCATAGGAATGTTTAGAATAGATGGGGTCTAGCCGTATGTGGCTGACTGTTGTTATGTAATTTTCGACAATAGATGAGGCAGCATTTAGTGTCTAACATAGTGTAAAGAACAGCCCCAGCCGTATATGATCCGATGAATAAATGTACGGTGTGTTTTTTGTGCAATGCGTGCCTGGTGTATTGCAATGTAGTATGTGTGTTTATGAAATGCTATAAAGGGGGTTGTATTTCTGTGTTGTGCATCTGCTATCAATCTCTGCAGTTGAAACTAATTGTAATTATGCACATACCATTCGAAATAACATTGAAAACAGAGCATAACAATTACAAATCGACAAATACATGTGCAGCGAATAAAGTACGTCCAACACTAAATATAGTATGGAAAATGGTCTGAATACAATGTTCGACCATCTGGCCGCCAAACATGGAACATGATATCAAATTGCCAAAAATAAAATAACAGAGCTACAATCAATGCTCTGCCTCAAACTCAGATGAATGCTCCGGAGACAACTCAGGGCCCCGAGCTGACTCTCGCAACTGATATCTATGTCTGTCTGGTACTGGCATGGGCTGTGTATCCGAGGGAGAAGACTCGTCATCCTCATCTCCCAATCTGCCTCCGCATCAGCCCCCAAGCAGGCTAAACCAACAACACCTGCTGCAGCTGGCTGTAATACTGCACCTCTACCAGCAATTGGAGCCCTATGAGGTCGTCCTCTCTTTCCTGGCAATTTCTGTGCCCTGCCTTTCTTGTTCGGTGCACCCTTGGGCCTTCCTGGCCTCTTGCGGACGAGGGGAGTCGTCAATGCCTCATCAACCCCATGCAGATCACCTGGCTGACTAGGCTGGGCCCAAGCTGCGGCCGGCTGGGATAGAGTAGCTAAAGATGAGTGTCCCTGTGCAGCTGATAGTGGAGGATAGGTCCGAGGAGTGTGTGCCCGTGGGCCTGCTGCTGGTGGAGGAACTAGATGTGGAGGGGCCGTCCCTGCAGGAGGCAAGTACAGCGACGATAAGTACTGAAAGGGGCGCTGTGGTGGACGGTACTGGTACATCCTGGGTGCTGCCAAAGGAGGAGCCGGTGCTGTGGGTGCTGCCAAGGGAGGAGGATGTGTCGTGGGTGTTGTCACTGGAGGAGCCACTGTGGATGTGGTCTGGATCCTGAGCAGCCGGGTGGCCGAACGTGCCCATGCCGAAACGAAATGCAGCGAGCTCCTCCATGAGCCTGATAGGATCCAAACCTATGTGTGGACCCACTCTGTGAGTGTACTGAAGCCAATCGGCCTCGAGCTCCCTGTCTGCGATCTGTGTCGAAGAGAGGAAGAGAGGATGCAGCATGTGTACAACGCTGTGGATACTCCTGTGGAAGTAGTTCCACCGCGTCTCCCAGATAAACTTCAGCTCGGTCATCCTGCAGGTGAGAGGCATGTTAAAACCTAGGCATTACAAAAACACGTAACATTGACAGAAAAACAATCTAGCAACCACTGAAAAGATAAAGACCAATTACATTACTGTACCGCTTACCTCTCTAGCTGCAGGATGGGCAGCTGCAGGAACTGTCCGATCAGGTCCATGAGCTCATATACCAGTCCAAGTGTCGACCCCTCGCTGTCAGCCATGCGGAGCACAATGTAGAGTGGTCGAAGCAGTCCTGACAATGTCTGTGCATCCCTCCAGAACTGGTCTCCCCTCACTGTGGAAGAAAAGTGCTCCCCATCCTCAGTGTGCTGAAACGTACTAGCACACCAAAGATCACTGGCAACCATCTATAGAAGCTATGCCTTGCACCTGATCAACCGGTCGATGACCACCAAGTCGAATGCAAAGCGTGTGGGGGCTGGCTTATTGAGGTCCAACTGGCTGAACACCCGGAACATGGCAAGAACACGCCTCTTCCTGGTGACTTTTGTCACCAGGAAGAGGGCCTCACGGACGATGGCTCTAACCCAGAGAAGTGCACCTATGTCCCTTATCAGATGGTCTATGCCATGCGCTGCACAGGGGGTATGAACAATGTGAGGGAACTCGGCCTCTAGCAGTACACCCATCTGAATGCAGTTCGTGGCATTGTCCGTCATCATCGTGACGACATGTTGTGGGCCTATGGACTGGATGGAAGAACTGATGACATGAAACATGAACTCTGCAGATATGACTCTCCCCCCCCTGCTGCAATCCACTGCCCTCAAAAACTATGTGCCCATGCAGCTGGAGACCAATATGTTGAGAATCGGCCTCCTCCTAACATCAGTCCAGCCATCAGACATGATGCTGCAATCGTAAGTGGCCCAGTGGCGACGTAGAGGCTCCATCTCTCTAGACAATGACTCGACCCTATCCCTCAGCATGTGTGTACGGACAACCTCTGAACTAGGGACTCTCCAGCTAGGGCTGACAGACTGTGCAAGGCGGAAGGCCCTTCTGAAGGGCTCAGAGTCGGTGATGGCAAATGGAAGGTTCAGCTCATAAATCAGACTGGCCACAGCCTGTGTGGCCTCTCTATCCATGTGCGGCTGATGCGCGCTGCGAATGCTCTGCTGCCTAAGAACTCTCTTAGCTGGGCGACGGGTAGCGGACCTCCAGCATGGTGCACCAAACGTGACGGGAATGGATGATGACGCGACAGGCTGGGCACTAGTGGATGCATCAGCTGTAGACGTGGAATGGGGAGAGTGAGATGCACTGGCCGGGATGAGTGCAGCAGCATAAGTGGGGTACACTAGTGGAGGGGGGACATCTGGCATGGGATACGAAAACAGCTGGCTAGGGAGGTCATCCGGATGTGAAGGGAGGAAGGAAGAGATCTCCTCAACATCCTCCATCCGAGGATATTTGCCAGATGGTCTCTATTACTTATCTAGGGTATTTATATGCTAGGATCTTTCTAGATGAGTATACGAGGATCCTTCAGTCTCCGTGTGTTTCTACATATAGGTTTCCTGCAGTCCATGCCGATGCTATGGCTATATGGCATTCCTGGTTATTACATATAGCTTGGTTTTCATTTGGACCTGTTGATTGGTGCTGGTTTTTCCATATTACTGATCACCTATGGTGCCGATATCTCTATGATTATGCATGTGGCTCTCTATGTGTTCCTTGGATTGTCGCTCATTGTCGGGCTTGGCATATCATGATGGCTTGGGTTCTTGCTATTGTTTGTCCGGGTGATCTTCAGGCTCCCCGTCATTTCGGGTTGCTCCATATCGCTTGGTCTCCGATGCTAAGTTGCCACTTTGTTCTGGTGTTCCGAGACCATCAGGGTACCTTGAGAGAGTTCCTTCTCCTCTCTTGGATAGTTTTTGGGGATGTTGCTGCCATATACTTCAGTGTTGCTCATATGTGCTTTGATACTCATTCCCAGATACACGTGGATATTGCTCCGATGCTTGCTACTAATGTTGCAGATCCTGTTCCTCGTTCCAGTGCATTTCTTCTATTCCTCACTTGTGCGCCTAGTGTGTACTTTGGGATTACACTTGCAGCTAGTTCTGATGGGTCATCCGATTCTCCATCCGTTTTTGGTGTATCCTATGATGGATTGGTATGTCCATATGCGGTCTTTCTGGATGAGTTTTTCAACTACAGTTTTTCAGTTGGGGCCTCTACTATTTCTAGATTTGTTGCTATTGTTTTCATGCATCATGTCTTTTTAGATGATGCATTGATTTCTTGGACCTTCTGGAGCTTTTGGCATGCTGCTCTTCTCATGATATGGGCCTTGAGGGTACCGTGTGCCGTTGCTACTTCTCATTCATGGGCCTTATGGATACCTTGGGCTTCTGACCATGCTCGTGCATATTTCTCCATTTTAGCTATCCTTTGTCAGGATGATCTCTTTATGCTCCATGTTTCCTGGCATATCGCTTGCCTTCCCATGTTGTTACTGCGTGCCTGTTATTCTGCTTCTGTTCCTACTCTTTGGAGCTGGTCTTCCGATGCTGCTATCTTTTCTTGGGGCACCTTGCACATATGGTTGATGGTTACGTGTATGATGCGACTATTCGCGATGAGTGTCCATCTCTTTTTCAGTTTCCATATTGGCTTCCCGTTGCTAATGCAGTTCTACCTTCTCGGGCTTTTTGGATACCTTGGTATGATGTCCCTATCTTTTGGGCTGATCCTCTACTAGCTTGGGCATTACGGATACCTTGGCATTCCTAGTTGCTGCTTGATCTTCTTCTGGTTCCTCGGCATTCCTGGCTGTTCCATATGGCTTGGTTTCTGATGACGCGGCCGAGATGTTCCCTTCGTCGCCATGATGTTGATCCTGAGTTGTTCCCTTTCTTACCAGCTGCCATTCACCAGCTTCGACTTCACCATAGTCGACGCTGCCGGCAGATTCAGTTTTTCTTGAGAGTGGGATGGTCGTCCTCTTGAGGAGGCCACTTGGGAGCCTATTGATGTGTTTTGTCATACACCATTATTGGCAAATCAGGCTCGAGCCTCATGGCTTTAGTTCTCTCCTCTACTACAGATGTCATTGTAGATGTTCCCTCTGCTTCATGATTCGGCTAGCTATGACTATTCTTTATTATCCTATTTGCTTAGTACTTGCTTTACACAGTTATGATGCTTTTGGGGTATCTGTTGTGACGACTTACATCCTCTCCATCATTATTTCCATTAGTTCGTGATTTTTCAGTATTTAGCATGCTTACATTATTGTTTTAGAGAGTCATTATGCTTGCTAGCCGGTGGAGGGCTTTGTTTTTCTGCACGGGAGAGTTATGGACTTGGATCATTACATTCGCCGCGTCCATTCTTTTATTGTTATTATGCATAAGCAGGCCTAAGGGCCCTTTTTATTCATATACTGGCCTTGGGCCCTATTTGGTTATATTTTTAGGACTTGGTCACATTGATTTGGAGTGGGGGTCCTCCTATTGGGAGGGCGCACTATTTTCCCTCCAAATCCTTTTCCCTCCCTTTTTTGAATCCTCCATTTGATTCAGGGAGAGGGTATAAGTAGGGCAGCATTGTATTCCTTTATTCAGTTTATGATGATTGCTCCTCTTTTAGCCTCCTTAAGCATTCTCTTCCTGCTTTCTAGCTTAAGTCCTGCTTTCTAGCATAGCTAGTGAATCTTAGCTTGTAACTACCCCCACAACCTTATATGCAGCAACGGAATAGTGTAGAGGTCTCACCTCATCCAATTGGGCTAGTATCTCACGGATACAGACTACTATGTTATCATGCATGATAAGAACTAAGCCCTTTGTCCCACATCAGACTATTCTTGTTGAAGTTGCAGTTCTTCCTCTACAGCTCAATGCCATATTCTTGCTTATCACATATATGCAGTGACTCCAGTTGTTTTCAGCTTCTGAGAAGAGATACACACATGTAGTGCTCACCTCTTCCCAGCATCTTCATGATCAGGGTTATCATGCACATGTAATTATCATGTACATGTAACTATCATGCAAGTAGACCCCTCAAGACCAAAGAATAAATAGGAGCCAGAAGTTGTAATAGAGAAAAAGACCTAGCTAGAGTTGTCATCCCATATAAGAAAGCGTTGCAATGGATCCCCTGCAGTAATAGCAGGCAGCTAAATAGAACAAATTTTAAGTAGAGACCTCATATCTAAGGAAGTGGGACCCGGACGCGGACGCCCTAGGGGTGCGTCCGCATCCGGACGCGCCCGTTTTTTTTTTTTTAATTTTTTTTAAAAAAATTTAGACTTAAAAAAAAATTAAAAAACATATGGCATCCGGACCCCCGGACGCGTCAGTTTTTTTTTTTTAATTTTTTAAGTTAAAAAAGAAAAAAATTGGACGCGTCCGGGGGTCGGACACGTCCGGGTCCGGATGCGGGCACTCCGGCCCGGACTCTCATCCCTGCCTCATATAAAGGTAGAATTTGTTAAGGCCAAAGAGCAACATCAAGAGACCACCTTCGGCACATAGACCGTCAATGTCATGTGTCATTAAACGTCCAAGGCACTCATATAGGCCAAGTATGAGTAGAAAACAAGGAGTCAAAAACTATAGTCTAAGCAAACCCAACAGATGGGGCATAGAATGAGGACCTCCACAATTCCAAGCTATCTGCATCAACCACGCATGCCAAATAGTGATAAATAAAAATAAGTGCTATGCGGACAAAGCATGTAACTAGCTTCTTTTATGTAGTGCTAAAATCGTCTACACCCATATCACAATGTTACCATTGTAGGAACATGGGACATGTTACTTATAAAAAGATTCATGAAAGATGCCTTTTCTTGTCTCTTTTTGAAATAGGAGACAGCTGTTAGGAATTAATGGTTAATTAATTAATTGTAGAGGCCAGCCTGCGTGCTAGAAGGCCTATTTCTATTTTTAGTATAAGTACTATCTATTTTTAGTGTAGATACCTAAGTTAGTATAGAATACTATTTTATATTTATGCTAACATAGATTGCTATTTCTGAGATTTAATAATTAGCATAATTGCTTTTGCCAAATGGTATTTTAGGCAAATAGCTTTTGCCTTAGAGTTAGTCAAGTCTCTATAAGAGCAGATGAGCGCCCTCCTTCATTATCAATTCAATACAGATCAGTTCTGTTAATTGCTCTTGTGATTCATCTTCTTCCTCTTGTGTTTGGTGTTTTGTGAGTACAGTATAAGATTAGGCTACTCCTAGTTTCAGAATCACTCAGATTCTATCATGGTATCAGAGCAGGGTTCCTAAGATCGGGATCTACGGAAGAAGATTTGGAGCAGATCACATCTGGTGCAAGTCTCATCTGGTGCAGGTCACAACTGGAGCAGGTTTAACCTGAGGACGGCAGTACCTGAGAAGGCTTTACCTGGGGCGGCGGATTTGTTGCAGGTGGCTTCTGAGGACAGGCAGATCTTTTGCAGGTGGCTTCTGAGGGCGGCAGTACCTGAACAGGTAGCTTCTGAGGATGGCTGTATCTGAACAGGTGGTTTCCAAGACAGCAGTATCTGAGCAGATAATATCCTGGACAGGCAGTACCTGAGTAGATAATATCCTGGACAGGCAGTATCTGAGGCAGCAGCAACCAGACAGGCAGTACCTGAGGCAGCAACAACCAGGACAGGTGTTCCTGAGGGTGGCGGCAGCTGGGGAAGGCAATATTTGAGGCAGCAGAGACCGGAGGAAAGGCAACAATTCGGCAGGTATTATCTGAGGAAGATATCCTCAAATATTGTTGCATGCAAGTATATTCTTAGTGGAAAGCCCATCATATATGTAAGACAACGATGGCGAGCCTTCATGAATCTGTTCTTCCGGAGTCAAGCAAGTTAGATGGATCTAACTACAGCTTGTGGAAGTTCAAACTGAAAAATATACTTATGGACAGGGATTATTGGAAAATTGCCACGGGACAAGAGGTGATGGCTCAAAATCTCAATGATCAAGATAGAAGGATATTTGAGAACGGGTGCAACGTGCACATCATCTCATCAACTTATCCGTGAAGGATAAGGTTATTCCTCTAATCAGGAATGCAGTCGGGCCTAAGGATGCATGGGATATTCTTAGGAATACATATGAAATCGTGAGTAAGTCTCGAGCTTAATTCTACAAAAGTATGGCCACGTCTACAATTTATTGCTGAAATTGACAAGGTTAAGCTATAAATATCTGACCTTTGTTCTTGAATAATAAACTTTCATACCTTGAAAATGAAATGAGAAGAATCAATTACGGATTTTATTACCAGGGTGAAATTGTTTTGAATAGCTTACCATTTCAATATCAAAACTTTATTATGACACTGAGTTTGAGGGAGAGATCGCCGACATTCGATGAGATGAATGGTTTGCTACTTCAAGAAGAGTTACGAAGACAAAACTTGATGTCTAGGGACGATTTCAAGGAGCTGGGTTTCTTCACCACGAATCAAGGCAAGAAGAAAGGAGCCAAAAAGGATCAGAAGCAGGAAGGCAAGGACAATACAGAAAAAGGAGACAGTTCCCAATTCAATCCAAAGAGAAATGGTAATTGTAACTTTTGTGGTAAATATGGTCATTTTGCGTTTGAGTGCAGGAAAAAGAAGGCAATCCAGGACAAGAAGAAGCAGTCAAGCAACTTCATTGAAGACGAAGACAAAAGTGAAGTTGTGGGATGCTATGAGTTGTTCTCAGCTTCAACATCAGAGATCTCTGAAGACTGTTGGTACATTGATTCTGGAGCAACGCAACATATGACACCACATCGTGAGCGGATTACACAGTTTGAGGACAGTGGTGTAAATGCACATGTCAAGCTTGGAGACAATTTCTTCTTACGACATCAAAGGTCGAGGTACAGTGAGAGTACATTTACCTTCAGGGAATATAGGAGAAATTAAGAATGTTCTCTATGTTTCAGGTTTAAAGAAGAATTTACTTTCAGTTTCTGCTATCACTAAAGAGAACATGAAAGTTGAGTTTGATGATCAGAAGTGTCTTATCAAAGACAAAAACAAAGGTTACAAAGTTGTCATCACAACATCTTTGCAAGGTCGACTTTACAAACTTGATGCATCTACATCGGATCATCAGGTTTGTGCAGCTTCTGATAGTATGGAGAGCAGGATGTGGCATGAAAGGTTTGGACAACTGAACTATAAAAGCTTACACGTTCTAAAAAGCAATAATATGGTAACAGGATTACCTAATATTGTATCTTCGGAAAAAATCTGTGAAGGATGTGTTATGGACAAGCATCATCGTGTGCAGTTTCCCAAGGATGGAGCATATAGAGCCAAGAAGATCTTGGAGCTTGTTCATACAAACTTATGTGGTCCCATGCAGACTGAGTCTATAGGGGGAGCATCCTACTTCATAATAGTTGTGGATGATTTTTCCAAGAAAGTATGGATATACTTGCTTAAGTATGAGAGTCAACCTTATAAGTTCTTTACTCAATTCAAATCACTTGTTGAGAAGCAGACAGAAAAGCAAATCAAGGTCCAGGAATTCTGCAAAGAACAAAAAACCTGTTAGGTACAAAACAAACCTGTTAGGGAGGCGGGCTAACAAATTATACCAACTTATAAACTGTAAGTTTATGTTTAAAACAATTACTTTAAAACACTGTGTTATAAAAGAAGCATACACTGCTTCTTAGAAACACACTGAACTTAGGCTTTCCCAAGTCAAGGGTTTAAAAGAAAGGTCCTTACCAGAAAGACAAACAAGTTTACATTAAAACTAATTTTCTTTCCGGCAACCAAACTCTAACCTTTTCAAGGATCAACTTGAAACAAAGGCAATAAAAACTAACATTTAGAGCCACATTCCGAAAGGAATTTCAAAACCGCACTGGGCTGCAACCGATATATAGAATCCTACGAGAGGGTTGCACATTAGGCCTTCTATACGAGTTCTTGGATAAGCTGGGCGAGCAGCTTGCACTACCATCAACTCTAGGAGGTACGTAATATGTATAACATATATTGAAGTTGTAACACTGTTCACTATTCAGACTTCAAAGTTCAAACTTCTTTGTTCATGGAAGTTTCAAGTTACTAAGTTAATTGATTCTTGATAAGTTGATTGATTTTTGAATCTTGATCAATTTACCCAGCCCCAAGAGATACGAGACCTATGGCAATCTCGATGGGAGTAGTTTCACCATACCTTGCATGTTGTGGCAAATGTTCTCCACTCATTATGGAGGTCTTTGCGACAGTTCTGTGATAGGGAGCTCAAGAACAAGTGGAATGAATATATTAGTAAGGTGTATCCTAATCTTGCAGACCAGGACTCGCCCAATGATGAGCTTGAGGTTTTTATTGAGACCCTAGAGTTCGGCACCGTACTAGCACAGTTGTGGCTAGGTGTATGCTAATAAAATATAGAGGCTAGCATCTACATTCTTTTAAGTTTTACCATTTAACATTGACTAGTCAGTGGTCACTAATAACTAGTCACTAGTTACTAGTGAGTACTAAGTAGTACATGGCTTAGAATTTACACTTGACTATAATTTATTGAGTCTTGAAAGTAGATCCTTGAATGATGAATCTCGATTCTTGATTCTTTCAATCATTGCACAGGTCAGTTGCGGCCTATATCATGGTATCCTTAGGCTTCAGGACCTTGCGATTAGGATCCTCTCATAGGACTGCATGGTTGTTGCATGTGAGAGGGACTAAAGTGCCTTCTCTTTGATTCATACAAAGAGGAGTAACAAAATTGTCCACTGCACAGCTATATAGGTTGGTGTTTGTGCACGCCAACCTACGACTGCTGAAGAAGCTCAAGGAAATGAGAGAGCCGATACAGGTAGAGTTTAAACCGCAAATTGCTAAATTGAATTTTGTACATACTACAAGAT
Source organism: Diphasiastrum complanatum (assembly GCA_029204225.1). Classification (NCBI taxonomy): domain Eukaryota; kingdom Viridiplantae; phylum Streptophyta; class Lycopodiopsida; order Lycopodiales; family Lycopodiaceae; genus Diphasiastrum; species Diphasiastrum complanatum. The sequence goes on along the minus strand of CM055107.1, from coordinate 18,099,234 downwards.
AATAGATTGTAATTTGTATTTGGATTTTGACAAGCTCCAGCTGTTTGTGCCCCATCTACTGCACTTTCTGCAAGCCTTATTGACTAAAGCGTTACCTCCATTGCTTAACGCCCCACAAGTGTCAACTTGAAACTTCAAAGTTCCAATTAGATTACTAATTTTTAAGTTGAACTTGTAAGTAGTATATTGTAGTATGCTGCTTATAGGCTAGCCACCATAGCCAATAAGTACTATACGTACTATAGTGTAATGACTTGTTAGTGGCAAGTGCCAAGTTGGAAGCTTGAATTTTGAAGCTATGACTTGTAGATTGGAATCATTTCCATTGGCCAATTCTTTTTTGCAGGACCTACCGCGTGGGCTGCAGGCATCACGCGCACGCAGGAGGGGTGGAAGACTAGCACAACTCCCACCGAGGAAAAAGAGCTGATCAGGTCCTCCGATGAAGAGACATCTGAGGAGGAGTACATTGAGGAAGAGCCCGAGGATGATGGTTCCTCATGTGATGATGATGATGAGGACTCTGGCAATGATGATGAGGAGCCTACTGGTGCTACACAACAGCTTCCAAGGAGGACCAGGAGACAAGCATAGATCTATCATGATTCATCTTAGACATTGCATTATGCAATTTACTAGCTTCTAGGAGTGGTAGACAGTAGATTGGATGCTGGAGGGCTGACTACTCATGAGTTGCTACTAAGTGACTATTTAGTATTCAAAAATTCATAATTGTATGTAGTATGTATTATGCATGTCACTTATCACGACGCAATTGCGCCTTGTGATCACATTTCATTGACTTCATTATATGATATTATGAAATTTGAATCATGATTATTGTCTATATTTAAGCATTTGAATTATAATGCATATATTTGTCGTTTTGATTCTTGAATCTTGAGAAAATTAGACTTTGATTTAATGTTCATTCTTGAATGTTCAAACGTCAAATCCAATGAATCATGTCATGAGCCTAACGACTCGGTGCCCACAAGTCACTTGCGACTTCATCATTCATGAATAATTTGAAATTGTACTCATTGTTTTTATTTTTGTATGAATTACTAAATTGGTAGTTATAAGTTGTTAATTGAAATCAAAGATCAACAATGGCGTGTGCATAAGGCATTTGATCTAGAGTCTAGACACTTATTCTAAGATCTAACAATAAGGCCATTGATCTTGGTTGGAGATTGTTGTATCATAATCCATTTGTTGCCTACAATTGTTTATGTGATGCTCTATGTGTAGGTGTCTTCTTCACTCATAATGTTTTCTCCGACATAGATACCACTACTTCGTAGCACATAGAGATGTATTGGGTCACATACTCATATGTTGATCACTTACTATTTTCCCACATGTGACATTGACCATGGGAGACAAGTGGTAATAAGTCAGTCAATCATCGATAGTGACTATTATTGAACTCCTTCACTAGAGGTAAATTTAATGGAAGTAATCTACTAACAAGTATTGTTAATTTTCATATCGAACACTTCCAAGTCACCATATGTAGGCAATAGCCAAATAACTCATGTTTCTTATCATCCCCCAAATGTATCCTTAACAATTATTCTAATAAAGGAAATCGGACCTCATTTTAACCCAAATGATCCACTAGATTACTAACATTGAAAAATTGAAGAATTTAATTTGATGATTGTGGCAACTTTTTAAAGAATGGCACATCCACTCAACAAACGTGGATCAAAATTTTGTGATTATCTTGTTGAATTTACCTTCCGAAATTTTCAATCACAATTGTACGCCCATAGCAAACTTGGGTGCTTGGAAACCAAAGCATGACTAAAAGAGTCATAGGGTAGTTCCAATCATGCCGATCATCATTCTAGACATATATTTTGATCCTAGCAAATTTGGAAGATAATATTTGGTAAACTATGAAAATTAAAGGACAGTACCTCTCAATTCTAGTAATTAAGTAAACATCAGCCAGTAAAGAAAAAAAGGAAAAAAGAAAGCTTCATCAATGTCTTTTAATTACCAATAGGTACATAAGACTAAAAGGTACATCTCAAGTGTGTATCATATCATACCATGGGAGCATAAAAATGTCTCCATAATAAAGTAACTACCAACAAAATAATATAGTATACAAAGAGTACCAAACTGTGGAGTACAATAAACATGATCACATTAAGCCTATATAATCAAGAAAAGAACAGTGAGCTAGAAAATGACTCTGTGAGGTCTGGAGAATGTAGTGCTAACAGCCAATGTGGTGATAGAAGCCGGTATGGTACTATGCAGAGATGACCAGAGAGAGAGAGGGGGGGGGAGAGAGAGAGTTGTCTAGAGTGGAATAACACTGGATTGTAGCAAAAGAGATATGATATCTTTGATTTTGTGGATTCTCATTTCAATCCCCTTCTGTGTCAACTCCAAACATGCACGTTATGGACTCTATGTTAGAAAATCCCTTTTCCATCATCAGCACCCGAGACTAGGTCACACGCATAAATTGTGTTAATTCGCATATTATCCATTCTTGCTCACGAGGGGAAGGCATACTTGGCCATGATGAAGGTTTGGCAAAGCCACAATCAAATGCATCTTTATTTACTCGAAACGAATCTAGAATTACGTATCTTTACGTTGACTTACTATAAACAAGAAGAGTACCTAATAGCTTTCTAATTTCCACATTTATCTTGCACTCTTTAAACATCTGCATCTTCTTCCTATTTCTAGTGACCACACACTTTGGCCCAACCATAGGATTTGCAGGATGAGTTTCACTGCACCTACATTTTACACAGGTAGATCACATTAGAAATTGTGCCTGATAATGCATCAGATTTTCATTGTACTAAGCCAATCATGTCCTTCCGTCAACACAAGAAGATCATCTGTGTGGATACTTACCCGTTGCTGAAGCACGGCATCTGGAGCTGTCATTGAACCTGCTATAAATGCCTGTGTGAATCCTAATCCTACCATAACAACCAAACGACACAAACATCCAATTGCCACCAATGTAGCTGCAACCAGGCAAGGCCGTGGGCAGCCACTTTTTGCAGAAACCGCCGCCATTAGAGTGCTGATTCCCAGCAGTCCAATGTGAAGCATTGCCTGCACCACAACCACTGACCTCACCGCAGGAATCATTGTACATACCTCTTTCGGCAAGCCACCCCTCTCCATTGCCTATACTCAATGCCAGTACTCTCCACACTGTCACACAACCTCATGACGAACAAACACCATTTCTTCAAGCTGCGTCAATTGAAAATTTGAACTAGACCCCTTGCTGCAGGAACAATTGTACATGCCTCTTTCGGCAAACCACGCCTCTCGATTGCCTATGCTCAATTCCAGTACTCCCAGCACTCAATCGTACAACCTCATAACGAACAAACACCATTTCTTCAAGCACTTAAAAACTAAATCAAAAGCAATGTCATCATATCTACTATTTCACCATTTGCAGCTGGTCATTAATTCTGCTGAACATGCATTGTCCTGTCAAATTGGATGCAGAAAGCTTCATTGAATGAGAGCATGCTTGATTCTGGTCGAATTCTACAGCAGAAGCGAAACCAGAAGCAGGCATTTGGATCGCAATGAAGAAAGTAAATGGAATCTGCTGCTGCTGCTGCCTGCCTGCCTACTGCTCCACCGGATTGAACGCGTCTGCATTGAATGCTTCAGCCTCCAATTGGTGAATAATAATAATACGCAATAGCTGTCAGAGCTTCCCATAGTAATGTCTCCCTCCTATTGGTTTTCTCTTCTGCAGCTATGGCGTGATCACGGACGCGCTGTGAGTCCAAAACTCAAGGACAAAAAAAAAAGGGAGGCATTAACGAACGTGCCCATTAACACTTTTATTATTCTATGAATTTTTTGCTATCTAGTGAAGATTTTGAGGCGAAGGCCCGAGGGATAGAGGCCTTCCCCTGCGTAATGCTGGGGTGCGAGGGTGCTGATTCTGGCAGAATCAGCTACTAATCCAGCTATCATGGTGGATTCCACCAAAATGTCTTAGTAAGACAGCTGGATTTTGCAAATACAAATTCTGATAAAAATTGTGCCAGTGGAGATGCCTTCAAAACACAAAGAAAACCAGAGCACACAGCATTACTTGCAGGTGGAGCCCTTGCCCGAGGGCGGTATAAGCTATTTATGGAAGGCTTGGAGGGCAGTTGACTGAGGACTTGCCCGGAATGCCCAGGTCCTCCAATCTTCCATTACACAATCTTAGGTGAGAAAGTGGAGAGAGAATGTACATTATGGAGAGATAATGCACATTTTGGAAACATAACGTTTCAAAATGCCACGTTCTGGGAGCATTTCGAAATGCTGGTTCCAAAACCATTCCGAGATTCAACGGTGTTCCAGATCATAACGCTGCAAAAGTTTTTTCTTGGATTTCAATTAAATTGTGTGTTGGGGGTGGGAAAAACAACATGTAAGGATGGAAACAACACATTGCAAAGGATAGTAACTACTAATTACTAACTTGTTAGTACTACTAACTGAAAATGGATAACGGAATATGGGTAACTACAAGACAACCCAAGTGTATGTATGATCTATTAGTATTTCTTACTCATAATGTTTACAAGTTGTCCATATCTAAAACATCATATTTGACACTTCGATTTAGTGTAACCAATATGGATCAATCAATATAGGTGGTAAATTTTGGCCAAACATGTGTTAATCTATGCTTTCTCACATTTTCATACTACATCAAGTGGTCCCAAAAATACAAAATGTCATTACTCACACTTTCATTACCTACAAATGCATTTGTGGATGTAGTTTATGATCTTATTATTGAATATTAAGAAAATAATCAGATCTTAGAAATGATTAAGTCATCCACTTTCTACTTATATAAAAAGTTTGAATTATTTGTTTTTCACATTTACACGTGAGTGAGAGGTTGACTTTTTTAAAAGATAAATTTACCAACAAAGTTTTCGAATCTAAAACATGCCAGAAAAAAATTATAATTTTCTTTCAAACTCTAAAAGTACTTCGTAATAAGATTAAAAAAATGCATTTGAATATGCAATTGTAAGTAATGGAAGTGCAAATAGTAGGTATTTTTTGAAATTTGAATTCCAAATAATAAAAGTGTCAATAATAAATCGAAATGTAGAATTTAAAAATATTGATATCATCGATTTTTTAATCGTAAAAAAAAAAAAATCAATCTGTATTTATTGCTTTCGCTTATGTGGATATTGAAAAAATTACAACACTTTTGAACTTTCAAGAAGTGCAAGAAACCATTACTTACAAATATATTTGTTTCACTAATTCAATAAAGTTTTCAAAGCGATTTTGATTTTTTTGATTAAAAATCAAATCCAGCGAGGGTGATATCAAAGCTGATAAACAACATATTCAAATACAATCATTTCGCATCATTCTTATAAAGAACCCAACATAAAGATTTTATTATCAGTGGTAATTTTGAGTACCTATTCGCGATATGGGAAAAAGTAGACCATTGGTTAATTGAAAGGTATTTTGGAAAATTTTGAGATTTAGTTCGGACCCATTGGAGGTATCTCATAATTACAAAATCTGGAAAGCCCTTAAAGCTATTTCTCACCTTTTTAGAACCCTTACTTCTTTAAAAAATTTCTTAAGTATAGGACATCAGACAAATTTCATATGATTCTTCCATAGTGAAATTATTTCTTTTCTGAAGGATTGTTATCATGTGAATTACTACTTATAGGTATAAGGCTTGGAATGAGTCTTTTGTGTTTTCAATTTCTTAAAACCCAGATTATCTCTTATGCATAGATAGATCTTATATGTGATGTTTACTTTCACTCATGTCGAAAATGTCCAAAGGAAAAGTCCTCTGTATAATAGAGTGAATCCTTTTTAGGAAGGCACGACAGAAGCAGAAAGGCTCCAAGTAGTCTGCATCGAATTGAAAGCCGACTCAAGGTCAAGGACAATCATCAAATCCACAGTCGAAGAAGAAGATGTTTTGTAGGTATTGCAAGTGCAATAACCATGAGATCCATGATTGCAGAGTTCTCAAAGCGAAGAACGCAGCCAAGCAACCTGATCAAATAACAAATACAGTTTCAACATCTCCCGAAGTTGACATGGACGAAGGCGCACTTATGGTCAAAGACCAAAAGGCATTTTTGGATGATTCTTGGTTTCTAGATTATAGAAGTACTCAACATATGACCAATCATCGTGAGATCTTTCACTCCTATATGTCTTACAACACAAAAAAGTATGTTCATCTTGGTGACGATAGCACTCACACTATCGAAGGTGAAGGCACTATAAGATTAAGATTCCAGCATGATCAATTCAAACTATTGTCAAAAGTCTTGTAAGCTCCTAAACTCTCTACGAATTTATTATTAGTAAGTAGAATTACAGATTTAGGTCATAAGGTGGAGTTTGAGTCTGATTAATGCAGAATTATCGATAAGAGCAATAAGATCCTTGCACTCAACAAGAGGCATGGATACTTATATAGATTGGCACATTGTTATTTTGATACTAGTCAAGCCTTGAAAACCTCTGTTCTTGTCAATAAAGCATTACTATGGCATCATCGCTTAGGAATTATGCATCTATATCGAACATGTCCAAACAATCCCTAGCACTTGATCTCGACTATCCAACCAACAAAGCTGCATCCTTGGAAAGCATATTAGGATTCCATTTAGATCGTCATAGGCATGCAACAAAAGGTCTGTTAGATGTTGTTCATTTAGATATATGTGGACCTATGCAAATTCTATCATTGCTAGATGCAAAGTATTTCACTACTTTTATTGACGAATTTTCCAAAAGTACAGTTGTTTAGTTCATTAAGCAGAAATCGGAGGCTTTCAACAAGTTTCGACAATTCAAAGAGCATGCAGAAAATCAAACAGGTAAAAGAATCAAAGCACTGAGGTCCAACAACGAGGGAGAGAGAGGAGAGAGAACGTGCATTCCACCGGAGAGAGGAGAGAGAAAGTGAATTACACCGGAGAGAGGAGAGAGAATGATAGATTCGTAAAAAAGAGAAAATTGGATGGACATTATGCTCCTGGAGGTGGTCCCAAAATACAAAGGACACCTGAGCACAAGGCATTACCTGGTGTGATCCGCTCAATTAGCTTGTTTTCTGCTTGGTTGGGATAACGCCATATTGTTCTAAATCATAACATATTGGTTGAGTTCATAGATAAATGGAGAGTGAGTCTATTTATCCCGTGTATGAATTGCTAACTGTTATGACATGATTTCTTTGAGTGCATGAGGAAGGATCATAGATTTGGTTAAACCAAAATCCTCCTTAGAACTGCATAGTGTGAACGTCATTGATGGGAGACAGTTATACTTGCAGCAAGCAGTATAGTAAGCTAGGATGTTTTTTTATAGCAGTCCACTTCCTTGGAGATTTCGTTCCCTACAAAACAGTTCTGCAGATTGTTTTTTTTTTTTGAACCTGTGAAACTTTGGTAAATTGCATGGTTGAAGTTGCTCTTTTCCCTCAGACTCGTAACCCTGAACAGTCAGGCTCACATGTTAATGGTTGATGCTCTGATTTCCATCCCAATTACATGCATGGTGGTAGGCAAGTTTTTTCCTACTGAAACGTATGCAGCTCAGTTTAACCCAGTCTCAGAGAGGATGAATCTCTATTGCATGCAATTTTAGAACTTGAAAGGGATGTAAAGGTAGCTGGGCACGAGAACTTGTCCGTGTTGGAGACGTTGCGGGGCCCAGGTGATTCTTTCCAACCTGTTTTAAATATGTTTTATGCATGCCAGGAAATGGAGATCAACTAGATCTTTGTGGGGTTGGGCTGTCAGTGATAGGACAACCATGGATTTATTTTCCCAGAGTTGGCAGCAGAAAAAGGGAAAAAACAAGCAGTTGTTGAGCCTCTTAGTGTGGCCGCTGAGTAGTTTCTCCATCCAGAAGCGTGCATGATTTGACATATCCCCATGGCTGTATCACCTGTGATTTTGACAGCTTGAGGTTAGTAGTTGCTCAATTCAGTGCAGCGATGGCGGAAACAATCTGGCTGGGAGGCTGTTGCAGCTGAACTGAAGCCAGAACACCTATGATCCGTCAATCATAAATATTCAGATTCGTATGATTCATCAATCATAATTTTTTGGAATCCAAAACCATACTTAATCATTTACATGATATTGGAGTATATGTCCAACGTAACTCAAGAAAAAGTAAGAATCATTCCAAAATCTTTCCACTAAGAAAATACTGGATTTCGGAATATTCTTCCAACAGGATTTTTTAACTGAAGTGCAAGATTCAAGTTCCATAAACCACTAGTAACTAAAGACAGAAAGCATACCAAATGATAATGACAATCATCTTGAACTATAAAAAACTTTAGATTACAGTCTAGAATCAAATCTAGATACCCAAAGTCCTGCTGAATATCAATTCAGATATTATTTTCAGATTCAGTATGATTTCCTATCCAATTGAGCTCTTTGGGATACAATCACTAATGAGCTGAGTCTATTCCTAAACTGAGGAATACTCCAAGAATATTGTATATCCAATGCACATAATTTTAACTGATGAACCAAAATGATTCACTAATCATGCGTCTTACAAACAATAAAGATCAAAACTATTAGTTTATGGTGAATCCACATCACACTGATTGTTTTACCAATTAACTTCACCTTGGAGTAATCATCTACTCAAGTTAATTTCCAATGATTCAGAAATCTCAAATGGCTAGGTGCAGATCTTAATTGTACATGTATAACACCACATTTAGATCCATATTCAAATAATTTATTAGTTAACTCATAATCTTCCATAGAAAGATCCGTTAACTTTGCAAGTATCTGTCAAAATAATACTTGATCATATGTTCATGTTCACCGACTAGGTTGAGTGCACCAGATAACCTTAGTAACTAGGAATACACATTAGATTCATACAAGATTAATTGTGCACATATGTGAATAATCTCACACTGACCCAGTACATAAACACATTCTTTATTTGGCAAATTCCTCCAGAATCCACATATGTTACTCACATATCTCACTGAGATCTTGCAACTCAGCTACAAAAGATTTTCTATTTCTCATGAGTAAATAACATATCTGGAAAATCTCTAAGACAAATAACATTCACTCTTAACAGTTTTCCAATCCAACTCACCTCTAATTACATAATTTCTCTCACTAAATCAACCCCTTTTTTATCCTAGCACTTAAACTAAGATTAGGTTGACCCAATATAGAACTCTCAGACTCAAATTCTGATTAAACTTACTTCTATTCCAATCAAAATGGAATTAGCAACCTTTGACCTTTTACTGTACTACTTATAGATAATGATTCAAATTTCAAACATGTTCTAGATCCAGATAGTCCACACAATCCCTAGAGAATTCTTCTTTTTCGAAAAGTTCCAATTAGGTATCTTACTCTAAATTTATCCAAAATTACTTCCAAACCAAATCTCATTTCTATACCACAGTTGGTTCTCTTCCAAAAACTATGCAACCTACAGATTCCCAAATAGAATTTTATTCCATCACTTCACCCCTCCTTTTAAAGAAATTATCAATTTCAATAAAAGTTTAACTGGAAAGATGATATATGAAAATATCCAAATCCAAGAAAAGTTAGTAATAAGTGCATTCCACAAAAGGATTCACCCTCTTACAAGCATGACTTTTTCATCAAATATTTTCAACCTGAGTGACAGAACTATCATTCCTCTAAAATCCATTTATGCAGCAGAGATATCCAAGGTTTAAGACATTGAACCACTTTGACTTTAGAATTTATCTGACTTCTAAGTCTACTCACACAAGTAGTAATTTATATGATCTAATAGTCTTTCAGAAGAATAACTTCATGCTGGAAAGAATCATACAGATTAGTCTGATATCTATATTCAAGAAATTACTAAGAAGTATTATTTTCTTTCATCTTATATCACCTCCTTCCGATAGAGACTTGATGGATCTCCTAGAGATTTTGGTTGATAGAATTGTTGTATTTTTAGAATATTTGGATATTCTAAAAATATTTGTACCAACAATCACAAGAAACTGTGGATAGGTTTTAGACTATCAGGAAAATGAATTTTCTTTAGGTTTTGGACTCGATCTTAGAAATAAAAAGTTAATTCACCCAGTGGTTCATGTAATCAAGATTACATGAAGGTGATGAACTTTTAATTGAATACTGAAATACTTTAGAAAGTAATCTTGACTATTCCAAACACTTCTGTATACAGATTATGAATGCTAAAATGTAATTATTTAGAAATACAGATTGAGATTGTTAATTTTGATTACTTGTGCCAAAATTGTTTTGTAGATTTGAATGAAGACAACGATTTGGCAAGTGACAAAAAGAAAATTTTGAATACCGCAACTAGTAAGAACTTAAAAATGTCTTCTTCCTCAACAAGTTCAAAGCCAAAGAATAAGTTTTTCAAAAAGGTGTGATGAAAGTAACAAATTGAGTTTGGTACAATCTAAAGCTTCCTTCCAAACGATTGACAATAGTCAAGAAATAAGGAAAGCAACTAGTCCAACACATTCATTTCAGGATAAAGAAATTAAAGTATATGACGTGCATCCTAATACTAGAGGTGTTTGTGGGTCAAATTTGGACGAAGTATGAGAATAAGAACAATATGACTGCATATGAAAAATATTTGATTGTCAAAATGTGATTGAGTAGTGAAAAATAAAGACTATTTCCTTTCTCACGTTTTGTGTACAATATAAAACATTACTAATTGATGAAATCATGATGTAATTTTCCAAATTTTGACATCCTCTCAAATAAAACGAACTAAAACCAAATTGAACAAAAAATATACAATCACATCTATAATCAATGATGAATTAGGTTTTTTAATACAACAAATTTATACTCATCAACAAATCTTATCAATTTGTTGTAATTTTTAAATGTTTATTTGAAACTACCAACAAACTAATTTTTCTTTTAATAATACAATAAAAACTTAAAAAAACATGCACATATTTCAAAATCAAAATATATATCCATTGCACAAAATAATTTTCCACACATTGTTAAATTTGATTTTCAACTTATTATTCTTATATTATGACATGGTAGGGCCTTTGTGGTACAATACCACAACGTACTTGTTTAACTTTTCTTACGTGCACCTTTTTGCCCGAAAAGTGCATATAAATAAAAATTTACAAAAAAAAATCTAAAATAAAAATTGTTTTCACATCGCGGAATGTCGGCCTCTCGAAGCCTTTTGCCTTGGGCTAATGCTCTAACCCAAACACCAAGGGTGACCCCCTCCCCCTCCCCCCAATAGTGAGGGTATTTCTCAGCCCCCTTCCTCTTTTTTCAATCCCTTGCCCTTTTCTTCTTTTTCTTCTTCTTCTTCTTCTTTTGGCGATCCATTTCTTTTGTTTTTCTTCTTCTTTTTGCGATCCATTTCTTTTGTTTTTGCTCTCGCAAGCACAATCGATCCACAATCATTCCTCTCTCTCCATCTTTTACTACGTACTTGGGATAATGTCGAGGCGTTATGATAGCAGAACCACCATCTTCTCCCCCGAAGGTCGGCTGTACCAGGTGGAGTACGCCATGGAGGCCATCAGCAACGCCGGGGCAGCAGTGGGCGTGCTGGCCAAGGATGGAGTCGTCCTGGCCGCGGAAAAGCGAGTGACATCCAAGCTCTTGGCGGCCTCTAAATCCACAGAAAAGATGTACAAAATCGATGACAATGTGGCCTGTGCTGTGGCCGGGATCATGGCGGATGCCAACATTCTCATCAACACTGCGCGTCTGCAGGCTCAGCGCTACACCCTTGCTTACCAGGAGGCCATCCCTGTGGAGCAGCTGGTGCAGCTGCTGTGTGACACCAAGCAGGGATACACTCAGTTTGGGGGGCTTCGGCCCTTTGGGGTTTCCTTCCTTTTTGCTGGATATGACAAGAATTTTGGATTTCAGCTATATCTGAGTGATCCTAGTGGGAATTATGGAGGCTGGAAGGCCGGGGCAATTGGCGCCAACAGTCAAGCGGCGCAGTCAATGTTAAAGCAGGACTATAAGGACGATATCACGAGGGAGGAGGCAGTGCAGCTTGCCTTGAAAGTTTTGAGCAAAACTATGGATAGCACGAGCCTGTCAGCAGAGAAGTTGGAGCTGGCAGAAATTGTTTTGACCCCGACTGGCGAGGTGAAGTATCAAGTTTGTACAGCAAATGCTTTGAACAAATTGCTATTGAAGCATGGAATTACTCAGCCTGCAGCCGATGAGTCATAGGGGGTTTGCTAAAGGTCTTACTTGACGCTCAAGATAATTGAAACTGTTTTGGAATTGCTAGATTCTTGTTTTCAAATTTTTAGGGTATCAACAATTTTGAGGTCATTCATCTGAACTTTGCAAAAGATTGATGATTTCGAAATTTATATGGTGTTTAAGCGGTCACGTTAGATGATCGTTGTGAAAACACGCTAATCTAGCTTGAAGAACGTATTTTAATTTTTTGAAGCAGTTACTAAATTATTCTGGCATTGCAAGTTGGATTCAATCTACACCCTTCACTTCCTAATGATGCCTAGAAATGAACACGCTACTCACATCCTGAGACGAGAGCTCTTGAGGATGAAGTCACACTTTATGCTTTAGAAAATAAGGCTTCCATGGCTAGTATCAAACATCTTGAACTAAAAAATGACCAAGGTTGGTTTGCATGTTCTGCAAAAGTCTGTTAAATTTTGATATTTGCACAAGAGTTCATGAAAATGGTGGTTTGGCACTGGGCACATCAAGGTAGCTTGTGTGATCATTTTGAATCAGATTTCTGCAACAGAGTATGAATCTCATCCTTATTTTAGTTGATAGAGGAAAATTATTCGGATGAATATGTGCCTTTCATGCATCCTTTTTCCCATGAACTGCTACAATAACCTCAATGACGCTTTGATATAGTTTGATGCTTAGCTAAGTTTATTGATATCTTTATGATTTGACCTAGATGTGACAGTTTGGTTGCTTTGAGCCAACGATGTTTGGTTTGGTGTATGCTATGCTTGGATGCTACATTCTCCTCCCATTAAATCACATGTATGAGTTCATATGCATTTGACTGTATCATCTCGTATTGTCACTAGTGGCCTTACTATTGTCACTATTGGCCTTACTAATTGTTATTGAGCAATGGGACCGGTTAACTTTATGGTTCATGATAATGTCCCAATTTTACCACTTGGTCAACGTCACATGGCCCCAGTATATGACGTTCTTTTGGGACATGGAAGATTGTAGGAGCCTATAAATGACAATTTAAAGAGCTAATTTGTCACTTTAGTTGTCTTAAGTGCCTCTCCTTGGGAGAGCCTTGAAGGTTGATAGGCCGTTTCTTTGTTCAAGGCCTATGCAAAGTTGTTTAATGTCAGTTGCTCTATGTTAGTTGGAGAATTTTCAAATCGTGGACATGGCTAGTACTTTCATTCTTGATGCTATGTAGTATGTTGTCAATGTGCTCATAACTTTATGTTAGATCACTTTACGACAAAGAGGAAGTTTGTTCCAGGCTTTTAATAGGTCATTTGAAGTCAGCTCTATGTTTCTAGAAGCTACTCTATCATTTGCAAGAGGTCTCTATGTTTCTAGAAGCTACGCTGTCATTTGCAAGAGGGCTTTTAATAGGTCATTTGAAGTCAGCTCTATGTTTCTAGAAGCTACTCTATCATTTGCAAGTGGGCTCTAGATTTTTACCAAGTTGAATCATCACTTTATTGTTTAAGCAGTACACTTTTTGAGATCATTCTTTGAATTTGAGATTCTGGAAGCTGCCTCAGCCAATTTCCAGGTTATCATTGATCAGGCTGAAATAATCCAGCAATTATTGTATTTTGTTGTAAGGTTAGAACCAAATATTTCTTCGAAATTTACACATGCTATTGATGCTAGTTTGTTGACAATTTATTATTATTTAAATCACGATTGGTGAATGTTGCTTCAGAGCTTTTACTAAAATCTAGACCGGTGCCTAATGTTTGAAAGCAAGCTTTGAATGAACTTTGGTGTAAGTCCAAATTTGGTGATAACTCTAATATGATTGGCCATTGCCATCTCAAGTGCTTACAAGTTCAATCTTAGCATCACTATATTTTGGACATGAATAGAGTCGTGCTTGGCCTATTTTGGGGTGGATTCACCTCTTTTTCTCATAGCCATCACATTGGATAGCTGGTTCGAACAGGCCAGAGCTTTTACCGCTAATTAATCAACACTGCCTCCCTAGTCGTGCTGATACGTTCTTGTCCACAATGATTAATATATGAAGCAATTTGGGCAGATTTTGATGTCCTTTGAGCTCAAACCAAGCTTCAAAGCAAAGTTGGTCTAGTAAGAAAGATCCGAGCTTAACTAGTCAAGGTTCTGATTGCCCTAATTGAATCATAGTCTCCTACCATATATTAGCTCCTTAATTTAAGGTCATACTAGTGCTATGGATTACATACTAGTGCATATAACTTGATGTGACCTAAATGCCTAGAAATTTAAATTCACATTTGACTCTCTTGTACAACCGAAAATATTCCACTTATATGAAAAATGTACTAAGATAAGAGGTGCCTCTTAAAGAGGGTCACATCATTCCCCCCCTTGAGTTTTGTTCCTAGTGGAAATAAAGTGGGAAAAATGTTTTCACATAGTTCTCTTGGGGTGCCATCAAACTTTGGATCTTGGAGTGCATGGTTTGTTGATGAGATAGTGTGTGGTGTCACCTTGCCTTGTGCATCTTGGTAGAAAGAATGGCTTGAACTTTAGAATGACTGTTGATGACAAATAAGAAAAAGAATTTTTGTTAGTGCTAGGATGGATGGAAGAGAGGTATAACCCAAATCAAGTAAGGGTCGGTAATTGAGACACATTTCAAAGGGAGGGAGATGGATGGAGGGGTGGGCGGCTCAATTGTAAGCATTTTTTAATGAAGGGAAGATGGAAATCCCGATTTTCTTTTGTACCAAATCTAATTGACAACTTCGGCTTGGCCATTACTTCCAAGATGTCAGGAGGTGAAGACTTGCAATTGGGTGTTCATGAGTTATCGGAGGGTGGTACACAAAGAACTAAAGAATCTATAGTCCCAATATGAAACAATGGAGGTTAAACAAAATTGGTCCTATAAATGTGTAAAGAAAAACTTGGTTGTAATAGGGGTCGAAGAAATTTTAGTACAACAAATGAGAATAGTCTTAAGAATTTGCCGACCACAACAACAATGCTGTCACATTTTCAGGAGGTAGCGAGAAGCACTAAAGAAGTCCATACAAATAGCTTCCCAAGAACGAGGGAGATACGAAGAAGCTGAGACACATTGCTAAGAGATAATTTTGATTTTCCACATAGATCACAACCCTTGAGCTTTATTGGTTTCGCTGAGTTGGTAGTGAATAAAGAGATGAAATTGTTGAAGATATGATGTCTAATTGAAGACAAGCATTACCAAGGCTATATTGGATTTTGAGATATCTACAATGCTCATGATCAGTGCTTGTGAGCGCTTTTGAGTCGAATAAATTGCTTGTAGTGAGAAAGGGATTGAACAAGAGCATAAAGCTTCTTATTATAGGTGTAAGGATTTGGCTTTGTTTGAAATAGTAGCTCAAAGAAGTGGCCAAGGGATGAGAATTATGTAAAAGGACAACTCCTATGGCACATTGAGAGGCATCACATGAGAGCTTGAATGCTTTGTAAAGGTTCGAGAGTCTAAGAATGGGTGGGCTACAAAATTTGGCAATCAACATTCAAAAGGCAAGTTAAAGGAACTAGTGACGACTAAAAGAGTTTCTTAGTAAGTAAAATGGGAGGTAAAGTTTCTAAAAATGTTAACAAAGCCCAAAAAAGATCCAAGTTCAAAAAGATTTGGAGGCGCAGACCGTGAAGGCTAGATGCAGTGGCTAGCTTTGCATGCAAGGAATATTGTTTGCCCTCTTTGAGCAGCTTATGGGTGTTGGTCTTCACAATATAGAAAACATCTATCTCCTGTTCCCAATGATTATGTTGTTGGGATAGAAACATCACAAGCAATCTGATCGTGAAAACAAGAGAGCAAATTTCACAAAGCAGCATTGTGAAACCCTAACTTAAAAGACTTGTTCATCCAACCCAAGGTATCAAGACGAAGATGCAGTTTTGTGAAAAGTTGAAGGTCAAAGATAATTGGGAAGAAATCAAGATTTTATGATTGCCATTATCAAATTTACTCTAGAAAAGCAAAACGTCCCAAAAATTTTCTATAGCAAACTTGGCTTTGATAGCAATGGTGTGATTCAAGCCTTGAAAGGACTTGAGAACACCTTATGAGAGCTAGGTTGCACTCTTTAATCTAGTCTATCCCTTCTCTTTGAACAAGGGACAACAATGGGACCTCTAGACGATAATGTAGAACGGCCTCCTTCCAAAGTAGACTCTCTCATACAAAACTAGACAAGTCAATGGTCTAATTGCCATGATAAAATCCTATTCTCCTATCGTCTACCAACTCCTTAATGTAAGGTCAATCCTTATTGGAATACCTTTGATCATCAATATAATAATCTAAATGCCTAACAACTTGGATTTGAATTTTAATCTCTAATTTAGCTTAAGGTATTCAATCTAGATATCAAATTTGTACTGGGAGAGGTGCCTCTTAAAGAGGATCACATCAAAACATGATACCTCTAATAACTTCTAAATAAAATTTGGCACTCCACTTTCCTCAAACATTTAAACACATCTCATTGGTCACAAATGACTCTAGATATTCATAGATTTCCACAAATCTTACTTAAGACTTTCATTGCTTGAGCACGTAACAAGTCATTATTTAAAGGATTTCAAGTGCAATATGCATGAACATTTTTGTATGTCTATGGTCTACATATTTTTTTGTAAGTTCGACAACCAATTATAAGCTTTATTGTACACTTGCAAGGCAACTAATTAAATCTTCTTCATATCGAGCTATTAATACATCTAAAGACATGCTACCGGTTAGAGAACTAGTTCTACAACCTTACCAACTAGCAAAACATGAACATAAAGTTATATTTTTCCTTCAAAAACCTATTGGAGAGACACTATTCTTGCTAATGAGAGAAGGAAAAGATTACCAGAGAGATGTTTTTTGGTCTAAGCAACTATTGAGCACATCGACTATTCAATTATACAAACAAATATCAAGTGCAAGAAATTCTTGCCAGGTTTCCATGAGTAGCCATATATTGTTTGTCCATAACTTTCTATTGCTCATCTTGCTTACATTCCTACTCAATAGAAATGAGCCAAAAGAATATTGAAGAATCATCATACATCAATTCACATAAAAAGGCAGGATTTGCATAGCCTACTTTGGAAGCACACACAAAACTACAAGTTGGATGCACTTATTAAATGCAAATTGTTGAGAAATTAAGGCACGCCATGCACGAGTGTCAAGCAAGGTTGTTTGAAGCCAAACGTAGGCAATGAATGAAGTCATGTATATCTGGTTTGGCATCAAGCCTTAGGTTTCACAAAACCCTAGATGATCAATTGGAGCAGTTCGAGAAACGATGAGAGTCAATTTTACAATGATACACTCAACCATGCCAACCCTTGAAAGTTTGTGGCATGATACTTGTTGATTTGAGTGCAGCATGAAACGCTAGGTTCAAAATTTTTAGTGGCTGACCTATTCTTAAGAAAAAAAAGACTGAGAGGCTAGAGGAGGAGATTTAGGAGGAGAGGAATCTTTAGGAGGAGAAGGAGACTGAGATGCTAGAGGAGGAGATTTAGGAGGAGAGAAATCTTTAGGAGGAGATTTTGGAGGAGAAGAAGAAGGAGATCTTGGAGGAGATTTAGGTGAAGAGGTAGTTGTTAGAATATCCTACAAAGGAGACGACTTTGAAAAATCTCTGGCTTTCTGAGGACTGCCAAGAGACCTCCTCTTTTTTTTGACACTCCCGCTCTGTACCCAAAATACAAGTTAGGTTGGTTGAGATTGCTTCCGTTTTTTCTTTTCTTTAGCTGGTTTTGGAGGAGAGGATGAAGCTAGTCTGAAGTGCTCAGCAAATTTGTCATATGTGTCACGTAGCCTGAACACAATGCTGAAATTTGTCAGCATGATAGTCACCCTCTTGGCATGAACAGCTGCAACAACACAATCTGAAAAAAAATTCACTTGAAAATCCGCACATCTATAGATAGACTCCTTGTTACCTGTCTGATTGACCTCCGGATGTGAAATTTTGGAAGCAAAAGATTATTTGTCTTCTGAAGCTTTCAAAAATATCCTTCAGCCATGTTGGGTCACGTGATCTGCCCCTTGGCCTAGGAGTCGGTGGTGGAGGACGAGGCAGTAGTGGATTTCCCTGACAGCCTCCTTGCATCGGGATACATTCAGGATGAATCTGTGTTGTTTGCTTCGTGCAGGCCATTGAGAGACCCAATATCGGATCAACGCACGCGTATAAAGGTCCCCAGTTGCAAAATGAAAGTCGACGGGTGCACCGAAGTGATATTAGGTTGAATTGCCGAAAAGAAAACGATAGCAGATGGGCGCGCTCGTATAACAGTCCCTAGCTCTAGATTGTAGGTCGGACGCACTGAAGCAATATCAAGCAGAAATGTCGGATAGAAGGTGATAGCAGATGGGGGGTGCTGAAGAGATACAGAAAGTAAATATTTTTAACAATTGTGATTGTGTTTATATAGGGCGAAAATCTAAAATGATTGCCTGGCATGGAGGTTGTGAATATTGAGGCACGGAATTCGGCGATCAAAAAATTTGAAATTTGATGTAATCTCAAAAATCAAATTATTAATAAATGCTTGTGGGTCATCACAAATAATTAATCGAAAAGGCTAATTATGACAGTAATTATGGGCCAATATGGCACATGTACAATGATTAGACGATATTTAAGGGCCCCAATATACAATGCATTCTATGACAAATGTATGGCTGAGATTGACTAGGATAGGCCATAAATATCGGAAGAATTTTGATTTTATATCTTCTGAATGTCGTCATGATTTTGACATCTTTTTTCCACTGCGATAGCGAATGGACATGCGCCATCAATATGAGAATTGATTGTCCTTCTATGGGCCGCACTTAACCGATATCAGAATGGCCATACTGGAATGTCAATTCAACGCGCACCCTAGTTGAAGTGCCCCAGTGCAGTTATCCGTGTGTGTTAAACCGATATCGGACAAGTTTTTCAGTCTTTCAATATTTACTCTATAGATTTTTCATGGCTTTGGTCTGTATACAAGACATGCCAAGGTAAAGGCAATACAGGCCAAAGCTATGAAGAATCTACAGAGGAAATATTGGAACATTCATAATGTTTAAAGTGTCTCCCAACGCAGTCAAACTCATATGCTGAACCGATAGCGGCTAGTTGAAGATGTTCTGAGTGAACTTTTGTCGTAACAGAAGCATTTTTTTGGTCGTCTTCATTGTGCTTAAATAGGACGAGCATCCATAATCATTACCATTGTGAACAGAAATTCTGAGGCACAGATTACAAGGACCATTAATGCTTCAATCTTGTAATAAATATTGTTCGGTCTAGGCTCATGATAATTTGAAAACGCTAATGATAGACCATTTATTATATTCTGGCACAGGTACAATGTTGTATCTGTCTGATTGGTTGACATATATAGGCCCCATGCTTCTATTGATATCTTGACAAATGTATGGTTGTGATTAACATGATAGGGCTATAAATATGGGCACCACCTGACTCACTGAGATTCCGAGTTCCTTTTCTCATAACTCCTTTTGTGATTTTGTTAGCTATTTCTCTCGAAATATCGAATCGACGCGTGCCTTCATCTTACGAACATTAGTTTCTCACTATCGCGCGCTCTTTTGAACAAAATATTGAATTGATGCGCACATTGTTCAAGCGTCCCCGGCTAGAATCATTTACGCGTGCTAAACCAATATCAGGTTCACTATGGCTATTTCATCAAGGTCCTCAAACAACAAACTTCTGGTTTTTTTGAATGCCAGTGACATTCCATCTGAGAAATTGGAGTATTTTTTCACTATTTCTTTTGCACCTCATGATATCAATAAGCTAGTTTATGAGAATTGTTTTAATGTACTTTCTCTTCTTGATAATTTTTCTCGGATTATATTTACTCCTATTAGACATAAATAAAATTTTTTTGTTTCATTCATTTTCATGACCTTGTACATTCCCAACCTTCCTCAAAGCACAAACATGATAGAAAGTATGCTAACTTGCATGAACATTTTAAGAGAAATATATATTACGATATCCACAAAAGAATATGTCGCCTTGTGATCAAAGATATGGCTTTTGTCTTTTATATATTTGTAGAAATTTCAGATGATGAGTCTGTTGGATCTTCTGCTGTTCCCATGATTGAAGCATCTGCATATGTTCCAGATGATGTAGATGAAGTAGATACTGATACAGGGGTTGAAGCTGAAGCATCCATGGCTTCAGATTATAAGCAAACTCTCTCTTGTTCAATAATCTTCTCTAACTCTCTTCCAACTGCAACTCCCATTAATCCATTAACTCTACTCGATGTTCCCGTATATTTTATAAATAATGACAGTTTTTTTTTTTTGATGATATAGAAAATGTTTTGAATATTAGAGAGAATGAAGTCCTCTCAATTTGTGCACAACATTTATTAGAATTTTCTAACATTATTGATTACACATATAATGATTGTGAAAGTGAGATAGATTATGATAAAGATGACAATTGGAAATCTGGCAAAGAGGAATTGGAGGCCATAATTGAAAAATTGAAAGCCTATGAAAAAACTTTGCCTATTGAGGAGGAATTTTTGGAAATCCAAAAACAATATCCTCCAAGGACTCAATATATCCCCTTGGGCAGTGTAGAGGCCATTGGAGGACATGACATTAGCAGAAGAAACATCGTTAAATACGATGATCATGATCTGGTAAGTATATATTATATAGGTATTGACATTGTACAGTTTTCTTTTTTCAAACAAATGTTGAAGTTTGAGGTTTTATTGTCATCTATCATTCTAAATTTATTTTCTTGACTCTTTTTATAAGAGAAGCTCTTTAGATCCTGCTTACAAATCACAAACACAATGATAACACACTATGGAGAAACCACCCAACCAAGTAGAAGCATCCAATCAACTCTAGAAGCCTCACCCCCAAGCCAAGGAACAAGAAGCATGAATGTAGAGTGAGAGTCTGGCAATGAATCCAAAACCATTATGAGGAGTAGGGCGAGTTTGGACCCAATATATAGAGCCATGCATAGCCTTAAGTTCCCTATACATAGATTCACCTAGAATAGAGTCCTAAGCATGGACCAACTATTCATAGAATTTATGTTGATAACTCTGCACATGCATACACTGTCTCATATCTTGTCTAAACTCCATTTAGTGTGTTCTGGGCCTCACAAGGATATTAGTTACTTTCGGGTCACGTCTAGTATGATGTGGCATAACTAACAACTTGTTTTTTTTGGAGTACCGTGTATCCAAGACTAGGAGTATACTGTATCCTATATACTGGTCATGGACATAACATTCTTCCCTCCTTAAACTGTTTCTATACTTATAAGCTAAAATTCGAGAAATTCCTCTTTATGCTATCAACTCTCTCCCACAAATCATCATCCTCAGTACGACCCTTCCACCAAATTAATCACTCAGAGAAGAACGATTTCTCAATTGTTTATCTCTGGTTCTGAGCACTTTCTCAGGTTCCAAAGGTACACTAAGCGACAAATCTTTCAAATGGGATAAATCCTCATCCGATCCAAATGTATCACCATCATGTAAACTTAGTTTCAAACGACTTACATGAAATACTGGGTGTGCAGTCGATTTTTCCTTGAAGATCGAGTTCATATGCCAAAGAACCAGTTCTACGTACAATCCTGAAAGGTCCACAATAACGGGTAGACAGCTTATAATGCTTCCCTATATGTAACGCCTTAGAATCTTTTGGAATCCTAAGATACACAACAACACCCGCCGCGATTTGCGACGTGAATCGCGAGTTTAATTTTTTTTAATTCGTCGTGGACGTCGGAAAAACACGTCGCTATAAGGTCGTTGAAATCTGACGACATTGAAAACACGTCGCAATCCAACAGGCATAAAGTGTCGGATTCTGATGAAAATAATCTCGATGGCGGAAAAACGTGATGACATGGATGTCGCAATGTGACGTCTGACGTGGACGTCGCAATGCGACGTCCAAAGACATCGCAAATGAAGTGATGTGGACGTCACATTGCGACGTCTCGAAACCCAGTCGGATTCCGACGTCTGTAAACACAGAATGATGCTAAAATCTCCCCGACGGATGTTCGACGCCCATCCGACGTATAGTTAGACGTCGAATTTCGACGTCCCAGATAGTTGTCGGAGTCCGACGTCTGTTAATAGAATGCTCAAAAAAAATGTCCGACGTGTGTCCAACGTTCATCCGACGTCTATCCGACGTGTTGGGACGTCGGATTATCAGGTAAAAATAAAATAAAAAATGCGTAAAAAATAACGCGCGCATTTTTATCAGGATGTTCTTGGAGTAGAGTTCTTGGAGAAGCGATGTTCGTGAATTGTTTTTAAAACAATACTTTTGAGTTGCATTCAACATTTGGATCAAACAACAAACCAAGCATGAGGTACTTTTCATTCATAAACTACTTTTCATTTTATATTTTATTGCATTACTTTATTTCCATTATGAATGACAATACTTTATTGCATTGCTTTATGCACATCATAAATTTCATTTAGATTTTTAAATATGATATTGATTGTTGTTTTGAAATCCGACATTGCACATGGTTTTAGTTTCTTAGTTAGTTATTATTTCAATCCACATCTCTAAATTTCACATTGCAATTTTTGAAAAAAAAAAACATTGCACATATAAAAGCAATGGCAATATAGCACGATCATTTGCAATAATAATATTTTTCATAATATGAATTAATGTATTATAAAATTGGTGCTTTAATATCGCACGGGTCTTTCTAGATCTAACATCAACTAAAGCTTATAAACCTAATCTACTCATCGTCGTCGTGACGTCTAGTCTGCATGAACACAAGCAAACAAACTATATTAATATTTAATGCTTGATCGTATTAAATTAAATAAAATTGACGTCGAAATACAAACCACATTAGTATGAATACAAAAACTAGTACTTACATTTGGAGGATGACCCTCGCTCTTTAGTTTGTCGACTAATGCGTCGTACGATTCTTTGCAACCTTTTTGTGTGTTAAACAACCTAATGTACTATCAATCTTGCAAGTGGATTTCTTCAAAAGAAATAAAAAATAGTGAATTGGATTCCATGAAAATCCAAATGATCGAAATGGTATGTTTGTTGGAAAGAGATTTTCCAACTTCCTTTTTGGATATACAAGTTCATCTTCTAGTGCATTTGGTCGAAGAAGTATCAATTGCAGGACTGTGCACACGAGATGGATGTTCTACCTTGAACCCTTTATGAAAGTTTTGAAGGGCTTTGTGAGACAAAAGGCAAGGCCAAAAAGTATCATTGCAGAAAGTTGGCTTGTACAGAAATCTTTGTTTTATATCACCGAAATAATCTCACAATTGCGCAAGTCCAAAAATGTGGTGTGAAGAAGAAGATGAACGTGTTAAGGGTGAAGTACCACAAGGAAATGGTGTGCAAAAAAGACTTTCACCTCAATTAAAAGAAAAAATTGACACATTCATATTATATAATTGTGGACAAATGGAAAAGTGAATTTCAAGGTATGAAGAAGCCAAAAAGGAAAGAAACATAACACTGAAACGAAGAAGAAATATCAATCGAAGAAGAAGAAGGGCGTTGGAGAATGATGAACCTTTGGAGTTTTTACCTTCAAAATGCTCTCGTGAATGGGTTTTTGATACGATGCTAGAAACATTTGAAAATGGAGAAGAAGTGACCGAATCAGAATGGAAATTTGTTCGCGGATGTGGATGGAAGGTTAGTGTAATATTGTTTTTGTGAAGTTTTGTTTTTGTACTACTCAATATATGAATAGTATTTCTAATTACACACATTTGTTTTTTTTTTTTTTTGTGTCTTAGTATACATCATACACTGCCATGTGGGCATATTGACATCATTATCGTGTTGAGAGAGTTGACAACAAGCGACGTACATATGATTGTGGTATAATGGCCAACTTTCAACAAGAGAGTCGTTCTAGTGCGAGAGACTCTAATGTCATTTCGGGCAACCTAGACTGTGTCGGCACATTGCAACATATTTATGAAGTCGATTACAAGACTAACGACAAATACTTTATTTTGGACATAAAATAGTTTAAGGTCATCTATCGTGGAAGCAACGCCACGATTAGAAATAATAACTCAAAGTTTTTTCAAATCGACTCAACAAAATGTATATCGATGGACTCTCATGACACTTTAGTATTGCCACGACATTGCGAACAAGTGAGACTCTAAAATGTCAATGTCATTAATATTCGCAATCCAATTATTTATGTATCAATCTTATATGACTAGCTTAATTTTTTTTAATTTTTTGGCAGATTATATTCAATCCAGATCAAATAGACCCAAGATGGTGGTATGTGATCCAACTTAATGCAAGAAAACGACGTGTATTTGAAGGAAAAGATATTGTTGAATTGGATACACACGACTAACCACCACCCAATTTTGGCGACATTTTGGAAGAACCTGAACCACTCATCCAAACTCCAAATGATGTAGAAATGATGGGAGAAGAAGGTACAAATGAAAATGATGAGATTCCTACGATCGTACAAGACCAAATTGGGGGTAATTTGAGGCCCCCATGTTTGGATGAGATAGAATTAGAAGAAAAGGAGATTGAATATGAGGGTAACTCACATCATCAAAGAGACACGATTGGAAATTTACGATTATATCTAGACCTAGATTCAGATGAGTGTCAAGACTTGTGTGATGACGAAAATGATGTAAATGATGAGAATGATCTATGATTATCTATCATTTTTTTTTATATTCATCGCAATACTTTTTATGTATAGTTTTATAGATAGATTTGAATGTGATAATTATAATACCCGAACCTTGCGGTTATGTACTATTTCAGAATGTCACCGCATATTCCCTCCCTGCGGTGTGTAGGTTTTTCCATGCAAGTTGGAAAGATTAGAACCTCGCATTTAACGGGAAAAAAGTAAGGGCTACACATCTTCCTAGGATTGGGGATTTTAATTATCTACATTTCACCTTTGCATATTAATTAATTGCTAGTGTAGCGATAAAATACGATATTGCTTTGAACAAAATAAAAATTATGAATTACATTTAATTTCTTAATATGTTAGATAACGTATTCCAATAATAAGACAAATTGAAACAACACAAACTCACCGGTAAACTCACTCGAAGCTTAGGTGCAAAAAACGCTTGCTCTCTCTTTTTTGAATATTTTTGTCACATGCACAAGCAATTAAAAAATAACACTATATTACACAATTGAACCATTATTATAAGCAATTTCAAACATACAATTACCATCAAACACTATCTAGTAATCTACTATTATAAATCTTAATCAAAACACACTCACACACACACACACACTCTCCCCCCTCCCCTCTCTCTCTCTCTAAAAATCCAATATAAATTTTATCAAACATTATTTATATACGTATCACTCTTAAATACCCTAAACTAATGCATAATACAAAACACACACACACACACACACATTCTCTCTCTCTCTCTCTCTCTCTTAAATTCAAAATGCAAAACACAACATATACACACTTCCTCCCTCCCACCCCCCCCCCCCTTCTCCTCTCTCTCAAATCTTAAATCAATGTAAAATGCTAAACATGTTCACAAACACACACACACACACTCTCTCTCTCTCTCTCTCTCTCTCTCTCTCTCTCTCTCTCTCTCTCTCTCTCTCTCTCATTCTTAGTCCAAAATAAATATAAATCTAACAATCTATTACTACCATAGACTATGTATTTATCTATAATCTTAAATTTTAAATCAATGCAAAATGTTAAACACACACATCTTTTTTTTTTTCTTTTTCTCTCTCTCGCACACACACACATTATAAATTTAACAATCTATTACTACCCAACACTATGTATATCTATTTGTCTATTAACCTAAATTATAGATCAATGCAAATTTCAAAACACATACACATCCTCTCAAACACACATACACTATCTTAAATAATTCTAACAATCTATTATAAACAATATTTATAATTTTCTATCAAACACTATTTATTTATCTATCACTCTTAAATACCCTAAACTAATGCATAATACAAAACACACACACACACACGTGTACATACACACACACACACACATTCTCTCTCTCTCTCTCTATACATATCTCTCTCTCTCACACACACATCTTAAAATTTAAATCAATGCAAAATGTTGAACACAAACAAACAAACAAACACACACACACACACACACACACACACACACACACAATCTATTTATCTACTATCTCTCTCTCTCTCTCTCTCTCTCTCTCAAATCTTAAATCAATGTAAAATGATTAACATGTTCACAAACACACACACACACTCTCTCTCTCTCTCTCTCTCTCTCTCTCTCTCTCATCTATCATTATTAGTCCAAAATAAATATAATCTAACAATCTATTACCACCATAGGTTATGTATTTATCTATAACCTTAAATTCTACATCAATGCAAAATGTTAAACACTATCTTAAATAATTCTAACAATCTATTATAAACACTATAAAAAATTAATCTATTATAAACACTATCACAATCTATTCTCTCTCTCTCTCTCTCTCTCTCTCTCTCTCTCTCTCTCTCTCTCTCTCTCTCTCTCTCTCTCTCTCTCAAAACTTTATTTCAAAAAAAAAGATTTCAACCATACATCTAAACTTCACCTCTTTTCTCTCTTTCTCTCTCACATATTACAAATCTAATAATCTTAAATCTACTATTCTAAATAATACTAATAATCTATTACAAGACCATTTAAAACCATTTTAAATCAATGCAAAATTTAAACACACACACACACACACTCTCTCTCTCTCTCTCTATCTCTATCTCTTTCTATCTTTCACACTCTCCATCTCTTTCATAAAACAAACAAACAAAAAGCAAAACAAACAAAAATCAAGCACCAACCTCAAACAATGATCTTCAAGCACTGATCTTGAAGCACTCTTAAGCACTCAAGCCCTCAAGCACTAATCGCCCTCAATCGCCTTCAATCGCTCCAAAGACGCTCAAATCTGCAAAAAACAAAGTGAAAGAGAAAGCGCTGGATCGCGCGAATTGGAAAGATTGAAACAGAAGTTGGAATTCGACGACCTCCAAACACGTTGGAATCCGATGTCTGTGCCCATTCAGGCCCAGACAAATGTGCCAGATGCCGTGGACAGGCTTTTTAGCTTGCACACGTGGACGTCCGAATCCGACGTCCGTCGGATTCCGATGTCCATGCCGGATCACAAGTATTTTTTTAAAAAATCTATGATAGGTCATATCCACGTCTGCACATCGGACTCCGACATGCCTTTAAAAAATTAGTTGTCGCCTATATTTCCCGATTGCCAGACTATGATTTTCGGACTTTTTACTGGGACGTCGTATTTCAACGTGTCGGATTGCGACGAATTATGAAATTTTCGAGCATACGTCGGAATCTGCACGATATGTTATTGTGATATACCCAGTCATCAACTTTAAAATCTCTTGGAGATCTCTTAATATCGGTATAGTATTTAGTTCTATCATGAGCACTTCGGATACTATCCTTAGGTGCTCAAAGGATTCCTCCTCTATGTTGGTTGTGATGACTGATGAATTCGTCGGATTCGCGAAACTTTCGCGAAGGCGAATCAAGCACGACTCTCTTCGTCTCGGATGGAGTTCAGATGCAATCACTGGACACTGCCAGCTGAATCACTCCTACAGTCCTCCAGAGTGTAGTCAGTCACTAATGATCTACGTTCATAAAATTAATACAGCATTCAGCATAGTTTCAACCAAAGTGCGAAATTCAAAATGAACAAGAAGAAACTCAGACACGCGATTAATAGCAGAAACATTTGCATTCGAGATCAGACACAACACGAATTGATATGTGAGCGAAGGCTATAATATCATCTATTGATTTCTTTTCTCTGATTCTTTGAGCACTACATGCATATCCACGCAGTGCATCGGCGTGAGAGAAACGCTGTTCTCTCAAGAGTAATCGTCTCGCTTTACTAGCGGACAGTTAGATCTTCTGATTCTAGACAGAATTGTCTTCGCACGCAGACGGACAAGTATTCTGTATTTTTCGTCTTGATTGTTTACTAGCATCAGACTATTACGTTACACTACGCGTATTCTGTTGATCTATATGTCAAGCATCATCCAGTAAGCATGGTCTCTCTATGTAAATCTAAGATTAGAGTGATTAAGCAACTAGTCATGGAGTTACAAGAGTGGCAGATTAGCCACGACCTAGGAAGCATCTGTTGACGTCATGCCATCAGATCAAATCTTTGTACTTTTGGGTACTTGCGTGATCTTAGCTGGTACTCTTTGGAGTGTGAGGGCAAAACGAGTTTCGTTTTGCTCGTATGTCTTTTCTCTCGTACTGAACCACAAAGGAATCTCGTTCGTGGATCTTTCGTGTTCATGAATCGTTCGTTTTCATCTCCTTTGACTTTCGTGTTCGCAAACTGTTCGTCTTCGTTTCCCTTGACTTTTGTATTCGCGAAACTTTTCGTGCTTCATGTCTCCAGATCTTCGAGTTCGCGAATGTCTCTGAGGGCTGAAGGCTAGCAAGCAAGGCTTTGTAATTAGAAACATTTTGTTTCTTCACTCTAACTGACAGACCGGACTGAGGCAGTCAGATAGGAAAGGTCATTTAGCAAGCACTGGCAAACAATTCCTTTTCCTACGTAGTATAACGCAACTGAGGACCAGTGAATTTTTTGCTCTCAAACGCTAGTGGCCAATTCCAAGAACTGTGAGGCAAGTAAAGTCTTTTTTAGGATTTACACTTTTCTTCAAGAGATTTATTGAGGATTATGCTAAGTTAGCAGCACCACTTAATAATCTGACAAAAGGAATTCTTAATAAAAAGAAAAAGGGAATCAACCTGTTGTTTGGAACGAGGAATTGAATCAATGTTTTGAGAAACTTAAAACAATGATTGTTTCAGCTCCCGTATTACAAATTGCAAATCCAGATTTACCTTACGTCATGAGAATGGACACAGGTGATGGGGTTAACCTTAGAATTCAGATAAATTCTAAGGTTAACGTGTTTCAATTTCTTAAACCTAGAATATTTCTTTTTGCATAAATGGATTTTGATAGAATGGTAGTTTTTGTCACTCGGGTTGAAAATATTTGAAGGAAAAGTCCTGTTTGTAATTGAGTGTATCCTTTTGTGGCACTTATTACTGACTTTTTCATGTGTTTGGATATTTTCATATACCATCTTTCCAGTTAACTTTTATTGAAATTGATAATTTCTTTAAAATGAGGGGTGAAGTGATGGGATAAAATTCTATTTGGGAATCTGTGAGTTGCATAGTTTTCGGAAGAGAACCAGTTGTGGTATAGAAATGAGATTTGGTTTGAAAGTAATTTCGGATAGATTTAGAGTAAGATACCTAATTGGAACTTTTCGAATAAGAGAAATTCTCTAGGGATTGTGTGGACAATCTGGAACTAGAACATGTTTGATATTTGAATAATTATCTATAAGTAGTACAGTGAATGGTCAAAGGTTGCTAATTCCATTTTGATTGGAATAGAAGTAAGTTTCAATTATTTATGGCCTTCGTGTGTGCATGTTTGTGGATTGGGAGAGATTACTTTGCTGAGAGGAGATGGCGGAGGAGGAAATTTAGCACATGTTCTGTTTGCAAAAAAGCATGTGATTCATATTCCTTTTCCCGGCTCAACGGGGAGAGAGAGAGAGAGAGAGAGAGAGAGAGAGAGAGAGAGAGAGAGAGAGAGAGAGAATGTGAGTTGAGAGAGAGATGGCTGGCCACATGGCGGTAGGAGAGAATCTTTAAAAAATATTATTTCTTACCTCCGGAGGTTGGCAACCTCAAGAGGTTAAAAAGTCAACCTTTGGAAGTAGGCAAGCCTTTGGAAGTAGCCTATTCTAACTAGCAAAAATATGCCCAATCACATGGCACATAGGTCGAAGGTAACACTCTATCTTTGACATGTGGCTTATCCTTACATTTTTGAACGTTGCCGATGATGCCACCAAAGCAACCTTCGTCATGTGGTGCACCTAAGAGTGGGGAAGAGAGAGGATTTTAGAAAATTTAAGGTTTTTAAGGTTAGGGTTTGTAGATGAAAAATAGCAATTATGTGAGTGAAAAATAGGAATAATGTGCGTGCGTTGAGAGAGAGAGAGAGAGAGAGAGAGAGAGAGAGAGAGAGAGAGAGAGGGGAGAAATTGTAGGTGAGAGAGAGAAGGAGAGGAGAAATAGATGGCGAGGCGGGGCGAGGAGGATTGTGGGCAGAAGAGTGATGAGAAGAAGAAGCTGAACATGCTCATAGGGGAACCCACCTTCGAGGCCATTGGCAAAGGCAGGGTGAGATGCGTGGAAACTGGTCACGAGATGCCACAGGATCAAGCTCCAGCTTATGGCACCTCCAAGAAATGCCTTGAAGCGCTTTTTGATCGGGCGCTTGCGCAAAGGCGGCCTCCTCTCAACTTCTTCTTGCAGAGTCCCGATGCCAGGCAAGATTGTACTGTCTCTTTTTTAATTCTGATGATAACTCTTTCCGTTGCAGTTGGCGGAAACACTTGGACATCTTTAATTCATGTTGTTAATTATGCACCAAAAATCGCCAGTTCAAATTGCTGAATGAAGGGTTCGGTGAGCCAGACTTCGTTGTTGATTTTCTTATCGATTCTAGTGATTTCTGGTAAGATTTGATCCAAACTTGAGCTTATCTATGATGATTCACTTTTTTCTGCAGTAAAGGATTCTCTCAAAGGTTTTGAACTAAGATCAAAATTCATTCCATGTTGGAAAGGTCTCTTTCGTAAAATGTGCCTGCCTGATATGACGTAGAAGTCCATAATGAGAAATGTAAGTGCTCACAAAGATTTTCTACTGCCAGTGTATTTGTTTGATTCATTTGGTGAATTAGTGCTGTAACTTCTACATCAACCTTTACCACCATGAAAGGTCACTAGAAAGACCATTCTCCTATTCATTACAAGCAGAGTGTTTTGAACAAACACTTCATTATCTGAAAGTTTTTATATCCAATTGATCCTTTATTGATTCGAGAATACTTGAGTGGTCAATTAGACTTATTGATAACTGTCAATACTTCTCCAAAGTTCTTATTTTTGCTAGTTGTGAAAGTGTTAGTAGTTTTACAAAGGAGTTTTGTTTTTGTGGATGCTAGAAGAGCCATTAACCTTCTATAGGGATGCATTGTGTCGTTTTGCTTTAGTTCTCCAGTTCAGTTGTGGGCAAAGCCATGTAGTTATCCTTACAATTGTCTACGGAGTACAATTTAATCTACTTGGTTTTTTCTGTCTTGCTAACCTCTATCACGGCTGAGTTTGCTCTTGACCTGTGAAGAAGTGATAGCAAGTAAAGCATGCAGGTATTCTCACGTGTTAAAAAGATAATGCATACAAATCTTTTTGCAAGTGACGAGCTCCTACTTTGGGCGTTGATGGCATGAGCAAGGGTGTCTTAACATAGTCTTTGCATTCCACATAAGTCAGTGGCCTATGATTTTGTTGTCGACTCCATTATTATAGAGTTTTGCATTAGTTGAATCTTATTCTATCACAGAATTTGAGGATGAGCATTGGTATATTGTTCAACATAGTGCAATGTTCCGAACTGACTTAATTGTTTCAAAGAAGTTAGTGTTACTCAATAGCTTTTGTAAGCATTGACTATGCAATTGCTAGTTCCAACAATAATGTATCTATTTGCTACTTTTGTCATTCACTTTGGGAGCATTATTAAGCATTGAGAGAGAGAGAGAGAGAGAGAGAGAGAGAGAGAGAGAGAGAGAGAGAGAGAGAGAGAGAGAGAGAGAAAGAAAGAAAGAAAAAAAGCTTTATTAATGTCTTTTCCATGCCAAAAGGCATATAAGACTAATGAAGTACATGTCATGTATGTGGTAACCATGGGAGCGTATAAAAACGTCTCCAAACTGTAATAAAGAAAACATCTAGTGCAAACTAAAATAGACATGTATGCGAGAGCGTGCATAATAATCATATGTATCTAGGGTAAGATGTCAAGGCTGTGCTGCTGATGCTGTAAAAAGATGTAATGCGAGCCACAGAATGGGAAAGCATTGGAGGCTGCCGGCGGCATTTGTGAGAATGAGCACGTGCATGTGTAATAGTAGTAGTACGCCTCTGCGTAAAATGTCTAGTAATCCTGGTGGTAACATGATGGTGGGAGGTACATTGTCTCTGATCTCTATGAGCATGAGAGCGGCCATCATCCTCGTCGTCGTCATCATCATAATAGTTTGGACATCTCGTGTACCATCAGAGCAACACACCGTGGGTCCTCATAAGCTATGAGGCAATTATATCGCCCTCTGATCTCATAATATTCAAGGCACCTAAATATAAAGTGCTCCTCAGACTCCACCTCACCTAGAGAGAGAGAAAGCCTTATTAATGTCTTTTCCATGCCAAAAGTCATATAAAACTAGTAAATGTACATGTCAAGTATGTGGTAACAATGGGAGCGTATGAAATGTCTCCAAAACGGTAACAGAGATAACAAATCTAAAACTATGAACTGAAATAGATGTGATGATATATGAAACATGTGGGAGCATGTATACTGCTAAAAGTCATGAGTGGGGTATGACACTATCATCCAATCCTGTCCTGCTGATGCTATAAAAGGATGTAATACGGGCCACATGGAGGGCCACTGGTGGTCGCTGATGTTATCTAGGAGGGTGAAGAAGTTTCCTCGTGATAAGTCGAGTAGCTCGTGCTGCAACATGGTTATGTGTGGGACGCTGTCTGCGATCTCTGTGGGCAGGTAAGTCATTAACACCATCATCATCATCATCAAATACTAGGTCTCGTCCTCTCCTCCTGGAGAAGAAAGAAGTGATCTGAGGCTGAGAAACATGACTCTGCTGGGCTGTTTGACACAAGTCCTGTCGGAGTATAAACATCTCTCGTATCATGAGTGCAGCGCATCGGGAGTCCTCATAGGCTAGGAGGGATCGTAGGGTGACAGGTGTGTTACGGAACAAACAATGGTATCTCCCTCTGATCTCGTAATACACCGGGCACCTAAAGATAAAGTGCTCCTCTGACTCCACCTCATCCAAGGAGCATTGTTGACAACAAGTCAAAAACTAGAACTACATAATGTCTAAATCTAATTTGGGAGAAAACAACATCTTCTAGATAATACAAGATAAAAGATACAAGATGGTGCATAGACCATATGTTGCAGATGACATACAAGAGAGCGTATAAAATGTCTCCAAATAACAAGTCAAAAACTAGAACTACATAATGTCTAAATCTAATTTGGGAGAAAATAGCATCTTCTAGATAATACAAGATGGTGCATAGACCCTATCTTGTATATGACATTATACATATGTGAACTCTCAGTCAAGGCGGCTAAAGAAAGCCGTGATGTGAGATCCTGATGACATCCTAGTAGGAGGAATCAATATCACTACAAACAAAGAACGTTGGGGATGTCTCTATCTGTCTTTGAATCTGGCTAGCATGTGACCTCAGACTGTGTGCACTCGTAGTATGTTTGGATGCTCTAACTATAGGAGGATGTTGTGTTGTACGTTGTTTTTAATTTTTATGACGATCATATGTAAGAGTGCTATCACTAGCAATATGGTACTTGTAGAAAAGCTCAAGTCTTACAACCTCTGGTCGTGGAATTGAGTTGAAAACTTTCTTGAAGTTCACAAAGCAACAATGAAATTTCTCACGTCTATACCTAGCCTGCTCAATAATGAACCGGAGGGTAATGATATGATCTATGGTGGAGTAATGTGACTTGAAACTACCTAACGCACAACATAAAGTCTCCAACTTTCTGCCTCCATACTGACGCTAGATTGAAGGATAGTGCCCAGAGTTTGCAATGACATGCCCGATCACGATGGTACAATAATTATTTGGCCTTATGCAATCACTGCTCTTATGAATGGGATGGATAATATTCGTGCACTGGGAAGAGGGAAAACCAGTAATAATTGCTTGATTAAGGAGGCCATCAAGTAGGGTCGCAAGTGTATCATGGCATGGGTGAGCACCTCTGATTCTAAGTTCTTAGCGTCATGTGCTTGACTTGTGCTCATCTTTTTAATGGCCACAAGAACCATGTCGGGGGTAAAGAATGAGAACTTAGAGGGACAGGTGGAGATGACAATGGGTGTGTCGGTAGGGATAGCGTACAAGGTGGTAGCATGGTTAGTCAAATTATGAAGATCAATCAATAAGGGGGGTGGAGAATGAGGAGTGAACTCATGCCAAAAAGCACCAATGGAGGAACTAAAGAGAAGCTTAATATGTCTTCTACCTTCGTTTGATTCATATGTGTGCTTTTTAGTTCAAAGAATACGGTGACAAGTACGTCTAACATCATGAAGGAGATGGGGTGATTGATTTTGTGCATGGATCACTTGCTAGTGGTGATGGTCATAGTCGTACCAGGGTTTGCTTAATAAATCTAGGTGGAGGATTTAGGTTGAGGCTGATGGGAAGGCAAGGGAGACAACTTCACGTCGAGCAATAGTAAGAAAAGTGGCATGAGACTCCAAGGGAACATCATGAGGAAAATAATGAAGCAGGGTTGTGAGAGATTCTCGATCAAGATAAATTAAGGTTTGATCAAAAGTGTATTTTGGTGCATGGCTAGGGGTAGGAGTGGGGTATGTGGTGGGGTATATGACGTGTCCAAGACAAAAGAAAGGCATCAATGGTTTGATAAGGTGGTGGAAGAGATGAAACGTATGAACGAGGGCGACCCCATGAGATGATCCACCACACTATGGCCACCATTGTCAGGGTGACGACTAAAACCTCCAGAGACTGGCCAATACACTTAGCCATTAGAAATGGCTAACTCATGGGCTTCTCCAAAGTGAAGCACGTGTTCACAATCCGTTGTGACTAGTCCCAGCTCATCAACTGAAATCCTGGTGATACCCATATCCTCATCATCGATAGTTGGTATGCGAAATAAATCGATAGCGTGAAACGACATTTGACTAGTAGTTTTGGCATCAAAATCGTCATTCAATTGTACTTGTCCTCTCTATAAGTAGCGAATATATCTGGTGATACATTGGCATAGGGAAAATCAACATAATCAACAAAAGAGGTCTTAGGAGAACCTGAACCATAATCACCAGAAGAAGCCATATTATAATGAATACAATGTTTAAAGGAGGTCAGGGGCAAAGAATGTAAATAGAACGTTTATGACCTCAAGTACGGCTGCAAACGCTGTTTTCTAGCTGTTTTTGGGCCTTTTTCAAGGTTTGCCTTGGAAAAATAGTAAAACTTTCAAGTTTTTAGGCCGTTTTTGGTCTTTTTAAGTTTTGAGACCATCTTTGGGCCATTTCCGAGCATTTTTGGGATATCTGAAGCTCTAATTTTGTAGTTAAAAATTTGTTCATGTCAAAAAGTTGACATGGTAATGATGTGGCTTATTCATTCATATGTGTATTAGTGTTCCCATTTTTGGGTGTTGTATTGATTCTATTGAAAACATTTTTGTATTTTGGTAACTATGACCTGAACCTTTGCCACTAGCTAATCATGTCTCTACTCTATATATCGAATTTCATATGAACGCAGGAAACTTAGGTAAACTTCTCTCACAACTCTCATGTGTCTCAATGAACAATAGTGTAACCCCCTGTGTAATCCCCCCGCCGTGGATGATGAGTGAATCCCAATACAATTTGAAACTCCCATTTGCAGCTTATGTGGAGTGGGATCCAAGGAGCTCCCATGACCCACTTGCCTCTTTCTTTTTGCCATCAATGTATTTCACATGCCCATCTATGTGAATGGTATTTTGCCCTATTCACAAGCCTCTTGGAAGCCTTTCCATCTCTCTTCAACTTGTTTATAAGTAAGCTAAAAATCCAACTAGACAATAGTTTCGTTCAATTTGGCTTTAAGATGCAACATTTATTTTCTTTCCTCTAAAGATGTGAAACAGATTATGAGAGTGGCATTGTCTTTTTTGTTTTCCAAGCACGATCCATCCCTTTGCTATTATGACCAAGTGTAGTGTCTAAGAAACTGCGAGCTTCTTGCATTGCATCTTGGGTATTGGAAATACCCCTAACCCTCACATTGAATGCTTTTTGTGTTCTCCTAATTTCTCTTTGGAAAGAATAGGAACAATAAAACTGGTCATATGTGGGAGAGTCTTACCATCGTCGCTTTTGAATAATGAGGCCCATGGCCCACGTCCTAGTAGTTTCTTTGTGTTGGACCAGCACTTGTTCCAACTCTTGGATCTTTGATACTGTTTGTTGATTATTTTCATCTCTAACTCGCTTGACTGATTGTGCACCTTTGATTTTGGAGATTTCAGTTCACAGGCTAGGAAATCTTTAAAGGCTTTAGTTGAAAAATGGACCTTAGAAGAATGGTAAGGAGGGGAAACAATGGGGGTGTTAGATTCAGTTGGAGACATGCTGGAAGAGGGTGAGGGTCAGAAGCATATAGGGTTATAGATTGATCAGTTAGGGCACAAGTATCGAGGGCAGTTGTTTGTTGTGCAGGCAACAAGCCTGCCATGCATGGGAGCAGATGAGAAAGAGGGGGTCCTAACCTCCTCTATTTTCGGTCACCATGTGGGTGGAGGAGAGAGATGGTGGGCGTTAGAAAATCCTAGACATAGCATAACAGGTTGTAAAAAAGCTGCATGAAATTTTACAGTACAAAGTACAAATTAACGAGGCAAGTGTCAAGATGCTCAGCTATTACCTGCCACCATCCCACATCACAAAACCGCACGAGTTAGTACTGTGAGGAAGACAGGTGTCGTAACTGAGCATCAGTTGTTATCCATGTCCAAAACTAGACTCATCACATGATAGCTTGGATAGCAAAATACATAACATAGTCCAATCTTTCCTACCAACAGTTCAAATATAGCAATACGTATTGCCCTAACGCAACCGTATTAGGGTATACACCATACTGAGGCAAGAAATCGTATTCTACATGCTTTAATACATTAAAATGAAAAAAACCAAATTCCTCTATCAATAGCATAATGGGTTTGATGTCTTCATAGTCGTCGAGTATCAAGGCAAATCCGTGCCATACTGACCTCTTAGTCCTCATGTGAACACATGAGCGTCTATATGCTATGATAAGTAGTTAGGGCAGATCCGTGCCATACCAACTACCCGAGATTTCCAACCCATATATGAGAATGCAGTCTGCAATGTCAGCCTAACATAGCACAATGCATTGTATTTTTACTTTGCAAAAACAACAGCTACAATATAAGCACACGTTGGTTCGTTTATCAAGTCGATAACAAAAGTAACTAAAGTAAGTAATTATCTCTACATTCATATATCCTTCAAGCAATCCATCTTTACGTTTAATTGGTTTAACCGAAAGCTCTTTAGAGGTAGCGTATTGGTTTGTAAGAGATGGTTATTAAGATGTGTGTCGGCCGAAATAACAATTGTATGCTGTAGAATTTACCTCATCATCAGAATGCAAGAATGTGCTAAGTGTAATACCTGAATTCGTGGTGAAGCCATATCTTGAGTATTAGCCATCCCTCACTTAGTAGTGTATCTCGTCTATCATCATTCGTTCATCGTCAAAGGATGTCTATATGCCATGTATACGTAATGCAGAAGCTTGCAAGCTTTATCTTAATGGAGACGCTCCGATCACACAGCCAATACCTTTATAAATTAAACAACAAAGTGAAAGTGATTCTCAATCGCTTCAACTCATCCTACAAGCAAGTATTTTCATATAGTTATTTCAAAAAACACATGTATAGATCATTTATATATTGTGGAAGGAAATGCACTCAATATGTCGTTGGAAAACAACAGTAGATCGCATCTCTTCCTTTTTGGATGCGCGTTCCACAAAGTATGAATGTATACGCAACTAGTGTGGATACAATAAGTCTCACGGTGGTGTGAATACCTCTTCAAGAGTACGATTGAGTTCCGCTGTCCAGCGCACTATGGAATGATGTGAATCGTGCCCTACCAGCAGATCTTGTGTTGTCTTGTAGATCATACAACGTGGGTGATCAGTGTCTACATTCACTTTGTTTCTCATCGCTGCGAGACAACGTTTTTACTACGAAAAAACTTGAACACTATCATAGCAATATTAGCTTGCTGCTAGTAGGCAGATCGCGGCCCAGCGTGGATTCATACATGAGAAATGTGGTACGTTTGTATCCAATTATTGCCAACAGGTAGTAGCTATCCCAGTGATGGGCTGTAAGGTGAATCAACCACCTGATTTTCCACACCTGTAGGGTGTTGTGTGGTATGATGAAGCACGCTATGTAGTGGAATGAAGAATGTGAAAGAGATAAAGATGACAAAGAAGAAGGAGAGAGAGCATGAGTGTTGTGGAGAAGTTGATACATTAACCCTCCATTTATAGCTTTCTAAGGTGGAAAATAGGGTTTGCTACACATCGTTAGATTATACTACCGTTAGGTGTCATGATCCTATCATTCTATGCATAGTTTGTGGAACAAGTCTTCCCGAAACCCAAGAAAACCCTTTAAGTAAGAATGTATTTAGTTTGCAAAAAGGTTTTTTCAACATGGCTTACTAGTACAATAATAACGAAGTCATCTTGAGCGGTAAATTGCATTGAACAGAGTTCATGAGAGAGAGAGAGAGAGAGAGAGAGAGAGAGAGAGAGAGAGAGAGAGAAGAAGAAGAAGAAAGAAGAAAGCTTTATTAATGTCTTTTCCATGCCAAAAGGCATATAAGACTAAGGAAATACATGTCAAGTATGTGGTAACCGTGGAGCGTATAAACGCCTCCAAAAACTGTAATAAAAAAAAAAAGGAAACATCTAGTACAAGTTAAGATAACTACATAAATGATAATGTCTATGCATGGTAGTCAAATGTGTCCACGTCAACATGCCAGGTCTGAGGAAGTGCAGGAGCCCGCTGACGTCGCCTGTGAATAGGAGCATGTATAGTGTGTCTCTGTGTAAGAGGTCTAGTAGGGCATGTAACTCTCGTGACCGCCTGAGGCTAGGTGATGCATCGTCTCTGCATCCTAGGTCTGGGAATGTCGTCGCAATCGCTGTCAGTCATGTCTGCATCAGGACGTGATCTCCGGCAAGAGAAGAAGGATGTAATCTGAGACTGTGTCTGGATAGGTGTGCTGAGCTGTCTGACATAGGTCCTGACGTAGGAGGGACATCTCACGTATCATAAGTGCCACACATCTAGGGTCCTCATATGAGATGAGGGACCGTAATGTAACTGGTGTCTGACGAAAAAGGCAATGATATCGCCCTCTGATCTCGTAGTAAACTGGACATGTGAAAAGGAAATGCTCCTCTGTCTCAACCATAGATAATGAACATAACTGACAAAACCGCTCCTCACGTGGGGTACCCTGGAAGCGTCCAGTCTCAATTGCCAACTGGTGAGAGGACACTCGGAACTGGCCCAAAATAAATCGGAGCCCATGAGATAGTCCTGAGGTGAGATAGTGTGGCCAAACTGGAAATCCAACTGTGTCTAGCTCCAGAAAGTGTGTCCTGTAATAGTCGGGTTTGACCCCAAGCTGTCCTTGCCATGTCCGGCTCAAGTATGCTCTATAGAGAAAGCGTCTGATATACTCATGGGTGCCCGATGGAAGGTCTGTGATAGAAATCCCAAGTGTATCCAGTATCTAGGAGGCCTGAGAGAACCATGATAGTCGATGCCCCTGATCATAAAGGTCTCGCGAGGAGGCAAGTGCCGTCTGTGTGTATCTCTGCTCATCTGTGGGTAACGTCATTGAATATATAGAATAGGCTGGAAGATGGCGGATAGCTGAATGGGAGGGACCACAAACTCTGTCAGGATAATCTGATGTGGGACAGATGGCTTAGCTCGTATCATCCGAGATAGCATGAGAACCTGCAATCGTGAAAGACTGGCCCAATCCGAAGATGTAAGACCCGCACACCATACCTCTGCTGCATATAGGGCTGTGGGAGTAACGAGAGTATCAAAAAGCTGACATTTACTCGGGGCATCCCGAATAAACCGTCTAAAACAAAAGCGCTCTAACTGGACAAGGGAGGTACATCAAGACAAATGGAAACCAAATGGAACGATGCTATCAAACAGAGCAAAAAAGATTTAACTAAGAAGAGAATAATGACCACGATTATATGGTACGCAGACCATTTACAAGTTCAACTGGATATCTCTTCAATTCTCTAGCTCAGACTCTAACTATGATCAATCTTGGATGTCAAAATTTTATTAACTATAGGCGTACGATCTACAAATCTGATAGCACCATCACGGTGGATGAGTCGCTTCCTAGTAGACAAAGCTTCTTGTCTTCCTTTCTTGCGTTCTTGGAATTGGATGAAGGTCAAATCTTTGTCCACTTTGGCATTCTGCAATTTAGATCTGTGAAACACCGAGGTGAAGCGGATAACAAGAGTATTTGGGTCCTCCTTAGGCCGCCATGCAGTTTCCATACCAGTGAGTGGAGAGACTGTGTTACTTTCACACTCTTGTTGTCCACTTCACCTCAGTGTCTCACCAACTAAAGCTCTGGGGAAAACATCTAAATTGCAGAATATCAAAATCTTTTTGGATGAAGATTTGACCTTCATCCAAGTCCAAGAACGCAAGAAAGCAAGACAAGAAGCTCTATCTACTAGCAAGCGACTCATCTGCCGTGATGGTGCTATCATATTTGTATATCATAAGCCTATAGTTAATAAAAGTTTGATATCTAAGATTCATTTGAGTTAGAGTCTAAGTTAGAAAATTGAGAGACTTCCAGTTTTACTTGTAAATGGTCTTCGTACCCTATAATCCTAGTCGTTATTCTCTTCTTAGTTAGATCTTTTCAATTCTATTTGATGGCATCGTTTCGTTTGATTTCCATCCGTTTTGATGTACTATTTAACTTATATGCCTTTGGCATGGAAAAGACATTAATGAAGCTTTCTTTCTCTCTCTCTCTCTCTCTCTCTCTCTCTCTCTCTCATACCAGAGAGGGCTTACAGAGACAGCTGGATTGTTTACACACCTTTTGTACCTAGTGGGGTTTAGGGGAACCTCTCGAAGACCAAAATCACGGTCTTTAATACCTCTCGGGCTTTCATGCAGCGTCAGGAGCTTACCTTTGATGGACAGCCTCTAGAGGTGGTTTCTTCATATACTTACCTTGGGGTGCTCTTTACTGGTCCTACTTTCAGTATGAGACAGGCTGCTACTTTTAGACTCGGGAAGGGTCATGATTCTCTGGTCCAGTTGGAGAGATTCTGCTTCCGTAAGTCTATTCGGGATGCTCGGAGTAAGTGCAGACTTTTTGACACCATCGTCACCCCCTCAGCCATGTATGCAGCAGAGATATGGTGTACAGGCCCTCTCCTCCTCACATTGGGCCAGCATTTCACGCTTACAAGCCACCATGTTAGCTTGCATGATTCGGGCAAAACCCTCTGTTCCACATGA
Source organism: Diphasiastrum complanatum (assembly GCA_029204225.1). Classification (NCBI taxonomy): domain Eukaryota; kingdom Viridiplantae; phylum Streptophyta; class Lycopodiopsida; order Lycopodiales; family Lycopodiaceae; genus Diphasiastrum; species Diphasiastrum complanatum. The sequence goes on along the minus strand of CM055107.1, from coordinate 18,057,476 downwards.
GATCATTCTTGCAGAGTTTGCCACTCCCCCATCTAGATAGAGGCAGCCTTCCAGCTTATCACGTAGCTCAGGCACTTCCTGATACATAGCAGAGATACACACGGCTTGCACTCATGTCCTCCCACCATCTTCAGGCTCGAGGATACCGGCTGTCATGGTTCTCCCAGGCATCACACTTCCTCATGGAGACATTCGGTATCACTGTCACAGATTTCCCATTGGGTACACACTAGTACATTAGACAGTTTTTATACAGAGCATATTGTGACCGTACTTGGCGACGCCAGTTGGGGGTTAAGCCTGATTACTAGAGCAGGATGTCGCTGAACTTCCAGTTTTACCTTGATATTTGTCTTCAGGACTATCAGACGGTCGTCGCTTCATTCTAGGACAGTTCAGAGTCTCCTCGCACCAGCTGGCTATCGAGACTGGCAGATTCTAGGGTACACCACGAGAGGAGAGATTATGCTAGCTATGCTCTTTACATGAGCTAGAGTCCCAATAGCACTTCATCTTCAGATGCCCCATATATTACGCGATTAGAGGGAGATACCACTGCCTGTCCTGGGACATGCCTACTACATTCAGATCACTTATTGCATATGAGGACCCTCGCTGTGTTGCGCTCATGATACAAGAGATGATCTTGTTACGACAGGATATGTACCAGTTAGCTCACCAGCCACATTCTAGCACTCAGGCTTAGATTACATCATTCTTCTCCTGAAGACGACGTGAGTATGGAATGAATAAGAGTCTTTATGCAAACCAATGAAGTGTAACCCGAATTATTTGATAAAAAAAACCAATTCCTTATGAATTGCAACCTTACCTCCATAACATGATGTAGTTAGATATGAGAGTTCTTACCTCAATAGTCGTGGATGCGTACTCTTGTGATGATGCCATGATTCTTCCAAAGAGTACGTTCTTTTAATGTCAAGACAAAAAAAAATTCCGTTTGAGATTTAGTTGTCCTTCTACAAAAATAACAAGCCTAAACGTCTCTTGGAGTATAGAGTTAAGGTGTTTGCATTCTAGTATAGTATCTCGGTGAGTATTCATTCGTAGCTTTCGAAAGAACAATATGGTTAGTCCATATAGTGATGATCAAAAGGAGTAGATAGTTGTAGTAGCTTGCGTATAGATGTCATACCTTATTCCAAAGTGGTGTATGAAAGGTATAAAGAAATGCGAATTGAATAGCCTGGTGTCAACGATACATATGCTGGAAAGAGTAGACAAGTGAGTATACGAGATTCATTCGAAACTGAATGCTAAGAGCTAATGAGAATGGTTCGCATTCAAGGAGCAATTCGTTAAGCAAACTATTGATCGTATTCATCAATATGTTTTCAAGAGTAAACAAAACAATTCAGTTTCGAATTCACATGTGAACATAAAAAAAATTTCTGGCCTGGCGGCGAACAGTCTGCGGCCACTGGCAGTGATTGTTTGCTGCTGAAAACCGAGTGAGAAATATTGCTCCATCAGCGACTAACTGTCACTGACAGTCCGCGTTGCAACGTGTAGTAAATCGCAACAGAAATGTATGTGGATAATGCGACTAGCTGGCGTGCCTCTAGCGGCAACAAAAATTAGCAACACAAATTTAAAATTGCTTGTACTTCAGCGATGGACTGTAGGGAAGGTATTCATAGCAATTGTTAGCTAAAACGTGGTGCTAGATCGCTGTGTACCTCAATCAAAAAACATATTTGCTTACAAAAAGCTTGTTATCATAAAAATCCAACAAGGTGGTATGGAGTAAAAACTTAACAAGTTATGATCATAGTGTTCTTCCAGGAGGGCAAGACCAATTGCTGGGAAGCATAGTTCAACGAAAAGAGGAAGAGAGAAGAAAAGAGAGTAGGAGAAGAGATGGTGGAGGAAAGGCTAGGCCTTACGTCATGTATAAATAGCCATCATCCCCTCTATTAGGTCAGCAAAGAAAAAGCTTGTAGGGGAAGCTACCCGGTAGCTTGTAGAAGAAGCAAATATTTCTGTTTGTTGGATCATATCTGTCATATCTTGACCGTTGGTTGAGAACCACAGGGAAATGAGAAAAGAGTTTTTGGTACTAGTGAGAAGGGATAACATTAGATGAGAGAGAGAGAGAGAGAGAGAGAGAGAGAGAGAGAGAGAGAGAGAGAGAGAGAGAGAGAGAGATTATTAATGTATATCAAGTGCCCGTGGGCACAAAAGACAAAATACAATACATACAAAGTAGGAGCAAATTAGGCTCATGAGACCGATTTTGAATACTTAGGTACCACTTAGGAAGTTAACAAGTTCAAAAGCTTAGTGAGCACTTCGAATTATGTTATGATATAAATAAATGGCCCAAAACTAGTGGAATCTATGTCTTTGGCTCAGTTTTACTTTGTCTCCATGATTCATCTCCTATGAGCTTGAGGATAGATATAGACTATAGTTCATCATGATTCATCTCCTATGAGCTTGAGGATAGATATAGACTATAGTTCATGAGAGAATTAATTAGGTTGATGTAGAGGCCCAAACTAGGCTTAGGCAAGATGCATCTGATTCTAAATAGTTAGGGGCCTCTATTCCACATGAGAGTTTTCCAAGATCTAGATGAAGGCTGTATTGTTCGATTGTGGGGGATTGTCTCAATTAGTGACTTATGCTACTTGGGTCTACAAGCCATACTAAAAGATAAGAATATTTTAGCAGGTCACATATTCTTCAGGGAAAAGCACTGTCTTGGTGGCAGGATCTCCACTTGAAACCAAAAGCACATGTACAGATTTTTGAGAAGTTTGTTAAATCGTTTATTGACGATGGTATTTGCTATGGGTCCAATGCTAGCTAGATGTAGTTTGTATTGGGATTACTTGCAAATTATTATAACAAAGCATGTTGTTCTTGTTAGAGTGGCAATATGTATGGTATGAATCGACATCAGGGAAAAAACCCAAAGATGAGTTTTATGCAAAGGCTCAGACAAATAATTTTTGCTACTAGTGTCGAACGTGAGGGCGCATTGCCAAGTATCACTCCCTCAGTTAGTTAATAAATCTGACATTAGCATAGTAACCAAACGATTCAAACTGAGAAGATTTGAATCGAAATTCAAATCAATTCAATAAAATCTCAAGGATTTAAATCAACCAACTTTTTTTCAATTCGACTCTTTAATCTTAACTGATCCGCTTCTCCTTCTTCCACCTTCTTCCTACCCATTCTCCTCCCTCTTCCTTTCCCTTTTGCCTCTTCTTTTATTTCTCCTCCCTTTCTGTTTTTTTTTTCTGTTCTTTTTCTTCGCGCTCTCCTTCGCAACTTCAAATTTGCCGTTGTAGCATGCTATTTTGTTTAAAAAACGCTTGAAAGAAAAGGATGCAATATTTTTCCATGTAAAATGAATTCTATTCTTAGCGAACTGGGTTGTCATGATTGGAACCAGAATCACGGTTCAATTTTGTTTGAATTGTAGAATCGCACTTCGAGAGATCAATAGTTTAGCGTAAGAATGCAAATGAACTGGAAGCATTGGACTACTTTGCGAGAGTGTTGTGGCTAGGAATTGGATGAACACCTATATGAAGATGAGATGTTGCAATGAAGTCGTCCAATGATGTTATTACTTGAATTAAGTCTCTATTGTAGACATGTTCTCTCTTTGAAGCAAAACATGTGGGTTGAAAATCTTGTGGATGAAAACTTCTTGGTTATGGCCTTGTGAAGTTTTTATAGCCACAACTTCAGCCACAAATGGAGTATCCGCTACTCACTAGATAACCTTGATTATAAAGTGTAACAATCGCGAGATGTGGCCCTTTCATTATAGGCAAAGAATCCTTTTGTGGGAAGGTTGCATTAGGAATCTTAGATACATATAAAAGAGATCGCTGTGAATTTGGTTAATCATATTGATGTGAAATTTGAATGGGCTAAATTGTGCCCATGGACTTATTTGAGCAAGATATGTCCCGCTTTAAATAGTTATGTACTTGCTAGGGAGGTAACAAGTTAACCTAATCAATTAGACGTTCGAACATTAGTTAACAATCGTCAAAGGTTCAAAAACATGGCGGATCTAGGATCTTTGGGTCATTTGTGTTTTCTTGGAACTTGGATATCATCTTCATCTCCCCCTCCCCCTATGAGCTACACAATTTGTGTGCCTTGCTATTCCTCGCAAGATCTTGCAAGCTCTTGCAAGCTCTAAATTAAGGTATTATCATTTGATTGACATTTATTTGTAATGAGTTATAGATCTAATAAGTTAGTGTCTGGGCACAAAAGACTTTGGTTATTGTACTTGATGTATAGTTTTTGAATTGAGAGTTCGCGAGTTCTTGCTAGAAGCTAGTTTAAAGAGTTTCATTGTAGAGAATTTCAACAATTTGGGAAGGGTTTGTTTACACAAAAATTTGAATACTTATGCTGCTAGTGTGTTTGCAGAAATATGGTGATATGTAAGCTTTCTGGGGCTGTTGTAAAAAAGAATGAAGATTCCATTTGGAAGCATGTAATGGGGAAAAAGTTCCAAAAAAAATTGGGTAAGTTATTGTAAGGATTGAAAATTGGAGCTTTTTAAACTCGCTCTATTTTGAGTTAGATCAAATGACAAACTATGTATTGTAAGAATAATTATTTATATTGCATGACTGATTTTGTGTTATAATATTACGTTTGAACTTCTAAAATATATAGGTAAGATATCTAGTAAATTACAATTTCATTTGTTAAACAATATGCTACGAAATCTGAAATTGGATAGTAAATTGAGAAATGTATCTTTTGGTTAAATAATTGAATTAGATAGGAATCATAGGATCTAACATTGCTTGAATTTAGCATGTCAAATTTTGATAGTTTCAATCAGTTAGATGTGTAATGCAAAAATGTTTGGCTTTTGGATGCATAGTACAAAGTTTTTCCAAGATAACAAGTTTATATAAGGAAGTAGGAGCTAATAACAAGGGATTGAGAGCTTATTACAAAAAGGCATGCATCTTCATGTTAGAGATCTATATTGCAAGCATCAAGTTCTATATCTCAATAGAAATTTCAATCTATTAGGCCTTTAATTAGCTCCATAAGAAAATTGAAGTGAGCACAGAATTTGGCTTAGTCAACATTTGCCATTACACTATATGCTTCCATTAAAAAGTGCATTTTAGCATGCAAAAGATCAAGCCAATACCTTGAAAGAGTAATCCATGCCATTTCCTAGACTATGAGTGTTGTTTTTTGTTATATTCAAGTAATATCCAAGTCTTAAGATTAATATGATATAAGGGTTCGAATTTTAATCTTTATATGATCATAACATGGATGCAGCCGAAGTTTCGTAATGCGTTTTTCTGTTTTTTGTAAAGAAAAAACATGTTGGAAAGCTTTTTGATGGTCTAGTTTGAAATGCATAAAGCATACATGTAGGTTTTTTGAAATGTATTTATCATACTAGTAATTTATACACTTAGGGTAAATGAGTCCCAAGAGGGTTTGTCCCATACAACTTCGCCAAGGGCCCGGTTAGTCTCAGATGTTGGTACAATAGTTTCGTAAATAAGAACATGTAGTATCACTTAAGATGCTTAGAAAGATCATAATCAATATTTGTCGAATGACTAGCAAAAGATCCTATCTACACTATTCAAGAGGCCCTTAAGGGAGAACTTTTAGGAAATTGCCAATTAGGGTTGTTGGATCCCAAGAGGGTTTGTCCTGTGCAACTTGGCCACTGGCCTGGTAAATCTCAGATGTTGGTACAATAGTATTTTGTCCTTATAGCATTTGCAACTTCATAAAATGAGTGGCAATGTTAGCACTAATAGGGCTAACAAAATGGAAGGCATACATGAGAAGCTCAGAAATATATAATCAAAAGTTAAGTACGAGCTTGTTATGGATGATAAATCTCAATAAACAAGTCGTGAATGAACTATGAGTGGAAGATGCCAATCTATTGAGAAACTATTAGTATGGAAATGAATATCCATATTAGTCTTATTTCTTTAAGAATAATAGTAATAACATTATTCTTACTATTGTTTAGCTAATTTTTTCAATAGTTTTCTCAAAAAAGCAAAATAATTTAAGTAAACGTAAAAAAAAAGAAATTGAAATTTTTGTTTTTGTGTTTTAAGAACCCTAAATTCCAGAATGCATTTCAGAACGTGCATCTATGAATCATAAATATGATATAGTGCAGTTTCTTAATACATGCAACACCACACATACAATGAACATATTTGTTTGTTTACCAGTTTTTGTTGACATGTGGCATGCATGTGACACAAAATGTACATTTTTGGGCCACCAAGTAGAATATTTTGGGACTAGCCAATATTTTGGAACATGGGCTTGTGGATTCTTGCATATACTTATGACCAAATATTTCTTTTCTTGTTGGTTCAAGTTTCAATTATCTTCTTTGTAATTTTATACATTTCTACCTGTTATGGTCATCCTTACTTCTCCATATGCATGCCTTGCAAGTTGCAACCACTTTTGGAAATCGCAACTATTTTTTATGTTGTCTTATTAAGTTTAGATTGGATAAGACTATTTCGGCCTAAATTGGATTTCAACCTTCTAGATATAGCTAAATTGGATGCCAACCTTCTAAATATGGCTAACTTGGTATAAATAAGGGCTAGAGATTATCATTTCTCAATTTGATAAGTTTGGTGTCTAGAGCTTTTTGTAGGGAACTTACATATTTTTTTGGAAATGTTGGTTGGAGAACCACCTAAGTTATCAATAGCCATTGATGTTGATTAAGTTTTCTTAGCTAGAAAATGCTTTGTGAATGTTGTTTGCTGTCTCTTTACTTCATTTGATGCCAATATTTGTGATGAAGTTCACAACATAGTATTAAAGCATTTTTCTGCCTTATTTCAGAATCCAGATGCTGATTTTTTTTTCTTTGGTATTTTTTTGTGACAAGATTTGGCGCACCTACAAAAGTAAGCAGCATGTTGATTAGAATTCTCTATCTATCAAAATTCATGGCAAAAATCACAATATTGGTCAAAGTGGATAAATTCTATTTCAATAGTGGATCTTTACATTCTTTGCTGCACAGCAAGTGCGACAAACTTTATGTCTCATCAATCAAACATCTCTATTTCATGATGTTCCACTTTAAAGTCTTTGTATCAAAGAGGGTTTGCATGACAAAGGACAACCTATATTGAAATCGAGCATCTAGCTTTTGAAGGTATTCTCACACTCCTATTGCTCTTTTTGCACGCTCATTTTGGCAACATATGTAGACAACTCTATTGGGATCTAGCTCCTATATTAGAGGGTTTCTATAGTGATTTTGTTTTTTACATGCTTGATGATTTTTCAACATTCATTTATCAAGATCTACTTCAATCCTTCATTAGCTTCTTATTACATGCATTTTTACTAGTGCTTTGGATCCACTTATTACGATTTCCACCTTTTCAAAATCTTCACTAGCGGTTCTCATTTTTTTAATCACATTCTTCAGTAGCTTCAGGAATTTGCTTCCCGACTTGACCAACTTGAGGCACAGATATTTCCTCCTCTAACATCCACATCTACTACCGTTAATCCACCTCTTTTTGAGGTTTCTCCTGCTCAATTTCCTTCCATTTACATTGTTATAGTGGCATCATTTAGTTTCAGTATTAGCATCCTATTGTTAGGAATTAATGGTTAATTAATTACTTGTAGAGGCCAGCCTGCGTGCTAGAAGGCCTATTTCTATTTTAGTATAAGTACTATCTATTTTTAGTATAGGTACTTAAGTTAGTACCAATTTTGCTAGAATAGTATAGAAATCTATTTTAACTAAGATAGCATAGATTTCTATTGTTAAGACTTCATAATTAGCATTCCAATTGCTATTGTAGGAGGATAGCTTTTGCTTTTGAGTATGGGCAGTCTCTATAAGAGCAGATGGGCGCCCGCCTCCATTTTATGAAGCATAGCTTCTTGCAGTCTCCCTTCTTCAGATTGTGATTGATGTTTTGCGTGAGTACTAATAAGATTAGTCTACTCTGATTTGTGAATCACTACGATTCTAACATCTATTTGATATTGTTGTTAGTGGACATGCACTTTTATCTGTATTTGATAGGGTCATGACCTATATTTCACATGGTTCCTAATTGGGACCCTAATAATTGAGCTTCATATTTCCCTCCAGTTAATAGAAGGGGGTAAACTTTTGATTAATATAAATAGTCACTAAGGCTTCTCATTTGGTAGCTTGTTATTTTGGAGATCTCTCCCACTATTGCTCAAGTATAGCTTTAGCCTTAAACATCTATGACATTCAGGTTATGTTCTCAGATAGGGAACCTTATTTGTTGTCATTTATGTCTATTGTTCATGATGTGATGCTATATCTGTGATGTGTGTTCATAACTATGCATACCCATATACTAACATTTTTACTGCAGCTTCTCGTTTAGTAGGACATTTCTAGTCAGAGCCATTTTGTTGCATACGATTTGGGTTGTACATGCTATCTCATTCTTGGTCTATTTGACCAGCTTTGGATGCATTTGCTCTAGTTAACGCTGATGGTGAACAATGCCCTTTGTCCTTACAGATTGTTAGGTGCCCTGATTATCATACTTATGTCTTTATGTGGCCTTGGTCCATACAACTAGCTTGATACAAATATATTCAAAACATCATACTCAAAGGACTTTTTGCCAGGTATGATCCTTACGAATCCTACCTATGGCATTCATGGACCATCCTTATAGTCTATCAAACCTTTATGTTACTATTCCTCGGTAGTGGTTTACGCTTTTCATTTTCTGGCCTTTGCTTCAACATAGTTACTTCTGCAACTATTTATTCATACTTTGTACTTTTGTGATTTGTATTCGGCAATGATATTTACTGATACCATATGCACTTTTTAGTTATATCTTGCTGCAGCTACCTCAGCTCTGCATATATGTATTTCTTTTACAGCTCATATTGGGGCAATATTTTGTTAGTGAGACTATTTTGGACATACAATAAGTCTAGGGCTTATGCGCAAAGGACCCATTTTACTTGGGAGGACCAGTGGTTATTTTATTCACTGTGCAGTGAATTACTTTTGGGCCAGCAGTTATTTTTACCCAAGAGGCAACTTGGACCTCAAAAGGAGGGGCACACTATTTTTGGAGGAATGTTGCCCTTCTTTTGGACTTCCTTTTCAAATTAGGGATTCAGCCCTAATTTCAGGAGCATAAATAAGTAGAGGCATTCATTTAGTAGCTTATGATTTAGTTTTTTTGGAGTTGTTTGCAGGTGACTCATTGCTCTTCCTTGTAGGGATCAGTTGTTGACAATATTTGATGTTCTTTCAGTTTTCCTAGTTGGAAAAGTTTTTTATGCCCAATGTGATGGTAATTGGTGATTAAATTTTTAACTAAACTGTTTCAGATTAAGTTGATAGTTCAGTCTTATGACATTCATTTTTCAAGGGCTTTATTACTGTGTATTTGTCACTGGTTGATTTTTCCCTACTGCTGTGTATGAGGTTTCAAACATTTGGAGCATTTTACCAAATGTTCAAAGTGCATGTCAAACATTATTTGCTTCAACATTTCAAAGGTTTGGTCTTCCTTGGGTTCCATAAGTTATACTTTGGACACTGACCTTTATGGAGCGAAATTTTGATCACATTTTCATTAAGCCAAGTAATCGTTCTGGTCTGTATAGACGTTTCTTACACTTAGTTAGCAAAAGTTACTATCATGGAACATTCATATGTAGTCCTTTGAGACTCATGGTGCTTTGGCTTGTGCATCTCTGAGACATCTATACCTTTTGGATAAGTAGTTTCTTGCTGAACATTGCACTTAGTTTGTACTTTCTATAAACACTCATAATAAAGTATGCTTTTTGAGTAGACAGAAGAAGAAGAGGCGAAAAAATTCATGCCAGCCATGTTGATGAGTGATCGAGGACTTGAAGGTGCTTCGATTAGTGAATCAGTGCGCAAACCTGAGAACGATGGAAGTGAGGAGAATGAAAATATTGTCAGTAAGAACAAGGGAAAAAAAAAATTGAGCAAGGAGGGGAATTTAAAAAACGAAACAGCAGCTTCACGTGTTGAAGATAATATAAATCAGGATGAGGAACCTAATTTCTGGATACCTCCACTGGGTGATCGGTGGGACTTTGATTGTGGAGGAGGTCGATGGACTGCTAGTGATGATCAAGTAACAAGTCTTAAGATTGAACAGACGAACAAAGGATGCCAAGTTGAATGCGGTATTAAAGTTGTAGATAATAAAGGTATTACATCGACCCTTTTATTTATCTCTTCTTGTTTTATTTGTTACATGATCCGTTCTTTTGTTCACAGGAGAAGGTTGTTCCTGCTACATTTTACCAACAATGTCAAATTTTGAGGATTTTTGACTACTAAGTTTTTGCCATGGTAAACCTAATAATGTATCAAAGGAAATGACTAGGAGTAGAATTATTTGAAACAATAAGTTTTTCAAGAAGTGCTATGTTGTTGAGGACCACCTTTTCTCTTCTCGAGGTTTGGGCTTCAAATTCACTCCACCACAGAGAGGAGATACAAAGAGTAGGAAATGGTTAGGAACAACAAACTGCTGCTATTTGATTTTGAGCATTTTCTTTGTTAGGGATGGAAGTTGGAATGGAAGGGGACTCTGAGAATGAGGTTGGTAGTGATTCTGAGGCTGAAATCATTAGGTATGGGCTTTCAGTACCTTTTGAAGCACATACAAAGGGGAAAATTATTTGGACATTCAATCTTGTCTTTCATCTTCCTGTTTTACTTCTGTATTTTGAATTTCAATTTTTCATCTTCCTGTCTACGATTGATTCTCTCAATAAAATCTAGGCTATTTTTTTGCAGGATGAAGCGGTTGTCTTTGAGTAGGCGGTCGAGCAAATCTGCTAATTTGAAGAAGAAACGCAGGATAAAGCAATGAGGCAGTCTGTTTTTTAACATCATTCAAGATCACTGGTTCATGTTTTGGATTTCAGGTATTAGCTCATTGTAATAAGATTCTTTGAATATGTTGTGATCACACGTAAGTGACAAAATAGACTGAGCAGGGCTCACCATTTTAGCTCAAGTCATTTCTGCAAGTTTGAAAGCATGACAGCTAAGAAAGATGTGGAAAAACATTTTCGTAGTTGACATTTACCTTCAGACATGAAATAAAGTGGCTGATTCGAGTTTTGCTGGTTATCAGAAGATTCAAATCTGAGGAGATTTGAAACGAGATTCAAAAGTTTGAAATCTCTTTTGAAGATTCACATAGAGCAAAGTGAAATTGCAGTAACATCCTGTTAAAATCTTGAAAACATATTTCCAACAGTGGTAACCATAGTACCCTCTGGTACCGCTGGTACCATATCAGTGGTACCGCCGGTACGGTACCGCCCTGGGATCCGCGGTACCAGGGCGGTACCATTTTTAATATTTTTTTTTTTTTAATATATTTTTAGTAATTTTTTTTTGCATATTAACTAACAAAAAAGGACAAAAAAAAGTAAAAAAAGGGGGTTCTGGGTGTAAAAAAAGAGGGTACAGTACATGTTGCAGGGGACTGTTGCAATGGCACATGGGCACTGCGAGTGAGCAGACCGAGGGGCCAATGGGAGACCAACACAGGGGGGTAGCATCACATGGGGGCAAGTACAGAGGCACATGGGCATTGTGGGTGAGCAGACCATGGGCCCAATGGGAGACCAACACAGGGGGGAGCATCACATGGGGGCAGGTACGGAGGCACATGGAGGGATGATGGGGATCCACATGGCCGATCAGGCTGTGGGGATAAATAGGCACTCACAATGCCATTGTGGTCGGCATTTTCAGAGGCTGTGAGAGGGCTAGTGATAGACAGTGAGAGAGCAAGCGAGAGCCGGTGACAGGCTGTGAGAGGCTGTTTGAGAGCCAGGGTGCTGTGAGAGGGTGTTCAAGGATCAGGGTGCTGTGAGGAGAAGGTCGATCGAGATGGCTGAGCGAATACCACCGAAGCCCGAGGGCGAAGCCAGGAGAAAGCTTGAGGAAGATATCCGAAGGCACAACGAGAGGCATCGGAAGCAAGAGGCAGATATCCGAGAGATGCTGCGACAGACTCGACAGAGAAATCCGGAACCGGAGCCACCCGCCCCCGCTGTGGATCCTGTCCCCGCTGTCGAGCTGGATCTGGATGAGCAGATCGGAATGAATTTCACACGACGGCAGCTCATCATGGTCAGGGAAAGGGCGGCCAGACGTCGGGCTAACCAGGAGGCAGCTCGGGCTAACCGGGAGGCAGAGCAAGAGCGACAAAACAATGCACCAGACGAGGGCGAGGAGTCGGTGGAGGATCAGTGAGGGATGTTTAGAATAGATGAGGTCCACCCGTATGTGGCGGACTGTTGCTATGTAGTTTTCGGCAGTTTATGGTGCAGCAAATAACTAGATGGCTGCTTAAAAAAATGACAGTATATGTGATGTTATCCTGATACAACGGCTTAATATATACATAGTTGTTTTTTGTGCAACGCGAGCCTGGTCATGTAAGATGCAATGTCTGTAATTTTTTTAAATGCAGATGTATTACATGTGTTTATGAAATGTCGTTTGGGGTGTAGGGGTGATTGTTGTGCTCATGATGTAGGTGCATATATGTGAAGCTAGCATTCATTTCAAACGAAATTAAATGAAAATAGGATTCAGACACGCACATAGAATTCTTCAACATAAAATAAAGCATCACATGTACAGAGCGACATACGCACAATGTGCAGCAAATAATGTAGGCCAAACACTGTATATAATGTGAAAAATCATCTGAGTACAATGGTAGACTGTCTGCTAGAGACAAACTACTGAAACTAAAACAACAGAGCCACAATCAATGCTCTGGCTCTGACTCAGACGAATGCTCTGGAGACAACTCAGGGCCCCGAGCTGACTCTCGCAGCCGATATCTCTGCCTGTCTGGAATTGGCATGGGCTGTGTATCCGAGGGGGAAGACTCGTCATCCTCATCCTCCCAATCAGCCTCCGCATCAGCCCCCAAGCAGGCCAAACCAACAACACCTGCTCCAACTGGCTGTGATACTGCACCTCTACCTGTACCTGGAGCCCTGCGTGGTCGTCCTCTCCTCCCTGGCAGTTTCTGTGCCTTGCCTTTCTTGTTCGGTGCACCCTTGGGCCTGCCTGGTCTCTTGCGGACAAGAGGAGCTGTCAATGCCTCGTCACCCCCATGCAAATCACCTGGCTGGCTAGGCTGGGCCCAAGCTGAGGCCGGCTGGGATAGGGAAGCAAAAGAGGGAACTCCCTGTGCAACTGAGCGAGGAGGATGAGCTCGTGGAGTGTGTGCCCGTGGGGCTGCTGCAGGTGGAGGAACTGGCTGTGCAGGAGGCGAGTACAGTGGCGATATGTACTGAAAGGGGCGCTGTGGTGGCCGGTACTGGTACATCCTGGGTGCAGCCAAAGGAGGAGGATGTGACGTGGGTGCTGCCACTGGAGGAGCCACTGTGGATGTGGGCGCTGCAAGAGAAAACCTGGGCACAGATGGTGGCCTGCCATGGAGACCTGCTGCTGCAGAAGTGGACGGCGATGGAGGGGCTGCAGGCCTAAATGGCATCGGTGGCACTGGAGGAGCTGTGCGACGCACATACACCCTCTGAGGAGCTGGAGGAACTGTAGGCACCTCATGCGGCTGCTCTGGCTGGGACTCTGTGTGTGGCATGCTGGCAAGAGATGATGGGGGCGCCCTGACACTCGGCATCTGCTGGGCCTCTGAATCCAATGTGGCAACCAAGTCGGCCAGCTGGGCATCCGAATACAAATGCTCTGGGCTCTGGGACTCATCCTGTGCACCAGCCTCTAAATCATCCTGTGCACCGACCTCTGAATCATCCTGTGCACCAACCCCTGAATCAACCCAAGCCTCATCCCGTGCCTCATCATGTGCACCCTGTAGACCCTGCATGGCCTCCCAATCTGTGCAATGAAAGTCATCAAGTGCCTCCTCTGGTGTGCTGTCGTAGTAACGGCCATGACTCTGTGCTGCACGCATCCAAACATCTGCGGGACCGGCATCTAAACCACTCTGCCCTCTATCAAGAGCCTCCTCCATCATGTCGACATAGGTAGGTATGCCACTGCCCCCCCCTGTGTGCCCTGCCTGTCCGCCGGTATAACCTGTGCCATGTGTCCCACCTCTGCCACGTGATGCACCTGTGACCCCTGCCCGTGGCGTGTGCCCTGCACCTGTATAATCTGCCTCATCCCTCTCTGGTCTGGCAAACACAACCCGAATGGGCTCATCCTCATCATGCTCATCCTCTGACACTGGCTCATCTGCCTCATACAATGCTGTGCTCAAGCCCAAGCTCTCTCTCTCTCATCTCGGCAAGCTCCCTCTCTCTCTCTGCCATCAACTGTGTGCCCAGGTCATCTGCGGGCATGGGATGGGTGCTGTCCGTAGGCAAGTCAACCTGGCGCTCCAAATCAGATATCTTCGTCTACAAGGTTTAAAATTTGCATGTCAGAGAGACAACTTTATCAAGAAATGAAACCAACATACCAGGAGTCAACCAACATGCTATGAAAGATTAGCTTATCACCTGCAATGCGCTCGTAATGGTCGGAAGCCTCCTGGCGAGACGTGCGTTGGTGCTACAGAACACCAACCGCTCCAACTGACTCACTGACAACCGGTTTCTTCTCCTCGTGTGAATGAGTGCCCATGTGCTCCAGTTACGCTCACACACGGAGGCAGCACAATCCTGTGGTGCGTGCATTGAAATACTTCAGCACATTGTGGCAGAGGTGAAACTTCAACGAAACACAAAAAATGGAGGATAAAATGAGATGCATACCTGAGAAAGGACACGCAGTGCAAGACGCTGTATAGATGGGTATGTGCTACCGAACATGGTCCACCAGGTAATGGGTAGCTGCCTCCTCTCTGGATCCTGGGCAGCCGGGTGGCCGAATGTGCCCATGCCGAAACGAAATGCAGCGAGCTCCTCCATGAGCCTGATAGGATCCAAACCTATGTGTGGACCCACCCTGTGAATGTACTGAAGCCAATCGGCCTCGAGCTCCCTGTCTGCGATCTGTGTCGGAGAGAGGAAGAGGGGATGCAGCATGTGTGCAACGCTGTGGATACTCCTGTGGAAGTAGTTCCATCGCGTCTCCCATATGAACTTCAGCTCTGTCATCCTGCAGGTGAGGGGCATGTGGTTTAGGGCATTACGAAAAAGCTTAACATTGACAGAAAAACAAACTAGCAAGTACTGAAAAGATAAAGGTCAATTGCAACACTGTACCGCTTACCTCTCTGGCTGCAAGATGGGCAGCTGCAGGAACTGTCCAATCCGGTCCATGAGCTCATACACCAGTCCAAGTGTCGACCCCTCGCTGTCAGCCATGCGGAGCACAATGTAGAGTGGTCGAAGCAGTCCTGACAATGTCTGTGCATCCCTCCAGAACTGGTCTCCCCTCACCGTGGAAGAAAAGTGCTCCCCATCCTCAGTGTGCGGAAATGTACTGGCACCCCAAAGATCACTGGCAACCATCTGTAGAAGCTGGGCCCTGCACCTGATCAGACGGTCGATGACCACCAAGTCGAATGCAAAGCGCGTGGGGGCTGGCTTACGGAGGTCCAGATGGCTGAACACCCGGAACATGGCAAGAACACGCCTCTTTCTGGTGACAAAAGTCACCAGGAAGAGGGCCTCCCGGACGATGGCTCTAACCCAGGGAAGTGCACCTATGTCCCCCATCAGAAGGTCTATGCCGTGCGCGGCACAGGGGGTATGAACAATATGAGGGAACTCGGCCTCTAGCAGTACACCCATCTGAATGCAGTTCGTGGCATTGTCCGTCACCACCGTGACGACATGCTGTGGGCCTATGGCTAGGATGGAAGACCTGATGACATCAAACATGAACTCTGCAGATATGACTCTCCCCCCCCTGCTGCAATCCACTGCCCTCAAAAACTGTGTGCCCATGCAGCTGGAGACCAGTATGTTGAGGATCGGCCTCCTCCTGACATCAGTCCAGCCATCGGACATGATGCTGCAACCGTAAGTGGCCCAGTGCCGACGCAGAGGCTCCATCTCTCTAGACAAGGACTCGACCCTATCCCTCAGCATGTGTGTGCGGACAACCTCTGAACTAGGGACTCTCCAGCTAGGGCTGACAGACTGTGCAAGGCGGAAGGCCCTTCTGAAGGGCTCAGAGTCGGTGATGGCAAAGGGCAGGTTCAGCTCGTAAACCAAACTGGCCACGGCCTGTGTGGCCTCTCTGTCCATGTGCGGCTGATGCGCGCCGCGAATGGTCTGCTGCACGAGGGCTCTCCCTGGTGGACGACGGGTGGTGGACCTCCAGCACGGTGCACCAACCGTGACGGGAATGGACGATGACGCGACAGGCTGGGCGCTGGTGGATGCATCGGCTGTAGACGTGGAATGGGGAGAGTGGGATGCACTGGCAGGGATGGGTGCAGCAGCATAGGTGGGGTGCACTGGTGGAGGGGCAACATCTGGCATGGGGTACGAAAACTGCTGGCTGAGGAGGTCATCCGGATGGGAAGGGAAGGAAGAAGGGATCTCTTCCACATCCTCGAAGGCCCGCCCAGTACCATCCTGGGCCTGCTCGGGTGGCGGAGAGTCCATGAGAAAGTCGTAGACTGGTGGAGTGCGAGCAACAGTGGGTGGTGGTGGAACCGCAGTGGCAACTGTCGGACGCGATGGGACGGGATCCACCGGAATCTGAGCAGATGGGGGTGCATGAGGCAGAGTTGTCTGAGGGGCAAAGGGACCAGAGGAGGATGCACTCCCTCTCCTCGTGCGTGCCAGCCAAGCAGGCAGCAACTCTGGGTTAGTCACATAAGGAGCGGTGCAAAATCGGAGAACGCCCTCCGAAATGGTGTTCTCCCCTGCCACGAGCCGCGGCCCGTAGGTGTCCAATAGTCGCTGCCTGTCGGGGACGGTCATGCTGCCACAAGGGGCAGCATTCAAGGTGGCACCATTTTTGGTGCGTGCACCGAGCAGATGGCCTTTAAGGCGAGTGAGGGATGCAGCAAACTCGACGAGACAGTATCGGCAGCGCACGATCTTCTGACCGGTCTTGTTGGCCTTGTCGGCAACCCGCCTGACAATGTCTACCTCGTCCCACAGACCGGAAAGGTCGGATTGCACCATTGCAGATGAAATGAGGGATGGATTGCTGGAAAAAAAACAGCAGGGTTCACTGTTGGAGAGACGCTGAAAATGGGCGAATGCAGGGCAAAGGAAATCAGATGCAAGGCAGGGCGTTGCGTGGGCGATGGGCGACGCAGAGAATCAAAGGCAGGCAAGAAAAACCAGCAGCGATGGCAGGGCGGAGAGGGCGCAAAAAAATTTCAGAGGAAATGCGAGGGGGGGCGGGTAGGTTTAGGTAAAAAAAACTAAAAAAAATATTAAATAATAAATATATTATTATATTGTGGTACCGCGGTACCATCATGGTACCGCGGTACCAGTATGGTCCCGCGGTATCGGGATCCGCGGTACCCAGTACCGCGGGACCTATGGTGGTAACTGATAATTAAAATGTTAAATCTCTGTTTATCTTCCTGTAATTGATGCCTGCATGAGTTGTTCCTGTTTGAAGCAACCATAAACAAATTTTGAATTTTAAGCTGAGATTAGCGGCTTGACTTAAATTTTGATGTCTTACTATAAGCTTGTTGGTGTATGTTGGACGGAGGCTGCTGTCGATGCTCAATATTTTGCTTTCTTAAATCTGTAGTGAAGTTGCCTAGTTCTTCTCTTGTGGAGTACAAAAAATTTCAAGGTATTTTGCTTGAAATGAAGATTGTTGATCTTTCTACAAACTGGAGGATCCATCAGTTTTTTCAATTTTTATATACGTGGTTGGTTGCAAGCAAAGAAAGGCTGCTATTTTATAAAAATAGTAGCACATTTTGCATTGATATATTTTTCAACCACTGGTTTTTATTTCGTAATAAATCCCCTTGATTCAAAGGGTAGATTGTAAACGAAGTGATGCTTTTTTCATATTCACTTCACTGCAAATCTAACAGGTGATACTGCCTTATAATGTCCTGTTTATGTAAATTTGTGCTGTTTTTTAAGTACCCTCTGAGTGTCACCCTTAACCCTGGAAACAGTGTTGGAAGCAAATTTTTGCTACATAAAAGTAATACTGGACTCTGCTGGACTGGCCGGATCCGCTGGAAGAGAAATACCCACAGATAACGTGGCTTCACTGTACAGGCTGTGAAGGGCCTGTATCATTTCCCTGAACCAATGCTCTTATGGGGAAGCCATACCTGACAAAATATTCATGACAGGAGGATACTAAATCTTTCAAGATTAAGTATATGATAGGTTGCATCAAAAACCTGCAAGGGCCTCTATCATTTCCGTGAACCAATGCTTTTATGGGGAAGCCGTACCTGACAAAATATTCATGACAGAGGATACTAAAGCTTTCAAGATTTAATATGTAATAGGTTGCATTTAAAAATTGCAAGCTATAGGGCATGACACTTTGAACACGCATATTTTGTGTGATATTTCAAAGGCAAAAAATCCGAACCTACAGTCTGTATTCTTGCTGTATGTAGGAAATATTGTACCTATTTACCACTTCTTGACTATATGAACGAATAAGCTGCAATGCTTTTTGAATAAATCAAAAGGGAAAAGCCATGATTGTGGACATTGGTAAACATGAGGATCGTCCCTTTACATTAGTTGAATCTCATCAACAAAATACATAGAGACAAGCTAGTACCATGAAGAATCTTTTTTGTTGGGGAATGCTCTTTTGGTCTTTTCTCCATTTGGAAGGATAGATTGTTATTTGAGAATTATGTGAAAGCATCATTTCATAAGATCATAGAGGTAGATTTGCAAGGTATAATATTGGACTACACCTTGGTGCAGTTGGGAGATGAGACCTGTTGATATGAGTTTGTCGAAGGTTACGAAAGTTTATAATGTACAATAATTTACGATGGAATAATATTCTAGATTGATTGTTTGTTTTAAAGTTACATTGAAGTTTGGAAATGTAGGATCAAGGGTTGTAGTATGCAATAAAAAGCATCACAACAAAGAATGATGGAGCATATAAAAGTGGGCATTTAATAAGAAGGTAGTCTTGTGTCCTTTCTTTGATATGAACACATATGATGATAGCCAAGATGTGAATCGATCATGGAGGCAAACTTAGCCTTTTTTGGGTGGTCAAACAAGTCATCCATATGAGATAAAGGATAGTAGTTCATGATAATGTACTTTTAACAATCAATGCATACATGCTTACTCTTGCACTTCTTATCAATAACGAATAAGATTCAACAAAAGGATAGAGTATGAACTATCGAACCTTCTTACAAAACATTAGATAGATACATGGCATTGAATCTCGGCTTACTTCAGCCCAGAAATGCAACATGGGTGGCTAGATATTGGTGCTGCACGTAGTAGAAGATCAATGTACTCGTGGTAGTGTTCAAGGTTGTCAAATAAATGCATATACTATTACAAGTGGACAATGGTTGTCCAATGAGGGATGGGTGGAAGAGGTATGTCATGCATAGAAGGGGAATGCCTCATGAATGTAAGTAACATTGCTTTATAAGCCTTTGAAAGGATACTATAAGGATGCTTATAAAGTGGGTAGTCATCTTGTGAATGTATACCATGAAAAATATATGGCAGATGAACATTTTGCTAATAGTGGATTGACGTTTTTTTCAAGCTCAGAGTGGTTGCATTCAAAGATGTAAACTAGTAGTCTAAAAAATGAAGTCATATCTATAAATGAGATTGGTGTAAAATTTGGTTGAGCTGCGAAGTCGTCCATATGATGTACAATTCACCTTCATATTTTGGGTTCTTTCAACAATGGGAATAATATTTCCACATGGAAAGCATGAGACGCATCCTAAGAAATCGGATGACCTTGAGAGAATCTCTTTGGTAACTAACGAGTGACTAATGCTTGTTAATAATTACACTCAAATATGCTATGGTCTAGCTCTATTGGCCCTAGGGGCTAGCTATGCATGAGAGTCTACATCATTAGCGAATCGATGCATCAAAAGTTCCTCAATTATTTGGACATATAATTATCACATTGATCATCAACCTCATATACATGTATAACAACAATGGAATTAAGAGCTAGGACTTCACATTTTGCAAGTATAGTTGTGTGAGTTTGTGATTTTGAATACTTAGTAATTTGGCTATAATTGGATTCACCAAAACACAATAGAAGATACAAGGAATGTTCCATATAACAAGGGTCTTTGGAAATAAATAAATAACCTAAACAATGATATTACACCTTATTGTCTAAGCATTTGGCGTCTAAAGTATCATCGGTCCATCACAGGTTAACCACATCATCATTCAAAAGCAATAGCACAACAAACGCAATTTCAACAATACAGTTTGTGTTGTTTGCATTGTGAAATCAATAGAAATACACTTTGATATTTGTTGTAAAATCCCTTTGGTAATTCCAAATTTAAACTAGATATGCAAAGGATTTTTTAGAGTATGTAAATCTAAAAATCATAATCATAGCAAAGTTTGTACAATAAAATTTTTTTATAACTTGTCAAGACTTCAACAATACATGGAACAACTCTCTTCTAAGTAATAAACACACGTCTTGATTCAAACTAAGCGCTTTCGACATGATATTTGGGGGAGCATATTTTGAACCACCAGTGTTAGGATACTGGTACTATGGAGGTGGCCCAAAGATCTAAAGGTGGAGAGATCTAAAGGTATCACCCACCATCACCATTAAATAGTTGATGCATCATGACTAACTTGGGGAGGGAGGGACCAGCGTATTAAGCACCCACTATGGCGATGTTGTCTTAGGGTAAAAAACATATGATAGAATATGAACAAATGGTGTCGTAATTGTTCTTTACTCTTAGATGAGTGTGAGCCCACCACTGCCACCATAGTGGTAGTGCGAAATATGCTCTTCCCTTGGGGAGTATGCATTACATACATATTTACATCATAGAGAGCCATGAGAGGGCATTAGTAGGGTAATAGATCATTCAAAAATAGCCTTGGATACATTGCGCACATGCATTTATGCATGTGCGCACGAGGCTGTACCCTCGGCCGATGCCTGAATATGAGACCCAACTACTAGCATTGGCCCGGGCTCTGGCCAGGTGCCCAGGAAAAATTTATTCCATGGCTCCCAAAGTATTAGGCACCCACCATTGTAGTGGCGATGTTGGGCTCACACCCATTTTAGGATGAAAAACATATGATAGCATAGAACAAATGGTGTTGTAATTGTTCTTTACTTTTAGATGGGTGTGAGCCCACCACTGCCACCACAGTGGTGGTGCAAAATACGCTATTCCCTTGGGGAGTATGCTAAGCTCGAGGGGCCTATGTATGGGGCCTATGTATTACATACATATTTACATCATAGAGTCATGAAAAGGCATTAGTAGGGTAATAGATCATTCAAAAAAAGCCTTGGGATACATTGCACACAAGCATTAATGCTTGTGCGCATGGGGCTATAGTGGGTCCCACGACTAAAGTACTGATTGGCTAAGATTACCAAGTGGGCCCTACCATAATACACTGAGAATTCTCAACAAGGAGGTATGTTTGAAATTTTGCAAAAATATGGTAGCTGACATATTTACAAAAGGATTTAATCAGGAAGCACACCAGAATTTTTGTGCAATCTTGAATATGACAATCAAGGATCCATATTAAGAACGCACGCGTGCACAGTCGCGCGGGGGGGGGGGGGGGGGGGGGGGGGGGGTGTGTGGATTTCTATCATCTCTCGCTCTCTCATCCACTGATAAGCTAATCTAGATCCATTCATTTGTTGTACACACACACACACAATTACTTGTGCACTCACACAGTCTATAGAAATATACAAGAGTCTACTTGACAAATATTGAATCGACAACGACAAAATGTCAAATCAACAATTGTTGAAGCATCTTTTGAAGGCAACTGTCGAAGAAAATTGTCGAAGCCAGTTTTGCAGTCTATTCAACCATCTTCTATTGACTATTCGATTTGACTATTTTGATTCAATCTGATTCGACCATCTTTTGATCCTGAGTGATTTCCGGCTTTATCTTTCACAACTAGGCAGAATCTCCAACAGAAAAGATTTTTTCAGATAGGTACTATCAACAGCGCAATGCCTTAATCCACTTTGTAAATGCATGTGTTAAGCTTTGTTTTAATTATATAGCTACTGTGTATATATATTTTATAGCACATCAATGTAAAGTTTAATCAATCAAGAATCAACCCATCATCCCAAGACTCAATAGAGCACTTTATTTGATCTATCTATCTCTCTCTCTCTCTCTCTCTCTCTCTCTCTCTCTCTCTCTCTCTCTCTCTCTCTCTCTCTCTCTCTCTCTCTCTCTCTCTCTCTCTCTCTCTCTCTCTCTCTCTCTCTCTCTCTCTCTCTCTCTCTCTCTCTCTCTCTCTCTCTCTCTCTCTCTCTCTCATTTTCAGAGCATTCTCTTAAATATATCATGTATATGCAAGTATTATCTATCGTGTACACAGTTTTGAACTAAATGATTTCATTCTAGTACATACTATGAAATTGTCGTGTCGTATCGCTTGCATAACTCTTGTATCTGCAAGTATTATCTATCGTGTACACACTTTTGAACTAAATGATTTCATTCTAGTACATACTATGAAATTGTCGTGTCGTATCGCTTGCATAACTCTCTATTTCGTCTGAGTCGAGGAAGAAGAAGTGAAGGCTTTGTTATAAAAGGACAGGAACATAAAGTATGTCATTTGAAGAAAGCCCTTTATGGTATCAAACAAGCACCACGTGCATGTTATAGCATTATAGCAGGATTGATGCCTACTTTCGTTCAAAGATAATGGTGAGAACACATTTTGACTCTAACTTGTATGTCTTATGCTTTGATGGTATGTTTGCATTTTGCGTTGATGACTTGATTATTAATAAAAATAATCAGGAGATAATCAATATGATCAGGATTGATCTCACGAATCAAGTCGAGATGACGAATCTCAACCTAATGCACTATTGTCTTGGAGTGGAAGGGTGGCAAAAAGGACATGAGTGGGGCTAACACAAGTCAAGTATGTTAGAGAGCTGTTGCACAAGTTCAGATTATAGGATTGCAAGCCAGTGAACACTCCTATTGAATCAGGTAAGAAGCTTTCCAAACTTGGTGAGTCACAAACATTTGATCTAACGTTTTATAGAAAACTAGTAAGAAGCTTGATTTACCTTACCACGACTAGGCTAGATATATGCTATGTTATTGGTATTGTAAATTAGTTTATGGTTGCACCTACTGAAATGCATTGGAAGGCAGCCAAGTATATTTTGCGATATGTCAAGGGCCTTTTCGATTATGGCTTGGTGTGTAGGAAGCATGAAGGTTTACCTGAGATTTATTGCTATGTGGATGAGGAGGTGATTGTGACAATTGCAAATCGGCCACAATGTATGTATTCCAGTTTTGTGGATGCTTTTTCTAGTCTAGTAAGAAACAAACTATAGTTGTTTTATCCACAACTAAAGCATAGTATAAAACAGTGTATCGTGTGGCTCAGGAAGCCATATGGTTGAGGCAAATCTTGGATGAGATGGACATGAGTTAAGAATATCCCATGACTATACATAGTGACAATCAGAGTGGCATTCAATTGGCAAAGAATCTGGTGTCCACTCGAGGACCGAACACATCGAGATTAATTATCACTTTATAGGAGAGAAGCCACTGAGTAGAGAAATAAATGTTGTTCATTGTCGTACGAATGAACAATTAGCCGACATTCTCACTAAGCCACTCATTAGAGAAAAGTTTGATAAGTTTAGATCAAAGCTTATGTACTTAAACTTTGTTAACTTTGATGCTATGTATATGAGTGAATGAAAAGTAGATTATACTTTTAGAGAGAGAGAGAGCTACAATAAAAGTAGAATCACTATGTTATTGTAATGTGGGTCCAGTCAGTCAACTAGGACCAGTTGTCCTCATGATGAGACAATCGACAGGACATGTCTCCCATCGACAGCGACCCGGGCCATGTATGGGTTGCCATAAGAAAAAGCTATATGTACAATGTTTGAGTTTGAGAAATATAGTTTTACTATGTATGCCTGGCGAGTGCTTTTCGAGTGTGTTTTTGTGTATGCCCATCTATGCTCCTTTTTAATGCAAATTTTAACTGTTGATTCCATTGAAGTAGTGTTAATACCAATTTCGTCATCTTGCAACAAGAGCTACATAAATGAAACTATTCAAATGCATTAGAGAAATTCTCTAGGATTGTGAGGAACAACCTAGAACTAGAAGAGGTTTGAAACTTGAAATCATTATTATTTTTTATTTATGTAGTACAAAAAAAGATCAAAATTACTAATTCCAATTTTGTTTAGGATGAAGTAGGTTTTCATCATACCATTGGATCTTGAATGTCTGTATTGGATCAACCTAATCTTAGTATGAATACTAGGATTAGTATGAGTGAAAATAAATTTGTTATCAGTGGTGCTGGAAAACTCATGAGAGTGGATATGTTTCCATCTTGGAGATTTTCTAAATATGTTATCTACTCGCGGAGAAATGGAATTTTCCTAATGAAAACTATTATGAGATTCTTAATTAGATATGTGAGTAATGTACGTAAAGAGGATCTACCAAATATTGTTATATGCTTATGCTTTTGATCATAATGAGATTATTCTCATATGAGCATAATCAATCCTGCAAGAATCTAGTGTGTGCTTCTTGTTACTAGGTTTATATCGTATGCTTAAAAGAGTCGATGAAAGATATGAACAAGTAATGTTCGAAATAGTTACTTGTAGGATAATAAGTCTTGTTGGGAAGGGATAACGTATTGACTCATAGATGATTTAGAAGAGGATCTAAGTGTGTTGTTATATTGGTATGAGCAAATTTGCATTTGAACATTTGAAATTTCTGACTTGTTGGCAATTAAAATGAGTAGCTAGGTTAATCCTGACCAAAGATAATTGATTCAAACAAGCAGTGTGAAGAGAATTCACTAGAAACTGTTTGTTTTGACTTATATTGCACACATAATTTGTGAGTCATTGGAGTTCATCAATAAAATTTGTGCATAGAATATAGGAAATTCTTGGTATAGAGTATTTCTTAGTTGAAAAATAGACTTGGTTAATTAGTGATTGTGTCCTAGAGAGCTCAATTGGATAATGGATCCTAACGATTCCAAGAATGACAACTGGGTTCATTTGGAATTTAGTAGAACTTGGCATACCTAGATTCAGTTCTTGATAATAATTTGAAGTTTCTTGTGATTGAAGATGGATATCAATACATTTTTGGTATGTCTTTTGTCTTTAGTTACTTATTTAATCATTGAATTGGATAACTCGTCTATTAAGAATCGAATTTGAAGAACATTTTTAAAGTCTTGTAACTTCTATGTTGGAAAAGAGTTTGGAATGATTTTTGTATTCCTTGAATTGTGCGTTGAACATATACTCCAATATTTTCTAATGATTATGATTTTGAAATTTAGTGAATTATGATTAACAAATCATAAGATTCTAGGTAGTTATGATTGATGGATCATAAATAGGTACTTAATCATTATTAGAGGATCATAAAGAAATGTAATGATTCTTATGAATGATGGGTAATTCTCGATATTTCCAATGAGTCAAGAAATTAGATCAATGTTGGTAGAGATTTCATCTTTGATGAGGGGAACATTTCAAAAGTGTCTTCAAGCATTATTGATGGTAATATGGATGGATCTAACATTCTTGATGTTGATGTAAAGAATCCTACTTTAGATGGTGACGATGATGGACCTTCATCAAGTCAAAAGCCAAGGAGAACATCAAGAGAAAGACAAATGGCTTCAAGGCTCACATATGATGAAAAGGGTAAGCAAGTAGTCTCTGGAAATTATGTTGCTTTCCTAATCTCTTTTGATGAACCTACAAGTGCAGATAAAACAAGAATCAAGGAGGAGTGAATCCAAGCAATGGATCTTTGAGTATCAAGCTCTTATGAAGAATGGAACAAAGATGAAAATATCATGATAATCATGTATACCATGATTGGAGATTTAGAATTTGAAGTAGCTATTTGTTCATATTTGACTTCATAGCTCACACTTTATATCCAGTGTATAGAAACACATACTAAAAGTTACAGAAATTATTTATGTATGTTCCACCATAAAAGTCACACATCCTTGTAGAGTAACATATTAATCCACCCTTAAATGCATCAATTTATGTGTGTGTGTGTGTGTGTGTCTGGTTAGAATCATCTGTGTGTGTTGTGGTTAAAATCCTAGGTTACATTTACGGTTAATCTAGGTTACGTTAGGGCTAGGTCTGTGGATTAAAGCTATATTTCTGCGCTTAAGATGTAAAATTAGATTTAGGTTTATGTTTAGCTTAACTTTTTATGTGTGTTCAACCATAAAAGTCACACATCCTTGTAAAGTAACATATTAATCCACCCTTAAATGCATCAATATATGTGTGTGTGTGTATGTGTGGTTAAAATCCTAGGTTACATTTATGGTTAATCTAGGTTTCGTTAGGGCTAGGTCTATGGCTTAAAGCTACGTTTGTGCACTTAAGATGTAAATTTTTAGCTTAACTTATTATGTGTATTCGACCATAAAAAAAAAAAGACACACATCCTTGTAGAGTAACATATTATTGCTCACTCTTTAAAATTTCAAGTAATATATTGATTATAATGAAATATTGTTGCCTATATTTGGCAACTTAGGGTGATCTATCAAGTAGAAATCAATTATTTTTATAAAGTCTCACAATATTATTAAATATAGGCATCCTTAAACTCAACAATATTTTGATGTTATCTATAAACTATGTGCTACGTTAGTTATAACATATGATGGCAGTGACAGAGGTAATGTGAGTTGTGTGTGTGTGTGTGTGTGTGTGTGTGAGAGAGAGAGAGAGAGAGAGAGAGAGAGAGAGAGAGAGAGAGAGAGAGAGAGAGAGAGAGAGAGAGAGAGAGAGAGAGAGAGAGAGAGAGAGAGAGCTTTTGTGATCAAAAGAAAATGGCAGTGACAAAGGACCAAGAGAGAGGATCGTTGATGGCTGAAATCAGTTCTTCATATGCACTTCATGAACCTAGTTTTATGGTTAGTATCACAGGGGGTGGCCTGGAGAGAGACACAAAGAGAGCGGCGGACCGGGAGGGGACCCTGCCTAGCGAGAGAGAGAGAGAGAGAGAGAGAGAGAGAGAGAGAGAGAGAGAGAGAGAGAGAGAGAGAGAGAGAGAGAGAGAGAGAGAGAGAGAGAGAGAGAGAGAGAGAGAGAGCGCGCGAGGGAAGGGAGCCGGGGGGGTGGCACCTGCCTAGAGAGAGAGAGAGAGAGAGAGAGAGAGAGAGAGAGAGAGAGAGAGAGAGAGAGAGAGAGAGAGAGAGAGAGAGAGAGAGAGAGAGAGAGAGAGAGAGAGAGAGAGGAATTGGAAATTTGAAATGTGCGTGTCAACAAGAAAAGAAAAAGTATTGTATGTGTTGTTGTTTTTATCATATTTTTCAAATGTTTTTTAGCTCTTTTCTTTGCAAATGAGTGACATTTTTTGCAGGCAGAGCGTGACATTTTTTACGGCAAAACACACATTCTCTCTCTAAAATAGTTTATACTATATAGATGATATATATATATATCATAGTGGCACGTGGTACCGCCATTATGGTGCCGCCCTCAGACCAGCGGTACCAGGGCGGCACCACAAAAATAATATTTTTTATTTTTATTTTTTTTTAAAAAAAAACCCTTTTAACAGGCTAAAAGTCGGTAAAAAATTCAGGAAAAAAAAGGGGTACAGTTTAGAAAAAAGATATTACTGTACAGGGGGACTGTACTGGGGGCACTGTGGGAGAGCAGACCTGGTGGTCAATGGGAGTGCAGCATGTGGGGGGGAGCAAATCCGGACAGGTACACCGTCACATGGGCACTGTGGGGGAGCAGACCACTGACCCAATTGGAGTGCAACATGTGGGGGAACAATACATGGGGCAGGTACAGTAGCACATGGGCACTGTGGAGGAGCAGACCATGGACCCAATCGGAGTGCAGCATGTGGGGGATCAATATATGGGGCAGGTACAGTAGCACATGGGCACTGTGGAGGAGCAATACATCCGGACAGGTACAGTAGCACATGGGCACTGTGGAGGAGCAGACCATGGACTCAATCGGAGTGCAGCATGTGGGGGAGCAATACATCCGGACAGGTACACCGTCACATGGGCACTGTGGAGGAGCAGACTATGGACCCAATCGGACTGCAGCATGTGGGGGAGCAATACATGGGACGGGTACAGTAGCACATGGGATCATCAACAAAAGCAAATTGGGAAACAGGCTGTGGGGTTAAATAGGCACTCACGAGACAGTGAGAGAGCTAGTGAGAGGCATTGTGAGAAGCTGTGAGGGAGAGCCAGTGGGAGGCTGTGAGAGAGAGGCATTGTGAGAGGCTGTGTCACAGACTGAGTGAGGCGCTGTGAGAGGGGGGCTGTGAGAGAGCCAGTGAGAGCCATTGAGAGGCTGTGAGAGGCTGTGAGGGTCATTTCGAGCAACAGGGTGTTGTGAGATGGCGGAGGGCGAAGCCAGGAGGAAGCTCGAGGAAGAGGTCCGAAGGCACAACGAAAGACCCATGCCAAAACGAAATGCAGCGAGCTCCTCAATGAGCCTGATAGGATCCAAACCAATGTGTGGACCCACTCTGTGAATGTACTGAAGCCAATCGGCCTCGAGCTCCCTGTCTGCGATCTGTGTCGGAGAGAAGAAGAGGGGATGCAGTATGTGTGCAAAGCTGTGGATACTCCTGTGGAAATAGTTCCACCGCGTCTCCCAGATGAACTTCAGCTCGGTCATCTTGCAGGTGAGAGGCATGTGGTGTAGGGCATTACGAAAAAACTTAACATTGACAGAAAAACAAACTAGCAATTACTAAAAAGATAAAGGCCAATTACATTACTATACCGCTTACCTCTCTGGCTGCAAGATGGGCAGCTGTAGGAACTGCCCAATTCGGTCCATGAGCTCATATACCAGTCCAAGTGTCGACCCATCGCTGTCAGCCATGCAGAGCACAATGTAAAGTGGTCGAAGCAGTCCTGACAATGTCTGTGCATCCCTCCAGAACTGGTCTCCCCTCACCGTGGAAGAAAAGTGCTCCCCATCCTCAGTGCGCGAAAATGTACTGGCACACCAAAGATCACTAGCAACCATCTGTAGAAGTTGCGCCCTACACCTGATCAGACGGTCGATGACCACCAAGTCGAATGCAAAGCGTGTGGGGGGTGGCTTACGGAGGTCTAGATGGCTGAACACCCGAAACATGGCAAGAATACGCCTCTTCCTCGTGACAAAAGTCACCAGGAAGAGGGCCTCACGGACGATGGCTCTAACCCAGGGAAGTGCACCTATGTCCCCCATTAGAAGGTCTATGTCGTGCGCGCACAGGGGGTATGAACAATGTGAGGGAACTCGGCCTCTAGTAGTACACCCATCTGAATGCAGTTCGTGGCATTGTCCGTCACCACTGTGACGACATGCTGTGGGCCTATGGACAGGATGGAAGACCTTATGACATCAAACATGAACTCTGCAGATATGACTCTCCCCCCCCTGCTGCAATCCACTGCCCTCAAAAATTGTGTGCCCATGCAGCTGGAGACCAATATGTTGAGGATCGGCCTCCTCCTGACATCAGTCCAGCCATCGGACATGATGCTGCAACTGTAAGTGGCCCAGTGGCGACGTAGAGGCTCCATCTCTCTAGACAATGACTCGACCCTATCCCTCAGCATGTGTGTGCGGACAACCTCTGAACTAGAGACTCTCCAGCTAGGGCTGACAGACTGTGCAAGGCGGAAGGCCCTTCTGAAGGGCTCGGAGTTGGTGATGGCAAATGGAAGGTTCAGCTCATAAATCAGACTGGCCACGGCCTATGTGGCTTCTCTATCCACGTGCGGCTGATGCGCGCCGCGAATGCTCTGCTGCCTAAGAACTCTCCCAGCTGGGCGACGGGTAGCGGACCTCCAGCACGGTGCACCAAACGTGACGGGAATGGATGATGATGCGACAGGCTGAGCACTAGTGGATGCATCAGCTGTAGACATGGAATGGGGAGAGTGGGATGCAGTGGTCGGGATGGGTGCAGCGGCGTAAGTGGAGTACACTGGTGGAGGGTGGACATCTGACATGGGATACGAAAACTACTGGGTAGGGAGGTCATCCGGATGTGAAGGGAGGGAGGAAGGGATCTCCTCAACATCCTGGAAGGCCTCGTCACTGGCATCCGGAGCCTGCTCCTGCTCGGGAAGCGGAGAGTCCATGAGAAAGTCGTAAACTGGGGGAGTGCGAGCAACAGTAGGTGGTGGTGGAACCACAGTGGCAATTGGCGGACGCGGTGGGACAGGATCCACCAGAATGGGTGCAGATGGGGGTTGAGGCGGAACTATCTGAGAGGGATGAGGGGCAAAGGGACTAGACGAGAATGCACTCTCTATCCTCGTGCGTGTCAGCCAAGCAGGCAGCAACTCGGGGTCAACCACGTAAGGAGCGGTGCAAAACCGAAGAACACCCTCCGAAATGGTGTTCTCCCTCGCCACAAGACATGGCCCGTAGGTATCCAAAAGTCGCTGCCTGACGGGAACGGACATGCTGGCACAGGGCTTCTAGGAGAACTCACGATCATGTTTATTAAGCTTGAGAAGCTTGCTTTAGAGTTCATGCTTGAACTGTATTTATTATCTGGTGTAGGCCTCAACAGTTTTTTAAATCAGTGCAATCCTTAAATATACACAAGTAGATTTTAAATTTGGCATGTTGTGACAAGTTACGTTCTTAGTCTAAATGATCTCAAGGAGTTTTTCTTGAATTATCCATCCATGACATTACTCAATTTAGAGCAAGTCAGCTTCTTGTGGCATTTCAGATTCTTTTGCTTATGAAAGTAAGGAGTTCCTTTGTTAGAGCTTATCATTTCTTATCAATTCCATTATTATTGAACGATGAAAGAGATGTAGGTCTCCACCTTATGAAGCCCCAAAAGAATGCAACATTGGGTGTAGAAGAATAAATTGAAAAAGTAAGAGAACGATCAAGCTTCGATTCTACGATTATATCTAGGTGGTCTATCTGAGTCTATCTGAAAAGGTCAACAAGTTTGGGAGACATGAGGGATGAAGCACATGGAAAGTTGGAAAAGGACAGAGCATTGTTTGGCTAAGGTCTTCAAAAATGGGAGAAGGGCTTAGATTTGGTAAACATTTAACTCTAACTTTGGGGGTATACGACTACTTTAGTAGGCCTGGATCTAGTGTGGTACCGCGGATCCATACTGATCCGTGGTACCACAATATATATTATTTTTTAATATATAATATTTTTTAATATTTAACATATTAATATTTTCTTTTTTAACCTAATCCCCCCCCCTCACTTCATCTCTCTCCCTGCCCGTCGCCCTACTGTCCGCGCCCTCTCTGTTGTATGTCCATCGCCCTACTGTCCGCGCCCTCCCGACTGTCTTCGCATTGCACTGATTGCGTCCTCCCCTGCTATTGCTATTTTGGCCTTTATTGTGGTTTTTTCAAGCTTTCCGACTCCTATCGCACCCACAGAGATCTTTGCCTTCTTTCCCCAGTCCTTTCTACAGAGATGGTGCATTCCAACCTCAGGCGGGTTCTAGACAAGTCTAACAAGTCCGGTGCAAGGATAGTGCGCTGTCGATATTGCCTGACCGAGTTCGTTGCCACCCTCACTCGCCTTAAAGGCCACCTACTCGGCGCACGCGCGAGAGATGGGGGCACACTGAATGCTATGCAAGATGAGCCTAGCATTGAAGCTGCATGCTGGCGTGTTATCATAAGTAGGTCTGAAGTTTGGATCTGTAAAATAGAATGTCTTGCCTTCAAGATCATAGTTGATACCTTTGATGGCATTAACCCCACAAGGATCTGGAAGCAAGGTTTTCCAGTCCCAATCATGGTTTAACGCTCCCATTATATCGTAAAATGCTTGCTTCTCATGCTCATCTGTGATTGTTACGCCATCCTGTGCTAGGCCGGACTTGGTGTACAATATACTCAGCCAAACAGCAACAACGTATATTTGGAACAAAAGAATGAAGCCATGATGCAGAAAGAAGAGACTGCATCATAAGTTACACAGAGAGAACCAAAAGAAACGGAACGCATTACAGAATTTGCGAATTAGGGAGATGGTAATGTGATGTCCAGTGCGATGTGAGTTGAAAGAAAGCGAATAAAAAGTTCCAAGACTTTCAAGACACATGAGCAGCGTTCTAGAATTGTAAAATGCAGCTAAGAAATATAAATGAAGAATACTTAAGAGGGGCAGCTACAATACTGGAATCAACAAAGTGCCTCACGAGGCGCAACAAAGCTTTATCGAATGCAAGCGGAAATATTCTGCTTACTGCCTTCTACACAAATTGAATCAACCTTGCGATCTATTATTATTCACGAACGTCACACAAGATCGATGCATAGGTAGAATAAAGCTTAAAACCCCATTTTAGTAAAAATAGCATGTATGGCATATGGTTTGTATATGGCATGAGCATCATTAAAAGTGTCTAATATCACCCAAATGGATTCTCCAAGTGGATCTCTAAGCATGATGCATTGTGCACAATATATGCTCAAGAATGTGAATATTATTATCATGTACTACAAAGAAATAACACAAAGAGATGATACCAAATCATAATCTCACTTGAAAGCATATCGAATATGAAAAAAAACAATTGAAAGTGAACCACTTTACTATGAGAATCCAATGCCATTTCCAAAGGCAAAAGCGATGTTAAACGAAGAGAAATATTGGGCTCACTACTATTTATGGTGTAATGTCTTAGTAAACCATAACATTTTTGCCTCGAAGAGCATTTTGTGGATTATGATGCCAACTTGTATTTTTCTATGGATTTGTAGGAAAATTCAGCTAATTGAAGTTTTTATATAATAGAATCCTAGGTTGCATTTACAGTTAATATCCTAGGTTACGTTAGGGCTAGGTCTATGGCTTAAAGCTACGTTTGTACGCTTAGGATGTAAGGTTAGATTTAGGTTTATAGTTAGTTTAACTTCGGGTTTTTTGTTAAGTTCCGTTTAGGTTTTATGTTTAGCTTAGGTTAAACATCTTAGGGTACTTAAGGTTATGTCTTCGATTACTCAACCACAGTGGCAAAGTGTGGAACAGGGCGACGAAGGTGAGTGGCTAAACCGAGGAACATACGAACATGGTGAACATCATGTGGTGTAGGCCAGTCCTGGATAGCCTGGACCTTATGAGGATCAAGGCGAATACGCCCATTGCAAATAAGAACCCCAAGAAATTCAATCTCAGCAACGACAAAAGAACATTTAGACAGTTTGGCAAACAAATGATGGTGAATGAGCAACTGAAATACAGACGTGAGATGGGACACATGCTCGTCAAGGGATGTACTACAAATGAGAATGTCGTCGAAATAAACTAAAACACAATGACCAAGAAGTGGACGCATAATATTATTCATAACATTCTGAAACGTAGGAGGACCGTTAGTAACACCAAAAGGAAGTACACGAAATTCATATAAGCCAAGATGGGTATGGAAAGCAGTCTTATGTTCGTCAGAGAGGTGCATCCTAATCTGGTGATATCTAGAACGAAGGTCTATCTTGGAAAAAATCTGGGAAGTGCCAAGCTGATCAAATAGGTCATCCATGTGAGGGATAGGGTACTGGTTACGGATAGTTAGCCTATTGAGGGCATGATAGTCTACACATAAACGTTTGGTGCCATCTTTGTTACTAACAAGGAGAACATGGGCACCAAAAGGGCTATGGCTGGGAACAATAAGACCCTGGTCTTATAAAGTAGAGATCTGAAGTTCAACCTCATCACGCTCAGACTTAGACATGCGGTAGGGAGGACGGGAGGGAGGAGCAGACCCAGGGCGTAAATCAATGTGGTGGTTAACATCACGCAATGGTGGTAGCGTTGTAGGTTCTGAAAAGACATAAGAATACCGATGTAAGAGGTCAGATATCACCTGAGGAACAGTTGGTGGTGGTGAATTGGCGATTGAAGGAGCTACCTGTAGCATGCTGTACACATAAGAGAGCCGCACAATGAGCCTTAGGTAGGCTACGCATAAACTGTTTCCCACTGATCAGCTGATAATCATCCTAGGAATTGATGCCAACAAAAAGTAATAGGAGTAGTGATAGTAGGGGAAATATCATTTTCATTTTCTAAACACATGAACACTTTTCTGATGTGTGAATTGTAGAACTTTTCTTCCTCTTCAAACTTTTCAGCATAACCATTAAGACGACTATAAAGATTTTCCACAAGGCTCAGCGGTTGTTTCTTCTTAGCAAACTCAGATAAATCTTTACCCAATCAATGGTCTCTAACAAATCAATCAAACAAAGAATCTTATCCTTGGATCCAGCAGAAGCACAAGTAGTCCTATTAGTGTTAATAATAAAATTATGTAACTCAACGGTCTTTTTCATATAGCAAGCCTATCGCTAAAACATTGATGACACATGTCTTCCTCACTAAACTAACTTGAGCAGTTTTGTTTTGTAAGATGGTGGCAGGTATCAGCTGTGGACGTTTTGAAAGTGGTTATGCTTTATGGTGCTTTCTAGTACTATATTTTACTTTTCAGCTGTACTTTACCTGGTTGGATTATGAATAAAGGCTTTAAAGAGCTTCAGTCTTGCTTTGTCAAAAGGAACTAAGTGTTGTCTTGTATCTCTCTCTCTCTTGCATCCTGGTGGTGTAAATCCGACTATTCCTTGGTTGGGATAGTACTGAAGCTCTTACCTTTTATCCGATTCATAAGCTAACAAAGGTCCTTTTGTGTGGGCTAGTGCCATACTGATCAGCTTACGGTCAATTGGTCCGTATCAGATTGTTTTAATCAAAGAGGAGTATAAAAAGATTAAACCGTTATGAGTTTTATTTAGCCAAAAGACTTGGTGTGAACACGTGTGCTGGTATCAGAGCAAATCCATGCTATACTGACCCTAGTGACCCTTACAACGTAAGGTATGTCATGCACTGCTATTCATACTCCTGAGCATATCCATGCTTTCCAGTTGTATCTCGCCAAAAGTCTAAAGTAACACAGATAGAGGAAACGTAAAGTGTTACCCTGAATGTTATATCAAAATGATATAACATCCACGGTATAAGGACATTGTATAGGAAAGATGTGATTAAAATAGAGTAAGAGACTACCAATGTTTATACTGGGTAGTAGGGCAGATCCGTGTCATTCTACTCCCTTAGTATAAACTATGATTCTTACGCATATCTAGGCTGTCTAAGATCATAATACTGGAGTCTTTACTGTTACATTTAGTGACCAATTCTTATTTCAAGGTATTTTAGTTTGATTTGAGTGTGGTCTTATGTCGTTACTTACTTTCGAACAAGGGAAGTAAAAAAACAGAAAGAAAAAGTGAATTTATGTAGAGTGAAGGTATATCATAGCCTTTATGGAACCAAAACTACCATATTTACCGAAATTGTGAACAATATATTTAAACTCGAAAAGTGTACCTGAATAGTTGTAGACGTAGCTTCTTGACAGGCAGTCATAGTAGTTTTTAAACGACTGAGTTCTTACTCTTTTAGATCATAAGAAAGCCAAGAAACCATTGAGTGAGCGTATTGCTTCGAAAAGTTATGTAGAAGGCACTTTACAAGACATCTTTTGACTATGTTAGTTAACTTACAATGTAGATATCCAGTTGGTTGCATACCTTTCAATAGTGAGTAGTCGGTTCAAGAAAGAACCAAGTAATATTCTGACGAAGCCGGAGCAGCATAATGAAGCTACAATATGAGATATCATTAGCTTCATACTATGAGATCACAAGATCTATGAACACTTGTAAAGAGAGCACATATGTAAGAGCTAGGCTTGAATGTGTCCATCCTTCCATCGCTGGTTGGAGGAGGCTAATAAAGTGAAGAAGTCTATGAACAGATAGCATAAGTTCATGGTGCATCGCTAGACAGTTAGCCATAAATGAATTTACAGTATTAACATTTGAAGAGGAAACCACTCTCCTGTCCATTGTTGGAACAACGGGGTCTCTATGTGTAGATTAGTGAGTAAATGTGAGTCTATCATGCCTATGCAATCCATCGCTGGATAGAACATAGCACTATTGATAAACACTCATCTTTTAGATGGTTTGCAATGATCTATCCATCGCTGGACAGCGCCCATTCCAATCACCAAAAGTGCACATAGTATGTATGTGCAAGAGTGAGGCAGCCCTCCATCGCTGCTCTCTGAGCCATAAGGAGCAAGCAAAAGCATGAAAAAATTGTGATTATATCATTACTATCACTTGTGATTTCAGAAACTTATCACATAACCACAACTGTCCATCGCTGCCTATTGAGGCAGGGTGGACGGTTTCAAGAATCAAAAAGTGACATTGTTGTCCATCGCTGGACCTCAATGTGTTCTTGACCAATCACAACCTTTACATGATTTAGAGAGATGAGTGGCATATCAAAGCAGAGCATTATTAAAACACTCTTCTCTGGAAAGTAGAGTAAATACAAGCGGAGTGTAAGAGAGAAGGAAATACATACCGTAAGCTATCAAATCGTTGATCCGTAGGTAGATAGGGTGCACTTTCAGCGAGTGACAAAGGATCAGAGTTCTTCACCGGTGTTGTAAAGTAAAGGCGTTGAAAAGAACATGGATTATAGTGCCCAGTAAGATAGTAACCTGGAAGGAGAGAGTGGGTCCACTTTTCTCCAAATTATTTTAAACAGACCAAACCATTTCAAATATTTGTGGGAAATTTTCTAAGTTAAAAATGGAACTTCATCATATGCAAGGGTACAATAATAAAAACCTTGTAAGTTTGAAGAAGTGGCACATCAGTATCTGTCCACTTTTTCTGTTTAATGCAATAGGGTGAAACTGAACAAAGGAGCATCCATTAGAGAGAGAGAGAGAGAGAGAGAGAGAGAGAGAGAGAGAGGTTGTTAGAGAAGTTATCTCTTTCTTGTGTCTATTACCTTGTACTCTGTATCCTATGACTCAATGCTATGAATGATATATCTACTTCACCATCGTATTACTTCCATGTACGTGCATGAACAACATCAAATATGAGCCATCAATACTATGTATGGACCCTGAGAAATGAGCTAGCATGTTGTCCATTGGCATATTATATGTCAGTTTTTGAAAATATAATATTTTTGTTGAACTTTATGGTGCAAGCATAATAAATTATTGTGTTTCCAATAGTGTATCCAAGTCTTGTATAGTCTGATACTCAAGAGATATATCAGCAATGGAAGGTTGCTTCACAAATGTCTTCCTTTTCAACACTACAAACATTGATATGTTTAGAACTTACCTATTATTTCAGGCTAAGTTATGTCAAAGTACAGCAAAAAGCACCAAGAATGGATCCAAATCAGATCCACAAGTGTGATTGGGTGTTAGATTAGATTGATCTACCAATCTACACAAGATTAGATAGCACTAGATAAAATCTACATCAACAAATCTAACAAGAACAATCAAATATGATCAAAACTTGTACTTGCTGGTTTCACACGTGTCAAGACCTGTCAAAGTACGGACTACCAGCAAATAATGAAGTACACTAAGCTTAGAAACCATTAGAAGCATAAAATCACAAGACAAATGGAGAGATTACTCAAGAAATGCACCAAAACCAAGATTTAGCTTTCTTGTCAATTATGGCCAAATGAGCCACCATATATACACAAGAGCTGATGCTTACTCAGCTGATTTGGCACGTGTGAGAGTGCCTACTCATCAAAGGATCCACCAATAATCATCAATATGGCACATGGACCAAGTTTCCTAACTTATAGCCACCTCCCTTGATTTTAGGCCAATTTTCCTAATTTATAGGGACTTGCACAAATATCTACTACAAGTTGGATCTCACATACTACTGATGTTTTCACACATGTGAGCAGTCCTTGGCACGTGTGAGATCACTCCTATCCATGTGAAATAGCTTTTCCTACCAAGAAAATGATGCCAAGTGGCATATAGCTAGAAAACTAGATTTTGGCCATTTTAGCCACTAGATCTCAAATGAAATGGTATGTACAACCTATATGACTCATCTAAATGATAAATGCATTTATTTCACACGTGAGAACATGCTCCACACATGTCTTATGATGATATGTACTACTCATAATGGTATTCACAAGATATGATCAAGTTAGCTTTTGCCAATTTTAACACTCCTCCTCAAAACTAACTTGATAAAAACATGATGATATTGAGATTGACTCCATGGGCTGAATTGGTCTTCTAATATGGATCCTTGCTGGTTCAAAGGTGTGAAGATCAGCCAATGAGCTTGATGTCGATCCAAAATCACCATATCCATGATAGTGCCTCTTTGATGTTGACTTTTTTGATGAGCTTGAGAGCTTTGCACCATCCTAGCACCTCTTTCATTGATTTGTTCCATCCTTGAAGCATATGGTTGATCCAAAAGCTCCTCCTCCTTGAAAATAGCCGCAACTCCATGATAAAATAAAGAGTCCTTCTTGACTCATGAGGATCACAAAGATCCAACATCATGTTACCAAGATCTCGAGGATTAGGCTCATCAACATTGGCAAGACTATGCATGCTATAATAACAAAGAGTTTGTATCATATCTTCATGCTTGGTTACCATGCTAATCTCAGATCTAATGAGGCTAGATACTTCAATATGGAGATAAGTTTCCTTAGAGGATGATTCACTTTCTCTCATGAAGAGTTTACAATTTGTCTCAATACATGAAAAAAGACAATTTTTCACACTATGAGTGGACAACTCACTCATGCTCTTGCAAGACTCAAGAGCATACATTTGATGAAATAACCTTTTGCTTTCTAATTGATCTAAAATCAATTTCATATCATTAAGAACATCAATTATGTTCTCAAGAGAGACACCATACTCAACTAGTATTGCTTTACTCCAACTTTGAAATGCAAAAGTCTCACTAAAGCAAATGGATTCACCAAATGACATAAGAGAAGCAACCATGAGATGTATACTACTTGAAATGTGCTCCTCTTTCCCTTGAAATGTGAGCCATATGAGCTCAACCATGTCTCTTGATATTCTTCTTGGAATCATAACTTGAGAAGGACTCTCCTCCTCAATCCTTGGCACACTTGAACCTCAAGATGGCTCCTCAAGATCAACTTCTTGGTGCTCCTCCTTGATGGAAATCCGAGACCTCCATGTCTCAAAATGATCACAACAAACATGATCATATAATGTGTACTTCATGTGATCATCAACATTACTTATGCTAGAAACATAAGTCCAAAAATCACCACAACTTGGCATGATTTTTCTAATATTGAAATCAAGAAGTATTTCCATCTCAATAAGGCTAACTACTTGCTTATGGATATAAGTGTCCACTTTGGATGCTTCACTTATTCTCATAAGAAGTTTACAACTTGCCTTTAAAATTGAAAATTTACAATCTTCAACATTATGAATGAACACATCATTCATGATCTTATTGAAACCAACAAAAAATACATTATGAAGACATTTCCATTTCCTTGAATTCATATTCAATGTAATTTTACAAGGAAAACATGCTTTGCTATCTATTAAGGCATCACACTCAACTACTATTGCCTTAATCCTTCCTTGAGATACAAAAATTTCTTCAAAGCAAAATAGTTCTTCATAAGATGTCATGAGAGCATAAATGGAACTATTTTCATTTTGTGATTGCTCCTCCTTAATCTTTCTTGGTTTCTCTTGGATCATAACAATAAATTTGAACTTTTCTAAAGTTCTAAGCAAAATGCTTTCCAAGGACATGAAATAAATCCAAGTGCCATTAATGAAAGTGACATTTATCTTTGCATCTCGAACCAAAAAATTCACTTCCAAATGCAAAACTTCAAAAGGTTTGAAATGTGTGATGATGGACTTTTGAAGAC
Source organism: Diphasiastrum complanatum (assembly GCA_029204225.1). NCBI lineage: Eukaryota > Viridiplantae > Streptophyta > Lycopodiopsida > Lycopodiales > Lycopodiaceae > Diphasiastrum > Diphasiastrum complanatum. The sequence goes on along the minus strand of CM055107.1, from coordinate 18,017,398 downwards.
AAATCTTGTAAGTCCTTGTGAGGCTCCAAGCCTCATGCATCTTTCCACAAAGGAAACACCTTTCCTTGGATTTGTCCTTCTCGCCTTTGCACTTTGAACTTGAAGCTCCATCCTGCACCTCGGCCCCCTTGCTTTGGTTCTCCTTGGATGGATTGGTCTTCATTTTGTAGCATCTTGAGACAAAACGATCTCTCTTGCCACAAAAGTTGCATTTAGGACTCTTACTTGCCTCCAATAGGTTGCCACCTATTGATGCCATGATGAGGAAGTAAAACCTTGTGATATGACTTTTCAAAATGTAATTTGTGACTCTCAAGAAACTAAATCTGAACACATTCAACAATCTAGAAGGATCTACACAAGATCTAGACCACAAATTTTGAATCATATCTCTTTCAACCTAGTCAATTGGAAACTAATCTTTGCTTTGATCACTAAGACAAAAGCACTCTATCAAATCACAAAAATCAGATCCAAACACCCCTATTGGACTCAACAAATACCAATGACTCTTCCTCTTGAGAGTTGGAATGGATTTGAAAAGATTTGATACCTAGATTTTCCTTTTCTCTTGACTAGTTCACTCAACTTTTGAGATTCTTGAACAAAGTATGGGTTTTGTTTCAAATACTTGAAAACAAACTTAGTCACTTATTTTGGACTCACTCTTGACCCAAATAATCTCACTCTTGAGATTTGGATGGCTCACACACTTGAGTAGGGGTGAACAATGTGACTTGGATCTCAAATTTTTCTCCTAGTACTTGCCAACAATTCTTATCACCTTGTATAGGTAGATTTTGCCTTTATGAGTGTTTGTGCTTTAGAAATTCACTAAGATTTCACTTGGAGGACTGATCCAAGAGTGTCTTCTAGCATTCAGATGCTTCTAGACTCGGCCCTTTCACTCTTGAACAAATCTAGAATGAAGGTATAATGGATTTCAATCACTCCCCTTGCAAATCACTCCTTAATCTTTGGTTTATAGCACTCTTTCTCTCTCAACTTCAATGTACACTCAAAAAATCAGAGAATCAAATTCAATGAACTGTAAACAAGCTTTAATCCATCTATATGATTGATCTAAACCAAGAACAAATCAATGGAATAGAAACAATGCAAGTGAAAGCTTGAAAAATGCACTAAATTGACTCAAAATTGGTGTATGAAGCTCAAAATGCACCAAACTGAATTTTACTGTCCAAAACAAGTCCTGTACGGCCCCACACATGTGGAAAGTACACCTGTAGCCCACAACAAGATTTGGTACAAATATGGTGGTTCTAGCTATCCATTCAACCTGGCTACCTCAATATTAGCTTGTTTCCAAAAACCTGCCAATTTGGGTATAGTTTAGATCAATTCCTTAAATGCACTTGTACTTAGCTCTGATACCATGTCAAAGTACAGCAAAAAGGACCAAGAATGGATCCAAATCAGATCCACAAGTGTGATTGGGTGTTAGATTAGATTGATCTACCAATCTACACAAGATTAGATAGCATTAGATAAAATCTACATCAACAAATCTAACAAGAACAATCAAATATGATCAAAAGTTGTACTTGTTGGTTTCACACGTGTGAAGACCTGTCAGAGTACGGACTACCAGCAAATAATGAAGTGCCAAGCAGGCTAATGAGAACTCTGAAACATTCTTAACATTTTTTGCATACTTCGATATCCAGCTCCTGTGCTACTGCTCATGAAACTCTCATAAGGACCGCGATAGTTGGCTTTGTTTTACAATGAAATGCAGGCGGGCCCAGAAGGGCCTAGAGGACGGACTGCATGAAGAAAAATGGTTTAGCTGAAGCCAATGTAATACTGAGATGATTGAGAGATAATTCAAGCTGCAAAACACTTATCAGCTAGAGGAGGCCATCACCTTAGGTGTGTGTTACTTATGAGCATTTCTCATGTTTCTAATATCAAGTTGCGGCGCAATGAACTTTTGAGGTCCTGAAATTGACTTACACAATCATGTCAAAAGCATTCTATGCTCCAGTGCAGACGTTCGATGGACTCTTGAGAAAAGCTCCAAAGACTAATTATGTGACATGAAATTTATCTGCAATTGATTATCAGCTTTGTTTAGAATAAGAGGTAGTAGTTAGATGCTTTGCACAGTTTCTTCATACAGTTTAAAGTTGTAGCTTAAGATAACTGCAATACATGAATTGTGTACTGCTATGGCTTTCTTGAGTTTCAAGGTTTTTGAATTACAGTGGTCAATGAAGTGCTCACTTATATATAATTACCAATATATGTGCCTTCTGCTTGTGGCACTCTGAGGATGCCTCATCCCTTGTAATTGTATGGCTAATACTAATTATCAAGAACTTCTTGAAGAGAGATACCACTTAAATCTCTTCATGGAATCCTTTCATGAGACATTTGTGATGGTACAAATGATGGAAATGTTGAGTAGTTCCCCATTCAATACAAAACTCACCATGTTGGCATGTTTTATCTCTTATTCAACCTCCTTGAGTTGGTCCTTTGTCTCCTTGATCCTTGTCAAGTAGGACATATTGATCCTTTGCCTGATCAACGATCATCAAACTCTCAGTCTTCTGCTCAACGTAGATGCACAAGCTCACATTGTCAGGTGTGGTGTGTGGGCAGCTGGCAGTTCATCGTTCATTCCATTTCATCGGGACCGCTGGCAGCAGAAAGCAGAGCTGGAATTGGAAGCTGAGTAGTGGGCTCCATCCATACATATTTTACCTTTTTGGGAATATCAAAGTAGCAGCAACTGTTTTCTACCATTTTGGTACTTCTACACACACTCTCAGAGTCATCAGCATCCTTGGTGGGCTCCACCCTGATACAAAGCACCATTCCACCTTTTTAGCAGGTAATCAATTGACAAATTTATGTTATCAGCATCCTTGGTGGGCTCCACCTTGATACAAGCACCATTCCACCTTTTTAGCAGGTGACCAATTGAACAAATTTACCAATGCATCAGGTTGAGGGTGATGGATGAATGGGCTATCACTAGGTGTTTTTGCTTTGAAGTTCAAGGTTTGTGAATGCCTCTGTTTTTGCTTTGTAGTCGAGCTGACCATTGGAATAAGGTAAATGTAGAATGCATTAACCGATGCTCAAATTTGAGAGTTAATAAGGGTTTAAAATGTGTTGGGTTTTTTTGCTTTTAGTGCGTAGGATTGTTCTAACAATCTACTAATAATAATCCCATATATGCTCGTAGTTACCAATCACATTCGTAAGTCATTTGACTATTGCAACTTGATGCATCTCCATTCTCTCTCTGTTTCGTGTTCTATGATCATTGCAAGAATTTTGTTAAAAAGCGAGTTGATATCTTAAGGCCAAAATCTTACTTCAAACTTCATATTGATCTCTTTTAGCCTGAGAATTGGTTCCAGACTTTGGTTTGTTCAAATCCATCAACCAGTCATATAAGCCAGGAGGTTTATTTGCACATCCACGTAGCTGCTCCTTTGTTGGAAATACATTTGTTATATTGTTGTCTGTCCTTTTCCATATGCTCTCAGATTAAGGTGGGGACATTTGCATGACTGCTACAAGTGTTTTTCATAATGACCTTCCTTTTCAAAGTGCCTCTAAAGATGATCTGGATTTTGATTTTATTATAGTTTAATTTTTGAAGCTCCTTTGAAGCTGATTTAGAATTCCCGAGCAATTGTATTCCTTGATCATGAAGCAGGGAACAGAAGACATCTCACTGAAGGCAAGCACATGAAGTGTTCTAATTATGATTTTGTTTCAGGTTTTGGGTTCAGGGTCACCCCATATATTCACATGGGACAAATTACTAGCCATGGAAGTATTATTTTTAGCCAAAGTTGCATATAGAATATGCATCTTCCAGGATAGCTTACAGAGAAAAATCTTTAAGTACAGCCTGCAGCTAGCCTACAGACAATTTCATTTCAATGCATGTGTTTCTGTTTGGGGGAGCCAATTTTGTGTCCAATCATATTATATTCTCGTTTGCAGTTAGGACGTAACAAGATTTAATATTTTCAGAATCTCGCTCTCATTATGAGGTACCAATTGAAGTGGGCACTGAAGGTCAAGTGTACAATGCCAAAATTGATGATAGGGAGCTTGAGAACACTGCCTTATGGCACCCAGCAAGGTAGCATCGCAGGTCGGGTGTACAAAAAAGGTCCTTGGAATGGACTTGGAGCTCGTGCAAAGGCCTTGCATCAAACTGATAGGGAGAGGTGGTATGCCATGGAGGAGTCATGCTGGCAATGCAAGGACAAGTGGGAATTGTTGACAAGCGACTTTCGCAAGGTATGGGACTACGAAAAAAAATTCCCAAGTGGAAGATCCTCTATTTTTGAGTTGAGCCCATCAGAGAAGAGGGCCTTCAAGTTGAACAGCAGGTCCCACATCACCCTTGAGTTGTAAGAGTGCAACAGAAATTGGAAACGTAGATTTTTTGGAACACGAAATGCAATCTGCAATTATAAATCTCTATTTTTAAAGTTCCGACTTTATTCAGGAGACATGCATAATCTCCCAACTTTTATATTTTGGAAGGAAATTGCCACTTCCATAACAACTAACTTTACTGACTACTAACACACACAATTTCAAAAAATTTCGGTTTCCAACAATGAACATTAGGAAAAAAAACTGAAAGAATCTTTTAATGAACATGTATTTGCAATTTTAACAAATATATTGAAAACAAGAAATATTAAATTGAAATATTCTTATGTTAAAAATTTGGGGATATTTGGAATTTTTTTCACTTAGTAGTATATGAAATACTTTCGATCGATGAAAATTTGATGTTTTGTGTTTTTTCTCTTGTTAAAATTAATATGGTTGTTTTTATTAATAATAGTGCAAGATCGATTTGAAATGGATATCTAATTTTGTTTGTTATAGTTTTTTATGTCCATATCTCTTAATAACATTGTGTACGCACTTTGTTCATGGTAATAAATTGTATTTTGTTTTTTATAATTCATTGATGCAAATAAATAAAAAATGCAAGTACATTTTTTAAACTAACTTCTCAAAGTTGATTCCTGTGAGAGCCTGGGGCGAACTCTGCCGCGAGCACTAGTGGCTGTGTCTCTAATCCTTGCAAATTTGTAGCAAGAAACGATGGAGAACGACTTAGAATAAAAAATCAAAGATGTAGCGCCTGCGCCCTCGCCTACTGCTCCAACTCCACCAGCTCACTCGCCTGCACCTGATGCTCCTCCTCGTGTGGATGGGATCCCCAGGTTCAGACTCGTTAGGCGCTGCATCATGACAATTGTAGATTTTATTTTGCCTTGTGTGCCTTTGTTTATTTGTGGGAGCATAATATTTGCAACGCAACAAATAAAAAAGACAAAGCATGCGATCGAGCCGGGAGTGGAAGCTCTCAAATTTGGAGTGGAACCTTGAATGCCTGTACTAGAGCATAGAATGCTTTAACATGATTCTATGCTCCAGTGCAGGCGTTCAAGGTTCCACTCCAAATTTGAGAGCTATTAAAAGCATTCTATGCTCCAGTGCAGGCATTCAAGGTTCCACTCCAGATTTGAGAGCTTCCACTCCCGGCTCGATCGCATGCTTTGTCTTTTTAATTTCTTGCGCTGCAAATATTATGTTCCCACAAATAAACAAAGGCACACAAGGCAAAATAAAATCTACAATTGTCATGATGCAGCGCCTAACGAGTCTGAACCTGGGGACCCCATCCACATGAGGGGGAGCATTAGGTGCAGGAGAGGGAGCTGGTGGAGCTGGAGCAACAGGCGAGGGCACGGGTGCTACATCTTTGATTTTTTATTCCAAGTCGTTCTCCATCGTTTTCCTGCTACGAATTTGCAAGGATTAGAGACGCAGCCACTGGTGCGTGCGACAGAGTGACACATCCACTGGTGTGCACGTTACCCCGCCAAATGGCTACTTCAAAGCGGAAAGGGCGCGATGGCAACATATACTTCACGCCCCCCACCAGTGTTTGGCTTTTAAAAAGTACGTCTTTCTAAACTTTCAACTCAAAAATGTTGCAGTCTAAAATCTTAGAACTATCAAAGATTGCTGTTTATAGTAGCTAGCCTTGTAAAAAAAATAGTGCATCGATTAAAACTATTTTTGATTTCCTAAATTGTGTTTATCATAATAAATTTTTTTCATAAATCTCAAGGATCTTTGGCATCCAACTATTTTTCTTGGGCATCAACTTAGCTCGGTCCAACAATTACTTTCATGGAAAAATGTGTTATGAGGTGAGAAATTAGCCTTGTATCAATAGGTTTACAAACGTAACTTAAATAAAAAAATTGTGCGAAAGATTGAGCACTTGCAATGTAGAACTTACCCATTTCAAAATTTTATGTGGTTTCTTGAAGTACTATAATAATCTACATGCATCTTGTATATTCAAAAGCCAACAATTTAGAATCCTACATGTATTTTACTAACCATAAAATTTCCTACAAAGTAGATTTTTTTTCGGTTTTTAAGAAGTCAACATCCTCCATTATATCTCTGAAGTCGGTTCTTTAGAAAAGTTGTCGGTTCCATTCCTAGACTATGCTGGTTTTCCCAGGCACTGCGCCCCACCAATGGATTTTGCCACGTGTTATGCTATAAGCGTGGCATAATCTGAACGATTGAGATAAAATCCTGCCGTGCTGGGCTTTTCATCACCTAGTGTCACTAAGACACGAGGGGCCCACCAAACTACATCTGTGAAAAAGCAAGACAACAGGCAAGGGCTTGCGTTTACGACTATTTCACCCCTAATCATTAAGATTTTGCCAAGTGGCACACTAGTTATTTTAATGGTTAACTCTTACAAACCTGTCAAAATCTGAACATGTATGACCAGATCCAACGATGATGAGTCTTAGATACAACATCCAGCGGCATGATGTCCTCATGCATCAAGGAAGTTGCCCAAAGGCTATCTATGTCTTCGTGAGGAAGGCCCGAGGAGGACGGGGGCCTTCCCCGTTGTAAAGAGTGTACAAAAAAGTACCTTCTTTATAGAAGGTTCTACATCCTCGACCAACTCCCTCTTGATAGGTGGTTTAATTGGGCCATCAACAAGCTTATGCATCTTACTCTCACCTCTCTTTTTGAGTTCTCTTCCTCGCTGCTTTTGCACTCCATCGATTATCGATTGTAGATATAGCACTTCCCCGCCATTTTCTAATTCATGGAGCAGGTTGTAGCGGCGATGGATTCATGGATGAGGGCTGCATAGAGTTGCCATATTTGTGTGAGCAACACAACACGCATAGTTGTAGGCCACGTTCCAAAACACGTTCTGGATCGCGTTCCGGGATTTCCCATTAGGGTTTCCCGGAACGCGGTTTTTTTTTTGCTCAGTACAACATGGGTTCACTGTACCTACTCTTGAATGTTCAATGCAATGCAACATGATTCATGCATGTGATAGAATTCAAAAATCGGAGTAAACTAATCTTATTAGTACTTACACAAAACATCAATCACAAGAGGAAGAAGATGGACTGCAAGAAGCTATGCTTCAAAAACTGGAAATTGAGATGACAATGGAGGTGGGCGCCCATCTGCTCTTATAGAGACTGCCCATACTCAAAAGCAAAAGCTATCCTTCTACAATAGCAATTGGAATGCTAATTATGAAGTCTTAACAATAGAAATCTATGCTATCTTAGTTAATATAGATTTCTATACTATTCTAGCAAAATTGGTACTAACTTAGGTACCTATACTAAAAATAGATAGTACCTATACTGAAAATAGAAATAGGCCTTCTAGCACGCAGGCTGGCCTCTACAATCAATAAATTAACCATTAACTCCTAACAACATGTACTGTGTTGTCAAAACTCTGAACTTGTCACTTGTGCCCTATGCATGTTTGCATTTATGTTCATGGTCTTGGCACGACTGCTGAAAGTTCATCAGGGCTTGAGGCAGATGGTTGTTGCCATTGAGTGGGCACAGTGGGGGCCATCACAGGAGCCCAGGGGTAAGAGATTCGAGCGGACCATTATGTCGAGTGCATTTTGGGATGAGGCACGATCCATTGTGGTGGGCCTACAACCTATCTACACTGTCCTGCGCCTTACAGATCGAGAGGGCTGCACATTGGGCCTCTTGTATGAGTTTATGGACAGGCTGGGCGAGGTACATCGCCGACGCTTATTACTTAAGTCTTACTAGTTACTAGTTGGTACTAACTTCTAAGTTATAAGTTGTAAGTAATGTTTGAATCATCATTTCATGATTGAAGAATGTAGTATGTACTATAATTATTAATGTGTGACGTGTCTTGCAGGCTTGAGGAGGTCCGGCTCCTTTGGCAGAGTAGGTGGGAGTGGTTTCATAGGCCCCTGCATGCCACATACTCCATCTACTTTGAAGGAGTGAGCAACAATACACATATAGGGAGCTCAGGGATGGCTGGAATGCCTATATCTCCCGAGTTTATCCTAATGTACGCAAGCAGGCTAACCTGCTGGATGAGCTCTAGATTTTCAGGCAGGAGACCTTGAAGTTCGCCACTGGCCCGACGCTTTTGAGAGACGGTAATAACTGACGATGGTCCATTACAGTTTAAACTTCACATTTTACTGCACAATTACTCAATCAGATTGTTGGTTACTAGTAACTAGTAACTAGTAACTACTAACTTGATAGCTGCATTTATTTACTTGCATAACTTGCATGGGAATCAGGTCCCAAGATGGCTATAACTTGCAACTACTAACTCCCCCTTGAACTGTGATTTAAGCCAGTTGCGTCCTGTATCATGGTGGTCGAAGTTTGGGATTGATGTCCCCAAATTGCGTCGTCTTGCCATCAGGATTCTCTCACGGGACTGCAGTGCAGTCGCTTCTGAGAGAAACTGGAGTGTCCATTCCTTGATTCACACGAAGAAGAGGAATCAACTCTCCTCCGCACAGTTGGAGAGGTTGGTGTACGTACACGCCAACCCACCATAGAGCCTATCTAGGTAAGCCATATATTATAATTTCTAACATGTGATCCCATTTAGTAGATACTAGATAGATCATAGTAGACTGTAGCTAAATTTTAACTTTTGTCGGCCCTCCAAATTTTATCTTGATTTCAATGTGCATTGTGACATGTGCGTAGATTAATCTCGATGAGATCGATGTGGCAAAGGTTCCAGATTTGCCACCGAGAGACCAGGCAGAGGAGGACATGCACAGTCTTTGTGGCCTTTTTGTTCTGGCTTCTAGTACTTTTTATCAGTACAAGCATTCAATAAAGAAATGCCATCTGCTCTCATCTTTGCAAAGTTCAAACTAACAATCTCTTTAAAATTATAAAAGGTATTTTCACCTCAATATCCATGCTTGGTCCATTGGGTTGTGGAGTCGAACATTTTCAAGTCATTTCTCTCTCTTCTAGCACCAACTTGTTTCCGTTATTTTTACATATTTCTTGATTGTTTCCTAGCTTTTAAGGCTCAACAAAAATCAGGAGAGACTAAATCATATCTATGGTCTTGTAAAAGGATCTAGATAATAGGTACACAATTCAACTTACTATTAGTGGAGAAAAGTGAGAAGAAGTCCCTTTCGCTGATCAATCCAAACTTCTCTATTATAGATCAAACGTCTTGAGTCGCTAAGCACATGTAGAAGAAAGTCAAGACACCATGAAACGAAGTGACGCAAGAATTCGATGTTTGGTTGAGTTAAAAAAACATAATAATATACACAACTACTTGTTGATCTTGGGAGTTGACATCCAAGCTAATTTCTAGCAATTACTACTAAATTTTATTAAAAAAGCTCAATCTTATTGTTTTGAAGCTAGGTGGAAAATAGTGAACATTCTATATGTGTGATAACCTTTCCATCACACACACACACACACACACACACACACACACATCTTAGATTAACCACTGAGGGGTCCATCTCATATGTAATAGACTTGCCTATACTAATCTAATTACGTGTGGTAGGAGTCCCAATCACCTGTGATTGTTTTGACATTTGGAATGAAGCAAGAAACCATCTATAAAAATGACTTTTAGCTTTAGATTGATTTTGAACAGAGCTCTGAAGTTGACTTTATGAGAGAACTCCTTATTTCTACCAGTTATGGACTTGGCTCATCACATTCGCCGCGTATAATCTTTTATCATTAGTTTTTAAATACTCTAGTTTTCCATTATCTCAAGGTTTTTGGTTGTGGCAACAATTTCAATTTTCTAGTAGCAAGATGGTTGCTAAATTTGATTCTTTGGTCTTGAGTGAGTCTATCAAAGTTGCTGGTATCAACTATCAAGCATGGTGTTTCAAGATGAAGAACATTCTTGTCTTGGCATATTTATGAAAGATTGTGATGGGCTTGGAGATCAGGCCCACATTTTCAGATGGTGGATAGCCAAGTCCAGAGATGATCCAATTTGACAAGAGGTCAACATGTTCGTCAATGACAAGTTGATATCAAATATTGCAACCGCAGTAGCTTGCAAGAACTCTGAGCAGGTCGGGCAGCAACAATCATGCAGCAGCAGTGGCAGTCCAGCACTTGCACTCCTGAGCATCAGAACACTGTGCAGCAGCAGCAACAGTCCAGCAAACTGGTTGAATGCAGTAGCAGAGACAGAAGAAGATCAACAACAATGGCAGAAAATGATATGTGCTGGCAGCTAAATTGATGGTGGGCATTGGGCAACAATTTGCAAAGATCTTTTCTCTGATATCCTGGTGGGCAGCAGCAACAATTTTACCTGATCTTGTTTTTTCTGGGATGGTGTACATCTTCTGAGCTTCTTGTTCCTTTGGCATGGTAGTGTGCAGTTGCATTTATTGAACTTGTTCTATGTGACATCCTGGTGGTTCCCACCCTGAAATCTGGATGCACTCTGCCTTCTGACAATAGCATCAAATTTTGCGGTGACAGGAGCAATTGAGCATGCCAGATTTGTTTTACTGAATCTATTTTTGTTAGGTTTTAGGGATTTGAAAGTTCAGGGATTCAATGCTGATGTTTTGTGCTTCAAAATGCATGATTTGGGGTTTCAAGTTTTTTTCTGATTATGTAAATGCATTCCTTTCTTGTCACAGTCATGCAGTATGTTGTTCCTCTTCGTCTACAGGTGCAATCAAATGTGTTTCAGCCCACTTGCAGAGACGATATTTCATCCTTGGCCTTGGCATTGGCAATTTGTGTTCTAGTTGCTCCCTGAACAATGGCTTCTGATGTTCCGGTCTTGTTTGCTTCTATGGTTGCCGCTGCATCATCAATGAATGTAGTTCTCCAACTCAATTCCAACAATTACGAGCTTGAATGAACCATCCAAAAGAAGTCAATGACGGTTGGTAGGTGTGGGGCCAGGCATGGGACCAAATGAGGAATGACTACTACTGGAGCGATTGTCAATTGTCTCATGGAATATGAAGATACGATTTGTGTGTTGGTGGAGAGCAACGTGTTAAATAAGGCAATCGAAGGTGTCAATTATTGACCATGGTACATAAAGCCTCGTTCCTTACATTGGTGGGATCAATTTGAAAGTTATGGTGGATGACCCTAAGAGATTCAGGAAAACGTTCAAACTATCAACCGACACCTTTTTGTATGTATGCGATTTACTAGTCGAAGATTTGCGTAGTGGTCCACCTGTCGGTTTGAGAGATATCCCTAGAAGAAGCTTGGAAGTGCAAAAGAAGGTTGCAGTAGCTTTACGAAGATAGGGAATTGGAGATTCTTTGTTGTCAGTTGGTGAGATGTTTGGGATGTCTGACTCAACAGTTTCAAGGATTATATGGAATTTTGTGAAGGCACTGACAAAAAGAGGGCTCCAGCATTTAACTTGGCCAGAGGAAAATGCCTTAAGATGCGTTTGGGCATTTGCATGGTTTGCCACAGGTTTGTGGAGCCATAGATTTCACCCATATCACATTTGATTTGCCTGCTAGTCAAAGATCCACTGATTGGTTTGACAAAGACAAAAACTATAGCATGGTTGTACAAGCAATTGCGGATTCAAACATGAGATTTCTTGACATTTTCGCTGGGTTTCCTGGTTCAGTGAATGATGCTCGCATTTTTAACAGATCAACATTTCGAGCGCTTGTAGAGGGTTGTCAACGGCTCAATAGCCCAACAATTCAATTACAAGGAGAGAATATTAGGGAACTGATTGGCGATGCAGGCTATAGCATGTCTCCTTGGATGATTATTCTATTTCTGGCACAAGGTTGGCTTCTATATATGATCAGTTCAATTACAAACATTTCTCAATTGGAATGGTGGTTGAGCAATCATTTGGTCGGTTGAAAGTTGTTTGGAGATACCTTCATAGACCGATGACGAACCCACAGCTTGCACGAGTACCTTGTGTTGTGCTAGCATGCTGTTTACTGCACAACATAATGATAGATAAAAAAGATGTGGATGATACAAATTCTCTAGTAGGTCACCAATGACCATGATGAAGGTTACAGACAACAATTTAGTCATTCCATAGTTGATACTGAGGCACGGCGTGTACACAAGGCTCTTGCCAGACACTTTGTATTTGCTTGATGGACATGAAATCCCTATACGAGTAGCACATTTTGAACACTATGTTACTAAATCTTTCCTATCATTTACATCCCTGATACTAGGCTCTAGTTATGTAGGGTAACTTTGTATATTTGCATTCATAATCTTCAACATTGTATGTTGTTGGTCCTCGGGGAGTGAAGTGGTCAGACTCCTGCATTTTTTGCATTAGACCAAAAGCCCACGACTATATGGCTTTATTTTGTATTAATTTGCAGGACTCATGTATAGGGTGCGGGCTCAACTTTGGGAACATTGGAGGTGGTTCATGATGATTTTTTGTAGGTATGTACGTTTCCTTGAAAAGTTTGATGAATTTTATAGTCCTTCAAACCATTTTTTGCAATTTCATATGTCGTTGGTGATGGGACTTGGGTGTATGCATTTAGATGAACGCTATGGTTTTCGAGTTCAACATGGACCAGTTTTAAGATGATCCAAGTCCCATAAATGGACAATTTATTAAGTTCACTATCAGTAGCAAATTGTATCGAGGAGTTCAATCCTCCATTCAAAGTAACTAATCATGACTGTGTCAGAGGTTCAATGAGCAATTGAAATTTTAAGCTTCATAAGAGACATATTAGCTGTAGAGCATGAAGTTAGCCATTTGGGGGTTGTTAGAGAAGTTGTCTTTCTTGTGTCAGTTACCTTGTACTCCGTATCCCCTATGACTCAATGCTATGAATCATATATCTACTTCACCATCGTATTACTTCCATGTACGTGCATGAACAACATCAAATATGAGCCATCAATACTATATTGTATTGAGGAGTGCAGTACCTAGGTTGGTGGAGGTCCTAGGATCTGAGACCCTCTCTTGGTTGGTGGACCTACCACCAATGTATTCTGCTATAGAAATGAGGTGCACACCTAGCTTTGCAATTAACATCTTGCATTGGGGCGTAAGGCGAGCAGCAGCTTCGCATAATAACATAGCTGTAAATAAGTCCAGCGCAGTAAGGTCTTTGCATTTGTACGTTCATCTATCGACAAAGTTTTATCTTTTCTTTCAATTACATCTTGTGTGGTATCAGTCTGTCTTTATTATCTATCATTTTTTTATAATGCCATACAACTATAAGATCATGCAGCATGCATACAACATCTTTTTCCTACAGTATGGACATTGTTTTCAATGCAACTTGCACCTGCTTCAAGAAATGAGCTAGCATGCCATCCAGACTCCATTGGCATATTATAAGTCAGTTTTTGAGAATATAATGATTGTTTGAGAAGTTTTTGTTGAACTTTATGGTGGGAGGATAATAAATTATTGCGTTTCAAGTAGTGTATCCAAGTCTTGTATAGTCTTATACTCAAGGGATATATCAACAATGGAAGGTTGCTTCACAAATTTCTTCCTTTTCAACACTACAAACACTGATATGTTCAGAACTTACCTATTATTTCAGGCTAAGTTAGGCTCATTAAAATAGTAACAAGTCACAACATACGATGTGACAAAGATATTCCAGTTTGTGAAGATCACTTGCATCCATATTTTCGAATTATCTGGCCCCATAGGCATCTATAACATAGGTTCATCAGTTATTGATTGCTGTAAATCACAACCAGAAAACTTGATTGATGGCAAACTTGTTATAATGTATTTTTCTACGACTTTTGAGTTCCTGAAATTGACATACACAATCATGTCAAAAGCATTCTATGCTCTAGTGCAGACGTTCAATGGACTCTTCAGAAAAGCTCCAAAGACTAAATATGTGACATGAAATTTATCTGCAATTGATTATCAGCTTTGTTTAAAATAAGAGGTAGTAGTTAGATGCTTTGCACAGTTTCTTCATACAGTTTAAAGTTGTAGCTTAAGATAGCTGCAGTACATGAATTGTGTACTGCTATGCCCTTCTTGAGTTTCAAGGTTTTTGAATTACAGTGGTGCAATATCTGCGCCTTCTGCTTGTGGCACTCTGAGGATGACTCATACCTTGTAATTGTATGGCTAATACTAATTATCAAGAACTTCTTGAACAGAGATACCACTTAAATCTCTTCGTGGTTAGAAATCCTTTCATGAGACATTTGTGATGGTACAAATGATGGAAATGTTGAGTAGCCCATTCAATACAAGACTCACCATGTTGGCATGTTTTATCTCTTATTCAACCTCCTTGAATTGGTCCTTTGTCTCCTTGATCCTTCTCAAGTAAGACATATTGGATTTCACCTTGTAACATCTTCGTATTTAAGAATCTTTGCTTTGAAAAAAGAATACAAAAAGAGGAGGTGATCTTAAGCAAAGATTTCAATGTCTCCCACATTTGTGTAGGTTTATTAGGAGCCCTTTCCATGTCACCTGTTCACCTGTCGTCAACAGGGGTTGAACGGGTGAGGAGAGCCCTTTCCATGGCAGCATCAGAGTAGCTCAACCTGTTATTGGGTGACAGGGTTTGGAGGAAAGCTTGATATTAGCTCTTGGAGAGCGCGGGTTGATTTCCAACTCGTGCTGACCTCCACAGCCTGTGAAAATGCGTGTGAGTTGGTTTGGCAGGTGGCATTTTTGCTGACTGTTTAGCAAACGAGACAGGTTTGCAGGTTTTCTTGTGACAGGTGCAGCGTGGTTCCCAGGTCCAGGTTCAGCTCATTGCACAGGTTCTGTCATCTCAGTGATCTCACATTGGCAATTGCTCAAAGTTCAGTGTTCTGCAGCCTGCTCAACGATCATCAAACTCTGTCTTCTGCTCAACGTAGATGCACAAGCTCACATTGACAGGTGTGTTGTGTGGGCAGCTGGCAGTTCATTATTCATTCCATTTCATCGGACCGCTGGCAGCAGAAAGCAGAGGTGGAATTGGAAGCTGAGTAGTGGGCTCCATCCACACATATTCCACCTTTTTGGGAATATCAAAGCAGCAGCAACGGTTTTCTACCATTTTGGTACTTCTGCACACACTCTCTCAGAGTCATCAGCATTCTTGGTGGGCTCCACCCTGATAATACAAAGCACCATTCCACCTTTTTAGAAGGTAATCAATTGACAAATTTACATCATCAGCATCCTTGGTGGGCCACCCTGATACAAGCACCAGTCCACCTTTTTAGCAGGTAACCAATTGAACAAATTCACCAATGCATCAGGTTGAGGGTGATGGATGAATGGGCTATCACTAGGTGCTTTTGCTTTGAAGTTCAAGGTTTGGGAATGCCTCTGTTTTTGCCTTGTAGTCGAGCTGACCATTGGAATAAGGTAAATGTAGAATGCGTTAACCGATGCTCAAGTTCCAGAGTTAATTAGGGTTTAAAATGTGTTGGGCTCTTTTGCTTGGAGTGCCTAGGATTGGTCTAATAATCTACTAGTAATAATCCCATCTATGCTCGTAGTTACCATTCGTAAGTCATTCGACTATTGCACCTTGATGCGTCTCCATTCTCTCTATCTGTTCCGTGTACCATGATCATCGCAAGGATTTTGTTAAAAAGCAAGTTGATGTCTTAAGGCCAAAATCCTACTTCACACTTCATATTTATCTCTTTTAGCCTGAGAATTGATTCCAGACTTTGGTTTGTTCAAGTTCATCAACCAGTCATATAAGGCAGGAGTAGCTGCTCCTTTGTTGCGAATACATTTGTTATTTTGTTGCCTGTCTTTTTCCATGTACCGTTTTGCGTTGAAACGGAGCTCTCAGATTACAGGTGGGGACATTTTGCATGACTGCTTCAATTGTTTATTATAATGGCCTTCCTTTTCAAAGTGCCTCTAAAGATGATCTGGATTTTGATTTTAGTTTAATTTCTGAAGCTCCTTCGAAGCTGATCTAGAATTCCCGAGCAGTTGTATTCATTGATCATGAAGCAGGGAACGGAATACATCTCACTGAAGGTAAGCAAATGCAGTGTTCTAGTTATGATGTTCTTTCAGGTTTAGGGTTCAGGGTCACCCCATATATTCGCATGGGACAAATTACTAGCCAGGGAAGTATTATTTTTAGCCAAATTTGCGTTTAGAATATGCATCTGCCAGGATAGCTTACAGAGAAAAGTCTTTTTTTGAGTTGAGCCCATCAGAGAAGAGGGCCTTCAAGTTGAACAGCAGCTCCCACGTCACCCTTGAGTTCTTTAATACTCTAAGTGAGTGGGATGCAAAAATATCAAAAGCGGTCGAGCCTGGAGAATTGCTTGTTGACACCTCTGCTCCAGTTGGAACATGTAAGTGATCTAGCGTTTAATATGTAATTATAATTTCACAATTCTTCTGATACGTTTTTGTATGTTTATCATGTTGTTACCACCTGTGGATTGTCTGGTATTGCAGATCCTAGCCATAGGGAGGCTGATTCTCCTTGTGATGATACGACACCCTAGCCCTATTATAGCCAAATGCAGGAAGTCCATGCGCAAGTCAAGTGAGGGGCTCACAGTTGTTACGATGGAAAACAGGCAGAAGGTGGTGGCAGCTATGTGGGAGGTCCAAGACAAAGAAGATGGTAGACATTGAGAATGGCTTGCTTTTTGAAATTCGAAGCTTCTAAGCACAAGGACAATCTGGAAGTGGAAAATAGCAGAGTGGGAATAGAAAGAGAGAAAATTCAAGTATCAAAAGACCTTGGTCATGGGTAAATTGTTGCCTATGAGTATTGGTGAAGGGCTCAAAGGGATTGGCAAAACAATGCACCCTCCACCAAGTACTACTAGTGATGGTTAGGGCATTATTATCTAAGAGAGAACAACGAGACAACATATTTTGTGAATAGATTAAAGGGTTTACGGTGGCAACATCGATCTATGGATTGTTGCCATTCGTGGTTTTGTAAGTTTTTTGTAATGTGGCCATTTTTTAACTTAGGCCACTATTAAATCATTGTGCTATCATTTTGTGTTTCCTGTATAGGGTAGGGTTCATGCCTATAGGGTTTATAATTTTGAACTTCGGGACGTGATTGAATGATGTGTTGCCTTCAATCGATATGTACTGATGGAATCTAAGTTTTGATATTTATCCTCAAGACTCTGATTGGCTTGTGTTGGACCAGAACTATCATCTTTTGTAGGACCAGGTATGCCAATTGAATTTATTTTGCTGTAATTTGTATGCTCAACTTTCAACACCACATGATAGTTTTTGACGATTTCTTGGACTCTTCCTTGCAAAATTTTTACTAGATTGAATAGTTCTTCAAGCAATTTGTTGCAATTTCACATGCATTTGGTGATGGGAACTTCTTGTATGCAGGTAGATGGCTGGGTAGACAGGGTCTTGGCCTTGTGAGAGGTTCAACTCCTTCCCCATTTGATGTTATGAGGGTTCAGTGTCGAGAACCAGCAAAATCAGCAAAGTTCAGTGACCAGCAAACCAGCAAAATGGACAAGAGGCCGTAGGTTGCAAACTAAACCCACATTGTGCAAGAGGCCGCTAAGCAATAGTTCACGACTTGATCCTTGGGATAGGCTAGAAAAAACATGGACAAGAGGACCCAGGTTGCAAACTAAACCCACATTATGCAAGAGGCAGCTTAGCAATAGTTCCACAACTTGATCCTTGGGACAAGCCAGAAACTTGTCTTTATTGCAAACATTGACTCCAACTGAACTCAACTGCTTTTGAAAACTGCATTGCTCGAAAAGCCCTAATTTGGTGATGGGAACTTCTTGTATGCAGGTAGATGGCTGGGTAGGCGGTGTCTTGCCCCTGTGAGATGTTCAACCCTTCTCCCATCTGATCTTATGCTTCAAGGTTCAGGGTCCAGAGAACAAACAAAGTCAGCAAGTTTTTCTATAAGCCAAAAACTTGTTTGATTTGGTTCACAAGCCTCTTGAATGTGGAGTTTCCTCCTTCTCTGGTGGTAGCTGACTGCATTTTGCATAACACTATTCCATAGAGTAGAGATGTTGTCTTTGCTCTTCTTGTTAGTTTACATTCACCCAGTTTTGTTGAATTGTGGATTTCGTTAATACAAAGACAGATGTGTATTTGCAAAAGTTACAATCAAAGCTAACCATTGCAATGATTTGTATTTTAAAATGGACAAGAGGCCCTAGGTTGCAAACTATACCCACATTGTGCAAGAGGCCGCTCAGAATAGTTCCACAACTAGATCCTTGGGCCATAAAACATATGGACAAGCGGACCTAGGTTGCAAACTAAACCCACATTATGCAAGAGGCAGCTAGCAATAGTTCCACAACTTGATCCTTGCGTCAAGCCAGAAGCTTGTCTTTATTGCAAACATGGACTCTAACTGAACTCAACTGCTTTTGAAAACTGCATTGGTCAAAAAGCCCTAATCTAGACATGGGAACTAACTGTATGCAGGTAGATGGCTGGGTAGGCAGGGTCTTGGCCCTGTGAGAGGTTCAACTCCTCTCCCATCTGATGTTATGGTTCAGGGTTCAGGGTCCAAAGAACCAGCAAAGTTAGCAATTTTTGCTATAAGCCAAAAACTTGTTCGATTTGGTTCACAAGCCTTTTGGATGTGAAGTTTCACTTGTCCCCTAGTAGTAGCTGATTGCATTTATTATGGAAGAGGCAGGTCAGCAATAGCTCCACAACTTGATCCTTGGGACAAGCCAGAAACTTTACTTTATTGCAAACATTGACTTCAACAGAACTCAACTGCTAACTGCATCCTCAAGAATGGTTGCAGCAAAGGAGTTCAAGGGTGGAACTTAAGATCCAAAGGTTTAGATAGAAAATACATATAACTTCAGATACAACACACGATTTGAATAGGTTATGTGAAGTGAAATCATATGGAACCATATTGAACGCCAGCAAACCAACAATACGGAGTCTGCAGGTTTGACTTGTCAAGATCTACTTTTAGCATAAATATCATCTACCGATACTCTCTCAAACCATGTAAAAACCATATAAATAAAACCATACTGCCCTACAACATATCGAAATGCATAAACCGAATAGTTAGTGTATGTGGCACCTTCAAGTTAGTGTTTGTTCGTGTCCCTTGCTCCCTGCCTCTCCCTCCATCCCTCAAATTTTTGCTAAAAGATCCTTCTTGGCTCAGAACTTTGATATGAAACTCAACGGATAAAGCCACCCTTGAAATTCATGGTGGTCTCACAACAATAGCCACCCAAAGTTGGCTTTTGAAAACTACATTGGGCAAGAAGCCCTAATCTAGCCCAGCCCCCTGTGTTTCAACTCATTGGCCCATTATTTGTATGCTACAGGAACCAACCAGCAATTGTTTCCCTGAAGCCCTTCCAGAAGCTTGACTTTGGACGGAGGTCTCGGGCTCATAATTCGATCGTTCAGGGTCCGGTCGGTACCTGCAGGTTAGCCTCGATGTTACCCACTGGCCAAAATAGAAACCAGGGGAAACCGACACCGTTTGGAGAAACTGGACCCTAAACTCTAAAACTGCAAAAACAGGGGAAACCGACACCGTTTGGAGAAACTGGACCCAAAACTCTAAAACTGCAAAAACAGTCCATTTTCCATGGCCCACCTACGTTATTCCTGACACGAACCATGTTTTGGGGACAAACGACGTCGGAAATGAGTGGGATAGGATCTATCCAGTCCGTATCAGGTTCATGAACTTGTGGCCACCCCCATATTGCGGTCTATATCCACCGAATCCAACCCATTCCAAGAATCAACCACCAACCGTTTCCTTGAAGCCCTTCCAGAGGCTTGACTTCGGATAGAGGTCCCGAGCTCATAACCTGACCGTTCAGGATCCCTGCATATTACCCTCAACGCTGCCCACTGGTCGGAACAGAAACCAGGAGAAACTAACACTGTTCGGGAAATTGGACCCTAAACCCTAAACCTGCAAAAATAGTCCATTTTCCATGGCCCAACTACGTTATTCCCGGCACAAACCATGTTTTGGGGAAAACGACATCGGAAACAAGTGGGATTGGATCCGTCCAGTCCGTATCGACCGTATCGGGTTCACGAACCTGTGGCCACCCCCCGTCTTGTATTCTGGTCAATATCCACCGAATCCAACCCATTCCAAGAACCAACCAACAATCGTTTCCCTGAAGCTCTTCCAAAAGCTTGACTTCGGACGGTGGTCCCGAGCTCATAGAGATCTGGCATGCTCAATTGCTCACCTGCCACCGTAAAATTTGATGTTATTGTCAGAAGGCAGAGTGCATCCAAATTTCAGGGTGGAGCCCACCAGGATGTCACATAGAAGAAGTTCAATAAATGCGACTGCACACTACCATGCCAAAGGAACAAGAAGCTCAGAAAGTGCACACCATCTCGAAAAAAACAATCAGGTAAAATTGTTGCTGCTGCTTACCAGGATATCAGAGAAAAGATATTTGCAAATTGTTGCCCAATGCCCACCATCACTTTAGCTACTAGTACATATCATTTTCTGCCATTGTTGTTGATCTTTTTCTATCTCTGCTACTGCACTCAACCAGTTTGTTGGACTGTTGTTGCTGCTGCTGCAAGGTATTCTGATGCTTAGGAGTGCAAAGTGTTGGACTGTTGCTGCGTGATTGTTGCTGCATGATCTGCTCAGAGTTCTTGCAAGCTACTACGTTACTTGCTGCGGCCTTCCCTATCAATGTTGTTGCAACATGTGATATCAAATTTTCATTGACGAACATGTTGACCTCTTGTCAAATTGGATCATCTCTCGACTTGGCTATCCACCATCTGAAAATGTGGGCATGATCTCCAAGCCCATCACAATCTCTCATAAAAATATGCCAAGACAAGAATGTTCTTCATCTTGAAACACCATGCTTGATAGTTGATACCATCAACTTTGATAGACTCACTCAAGACCAAAGAATCAAATTTATCAACCATCTTGCTACAAGAAAATTGAAATCGTTACACACATGCAGAACAGATCAACAATGACAACCCTGGAAAACAAAACACCATACAAAATGTGGACAGGTTGAAAGCCTAATCTGTCATACGTGCGTGTATTCGGATGTGCAGCATACAAGCACATACCAAAGGAACAAAGAAGCAAGCTCGACAAAAAGTCGGAGCAGACAATCATGGTCGGATACTCGAACGGATCACAAGTTTACAGATTCTACAACCCAACCACGAAGAAAGTCGTGTCGAGTAGAGATGTGAAGTTCGACGAGTCCACATTCCCTGGATTGAAGGAAGAAAAGGGGCATGAGATCTTCCTACTGCCGATTTAAGAGAGAGATCAAGGGCAAACATCAAATCAAAATGTCGAGCCCCATACCCCAAAGCAGTAGGAAGCCGAAGATCAAACCGACGAAGAAGAAACATTCGAGCAGCGACGAATTGAATCCAGAAGGTCGAGAAGACAAAGAAGACCTCCAGAATGATACACTGACAACCTTCAACAGAGCGAAGAAACAGATTTTGAATATTGCAGCTTCACTGAAGAGCCAGCAACATACCAAGAAGCCATCCAGAGTCCAAAAGGTGAATTCAAGAGCAGGCAATGTCAGAGGAAATCGAATCAATGAGACACAATGAGGCATGGACACTAGAGCCACTATCCGAAAATAAAAGGATCATCGACCGCAAATGGGTCTACAAAAGAAAGATCAAATCAGATGGCAGTGTCGGTAAATACAAAACAAGGCTTGTCGCGAAAGGCTACACACAAAGATACGGCGTCGATTACTTCGATACGTAATCACCAATGGTGACAGTAAATGAGTACAATAAGTTGCGAATTGAAGCCATGTACTCTAAACTATCTCTGGGCGGCTAAAATAAAAGTTTGAATTAAGCGCAATGCTAATAAGCAATAAGCGCAATAGCAATCTCTAAACAACTCTAAGAAGTGAGCTAGAATGCTCAGGAGTGTTCAAGCTCGCAGGCTTGAGAGAGAGAGAGAGAGAGAGAGAGAGAGAGAGAGCTAACTATTCAATACTTGCTGATCTATTGATCACATTTCAATGCTTCTTAAAACTGTATGAATATGAACAGTTATATATACTAAGCAAAATGCAACAACGTCCAAACGGTAGGACAACTAATTAGGTCGTCAAATGGATAGTGAGCTGGCATTTATTGAATCTTCCCGGAAATTCTGTGGCTTTAATTAAGGCGAACAATAAACTGTCTTTGCCTCGACAAAATATTTGTCAAACCATGCTCGAACATTCATAAGTCGAATCCACCTATGAGCGATTCCTGAGTAGTTATGCAGACTATGTAGAAACATGAAGAAAACTTTGGAAAAGTACAAAATGGACCAAGAGTGGATCCTAATTTGATCCTCAAGAGGGATTGGATGTTAGAGTTAATTGATCTATCAATCCACATAAGATTAAGATCAATCTAGATCAATTCTAGACATAAAAACCTAACAAGAACAATCATTAATGAAGGTAAATGTACTTGCTGGTTTCACACGTGCGAAACCCTGTCAGAGTACGGACTCAAACCTGAAGACAAAGTACACTATGATAGAATCTCAAAGCATTCAAAACAATTGTAGACAAATAGAGAGAATTACACAAATTGCTTCCAAAATCAAGATTGATGTTTCTTATTGATTGTGGCCAAATATGCCTCTATATATACACTTCTTGGAGTTCGAGGTATTGATCATGCATCAGATGTCACATGTGTGAGGATGCTTTGTCATCATCATGCAAATTTGACACTTGGATCAAACTTTCTATTTTAAGCATTTTTGGTCCAATTTCTTACTATATGGGGATCTTCATGAAAATCTTCTAGAAGCAAAAACTTGCCTACTTCAGCTTATTCCACACGTGTGAGCTGTCCTCTACACATGAAATGTGACACCTAACCAAATTATTTGGCTCATGCAATCAATAGATTGATGCCATGTGTCATATATCTAGAAAACTAGCTTTTGGCCTTTTTAGCCACTAGAACTTGAATTAAATCATATGTACAACATATATGATTATGGTACATGACAAGTACACTAACTCCACACATGTGTGATTATCCTATATACAAGATTTTGGCCTTGTCCAAGCATGATTTTTGCATTTTCACACTCCTCAAAAATCTAGCTTGGTAAATCTAGCATAGATCTATCTATAACTCCAGAGCCAATCTTAATTTTACAAATGGATCTTTAGGAAATTCCTTGGTGAGTATATCAGCAATGCAATCTGATGATGAAACATGAATAAGCTTGATCTCCTTTGCTTGCACTTTATAAACCTACATGTGTAGATGAAGCAAGGAACAAAGAGGAGTGGATCCAAGCAATGGATCTTGAGTATCAAACTCTTATGAAGAATGAAACATGGAGATTGGTGGAGTTACCTAAGGACAAGAAAGCTATTGGATGCAAATGGATCTTCAAGGTGAAGACTAACCAAGATGGATCTATCAATAAGCATAAGGCAAGGTTGGTGGACAAGGGATATGCACAAGAACATGGTATTGACTATGATGAGACCTTTGAACCTGTGGCAAAGATGGTAAGCATTCGGGTCATCATCTCTCTTGCGACTCGGTTAGGAAAGCATAGTTTGTACCTCCAACAACTTGCTTAACTTTCTCATCATATGTGAGCCTTGAAGGTGTTTGCCTTTGCCTTGATGTCCTCCTTGGCTTTTGACTTGATGAAGGACCTTCATCATCACCATCTAAAGTAGGATCCATGTCATTACCATGTTAGATCCATCCACAACATCATTAGTTGAAGACACCTTTGAAATATTCCCCTCATAAAAAATGACATCTCTACCAATAATCACCTTATTAATAGTAGAAATGTAAACCTTATAGGCTTTACTCACCTCACTATATCCAACAAATATACCTTTCCTTAAAGATGGATCCTCCTTTGTCCTACCATCAAGAGTTATATTGACATAGAAAGTGCATCCAAAAGTTCTAAAAAACTTGACACTTGGCCTCTTCTTGAATAGCATCTCAAAAGGTGTCCTTCCATCCAATATAGCACGCGGCCACCTATTGCATAGAAAGTTAGCACACAAGAAAGCTCGATCCCAAAATGGTTTTGGAAGATTAGCACCTAACCTCATGGTTTGGCACTTTCACTTAAAGTTCTATTCCTCCTCTCGGCCACTCCATTTTGTTGTGGTGTCCTTGGAGTTGTGTACTCCCTCTTGATTCCATGCTCATCACAAAAGTCTTTGAACTTGGTTGAGGTATACTCTCCACCATTGTCACTCCTCAAAAAAAATCACGCATCTATTACAAAAACATAACACGTACATATACGCTCTTAGTTACGTGCCAAGAACTTTCTATTCTAGGGCTTCCGCTTCACATGACAAGAAACCACTATTAACTAACCGCTACTGACTATGGCCGTAGTGCTCCACCGTGAATTGTAATTTATCTAGAAAGATCATTATCAATCCCCAACTCAATTCATGGTGGAGCAACTGTATGTAATCTTATCTTATCTCTCAACATTACAAATCTATCTTTGCTCAAGGCCTTGGTCATCATGTCAGCAGCCATGTCCTTGGTGGGACAGTATTCTAGGCTTAATTCATTCTTCTGTACCAGATCCTTGACGAAATGGTACTGCATTTTGATATGTTTGCTTCTCTTGTGGAAACCTCCATTCTTGCACAAGAAAATACATCCTTGATTGTCATTCTTCATGACCATTCCCTTCGTGTCTATGCCAATTTCTCTACAATAGTTCTTCATGAAGACGTACTCCTTTGCTCCCTGACACAAGATGATGTATTCTGCCTCTGTTGATGACAAAGCCACCGACCGATTGCCTTCCTCCCAATTGGTAGATCCATTAGTATCCATGCTCCGTTTCTTTGCATTGATTCCATCTCTTCGCCCATAGTGGATTGCCTGGCGCATGCTTCCTTCTAGCTCCTCGGCTCCACATAGTGCTTCTCTGCTAGCATGGCCATGTCCTTCAATCTTTGTGGGACTCTTCTCGCTCTGGTGGATCGTCTAAGTTCTGTCTCCTCTTCCGGGACTGTCTCCTCTGCATAGTCATCCCTATCTTCTGAGCTTGATCTGTCCCCTTCTTGCAATGGTCGTGATGCTCCGTTTGAGCCCCCTTGTTCAATGTTGGTAGATCTCTCTCTTTCTTGGCTTTCTTCATCGAACACCCCAATGTTGTCCGATATTGAGATTATGGGAATCTCTTGTGTGGGCATGGATGCCCTAATTTTCTTTAACTTGTTTTCCATCTGACTCGTAGCTTTCATCTTCATTGAAGATGACATCCTTGGCTACCAAGAATTTCTTGCTTATAGGATTGTAGAATTTGTATCCCATGACTCCTTCAGGACACCCTACAAAGATGCGTTTCTGTCCCTTCGAATCTAATTTCTTTCTTTTTTCTTTTGGAATATGTGTGTATGCCACACATCCGAATACTCTCAGATAAGCCACACTAGGCTTCTTCTTGAACCATAGCTCAAAAGGGGTTTTTCCCTTTACTGCCTTGGTGGGAGACCTATTCAAGATGTGGCTTGCCGTGTTGACAGCTTTCTCCCACAATTCTCTGGGTAGGTCCTTTTCGTGCAACATACATTTTACCATTTCAACTATAGTATGATTCTTTCGCTCTGCCATCCCGTTCTGCTCTGGTGTATAGGGCACGGTGAGTTCTCTCTTGATCCCATTCAAGCTGCAAAAATAATCGAATTCCTTGCTGTGATACTTGCCTCCGTTATCACATCTCAGAACCTTTATTCTCTCCCCAGTTTAATCTCAGCCAGTGCCTTGAAAGCCTTGAAACTGCCAAAGGCCTGGCTTTTGCTTTTGATCAGGCACATATGATAAGCCTCGAATAATCATCTATGAAGGAGACAAAATTCTTCGAACCTTCGATGGATGCTATGTCCATTGGACTGCACAAGTTTGTGTGTATGAGCTGAAGCAGCTCCGTTGCTTGCTCTGATGGGTTCTTGCACAATGGAGCCTTGTGCTATCTGCCATAGACACAGGCTTCACATCGTCTATACACTCCTTCAGATCATGATCATAATACTCCAACATCGTTTCCTTTGCCAACCTCTGCAGGTTCTTGCCCCCAAGATGACCCATTCGCTTGTGACACGAGTTGTTATTGGATCTCAATTCCAGACTGATGTAGGCTGCTGCTCTCTCAACCCTTCCTCCCTGCAATCTGTACAGCCCACTCGAGTACATCTTGAAGCCTATCGCAATCACTTCGCCCTCCTCTGTGATCATGCACCCCTGTCTTTCAAAAGAAACCTCCATTCCCTTGTCTGTGAGTGACCCAACAGAGATCAGATTCTTCGCTAAATTCGGCACATGTAGAACTTCTTGTATGATCAACTCTCTTCCCTTTCCTAACCATATAGCCATTGACTCGACACCCACCACATCCGCCCTGCCTCAATCTCCAACTGTGATCTCTCTCTCTCTCTTGTCACAAGCTCATATGTGATGAACCCCTTCCAATCAAACGTCATATGGGTACTCGCTCCAGAATCCACGTACCAACAAGTGTCCGTGGAGATTGCATCTTGTTGATTATCTCTATCGAGTCTCACCACGCTTTCGTTGTTGTCTCCAGACGGATTGCTTGAGCTACCACTCTATTCTTTGATCAGTACCATTAATCCATAGACTTTGGGTAACTCTTCTGTTTCCTCTTCTTCAACCAGGTTGGCCTATGAGCTCTCACCTCTCTTCTGATCCTCCTTTTTCTTCTAGCAATCCCAAATAAAATGTCTAGATTGATCACAATAAAAGCATTTATTGTCGTCCCATGGCTTGTTTCCTCCCTGCTTCGTGCTTAGTTGCTTTTCTTCTAATATCACCGCAGAGTTTGTCGGCAACATGTGGCTCTGATACCAACTTGTTGGGTTTCTACTAGTTTGATAATGCCAACGAGTTGGGTTTGAATTACTCTGATACCATATTGTTGGGTTTCTTTGTATGCGGAATAACTAGATAGAACTCAACATGCAAATTATAACAAGATCTTTACCAAACTATAGTTTCAGACTATAACTTAGATCGACAAGAGGAATATCTTGTAGGTGTCGAAGACAACCATGAAGGGAGCGAAATAGCTAGGCGTCTAAGACAACCATGCTTCCTTCGAGATTAGATATTCCGAGTGGAGCGAGTATCAGTGAGTGAGAGGGATATTATCAAAAAGCATTCACAGTGGAACACACATAAGAAAATAGAGAATCTGAGAAAAGTTGTTGTAAATACAACTATCAGATCACGATCTTGTGCCCAAGAATGGTTCACAGTAATAGCGCATTGTGTGATGTGATCTTACTACGCTAGTTACAGATTGAATACTATCTCTATTTCTTGAATTACTTTCACTCTCTCTAAGATCGCTGATCTCTGATCCTATGGAATAATATAATTTTGATACAATGGAGTTCACGGAGGAACTATGAATTACGCTTACATCAACTTTTTTTTCGCTATCTTAATCATAGTGTGTTGCCATTATGTATATATACATGCAACAATTATAACAACTATGCGGGCAACAAGCGTGAAGTAGTGCAGTTACTGCATAGTACTAAAATGAACTATGACGTAGTCTGCGTTGGACAAGGCAGAGGCAGAGCCCCATTTTGAATGGTGACTGTCAACAATCGTCGAAGACTTCGAGCAAGTCGAGTCGTTTGACTTGTTCTTGAGAAGATGTCGATGTTGATGACTTCGATGTCGATGGAGTTTGATGTCAGGATGTTGATGAATTCAAGTCGGTGAAGTCGATGATGTGGACTTCGACGAAGTTAATCCTGCTTATGCTTCAAGTCTATATATAGCACAGACGTTCGACTTATGCGAGTAAGACTGCATGTCGTTGTAGAGAGAGATAGTATATTTACATAGTATAGGGTGCCAAAGAATCAAATTCGGGTGAGTCGAAGTGAAGATTAACTCCAATAGCCCCGATAGTGTTCGTACTTGTAGAGTTCCTATGCCTCCGTGTCTGCTCCCATCATCCAATATCATTGTTCTGGTGTTGTCGAGTGTTATATAGTTGATCAAGACATTCTACTGTAGTTTAAGTGTGATGTAGCTCCTATGAGTCGATCACTATATCGTAGTCATCCTCCAGATAGCTGGTTGACTCTTCATCGAATATATGAAGGCATTGTCGCTCTTTTCAGAATCTTTCGATGATTCTGCAACATTTGCTTTTTCTGCTTTATGCTTTCCTTTTGGGTTGTGCCAACATTCATATGCTGAATGCCCTTTCTTCTTGTAGTGTGTGCAAGGTATTGTCGGGTTGAACCAGCATCTGTCTGATGTGTGTCCCGATTTGTGACAGTGATCACAAGTAGAAGTATCTTTGTTGTAGTTGCCTCTTGTCGAAGACTTCGTTTGAGTCTTACAGCTATTGCCTCAGCCCAAAATTGACTCAACAATCGAGCTTGTGCCATCATGCATCTGGCTCCTTTGACTAGTGTCCTATTTCTTCTTTCTGTGACACCATTACATTCGGGCGTATACGCAGGAGTGAATTGATGCTCTATTCCTTGTTCTAGGCAGAATCTTGAAAATTTTGTGCTCTTGTACTCGCAGTCTGGCACGATCATTGAATTAAGTTGTATGTATACAAATGAGATGACAATCCCTGTCTGAAGAATTGAGTCTCTGATCTGTTTTTCTGACTAGCATTGACATAAGTTTCTAACGTGCTCTAAAACCATTCCTGCTCTTTAACCATTAAGTTGGGCTGCAGTTGTTGAGGACTATTGTCTAGAAACAAATAGTTCGCGAACTCGATTAATTAATTGTCTGCGCAGTCGCAAATACATCGAACAATTCCCGATTCTCTGTTGACACCTTAGTCAGCCAGAGTGTAGTACATTACCCATTCCAAATATAAGTAATACTGGTTACTTTTTAATGTCTGTCGACAGCCAGAATAACATTTGAAACCACCTGCCATACTTACACCAAAAACATAACTTTCTATCGCTGTCCTTTGTGGAAACGATACTTTTCACTACAAAATTTATATTAACCCTGTTGGTATAGCACGACACAAGATAGAAGAGTGGAGAAATAATGCTTGTTAAAAGACATGTGGGAACTAGCCCCACTATCTATCCACCATGTGTCTTGACTTGAAGTTGGTGTAGATGCAACCATCAAGGATGTGTTGAATCAATCCTCATCTTCTACCTCTTGAGCAATGTTCCCTTGATCTCCATTGGCTTGTTGATTCTTCTTCAAGTAGCATTCCGAGGCAAAGTGTCTTTTCTTCCCACAAAAGAAACACTTGAGCTTTGCCTTGTTCTTCACCTTGCATTTGGAAGTAGATCCTCCATTCTTCATCTCGGCCTCCTTGCCTTGATTCTTCTTGAATGGATGTTGCTTCTTCTTGCCTTTGGATGTAAAGTTTGCTTTCTCCTCTCCTCCATTAAGTGACATGCCATCCATTCTTGTCTTGAGGTGTAGAAGCCTACTCTCCTCGGCCACAAGAACATTGTGCAACTTTTCAATGGATGGAAGAGTGTGTTGAATAGCAAATGATTGGACTAAGTTGGTGAACTCATCACCTAGGCCATTCAAAATGATTTGTACTAGTTCTTGATCTTGGATCTTCTCTCCTATTGCACTTAATTCCTTGTTAAGAGATTTGATCCTAAGGACATACTCTTGTCCACTCTCTCCACTTCCTTTCATGCTTTGGAAAACTTGATTTATTAGCATGAGGATTCTTGAAGTATTATTGGATTCATAGATGCTCTTTAATGAATCCCAAGCCTCTTTGGATGAGGCACAAGAAGACACCTCTTTCAAGGGGTCATTGCATACATTCAACTTTATGCAATGTAGAGCTAATCTTGCTCTCTTCTTGTATTTGGTTTGTTCTTGGGGAGCTTGAGGCTCTTCCTCAACTCCTAGAACTATGTCAAAGAGGTCATGGATCAATAGGAGTGATTCCAGTCTCACTTTTCAAATGGAATAATTTGTGGAAGTGAGTCTCTCACTTGATTCCAACAAGTATCCACCCATGGATGACATTGTAGAATGAATGCTCTTCTAAAAGATCACAAAGATTTCTGAATTTTAAAAGATCTATGAGAGGCCTAAAGCTTACAAGACTGCCTATAGCCTTGTCTCTATCAAATTAGCACACAAGCTTGCATGATACACAAAAATCTTGCCAAAAATTCCTAGCTTTCACTCTCACAAAAAATTTTGCTTTACACTTTTCTTAGAGAAATCGATGATAGCTGAATAAGAGAAGTTGGCTGACCAAGAGGAGATGGCCGAACTATCGGGTAACCCTATCATGATTTCCTTTGTATTTCTGTAGAGTATGCGACTGTACAATTATTTACAACAACTTAATAAATGGATCTAGATTAGTAGAGAATAGGGATGGAGAGGATAGAAATCCAACAAGTACGACAAAGAAATCTTTTCTAGAAACAGAGAAGGTAATCTGTACATTATGTGTCACGAATATGCACTTTCAACAAATGTGAGTACTTAAAATGCCCAATTATGGCAGCGAAGACTAGGACATCTAAACATTAGATCAATCTTGTATATGCATCGTAATAGTATGTTCAAGGATTTAAATCTTAATGATGCCTCCACCGACACTCGACATGTTTGTGAGATGTGCCTACTAGGCAAACAACCTAGATCAAGATTCCCAAAGGGACAAGCCACTAAGCTAAGTCCATTCTAGAATTGATTTATAGCGATCTGTGTGGACCTATGAGTGTTCCATCTTTGGATTTTGCACTATATTTTATCACTTTTATCGATTACTATTCTAGATTTACCAGCATTATGTTCATTAAGAACAAGTATGAGGCATTCAACTATTTCAAAAACTTCAAACAGTTCGCTGAGACACAGACTGGTCAACGACTCAAGACCATTCGTACCAACAGTGGTGGAGAGTTTCTGTCAAACAAAACGTTTGACTATATGGCATCATTCGGCATTCATCATCAGTTTACCACCAGCTACACACCATAGCATAATGGAACAGCCAAAAGGAAGAACCGAACATTGCTAAATTCAGCACGATCAATGATGTCAAATGCTCAACTCACCAAGGATTTTTGGGCTGAAGTTGTTTCAACATCTTGCTATTCATAGAATTATTCGAGTACCAAAGCAGTCGACTCAAAGACTCCCTTCGAAGCTTTATATGGCTACAAACTGAGTTTGAAACACCTTCGAGTGTTTGGCTATCTTTGCTTTGTACACATTCTCTCTAATCTAAGAAAGAATCTTGACCCTATTAGCTGTAGGAGTATCTTCATTGGATACTCAATGTCACACAAGACATATCGAATCTACGATGTCGAATCGAGCCGAATATCAATTAGTCGCAATGTTTTCTTCCTCAAAGACAAATTTTTTGACTTTAAGCAGAAGCAACCAATGCAAGAGTTCGTTCCAACGACTCCCATTACCATCGACAGGCCTCGACCTGCGATTGTTCTAAAGAACATTGAAGATATCCCTGTCATACAGCAAGGAGAACTGTCATCTCAACAACCAACTATTGTTCGAAGATCTGCACGACATCGACAAGAACCTGATCGTTTCGTCCCTCATGCATTCATTGGCAATGATGAACCTACTTCAATAACATAAGCATTGTCGAGTTTGAATGCAGACAACTAGCATTCTGCCATGCATGCTGAGTACAATTCATTGATGAAGAACAAGACCTGGCGTCTTGTTGAAGCTCCTGCAGATGCAAAGATCATCAACACCAAGTGGATCTTCAAGATGAAGCTCAATCCAGATGGTCCCACAGCCAGATGGAAAGCTCGTCTAGTCGTCAAAGCTTATGGAACAAACCTATGGGATTGAGACATACAGTCCAGTCATAAGACTTCAGTCAATTCGATCTTTATTCGCCTTCGCAGCTGCCGAAGATCTGGAAGTTCACCAGATGGATGTTCAAACAGCCTTTTTGAACGGATGTATACAAGAAGATATATACATATATCAAACTGAAAGTTACGTCCTTCAAGGCCAAGAACACAAAAAATGTAAGCTGCAGAAAGCTCTCTATAGGCTAAAGCAAGTTCCAAGGGCCTAGTTTGATAGAATCAATCGATTCTTGTTGCAGCATGACTTCATCCCGAACTCTATTGACTCTAATGTTTATCTCAAACACAGAGGCTCAAGCTATATCATAATAGCTCTATATGTTGATGACTCACTAATCATTAGCAATTCAAATCAGTTGCTTCATTAGATGAATACATTTCTGTCGAATGAATTTGAAATGATTGATTCAGGCCATGTGCACTACCTTCTGGGAATCAAGATAACAAGAGACAGAGCGAAGAGAAGTATTACGCTAAGTCAAGAAAGGTATCTAACCAGTGTACTCTACAGGTATGGCATGGAAAATTGCAAACCAATTGACTCGCCTATGGACCTTGGATTCAAACTGTCTAAGGATATTGTCCTGAAACTGAGAGAGAAGAAAAGAGATGTGCAAATATTCCTATCAGTCGATGATCGGATCGATCATGTATGCCATGGTCTGCACTTGACCTAATCTAGCATTTACAATCAGCACATTATCACAGTTTATGTCGAATCTCGACCTACCTCAGGTGATGAGAAAGCCAATTTCTCATTCAAAAGCAAGAAGAAGACCAATGGCAAGAAGAAGCACTTCAAGGAGACCAAGGAAGAGGATGATGCTTAGAAGCAGCTTCATTGATATTATTCTTTCTCAAAGTAACATGATTGAGACCCTTTTCTAAAGAATTGCATAAAATAGGGCTTTTAACAATATTGATATCTTTAGAAACGATATGTTCATATTTTTCAGCAACAAAGTTTTTGAATCTATTAAGAGATAAGCATTCGCAAATGTGCAAGCTTTCTATGTCAAAATCACAAAAAACATTGGAGAGAAAATACCAATAACTTTTGACACTTGGTAGGTAAGTCCAACCGAACGTAATATCATGAAAGAGTTCATCTACAATGCCGAATAGTCTGACTAAAACTTGAGCGTAAAAAGTCTTCACAAGGATTGCTTCAAAAACTCTATTGCGATAACATAAATATAAGAAAGAGCTCCCTGAATCACTGCTAGTAGTCAGTTGAAGACATCATGTCACCGAGAAACTGACTTCTCTCCTATCTGTCCTTTCCACATCCTGCACATCGATTAATCTCGATAAAAATTTAGCCTCTTGATAGGTAGGTCGCTCTTTGTACTACTTTTTCCTTCCTTTTCAGTGGACCGTCTTTTCTTCCCTGTCCTTGATCTCGATACAACTGAGTTTGGATTGTTGAGATTGAAATTGCCCATTCTTTTGTTTGTGTTTTGAAAGTATTTATCTTGCAGTGTGAAAAAGCTTGGTTGTTTCAAAAGGTGTTCTATCTCACGTATGTTTTCAGCATCTCCTAGGTGTGATAAGAGTTTGGCAAAAGAATCTATAGCAAGCTCAATAGAGGCATCAATCATGTATTGTTGGATGAATAGAAAGGTAAGGTGTGCTTTAACCCCATCTCTGGCGGCGGGTTTGTGTAGCCATAAGAAGAAAGCGTTCAATTTGTTTCAGAGAAAAGTACCAGGGAAGAACTTGCCTAGGTTGTTCATCATATACCAAATGGCGTGGTCAAACCAAATAATGGATGAATTGTTTTTGCATTTGTCACCACATCTACACTTGAAAAAAGGCCATTTCTAGTTCTAAATTTTGGCTTGATGAAATTTCATTTTATTGAAGCCAGTCTCAAAGTGTCCTCTGATTCTGGCCCAGGTTTGCTTAGAAGGGCAACGAGAAGGTTCAAATTTGTTCATGCGAATAATAGTATCAAAGGCCAGTGGAGTTTCAAGAGAGGGATTTTTGTGTAAAGCAGCTGACTTACAGACCTCTATTCTTTTTCAGTGAGATGTGACATCAAGATCCAAAGGTCGATAGGCACAAGAGCAAGGAAGTTTACAGTAGATAGACTCCAAAGCTTATAGGCAGTAAAGGCTGATTTGAATTCAATGGTTCTGTTGAGTACAAAGGAGATTTGACAGTTTTTGGATTGGCAGAATCATACGAAGATTGATCTCCAATATCACAAATATCTTGAGAAAACAATTCAAGCTGGGAAGCACTATCCTCATCAAGATCATCTAAAAAGACCGAAGGGTGTGGTGAAAGAGGTGCATCAAGGGTAGTAGGCGAAATATCAACATTAGAAATACCATTTTCATTCTCAAGGCAAGCAAAGACTTTTCTAATATGCAGATTGAAAAATCTTTTTTCTTCCTCAAAAGTTTTGAGAAATTCATTAAGCCTACCATAAAGATTTTCTACCAAACTCAGAGTATCTTTCTTCTTAACAAGATCCACATAGATCTTGGCCCAGTCCAAAGTCCCCAAAAGATCAATCAAACACAAAACCTTATCCTCAGGTCCACCAAAAGAACAAGTAGCCCTATCAGTGTCAGTCACGATAAAAGAATACATCATTACGACCTTTTTCATACAACAGATAAGCATCTAAATAAAATGGTTAGGTGGAGGAAGGGGCTCCCCATAGCCCAAAAGAGTAGCATCTTGAAACCATCATGTGGACTAAAACATGAAAACAGACCTTTGTTAGCTTATGAACCGGATAAAAGATAAGGGTCTAGTACTATCCCAACCAAGGAATAGTCGAAGTTACACCACAAGGATGTAGAGAGAGAGATACACAATTTCACATAGTTTCTCTTGACAAAGCAAGAGTAAACCCTTTGAAGCATTTATTCATAAACCAACAAAGTACAATATAGCTGAAAAGTAAAATACAGTACTGTAAAGCACCATGAAGCATTACCACTCTCAAAACGTCCAGTTGATACCTGCCACCATCCCACAACACAAAACCGCACGAGTTAGTATAGTGGGTTAGACATGTGTCATAGCTGAGCGTTAGTTGTTATCCATGTCCAAAAGAAGCTATACTACTTAACATCATAAATAGCATTTTCAAACATAGTCCAGTCTTAAAGAATGTTTTTTAGCGATAGGCCAAGCCCTGACATTACCGTATCAGGGCAAGTGCCATGCTGATCAGTTTTTGGACATTGGTCCATATCAGTTCGTTTTGTTTGATGCATAAGTATGAATAGTTTTCACCGTATATATTGTTTATTGCTAAAAGATATGGTGTGACACGTGTGCAGGTGTTAGAGCAAATCCATGCTATGCTAACCCTAATTACTCTAGTTTCGAAAAACAAATCACGCACTACTATCCATACTCCTGAGCAAATCCATGTTTTCCAGTCATATCTCACCATGCTCTAATATGACAACTGAATGGTTATTAATTTTGTAAAAGCCATGATTGAATAATCTTGTTTTGAATAAACTTGCGTTTATCAAAATTCTGTATTCAACCCATGGTGTTTATGATATTGTTTTGGATAGGTTACATATTATCGGTGAGGTTTTCATGGTTTTACAAGGTATCAGGGCAGATCCGTGTCATTCTAATCCTTTTATCTTACGCAAATCCATGTTGTCTAGCATAATTTAAAGAAAAACCTTGGTACGGGACGACAAAGGTATCATCATTACCAGAGTTGTTAAACCGTTTACGAGTTGGTAGAATCTAAATAGGTAAAAAGAGACGTATTTCAGCATTTAGATTCATTACAAGTCAAAGAGAATTGAATATCCATATAAAAACACCTTCTCTTTGAGCGTAAGCGACGTATGCATAGTTTGAATTTTGCTGCGAGAACCCATACTTGGATGATCGTTGATGTGTTTTCTTGTGAGGATGCCATGTTACTCCTTCGAGTGCTATTGCCTTCAAGCAAGTTATCATCCTTACATATATATCATAATGCATTGATTGCATGCAAGTATTTGTGGAGCAAGGAAGTGCTTCATCGTTGGTCATTTAGATCAAAGAAAACTTCTGAAACTACACAAAGTATGTGATGCATGTCTATCACTATCATGTGGTAAGTATTATGTGTAAAAGATAGTATTGGTTCATCGCTTGGACAGCGGACCATTTACATCCATTTTTTTAAGCACAAAACTTGAGGAGGTCCATCGTTGGGGGACAACTAAACCACATTATATTGAGTATGCTTCCTCGCTGGTCAGCGGACTAATTCATATAAAAAAAAGCCACACAAAGGAGTGTGATCCCTCGTTGTCCATCACTGGACAGCGGATCGGATCAACACCTACTTGTTTATCATTCTGAAAAGGTTGATACCATTCACATATCGTAAAGAGATGAGAGCAATGATATGAATGAGACAAGCCGCATACCGTAAAGTCGCAAAGGATGACTTCATGCCAGATAGGGCGCATTCCCTGCCATGAGCAGATCTCCAAACTTTCTTTCCACCATATCGTAGAGAAGTCTCATTTGAAGACAGGTGATGTATAGCAGTTTCGGAGGAAGCTTCATGGAAGAGCCCTTCTAACCAAATTTGGTGGGAAACTATTTTTTGAAAAGTGCAATAAATGGTTGGATTGGTAAAAAAAACTTAGGACCCTAAGATTAGGTATATTTTTTTGTGATTTGACCAAGGGCAGTGCCTTAAAATAAAGAAGAGTCCATGAGAGAGAGAGAGAGAGAGAGAGAGAGAGAGAGAGAGAGAGAGAGAGAGAGAGAGAGAGAGAGAGAGAGAGAGAGAGAGAGAGAGAGAGAGAGAGAGAGAGAGAGAGAGAGAGAGAGAGAGACTTGAGGATTTTTTTGAGAGTCTTGTAGATTTGCTAATTTACTACTAAGTAGTCATGTGCATTGTACATTAATATGTATGGTATGACTTAATGTTTTGAGTGACGAGTAACAATGATCAATAAGAAAACAAGAGGGTGCTGAGAGAGGGGTGTATCAGGAATGGTAGGAGTAGGCTCGACGGACAAGAGTCATTTTTTTTTCAAGGTAGACAAAGACTTTTCTTATATTAAGGATAAAAGATCTCTCTTCCTCCTCATATTTATCAGCAAGACTGGCTAAATCAGTAGCAAAATTTTCCACAAGTCTCAGAGGGTCAATACGGTTTTTACCATAATCCATGTAAATTTTAACCCAATGTAAGGTATCTAAGAGATCAATCATGCAGAGCGCTTTATCCTCTGGCCCAACGGCATTACAGGTAGCACGACCAGTTTCAATAATAAAACTATGCAACATCATAGTTCTTTTCATACAACAGAACAAAGTTTATGAATTGATTAGGGAGAGGAAGGGGCTCCCCATAACCAAGATTAACATCATCCTAAAATCGACTAAACCATGAAAAAAAGCCTTTGTTAGCCTATGAATCCACGTAAGGTAAAGGTTTGATACTATCTCGACCAAAGGATAGTCAGATTTACACCACAAGGATGCATAGAGAGAGATTAATGACACATAGCTCCTCTTGCCAAAGCAAGACCAAACCTTTTGAAATCTTTATTCATAACCCAACAAGGTAAAACATAGCTGAAAGCATACAGTACTTCAAAAAAAATCACCGTAAAGTGAAACAAATTTTAAGACGTCCAGCTGGTACCTGCCACCATCCTACCACACAAAATCGCACAAGTTAGCACAGTGAGGAAGACAGGTGTCAACGCTGAACGTCAGTTGTTATCCATGTCTAAAATAAGTTTAGCAGCTTAACAACTTAAAATATTAAAATGTAGTCCAATCATCCCTACGTAACCATGATTACTAGCGATAGGTCTTCCCATATTATTACGTATCAGGGCATTCCGCCATTCTTATCAGTCTTATGGTACTAGTCCGTATCAATTTATAAAATTAAAACATATGTATTCGAAAAAATAACTTTGCTATATAGGTTGCAAATTGCAAACAAGAGATAGCATGGATTGGTACTCAAGTATGGGGCAAATTCAAGCCATACCAATACTTGAACCCATAATAGGTACAATATCATTTTCGAAACTCTTGAGCATATCCATGCTTTCCAAGCGTACACCAGTTACCACCCTGTTTTATTAATTTTTAATACCGATCGTGTCTTTAAGAAAGAAATCAACAATACTTGTGTATGGTTGTTTTTAGCCAAGTACTTTACCCTAACACTTGCAAAAGGATTAGGGCAAATCCATGCCATACCAATCCCTACTAGTGTAGCATTCCCTTTAGTACAAATCCATGTATGATTAAGAGTGCCTAGGTTATCCGTACTTGTGTTATCATTTATAGCCTTTATACATGGGAAGAGTAACTTGCAAAGTCATCATAAGTGTAGCCATAGTTAACTAAGCATGTTTTCATTGAAGAATGGAAGAAATAAATGATGTAGTTTGTTTAATCCTGCTATCGATATAAAAACATCATATTCTACTTACCACCATTTATATTCATAGTGTAAACACTATCACGCATTGTGTACCAGTGAGCAAAGTAAAGTATTGTAGTACTAACCTGAATAGTTGTCGCATACGAATCATGTGAGGAAGTCATGTTTGTTTATGAAAGTTCCTTCGAAGAGTGATAGTAAGCGTATTCGAGTCTAGTCTATGCCATAGCAGTGATACCATAAAAAGCAATGTCAATCAGTATGTATTTATCTATGAAACACATTATCTACATATGGTTTATTACAAAGAGCATACAACTACCCACCACTTTTAGTCTCTTTATCGAAGCACATAAATGTATGAGAGTGTGAACTGAATCTGAAAATGGAATCGAGGTGCAATGCTGCAGTATAGATGTTTGTGTGAAGCAAGAGACATATGGCTTCGTATATCAAAGCATGCACTTATCATAACCCATACATCAAAAGATGGTTGAAACAACTATCGGTAAACAGTAGGTCGTTGTCTACCAACGAAGACTTAGAATTTGCTTCGAACAGGAACACAGATCATGCTACACAGTAACATAGACAAAAAACACTCTCCACAGCAAGCTCACATAGCAATTGTATTTCTCAAAATGAAATTACACTATACATATAGTTGTTTACTCAGGCAACCCATGCATGACCCAGGTTGCCGTTGGCGGGACGCGTGTCCCGTCGACTTGCCTCGTGGTGAGGCCAACTGATCCTTATCAACTGATAGGACCCACAGTACATTAGCACAGTGATTCTACTTTAATTCTAACTCTCTCCCTTAAAGTAGAGTCTAATTTTTATACAGTCACATACATAGCTTTAAAGTCAACAAACTTTAAGTACAGAAAGCTTTGATCTAAACTTATCGAACTTTTCTCCAACAAGTGGCTTAGTGAAAATATAAGCTAGTTGTTCTTCTGTGCTACAATGAACAACATGAATTTCACGACTCAGCAGCCTCTCACGTATAAAGTGATACTGAATCTCAATATGTTTAGTTCTCGCATGGAACACTGGATTCTTTGCTAGCTGAATGCCACTCTAACTATTGCTATGTAATGTCGTGGGATTTTTCTGTTTCATGCCAACTTCTTCCAAGATTTGTCTCAACCATATAGCTTCCTATGCTGCACTACACATTGCCTTATACTCTGCTTCTGTGGTGGAAAGAGCAATTGTACTTTGCTTCTTACTAGACCAGGAAAAGCAACTACCACAAAATTGGAATACATACCATGTGGTGGATCTACAATCATCATAGTCACCTCCTCAATCCGCATCCACATAGCCACACAACTCAGGTAAAGCATCATGCTTCCTGTAAATCAAGCCATAATCTGAAGTGCCTTTCACATAATGCAAAATGCGTTTAGCCGTCTTCCAATGCGTTTCCGTAGATGTTGTCATAAACTGACTGTAGTAGCATCAAATGACTGTGACTCATCAAGCTTAGAAAGCTTTTTACCTGGTTCAATAGGAGTATTCACTGGTTTGCAATCCTACAAACTAAACCTGTGCAACAACTCTTTGACATACTTCACCTGTGTTAAACCCAATTCATGTCCTTTTTGCCACACCTCTACTCCAACGCAATAATGCATCAGGCTGAGATCTGTCATCTCGAATTGTTCCATGAGGTCTTTCTTGATCATATCTATCGTCTCTTGATTATTTCCCGTAATAATCAAGTCATCAACATAAAGAGCAATCAACGCAACCATACTATCAAAGCATAAGACATATAGATT
This sequence comes from Diphasiastrum complanatum, assembly GCA_029204225.1. NCBI lineage: Eukaryota > Viridiplantae > Streptophyta > Lycopodiopsida > Lycopodiales > Lycopodiaceae > Diphasiastrum > Diphasiastrum complanatum. The sequence continues at coordinate 17,976,941 of CM055107.1, read as the reverse complement.
TGGATCAGAATGTGTTCTAACCATCCCCTTTGAACGAAAGTAGGCATCAAGCCTGCTATACCACACACGTGGTGCATGTTTAAGACCATAAAGTGCTTTATTCAAGCGAAATACTTTATTTTTCTGTCCCCTTCGTTACAAAGCCTTCAGGTTGATCCATGAACACCTCTTCTTCTAACTCACCATTTAGAAGAACAGATTTCACATCCATCTGATGCAAAGGCCAACCAAAATGTGAAGCTAAAGCAACAAGTAGATGTAGAGTATTCCACTTACATACCGGCGCAAACGTCTCCTCATAGTCGATGTCTTTACTTTGTGCATACCCTTTGATCACCAATCTTGCCTTGTGCTTTGTTATATTTCCACTGTATGGTACTTAGTCCTATATACCCATTTGCAACCAATGGGTTTCTTGCCAACTGGTGGTTCTACTAAGTCCCATGTGCTATGCTTAGCAATTGACTTCATCTCCTCTCCCATGGCCTTGACCCAAATGTCATCATCCTTCGCTTCACCATAAGTAGAAGGTTCTTTTCTTTGAATAATGCTGGATAAGAGAGCATAATTTGCTTCATACCTTTCAGGTTGTGTCTTCTCTCTTGTTGATCTTCGTAGCTCTACCTGACTAGATGATCCTGGAAAGTCATCCATGTTGCGGCTCTCCAACAATCTCTCAAACCACTTAGGGAGCTTCCTGTCAGGTGATCGGCTTCCTGGTGAAAATGTATCCCACGATACGTCCTTCTCCTTGCGTTTGTCACCTACAACTTCAATCCTTCTTGTACCAAAAGGTTTGTCTCTACCTCTCCAACCTGTTTCTTGAGGTTGAGTAGTAGTATCTTGAGATGTATCCTCATGTTCATCACTTGGAAGGTCAATGAGTGGATCATCATCTGAAGCTATCATCACTATACCATCTTTCCCACTGGATGTGTCTATCTTCTCAGCATCCTCGTCTTCATACATCTTGGATTCATCAAAGATAACATCACGGCTTACATGGATTTTGTTTTCCACTAGATCAAAACATCTATAGCCCTTCAAACGTTCAACATATTCTAGGAATATACACTTGATAGCTTTCACATCAAGTTTACATCTCTCTTCCTTAGGAATGTGTACAAAGGCCTTACATCCAAAGATTTACAAGTGGTTCACCTTTGGCTTCTTCTTCATGAATGCTTCCTCAGGTGTTATCTTTGGTATGGCAATGGTAGGACTTCTATTTTGAAGATAGACTATCGTACTACATGCTTCTGACCAAAAAACTTTTGGTAGTTTCATCTCAGCTAGCATAGATCTGGCACTTTCCACAATCGTATAATTCTTGTGCTCAGCTGCACCATTGAGAGCAGGAGTATGAGCTTGCGCTTGCGTAAATTGTCTTTTAATCCCACATTGATCACAAAGATCATTGAAGTCATTAGACTTGTACTCACCTCCACTATCTGATCTTAGGACTTTCATCTTCCTACCTGTCTGATTTTCGACCAATGCTTTGAAGCTCTTGAAATTGTCAAATGCATCTGATTTCTTCTTCAAGAAGTAGATCCACGTCTTACGTGACATATCATCAATAAAGGTCATGAAATAGATGGCTTTACCTGAGGACATGTTCCTCATAGGCCCGCATAAATCTGTGTGGATTAAATCCAAGATGTTCTTTGCTCTTGCAACACCACCTTTATTGAACTTCTCTCGATGATGCTTCCCATATACACATGATTCGCACATCGATTTCAAGTGGTCTTCTATAGTAGGCAATCATGTTACCATCTCCAATTTTCTCATCAAACTGAGGCTTCCCAAGTTCAAGTGACCAAGCCTCTTATGTCACAACTCAGTTTGCGATGGAATGGACGATACGAGTCCATGTTGCCCCTTGATTGTAGCATTGGGCTCCCTTACTCCATCCGCAATAACTTGGAGCTTTTGGTTCACATCTTCACAAAGCAACGATCATGGGCAAATTCTACTTTCAACTTTTGATCAGTAATGACTCCAACAGAAAGTAGATTTTTCTTCAAACCTGGTACGTAAAGTACTTCCCTGATCGTCCTGCTTTTGCCATCAGGTAGTTGGATTGAAACGGTGCCTATCCCCTTGATCTTGCACACCTCACCATTTGCTTGTGAAACGGACGTTCCATTATCCAACACTTTCAAGCTACTGAACCAATTCTTGTTACTTGTCATGTGTCTTGTGGCTCCCGAGTCAATATACCATGCTTGATCATCTTGATTAGATGACAATGTAGATATGAAGATGCTAAAGTCTTCAATCTCACCCTCATCGACAAGGTTACCTGCTTGCTTTGGTTTTTCCTTGTCTTGTTCCGCCATAAATTTACAGCATTCACTCTTCCAATGGCTCTTTTTACCACAATGGAAGCACTTGCCTTTCTTCTTGGTCTAATTGGAAGATCCCTCATCCTCCTGAGTCTTGGGAAATTGCTGGACTTCTTCTTGCCCTTGCCCTTGCCTTGTTTTTGGCGTGTCACAAGTGCATGATCGTCAGTATTTTGACGTCTAGCTTTCATCATTTCTCGCCGTTGCTCTTCCTGCATCAAGATTCCTATGAGCTCGTCAAAGGTTGGCAATCTTTCTCTTGATGCTATTCCACTCACAAACATCTGATAGGGTTCTGCAATGCCGCACAATGCATTGTGCACCAGCTCCACATCACGTATGCGCTCACCAATAGAATGTAGTTCATCCCTCATTGTCTTGATCTGGTCATGTACATCTGAATGTGCTCTCCTTGCTCCATTTGGGCACTATTCAGCTTTGACTTCATAAACATGATTCTTGACGGAGTTGACGTTTCGAACTACTCCTTTAGCACATCCCATGCCTGTCTGGGTGTAACAGCATCACAAATGTGGGTAATGTTGTGATCCTTCACTGACAAGTTAATGAAGGTCAAAGCTTTTCTCATCTTTTTGTCGAACACTTTGACGTCAGCTTCATTTGGCGGTCTTCTCTCATCACCTGTGACGACTTCCCACATGTCTTTCTCCATCAGTATGTTTTTCATTTTGAATTTCCACACTGCATAGTTGGAAATCCCGTCCAATTTGCTACTTTCACTCAAAATGGACTCTCCTTGCCATCGCAAAACTGCTTGAAACTTCTGCCGTAGGCTAAAAGCAGTATGTCGAGGCCAACTGTGATGTCAGAAGTTGAAAATAATGATCTGCACTTTTTCCCTTACCAGGCCACTCGCCGCTTTTCCACCAAATTGAAAGCCAAATCGACGTCGCCTTCCGAAATGCACTTAGTCATCAACTCCCAGCTACGTGCCCAGTGGAATGGTGAAATCACTTTTGGTGCACTCCGAACACTTTCTCTGTTGCAATCACTCTGTTTTGTTGTACTGTACTTGCAGGTACAGTCCGGGTGCCCTTCGTTTGGAGGTTATAGCCTTTTGTTTGGGTCAAAACGGACAAAGGACCCAAAAATAGGGATTTTCCTTGTTTTTGAACTGTTTCTTCACCTTGAAGAAACTTCACTCTTCACTTGTGAAGGGACCCAACTCCAATTTTAGTATGAAAATCTCTAATGAAGTTGAAGGCCAGAATGCACTTCAAGACCCTTCAAGACCTTTTCTTCAACATCTAATGGCTTATAGCAATCCAACGGTCCACAGGAAGCTCATCTCTACCATTGATTATCTTGTATCTGGATCCAACGATCTAGATTTCATTTGGGCATTAAACCACATCCTTGGAGCCGCGACACTCTCTTATACACGGAGTCGTCACCCTCCTTCACGTCGCGCAATTTGCCTGCGGGCTCTTCACGGCCTCTTCTCCACTTTCAAGCTTCTAAGCTTGCTAGCTATGGCATCTCTCTCTCTCTCTCTCTCTCTCTCTCTCTCTCTCTCTCTCTCTCTCTCTCTCTCTCTCTCTCTCTCTCTCTCTCTCTCTCTCTCTCTCTCTCTCTCTCTCTCTCTCTCTCTCTCTCTCTCTCTCTCTCTCTCTCTCTCTCTCTCTCTCTCTCTCTCTCTCTCTCTCTCTCTCTCTCTCTCTCTCTCTCTCTCTCTCTCTCTCTCTGTTGCGGCTGTCCACGGCCTCCTCTGATCTGATTCGCACTGCTAGGACGCCCTCCTCTGGGTTTTTACAGCTTGCAAAACGATTCAAAATAGAGAGAAATCTCTGATTTTATGCTCCCAAACCCCAGACCAGGGTTTTTTACACAAAACTCTTCTTGGCTTTCAATTCACAGTTTTCTGACAGGCCTATCCTCTTGCTCTGAGATCGCCCTACTGCTAGAACTCTGATGCTTCAATCCGTTTGTCAAACGGTGTCCGATTGAATGCACACTGACTGCAAACACCAAATAGCCTGCTTCGAAATTTCAGAATTCTGTTTGCTGAGGTTTCGATTCAGCCGACAACCTTTGTCTCTGAATCCTCACACAGTGTCAAGCTCATCAAGCTTCTGTGTGCCAAACTCTCTGCACCAGTGTTTCTCCTTCCGTCTTCAACCCGCCGTAAACCCCGAACTCTCAAAAGACAGTTCTCCCGAAGCTCTCTTCAACGTCGATGTTGTACTATGTACACTCCTTGTATGGCTCTGATACCAACTTAGAATTTGCTTCGAACAGGAACACAGATCATACTACACAGTAACACAGACAGAAAACACTCTCCACAGCAAGCTCACATAGCAACTGTATTTCTCAAAATGAAATTACACTATACATATAGTTGTTCACTCAGGCAACCCATGCATGACCCAGGTTGTTGTTGGCGGGACACGTGTCCCGTTGACTTGCCTCGTGGCGAGGCCAACTGATCCTTATCAACTGATAGGACCCACAGTACAGTAGCACAGTGATTCTACTTTAATTCTTACTCGAAGAACCAACAGTCATGTTGAAAAGACATATTCTTACATCTTCCAAAAGTGTTATTATTGCTTCAAAAAGTGATATCATCGTTGTCCTTCCAACGATGAAGGTGCAATGCCATTGCTCAAAAGTGAATCCATTCAATCAGGTATTCTACAAAAGGTGTAGTCGCTGTTCCAACGAGTTTATTTGTGATCCGTATAGCTATAGTACATAGCTATATGCATATTCCCAATCGTGAACATAATGGAATAGAAATGCGCAGCCAACGCTGGATCAGTATGCTCATATCCTACTTCAACATTGCACCATATTGTGCATAGATGAATACATCATTTACTCATTGTTTGAAGAGCAGAAAATCATAATTTACAGCCTATGCTTCCTTATGAAAGGAGTGGAAAACATCAACATTTACTTATTGATTCAAGCATGTGGTGGATCGCGATCCAGCGCCCACCTTTCCTCATATTTTTGAGTGAACTACTACTTTACACAAGCATTCCTTCCTCATATCATCAAAATGACAACCTTTACAAACTGAAAAGAGTAAGAGAGCTTACCGTTCCGTATGATGGTGTTGAAAGCGGATCGTAGATGGGCGCTAACATGTATAAGCAAGCATGAGAGGAGGAGGAGGAAGTGTGAAGAAGGCAACGATGGTGGCGCCCTGTTTTATAACCTTTTGATAGCATAATAATGGAGGGAAAGTCCATTGATGGAGGCAAAGTCCATTAATGCTTTTTTTAAGATTTTGAACCCAACCAATTTCTTGGCGCCCAAATCATATGGTTTTATTAAAAAAATACTTACAAGAGCATTCATCAAAGCACAAATAGACTAACGAGGCAAGATAAAATATTATCTGAGTATCATTCATGTGTGTGTGTGTGTGTGTGAGTGAGAGAGAGAGAGAGAGAGAGAGAGAGAGAGAGAGAGAGAGAGAGAGAGAGAGAGAGAGAGAGAGAGAGAGAGAGAGAGAGGAAAAAGCCAATGCCCTTTATGGCACATTCACCATCATTGGTCGTGTGGATGATCTTCCTTTCACCTTTATAAGCAAACAAGGAAGAAAAGTACTCCTTGTGCCTCACAACATGTACGAGTTGTTGAAGATTGGCAACATACGTGATGGATTGAAAATGTCCATAAATGTTTTTGTCCTCAACCGACTGTAACAAATGAACACATGCCTGCCACGGACCTATACGGCAAATATATTTGGCAACTGAAAAAGAAATTGAACAAGCAAAAGGAAAATAGGGAAGACTGATCAGCCCTAGTAGCATGCCAAGGGACTGGCAACAAATTAAGAGGGGAACAATATTGACAAATTCTCCAAAGTTGATTATTTCTAATAGGCTTTTAGAGGATATGAAAGCTCAAGTAATTGGCATTTATGACACAGGTGGGGTATCAGTCAAAGGAGGATTTGGCTACAAATTCGACTTAAGTATCAACATGATCTTTCATTATGAAATGGAGTATGCCACTCTATAAAGGTGATTTCTTATGTCATTTCCATCTTGGAGTGAAGGAGATGATCGTGTACTTTTGGAGGGAGATTTAATATATGCGCTGAATTTGACTTCTCAAGATCCACTTGTGTCATTGATCCTTGCTTGATCGTTTGCTTAATGTTTTGATATTGCTTCATTTCATAAAGTAGAATGTTTTATTCAATCAGAAGCTTGCAAGATATCTTTGCTCACTTGTATTTTCAACTTTTGCCCTTTTGATCAAGGTTTTGGTTAAGTAGGTTTATTTGCATAAGAGAAAGGAATAGACTGTGAGGAAACATTTGGACCTGTGACAAAGTGAACCACCCTATGTCTTCTGGTGTCTTTGTCAGCTCGTTATAGATGTCAAATCCACATTATTGAATGGTTTCCTTGAAGAGTAGGTCTATGTAAGTCAATATGAGGGATTCAAAGTAAGAGGCATGGAAGACAAGGTTTGTGTTTCACATATGGCTCTTTATGGTAGGTATGCAAAACAAGTATTCAAAAGATTCATTATGAAAACAAGCAAACCAATTTCAACGCCTATGGACTTTGATGCGAAGCTATCAAAGTTGGATGAGTCCTATTTAATATCACACTTTATAGGCAATTTTTTTATAGTCTCATCTACTTGACTACAACTAGGCCAGATTTGTGTTATGTTGTTGGTTTATCAAATCAACTTATGGCCTCTCCCACTAAGAATCACTGGAAAGCAACAAAGTGGATAGTGTCACTTTCTAAGATTCAAGCTTGTGAGAAATGAATGCCTATAACTTCATTTGATGATCACTTTAACAAAACAATCAAATCCTCTAGCAAGTGGCGTGTTGGTGAAGGTCTCATTTCCTCTCCTTGAGGTGTAGAGTTTGATACCCCACACCATGAGAATAGGCAAGAGAAACAAAAATCTTAAGTAACTCAAATGACCAATCTATTGAAAAATAATTACATACACAAAAATTTAATTAAATAAAAACTTGTAGAGTCAAATTCAACGTATAAATATCACAATAGCTTAGAAATCCATAGCTTTTCGAGCTCATTAGAGCCATGTACATTGTCCTTTTTCAAACAAGTATACACAAACAAATTCTACAAGAGCCTGTTCAAGCTAGCTAGAATAGCAAAAAATCACTACAATAGATGATGATTAGTCTTTACAATATGCAACAAATTGAAGGCACAAACCTTGTTTATAACATCCATGCATGCAAACACATCTAAAATTCTAAACAAAAAACAAAAATTCAATCTTTAACTTTGTGGAATCCATCAGCAACAAAGTCTCAAACCATCAACTCCATCATGCATTTTTTTTATGCAAATAAAGGCATGGGCCATATGTTGTTAAGACAATACCTAGAATTTGCCATCTAGAAAAAGCAACCATCTCCATGCTAGCCAAGAAGCATTGCAACATTATACCTTAGTTGAGAGTCTCTGAGATTCTCAACTGCCTTGTTCTCCAAAAAGGAACTCATAAATGAAAAAATGAAAAGAGCACATTGTGCAATTACAAGGGAATAAAAAATGGAGTTGATTCATAGACTTTTAATCCTTTATATCTATTATTGAAATTAGAATATATTTCACAAATTTAAATAGAGAAGTCAATCATGTCATAAGATATAGCTTAGAAACAATATAAATGCAATCAGAAATTCAAAGGATCTATATTAAAACGATAACATAGAATTCAATAAACAAAAAAATCTTAGCCAAACATCATTGCTTATGTCTCATTAGTATTCAACCGTAAGTTGCTAACTGGGTTTCAAAAAAATCCGGATTCTCTTGGGCAGAGCCAATGTTGACTAAGAAGCAAATGATAATAATAATAATAGTTCAAATAAAACAAAATACAAACAAGGAGAATAATATGTAGACAAGAGTTATCGAGACATGGACAAAATACAAAATACTAGAAACAAGGAGGGCTCCTTAGTTCCCCACTTTTCCGAGTTCTATTATTAATCATCTTTAACATACCAAAAGCTGAAATACCAAAGATAAAACCAAAAGAATCTAAAACAGCCAAACTTTTCTCATGATTTTTTTAAGGAACCCTTATGGAGTAACAAAATGATTAGAGTGCTCTATTGGTCTACAAAAGCATCTCTACTAGTACAAAGATGAGAACTTGTAGAAATGAGAAGTGACCAAAACTAACTAGCTTATGGGATGTGGCAATAAATGACTATCTCCTTGTGATCCACATGAGCATAAAAGTCTCAGGATGTCCAATATAGCTCCATTTAAAACCTATATAGTAAGATGTTAAAAACATGAACATTCGTTCTAAGTATCCTTGATATAAAATTCAAAGCATATTAACAAATAAAACTAGCCAGAGTTTCAGAATAAGGGTATATACAGTGTTGACCTATATTGGAAATTTCTGAATAGGTTATTTCAAAAAACTGAAGAGCATACACAAAACTTAAAGCTAAAAAAGAGTCGGATCATCATCACCTTGCATATGCCTAATGTTCATGTAACACCCTTCATAGCAGGGAAACCTTCATCTTGTATAATAGGCATCTACATGACCTTTCAAAAAGAAAGACACGTCATCTAAATTGTTGTGTTGTACAAGCAAGAACTTTATACATGGTGCATCCATTTGTTTCTAGTATCTCCACTTAATACTTCATGTGCCATACAATGACTTGCTCCAACTTTGAGAGAGAGAAAGAGAGAAGGGGCTGGGGAGGTTTACAAGATAGTTGCATCTCAAATGAATTAAGCAATGCAACACATGATTAGGTGCTTAACCTTGATTGCACATTAGAAAGGCTGATGGTTTGTTATTTTTTGAAGACCATCATATGGTCATCAATCGAACTTCTAAATTTGCCTGAAGGTATCGTTGAAGGCCTCAATTGATATAATTCATGGAAACATTGCCAATCCCAACAAGATCGTGGTGATTGGAATCATGATATTATCATCAACTTCGGATGTGACTGGGAGGGACTCGACGATGGTAGCAGCAACAGAAATCCAGAACACTCCAATGACAGATTCAACCAAATCATATTTGTAGAATCCCAAAGCTGTGAAGTATTGCAACATCCTGACATCAAAGTAGCAAACAAGTTTATTTCTTGAATGAATTAGCAACACAATTGCATATGACATTATCATCCTTGCAATTTTGAGTCATGTGACAACAAATTTCTCAAAAAAAGCTTAATTCAATCAAGATTACCCAAATGAGACTAGATATCCAAATATGAGCATGGCGATACTTCCAGCCCAACTCTTTGCTTTATTGTAAGGAAGCTTGTGTGATCCAAAAGTCCTTCCAACAATGTCGGCAATGCCTGAACAATATTTTTGTAAAACGTGAGAAAACAGCACTAACAAGTTCACAAAATTCCAAGAGATATTCCAGCGCCAAAATAAATAGCGACAGGAAATATGGTGCATCTTCACCCGAGGGTGGCAAACAACTCACCATCACCACCACACATCATTGAAAGAGCAATTATACCAACAGGTGAATCACGCCAAAAAATGATAGTGACAAGAAATAGGACAATCACGTAATAAAAAGGTCCTCGAAGCAATTCCCTGTCCAGTTAGATAGTTTGTAAGCAGCCATGAAGATTAGAAATTCACAAGATCCAGCTCGTAATAATCTTAAATTAAGTATTATTCTAAGAAAGTACGCAAGTAAGTGCCATCAACATAGAGAAGCATTCATCAAATGCTTCAAGTGAAATTACAAGCATCGTTGACAAAAAGATGTATTATCTCAAAAATACTAATGAGTCTCAACATAGCACAACTCCTTAAAACAATGATTTTCCAATGCATGTATACCCTAATAAAGCCCTATTTATTGGTAATGCAGAACATACTTAGGATCACCATCTCGTGTCATTGATTTCACAAGGCCTTCACTTTTCCTTACACCAAGACCAAAAATAAGTAGCCTCACTCCATTCGCCAATGGCACAAGAGCTGCCAAATAACGAGCAGAACCTGATTTGCTGCAAGACAGAAAATAGCTGTAATGCCAAAACAGGAGTGGTTGGATTTTCCTGCAAGAGTATGTTCATACGTACTAAAACTAACTCCACCTTTAAATGTTTCATTTTTTTTACAATGTTTTTTGATATCTTCACAGGGCATTTTGAGCTTGAAGCACAAGCACTCACACTTTATAATTCACATCTATTTCAAACTCAGTATTGCACATGAACAGAGAAATGCAGCAAAAGGGCAACTGTTGAAGCTCACCTAAAGAAAGGCCAGCATAGAACATAAAGCAGGCCTGATGAAATGTGGACAAGTTTGCGGCTGAGCTTCTGTATTGATACATGTTCGAAACACCCACACTATGTATGGTGAGCTCCAGTTCCTTCTCTCAGCAGCAACAAAATAAAGGCTTGGCAGCACAACATACATAAAAAAAACAACCTGGGAAATGCCAACAAGTCCTGCGACAAAGGAGGCTTAATCTGAACTTGTGACCTATTTCATCCATATAACAGAGTCGCCCTACTCCAGAATGGATGTATAAGATGGCTGAAGTGATCGTTGTCCCATGAGTGCCATCTTAGCAGTAAAATAGTATAACTTTTTGTGTTGGCACATGCAGAAACACCTTGGTATTGTAGCCTAGAAAGGTAACATCACAAGGAAATAAACTGATCCAATATTACATTTATAACCCAAAAGCCATGCAGTCATTGACATTATGATCTGCATCTAAACAGCTAAAATTAAAAGCAACAAATTATTCATCCATACTCAACAGGTGATCAGAAAGGGCTAATATCATATCAGCTCAATTATGTATCCATCTCTCCAAAGCAACTCAGATACTTTCAAACTCAGGATGTATCATGTACAGTTATCATGACTATCCTTACGAGCAAAATTAAGTAGAAAAAATTTAAATTGATGAACCACAAGACAAAGCTAAGGAAATGAGATGACACTTTCAAGAACATCAGGAAAATCTCTAGGTAACTTGCTGGAGATGTCATAGTTAAAAACATCACGAAAATATCTAGGGCACAGCCAACCTGGGTGAGGTCCAAGTTCCAACTCACTATAACTGTGATAACAAGCATTAAGAAAGCACTTAGAACACGATAACTTCGATAGAAATCACATGGAGGAGTGTATAGGTGTTGCAACGCCTGGCAACACCTATTGGGGGTCTTCTCAAGATAGATATCCACTAAAAGATTGAAAGGCAAGGACAAGAAACTAGTGTGGTGATGGGGGCAGCACAACTTCCACTGTGTTGAGAGACATAGAGAGAGGCATGCACGGATGAGCACAAGAAAGGGGAGTGGACACTGGATGTAAAGTACACAATGTGAGGTTGAATGGCGAATGGCATGGAATTGAGTGCTTATGTGACATTGAATGGAGTGGAAAGTTGTGTAAATTCACGTAGATTAATTTTCTTTAATCAGGTAAGAACGCATGTCTGTGCTTTGTGCTTTGGCGATTAAAAATGTGGGATTGGGTAACAGAATGTTAAGGGTGTTACAACTAATTTGGCATTATCAGGCAGGACAGTGAGCAGATGGATGTCGGTACTATCGCTGCCATTGTTGAAAGAATGAGAGAAAGAATGCATTTGGATCATCCAATCACTCAGTGCAGAAGTCAGGATGAGGTCGTCCTTATAAGGGTGACCGCTACATAGTTCAGACACAGCGTCTATGCACCATGCATTCAACAGAAAGTAGCTCATATTTTTTCATAAGAGAGTATAAGTAATGACCAAAAGGTCTATGAGATCCATGTGGGAGGTTGAAAGGAGCTGAAGCTTGATGTGAGAAGCACGCTGCAGTGTGGGGAAATAGATTCAACTGTCGTAATTCTCATTATCAGCATTGCTCTTGGTGCAAGTTCGACACAAGCTAAATACTGCTCCGAGGCATACAAAGTACAACCTGCTGCGACGGGTAGTGAATTTTTGAAGGTGAGCATGGGCCAAAGACTGCTGTGCAAGAAATAGTGCAAGAAACTATGCACCAAGTGACGGAGAGTGTAAGGCTTCGACTCGAGAAATCCTACACTTTCCAGTGTATAATATGAATGGATCACCACAAAATGTCTTGCTGGTTTGAATGCATAGACCTGATCGGAAGCACATTCTACTACAGGAATCCAAGTATAGCGCATCGTGTATTGAAAAGACGCTTTAGTGAAAACATTAGCGTGCCTAGATTCGGATATAGCCTACCGCACATGAATGAATATGAGTTATTTGTTAGTAGAGCAAATACCATACCTGCTTAAGAACATTCCTCCTGGATAGAAAATCAAAGAGTTTAACCCAGACATAAGCGCCAGTCGCAACCAGAACCGTCATCCCGATATCATGTACATGAACAGAGAGACAGCTACTACTTCCTGCTAAAGATTCTGCCAAACCAATCTGCCAATTGCTATTACCTCCATCCGGAAATGCCCTGGCCTTGCCGCATTCTTCCGGCTGGGCGTAGCTCCACCTTAAATGCAACCATCTATCAGCATTGCTGAGTTTGGCAGATTGAAGGCGAGGCAGTTTCAACCCAAATCCGGATCTAAGCAAGAGATGCCTGGCAGTATGAGCCGAGCATAAAGCGGACAGTCCTCCATTCAATAGCAAAGGCCGTCGCCATTGAGCTGAAGCAAGGCTGCTCGCTGCTACCATTGCTCTCGCTCGATCTCTCTATCTCTCTCTCTCGATCGATCGATCGATCGATCTATCTCTCTCGTAATCTCTGTGTTCTCTATCCCTCTCTCTCACCCCCTCTTTATATATCACTATTTTTATTTCTAATGCCATTTTTCTGGGTGAACCCTAACCCTAATATCTAAGGTCAAACCAATCATTCATAATGAGTGACCCTCAACCCTAAACCTAACACTTATTCTCACAATGTTCGCCGAAATTTGAAACAAAGACTTTCAAAAGTCTAAAAATCAAATTTTTAATGAAACAAAGGATCTACCTCACAAAACTTAGTTTTTGAGGTTACTTTTTTTTTCCAAAACTTTTTACATGCACCTTCCAAATGCAACTTGCATGTAAAATTTTTTTACATGACCTTCCACACGGAAGGTGCATGTAAAAGAAATTTACAGCATAAAAAAAAAAGTTAAAAAAGTTTTTACGCTTTGGAAGGTCACCTCTTCGGCCATTCCACCATCGTGGGAAGGGCCTTTTGCCTCGGGCTACCGCCCTCAACCTAAGGCCCTTCCTCGCAGGAATGGCCTCAGAGGTTGACCTTCCCCCCTCCCATACAATTATTATCTACCACACAATCTCTAAAACTTGACACAAATCAGTAAAAGCTACAAAGATGGGAATTTACTAAACAATCTACACCAAAACTTGCTACACAACAAATCCTTGAACACTAATTTACCATAGCCATCATAGCCTCTCTCTCTCTCTCTCTCTCTCTCTCTCTCTCTCTCTCTCTCTCTCTCTCTCTCTCATACTCATATTATTCTAGGAAGCGCTCCATTTTTCAACTATTTTAGATCAATCTCTTCCAAAATTTTCAAATTTTCAACCGACCCATCCAGTTTTCACCTTGGAAATTTTTCATTTGCATGTCACTCAAATTTTAGGGCACATGTGGCCCAATTAGCTAAGAGAATATGTGTTTTATCCAATTTAATAAACATTCTCTCTCGCTTTATGTTCAAAGCCTAGTGCTTAGATTACAAGTTAAGTATGGACCCGAGTTGTTTACTTCAAGTGAATGAATTGGATAAGGTGTATAAGTTGAGTTACACTAAACCCTTGACTCAAATCTCATTTGATCTAATCCATTGTTGGGTCCTATAGTGGGTTCTATAAGAGTATTCTCCATACCATGAATCATAATTTTTTGGCTTGGTTCCCTTGGGTTAGGTCGCCATTGTGAAAAATACAAATATAAGCATGATTAATCATGTGATTATGTACATATTTTAATTCCACATGTGTGTGAGCTTGTTCGCACGTGTGAAGAGTAGGCTTAGGTTACTTAGTTACCAACCATACCTAACTATTAGAAAAATTGGGTGGTGTTTACCAACCATGCTTAAATTAGGTTGAGTCATGTTAAGTAAGTCAACTTAGAGCTATTATGGCAATATAATCTCTACCAAAGTTACTCAACCAACCTCAAGATCCATCATTATATGCTTGCTCATTATGGAGCCATAATCATCAAGTAAATTTGGAGTGCTTTCTATCTAGCTTGTGTAACCTCTCTTGTAGCCTGCAAATCTTTGTTAATGCTATTATTTGCTTATGTACGTTATTTTTAGGCTAGAGGCCATAGTACATGTTGTAATTTACATGTGTGAAGACCCTTTGGATCATTTAATCTTGTTTTGTTAGATCAAGATTTTTGCATTTCCTGATGGAGATGAAGCTAGCCTTTGAACAATCACTCTTGTGGATTGATTGGATCGATTCAAGTTCCTAAAACTCGCTTTATTCACACCCATGAATAATAATTCAACACATTGCATGAATTTTAGATTCTTTTATACTTGTCATTTGAATAGGGGCTTGGCATTTTGCGAGTAAATTTTTTGCGAGTTTTGCGAGTTTCTTTCTTGCCATGAGTCAATAAAATATAGCACATGGTGTGCTACCTTTTTTATGCCATTACTTGAATGTTTATTAATAAGAATTGTGTTTTGGCACATAGTTAAAAATCCCATAATGAAATCCCAAAATAAAAAAAAAATTGAAGTTAAAAAACATTTTTAGCCTCATGCTAAAAAAAAGAATTTTTTTTTTTCACAAGAGCAACAAAACCAAGGACACGATAATCAACCTCCGCCACCTCCACAAAGATCAACCAAAGTGTGTACATAACCTACAAGGTACATTTATGAGTCTGCCTGTTACCTAATTTAGGAACTGACTATTGTTGATGAAGCATTTAGTCATACAATCTCTGATCTCTAGAAGGAAGCAATGCATAGAGAGTATGTCTCTCTGAAGAACCAGACATGGTCAGACATCGAATTGCTTGATAGCAGCAATCTAATCGATTGCAAATGGGTCTTTAAGATCAAATACAAAACTGACGGGAGTATCGATCAAAGGAAGGCTCAAGTAGTAGCACATGGATTTTTTCAAATCCCTAATGCTCACTACAATGAGACTTTAGGTCCTGTAGTCAAGCATTTCTTGATCAGGATTCTACTGTAGCTGACTTGGAGGTACATCAATTCAAAGTACAAACAACGTATCTGAATGGAGTCATCAAAGAAGACTTCTACATGATGTAGCCCAAGGGATACGTTCTCAATGATAATTAAAATCATGTATGAAAACTCCATAAGTCACTCTATGGCTTGAAACAATCAGCCAGAGCTTGCTTTTAGAGGATCACACATTCCTCCTTCGACACAGCTACAAACCAAGCACTGCTAATTCGAATGTCTACTTCAAATCAATGCAACATTTTTTTATTATTGTCACCTTATATGTTGAAGACACACTGATTTTTAGCAAAAGTGTCGACCTAATAAAAGATGCTAAGCAGATGCTATTCTCCGAATTCGACATGACAAATCTGGGCAAAGCCCACTATTGTCTTGGAATTCAAATCCATAGAGACAAAGCAAGAAGACTGATTTATATCACTCAAAAAATGTATCTTCACAACACTCTTATTAGATGGAATCTGATAAATTGTAAAGAAGCTCACTCACCCAATGGACCTAGGCCTATGATTGTTGAAGGACCAATGTCCTTAAACAAAGAAGGAAAAGGAGCAGATGAAAGAATATCCCTACCAATTGATTTTAGATCTCTCATGTATGTGATGGTCTATACGAGACTTGACATCTCTTTCGTAGTTAGCTTCCTAAGCCAATTCATGGCCAATATTGGCATGATCCATTGGAAGGCTCTCGTCAGATTCATGAGATACATTTGAGCTACAATGGACTTATGTATCTACTATGGGGAGGTCAGCAATGACAACATCCACATACTCAGTGGATACACATATGCAAGTTGGGGAGGAGATGTAGATACTCGTAGATCCACATTTGGATTTACATTTTTCCTCAACGACAGTTTTATCTCCTAGAACAATCATAGACAAATCTCTATCGCTCTTTCTTCTATCGAGTCAGAGTACTACTTCTCAAGCTATTAAAGAAGCATTATGGTTGAAATTTTTATTGTCAAACATTTGTCTAAATTAGTATACTCCAACAATTGTATTATGTAATAATCAAAGTGCCATTGCCTTATCAGCCAACCCTAGATTTCATTCTAGAAATAAGCACATTGAAATTAAATATCACTATATTAGGGTAAAATTCTCAACAGAGAGCTAAGTTTAGAGTACTGTCAGATGCAGAACATGACAATAGATGTATTCGCCAAGGCACTGAGTGTTGATGCACACAACAGATTTTGTGCGTCGCTTAGTCTAAAGATCAAGGCATTCATGGATCCAAATTAAGGGAAGGTGTTGGATTTATTCTCTTTCTCTCCGCAATAGTCAAACTATCGAAGATAGTCGAACTATCGAACCAATGTGGTACCACTCAAAATATATCTCGTCACCTATACTAGCAACTCCTACTATTGTGCAACCATTTTGACAGTAATTGTAGCTACATCACCATCTATTTGGTTAGCGACAGCCACAACTGTTGCCTACCTAGTGACATCCATGACTTCAACCACGACTCATATCGGACAACATAAGCTCAATGTCTCTATGTCTTTTGTATATATATGCACAAATGTACAATATAACCTATAAGATTGATTATCTATCCAAGGAATCGGATTACAGATTATTTGATTGATCAGATAACTAAGCTATCAAGCATTGTATTCTTCAATCATGACAAAGAGTTAGAATAAGCTATCAAACGATCTTCGAATCATCGTAGCCATTACAAAACCAAGAGTTAGTTTTGAGCATGCGGTTACTACCACAATTATCTTGTATTCACCACATTTCTTGACTTGTATTCTTTACTTTATGAATCAATCCATTATCTTATTGAGTTCAGAATGATGTCGGTGTGCATATTATATGCTTCTCTTTCTTTATTGTTCTGTTTGATAATGCTCTCTTATGGTCTTGTCTGAATTGTCTGACTTATTTTCGCAACAAAACATTCGTTAGACTTTGTGTTTGTCTACGTAATCTATCATATTGATTCTACTGACTTCAAAGTTAGAATAAAATAAAATCAGCCAAGCTATTCAACTTACCATTCTAATTCGAATCCGATTGGCGTAGTGCATGGACCAAAGAGATCTCGATCATTTGAGTTTGAGCGTGTTCACTCATTTCAATCTCCCGACACAAATGAGTGCCCACACATACAACAGCGCTTTGAATGCCAAGGGAAGTATTGTTGTCTACATAGTATGGATGACCATGATACCTCTGAGTATAGGTACAACCCTCGAGCACAAGCTGCTACTAGGCCATACTACTTAATCAACAAAGAGCACAAGAAGATACATTTTAATATGTGTCCTAGAACTAGACATTAACCACGACACACACACACACACACACACACACACACACATATATATATGTATATATATATATATATATATATATATATATATATATATATATATATATATATATGCCAATCTCAAGTCAAGAAGAGTGAACTACTTCAAATTGCCTAGTAGACGTGTGTATTGATGTGAAAGCAAACCATGTTCTAAGATTAATGAGATTGTCTAGCTAGTTCTAATATTAATCTCAGAATTGATGAGATTTTGTTTTATTTGTCTATCTCCCATCATTTATATCATCTTCTCAAGAATCATAATACCACTTTCATTTTCAAATGTGTCATGTTGACATTTTATTGTTAAATCTTCGAAACCATATCTTATTGGTTATTAGAAGCATCTCGCTAGAGAGAGAGAGAGAGAGAGAGAGAGAGAGAGAGAGAGAGAGAGAGAGAGAGAGAGAGAGAGAGATGTTAATTTTGTTGATTTTAGGACCATAAATGGATCTTCAATCGATCCACAAGAGGTGTTGGATGCTAGTTAAATTGATCTTCCACAAATCTATTGATTAGATCTTGATATAGATCAAAACATGCATTTAACTAGCAAGAACAGCAATTAATCTAATCAATTTAGTGGATGGGCGGCCTCACACATGTGAAAACCTATCACAGTATGGATAGTGAAAGGAGAGTGAAGTACATTAACTATTGATAGCATTCCATGCATAAAATCACAACACAAATGGTAAAAACAACAAGGATTTGTCTCTAGTTTCTAAATGGAAAAATACTCATTTCTATCTTCTACATATATTATGATCATTCCCATTGTACATGAAAGAGACTTTGATGATGATGATGAGGCTTGAATTGTCGTGTTGATGGCAAGAGTAGTCACATAGTTTGCATGGAATTTTGCTCTTGCCTTTTAGATCAATGAATTGATCCTTGATAAAGATAACGCCCCTACTAAAGAATATCTTTGAGGTATCAGGATCATGCAGCTTGTAGGTTTTGTCTGAAGGAACATAGCCAAAGAACATGGATTTCAGATTCTGGAAGTCCAATTTCTTCCTAGCCTCTTTCGAGATCTATGCGTAGGTGATGCATCTGAATACTCTGAGGTTATTTACTAAGAGTTTGGATCCTATCCAAACTTTACAAGATATTTTACCTAAGAGGGTTTTAGTCGAACATCTATTCTGGATGTGAGCTGCAATGTTGATTCAACTGCTTCTTCATTTTGTTCTTTGTTTTCAATTTCTAGTAGTCTTGAATCTTGTGGTTGGTGCACTTGAAATACTTGCATAACATCTTCTTTTTTGAGGATTTGTTGACTACTCTTGACTATGGGTCGGCTTCTGACGGCTTCTGATTCGACTTGTGCTACTTGCCTTTTAATGCATTCTTAATCCTACACACAGTAAAATGAAAACAAGTACAACACCAGATGAATGACACGTATAATCCTCCGCTTACAAAACAAAACAACCCTAAAAAAGACACCATGTACAATTGCCATTAAGTGCGTGAAGAAGGCACCTGCACGAGCAACAAATTACATTGATGCAATCAAGTAACCACAAAACATCTTAAGACCACGAAAGACCACCAAACACCATAAGACCACCAAACATCGTAAGACCATGAAAGACCACCAAAAACCACAAATGTCATAAGACATAAGATGGGATAAGCCGCAAATTGCCATAAGCCGCAAGGTGCCTTAACAAGTAAAATATAAACTTGTCTATTAACCAACACAAGGTGTTGTTGTTATAACAACCTCTCGCTTGCACATATCGAACAAAGAATAAATCATTGCTCTATTAGGATCAGTCTTCGCATCCTAAGGATAATTCTTCTTCACGCGGCTATTGTTCACAACAAAGAGTATCCCAGCCAGATGATGCCAAGAAATCAACAGATTGTTACCAAATGTATTGCTCCTATAGCACCTTAATGAGGCCCAATGAAAAGCTTATAGAGCAATTTGAACTTTTAAAAGTCAACTTTAAAGTATAACCAAAAAAGTTTCAAACACTCCCCCGCTCAATTTGGCTTAGCGCACCAAATTCGATGAACTTTTTAAAAAATGCTCCAATGAGGGATCGGCAACTACCTTGCCCCTAAAATGATGTGGCTTGCCCATTGACATGCTTTCTCCCATGGTACAACAATCAATGTGTTAAAGAGTTGTACTTGCAAAGTACAATCCTTTTCTACCGTTACAAGAACAATCTCATTTCTCAAAGCATTATGCAGTACGAATGCGATAGACTTACTGTTTTTTATTCCACTTTTGGTTGTGCGTGTCAGTAGACATTCTACTATCATTTATGAGAGTGGAGCCATTGCATTTTTTTCTTCTCCTTACTATTGTACTAAATAACCATTGTTTTTGGGTTGAAATCGCATTACCAACATAAAGTTTTGATAGCCCATAATGCGCTGATGACAGTAGCTGTCAGTATAGCTTTAAAATTGCATTTTTGCATACCTTCAGAGTGTTAGGGTAGGCGCTGATAGCCATCATGGCAGACAGCCACTTTTGTGAAGTATAATCAAAATCTTTATGTGAGGATAGGCGCTAACAGCCATCACGGCAGACAGCCGCCTTTGTGGAGTATAATTTTTTATTGCTCTTTTTTTACACATGCAATGAGCTATATGTGGCCCACAGCCAGATGGCTTTTTACGTACCTAACAGACATGCTAATGTAGCGATCCACCTACGTTCTCTATTGGCTAATATGTCATTAAAACAGTACACTCTTTGCACGTGCAATAGATAATGCAATTGCTAATCTCTTTTACCTTACTACTCAAGCATTGCCTTCATAAACTAGCAGTGAACAGAACCGTAACTTTTACTCACAAAGTTGATTGCCACTTTGTGATGAAAGGCCTCTCATTGACCATTCTACCAGTAAATTATGCTTTGCATTGGTTAAGATTGAACCGTAAGCTCATCACAGGTCAGTGTTTTTACAATAAATGAAGGGAACGATGCTTTTTATCGTATCATTGGCACTAGGTAATAACGTTTAAACCATATGCAGATGTCTCATAAATATGGTTTGAATGATATGTACTCGTGCATAAAGTATTGTCGTGATAATGCATGAAGATTCAATAGTCGCGAATATTTCATGGTATCTTCGTAGGATAACGCTTCCACCTCTATCCAGGTATGAGCTTTATCAATGCTAGCTAAGAGTATTACAACCTTGACCTATCAAAGACTTTATTCAAACAACTTTTTCTTCAATTACATAAGTGTATTCTACTTCTAAACGTAGCTCTCTTATTGCTTACACTATAGGGTTCAAAGTAGCATCAACTTAATCCATGACATTTAATGGCACTCATGTTTGGCTTAAAATACTCTTGAAACACATGGATTTGTGCAAGGGTCATTATAGTCTCTTATGTTAGTATGGCGTGGAATTGCCCTAACATACTAATGGAGATTATACAAGCCAAAGACTTTATTATTTTTTTTTCTCTTTTCAGCAGCCTAAATAACTACATAAAATATGCATTTTCCATTTCAAGTTTACACTAGGAATTAAACTAGTAATCGAGCTTGAACACCCTTGGAAAGCATAGATATGCTCAAGGGTTATGACACCATTACATGACCCATTTATGGGTCCACGAGTTAGTATGGCATCGATTTTCCCTAATATCGTTGTACGTGTGTCCTTGCTCAATCCAAAAATCTTTTCAAGACAACAATTTGCACATGTTTAAAAGCATCCTATCGTTGATCTGATGTATATTAAAGATTAATAACTGATATGGACTAACGCCAGTTCCACTGATAAGCATGGCTTGCGCTCTGATACGGTAATATGACGGCTTAGCCTATCGCTAAAATTCCACAAATGAATGAGAAGATTGGACTATGAATTTTTCATTTCAACCAAGTTGTTAAGTAGCAATGCTTATTTTATACATGGATAACAATTGACAATCAGCGTTGACACATGTCTTTCTCACATACTAACTCATGTGGTTTTGTGTTGTGGGATGGTGGTAGGTATGTTGGGGGTATTCCCAACATAGAGCTAATAAAAGGAAATGAGTCAATAAATGTGTTGTAAGGGCATGGCTTCATGCGCGTATAAGTCCATGACCCAAGGAGCACGCAAGATGATTGTAAATAGAAATAATGGACTTGGGCCCCTTGTAATTAAAATAAAACTTGAGGCCCAAAGTCATTTTAAACTTAGAAGTTTATTATTTTAGAGTTGGGTCCAACTTTGGACTCACATGAATCTTGTGAATTCTAATGTACTTTTTGTGGACCCTTGGATTAAGTTGGGTCCAAGATGAATGGTTAGGATCAATGTACATATTAGCCAATGGAATTTTGGGGCAAGGGCCTTCCCCATTTATAAAAAGACACCATTTGTACTCTATTTGCATGTTTATTGAGAAGGAGGAAACTCTACCAAACTCAGAGAGAAGCATCCTCATTTGCTATTCACTACTTGCTAATGCTTTTGGTTGTACTTTCTATTTGTTTCTAGTTTACATGTTTTTGGTTGTGATAGTGAATGTTTTTCCATTAGCAAGCATAAGGAACATTTGAGCTAACCTCCACCCTCACTCTCTTTCTCTCTTCTTCCCTCTATCTCTTCTACTCTTCTCTTCATTTTCTAAAGTCATGATAAATGTTAGTTTAGTGGAGTAGAGTTAGGGGTGAGTAGTGTTAGTGGTGCTAGTGTTAGGAAAAAAGTAGAGAACTATCTAGAAGTTGCATCTTTACATAGTTAAGTACCTATCCAGTGTTCTAACCCTTGTTGATAGGCGAGAGGGCTACTACGACGAGAGACCATCAACCCTACAGTGGCGCCATTGCTGGGGATAGGTTTTCACTCACTAGTAGCTGCATTTTAGCTATTTCTTGCTTTTTGGAGTAGTTTTAGGTAGATTTTTGGGTGTTTAGAGTTAGTTTTTTGTATTTTTCTATGTTTGGACTGTTCACAGCTAGCGGAGGAGGTGTTAGAGGGTAGAAGACGCCCTGAACAGCCTCTAAGGTCTTGAAATCCAAACCAACCAAAAAAACACACCAATCTGCATTTTGGAGGGAAAAAGAGCCAAATTTTTCATCAAATTTTGTTTTTTCCAAAATCAGTGAGAGCTAACCCTCGCACGACTGGCAGCAGCTCCAAGGTACTGTCCCAGACCTGCATAGAAGCCTGCAAGAGTTAGTTCCAAGCAATTGGCAAAAAACAGAGAAAAAATCATAGAAATTCAAATAACCCTTGTAAAAAAATAAAAAAAAATGCAAATCTTCACCAGAACTCTTGCAAAGCCCTCTGAAGTTCCATCTCAGTGAGACCAGGACACAGAGAAGCTTGCGAGAGTTATTTTACTGTCTAAGTGCTTGTGCAAGAGTTCCCAGTGGAAAAAGGATGAAAAATTACCAAAGAACCCTCGCAGACACTAAAATTTTTGGTTCCAGTGGGCAAGAACCCTCGTAGAGAATTAGTGAGACCAGGATACAGAAGAGTCTGCAAGAGTTAGTGTGATTCCAGTGAGTAGAAAATTGGGTTTTAAGTGTTAAAAAGTCACTAAATAGTGAAGATCCAACAAATCCATCCAAAGAGAACTCTCGCAGACCACTCCAATCGATCTCGAATGACAATTTCCATTAGTGATGAAGCCTGCAAGAGTTAGTACTGATTATTGGAGAAGATAAAGCCAAATTAGTGGTTTTGAACCCTCCCAAACGGTGAAATCTTCACTTAATACGAGAGTTAACTCTCGCAGAGATTTTTAGAGTCATATTCAGCTCCCGTGATCCTTGCGAGAGTTACTTCCCAATGATCTGAGAGATATCAAGATTTTTTGTCTGCAAAATAGCTAAAGAACCCTCGCATAGTCAACCCTCGCACTAAAGAACCCTCAAAGACTAGATCAGTGGAACGATCTGCATCAAATCTAGCTACTATCAAAATCTCAGGACAATCAGTGCAAGGGGTAAAAAGTAATCAAGGAAAAACCACCATACAAGGCCTGAATCCTCAACATCGACCTATCAATTTGATCAGATCCATAAGATCCAGATTGTATCCCACTATACAAGTAAGATCCAACTATCTTGGATCCCACCATCAGATGAATTTGAAATCTGGACGATCAGTAGCAAGAAGGACAGTGAATCAAACACCACACCTTCTCAGATTATAGCTGCGCAACAAGAGGCAGAATCAGAACCAATGCCAATGGATCCAATGGGTCAACTCGTACCTGTCGCTCCCTTGCAAGCAGTCTAGAGGGCACCTCGGATGGAGATACCAAAATATGACGGATCGTCAGATCCCATCCGCTTCCTCCGCGATCGGACACTGTAGAGAAGTTGATGTTGTTCCCCATGTCCCTAGTAGTGGTGGCTCAAGATTGGTTTTTTAGTTTGTCAGAGAAAGAGAAATCCACCTGGGAAGCGGTCAAAGCGGCTCTCATCACACGCTTTAAACCAAGGAAGTTCCTAGAAGACCCGTTTTTCCTGCTCAGCAAGGTCAAGATGGGAAAAAGTGAAAGGGTCAGGGTCTATATTGAACAGGTCAAACATCTATGATCCGAGTGCAGTGCAGTCCTAACTCCCGATCATGCGATGATAATGTGGTGGGAAGAGGATGAGGGATCAGACGACGAATATCCATCCACCCATACTCCTACTCCCTCGATAGCATTGTCATCATCAAATGCTTCTACTCTATCCACAGGACTGTTGTTGAAACATATGACAAAATTACACAAACAGCAGATGGAGCAACTTACGGCACAGTTTGATCAAAAACTGAAAGCCTTAGAAGGAGCTGTAACATCAATGCCCAATCTACCGGAACAAAACTAGCTACAATATCCTCATCGCGAAAATGTATGGTGTTCAATATGCACATGGTAACAGATTCTAGGGAATCTCCAAGAGCCAAGCCAAGCTAAAGACACAAGTTATCTCTCACCCATGACCGAGGAGGTCTCAGAAGGAAGAGAGCAGAAGAAGCTGAGAGCCAAGCATGAGAGCCGAGGAAATCCTAGCTAGGAAGACAGTGAGTTAACTATGTGAGCCTACATGGTGTATCCCAAAGAAGGAATGACCATGTAGGAGCTAGTAATGTTTCCTAGGCATTGTAAATAAAGGTAGACCTCCCTTAAATTAGTTAGAGTGAGCCACCTTTTGATGGTGACCCTTAGTGGAAGGGCAAATTCCACATGTGATTCTAATTTAGTGGAATTGCCACATGGGCTCCACATGGGCAGCCTTCTTGCTTATTTAAGGGCCCCCCTCTCTTGTGAGGGAGCTTTGATTGTGTTGTCAAGTTCTCTTGAGCAAATAAAGAGGATCCTCCACGAGTTCTTGATGATAGCTTAGCTCCTTGTTCATGGCAATGCCCTTGAGTGAGATTTCTATGAGCATGTTTGATTCCTTTGCATTGTGGATTAACTAGGTTCTTGTTTCTTGTTTCTTGCTTAGTTGTGGATTAGCATTCAGTTCTTGTTTGTGGAATCTTGTAGTAATCAGCATTCAAGTAAACTAGATAGGCTGGTTTGTGATATAGATCTTGCATACTCCCTTACAACCCAGTTCTTGATTGTTCCTGAGTAGTCTAAGCATCAAGTGATGAGTGTTTCTTGATTCTTAGATTGTTAAAATGTTGTTAGGAATCTAGTTTCTTGAATCTTATTTCTTGTTTCAGTAGTTAATCTGGTTCTTGATTGTAATCTGATTTAGTAGTTAGTGGTAGGATTGCTCTCTGTATTGAACGTTGATCTTTTTGAGCTTTGTCTGGTTACATATGTAATTGAGTATCGGATTGGAGTTACCCACTGACAGGCTGGGAATACATGTTTAAACCTGAGTAATGCTTCTGCTATGTAACAGTTCTAATAAGAAGAAGAACCACAAAGAACTGTAACAATAGAAGTAAAGTAATCCAAGAAGAAGAAAGAGATAAAAAGAACGTGTTCACAGATTCAGTGAATCAGTGAACATTTGGCACCGTTCCACAGCTACACACACTTTAAACCAAGCCATATCTCATTCAATTGTGTTGCGACACAATCGCCTTGAGAGCTCCTACACGTTCATTGTCGAGCTCATCACTTCGGTCTTGGCCGACGTCCTGCTCGTTTCTTAACCAGAGTCTCACGATCCGCACCAAGCCGAGCTCCACGGCTCAAGTCTAGACCGGACCACCACCTCATACCTCTCGACCGAACCACATCTTCAAAATCCTAACATGTTCTGAGTTACACCTCAACCACCACTCATCGTTCAAATATCAACCGGAGTAATAACTCCAAATTTTGAATGAACATCTCTTTGACATCTCGACCGAAGGAAACCTTTACATCTCAACCGAACCCTTACAGTCCTAATCTCAACCGGAGCACTTCCTCGCATCTCAATCGACGTGTTCCATTAGATCTCAACTAGAGCACTCTGCTAAAATCTCAACTGAAGCACTTGCTCGCATCTCAACCGACGTGTTCCATTACATCTCAACCGGAGCACTCTATTCAGATCTCAACCGGAGCACTCTGTTCAGATCTCAACCGGAGTACTCTGCTCAAATCTCAACCGGAGCACTCTGCTCGAATCTCATCTCAACCGACGTGTTCCATTAACTGGAGCATTTTAGTGAAATTTCAGAACAGTTATGGAAGACACAGATGGAG
The DNA here is from genome assembly GCA_029204225.1 of Diphasiastrum complanatum. Lineage (NCBI taxonomy): Eukaryota > Viridiplantae > Streptophyta > Lycopodiopsida > Lycopodiales > Lycopodiaceae > Diphasiastrum > Diphasiastrum complanatum. The sequence continues at coordinate 17,950,402 of CM055107.1, read as the reverse complement.
TTTTGCTTAACCAGCAACACCAACAACAGATGAAGAAACTCAGAAAAGAGTTTCAAAACACTCTTAAGTCTATCCAAAGTTCGATGCCAAGTCAGTTACCCACTAGCCAAATCCATCATAGACGAGAGAACACGTGGTGCCCTCACTACCAAGGTACACACACTAGCAATGAGTGCCCTTCATACCGATCGGTCCCAGACACCTCCTTGATCTATTACTATTATAACCCAAGGAATCAGCCTCACAACCAGTCAGGAGGACATTATCAACCTCCTCGACAACCATTTGTTTCACAACAACAACACATGCCATATCCACCACGAAACAACCAGGTCCATATACAGGAGTTGCCCAAACAACCTAGACATGAATCTCAACCACAACTGGCACTCTTAGGACCACCACCACGAGGACAACAGGATCTAGAAGCACAAAAACATAGACATCCTTGAGAGTCTACCCACACACACCTGGTAGAAAACTCCTACGATCACTCATATCATCATGATACATCAATTCCATCATCTAGCCATCACCAGTATCAAACCGACAACTCATGTTCGTGCAAACAAGCTGAGTATTCCACACCACCAGAAAACCCAACACGGCTAGCCATCCAAAATGGTTGCGCTATCGCCATCGGACCAATGAGCAACCACTGCTTTATCTGTGGCGAAACAAGACATTTCATGGCTGACTGTAAAGTCAAAAACCAGTACCATGCGGAATGTCTCGATTGTGTTTGCAAACACAGCTTCAAAGACTGTCCTAAACAACCTAACATGATCCTTCCAGCACGTCATATCACATCCGAACCTACTAGAGTTCTTACTAGAGCACAACGCCAACATCAAGAACAACAGCAAAACCATGAAAAATCAGCTGACCCACATGGAAGCCATTTGACGGCCTCCACATTACCAAAAGATTACCCAGACCCAAAGGTGTAACAAAGGCAATACAACGAATTTCGAGATGAATTTTTGCGAGAGGAAGAACATACGGAAAGTCCGTTATCAGCTCATATCCTCGGAAAGGAACAATCCCTACAGGGACTTGAAGTATTTGCTGACCTCCTGCAAGCTCAACTCACCATGTCCTTCCATAGTGCTATCAAATCCTTCACCGGGCTTCAATGCTATATTTATCGTGGTTTTCAGCTGCCTCCTATTCCTGATGAACAGCGAAAACCAGAAGAGATTCCTGAAATTCCTCATATTCCTATGAATTTGATGAATATAGGTGTTGCTAAGGGAAATAACATCACACTACCTTTGTCCTATAAAGATTACCCCGCAGTATCTGATGTCCTCGATAGCGGATCAGACGTTAATATAATGGCTTTGTCATTGGCAAAGTCATGGGGCTTCAATACCCTCGATCAACCACGATATAAACTTCGTATGGCTGATCAACAAGTTACTGACCCTGTTGGTCATTTATCAAATATAAAAGTTCGAATAGCAGGTGTCAAGTTTATCATCGATTGTGTCATCTTAGACCTACCAAAAGATGCCAATACATATAAACTGCTACTTGGTACACCCTGGCTCCAGATGGCAGGTGTTGTCCAAGACTAGAAGAACAGCAAAATTACCTTTGGCAACCACGATAAACGAGTGACTGTTGACTCAAATGGCCATGTCAAGCCCGCCAAGCTATACGATGATTGGTCATCTACAACATATGACGAATCAGATAGTGTCCCGATCCAACCAAAAGGCCAATATACACGAACCACGGACATAATCAATTGGGGTCATGCACTAGCCACCGTGGACTGTGCGGATTCCAATCGATGTCGTATCGAAATGACTACAAAAGATGTAAATATTCTTCCATCTTCTACAGACATTGACACACCCATCATCCCGCTTATGATGATAGACCCCATTCCTATAGCTTGGTGCCCAGAAGAACCTAGTGTCTCTACTGCCCATGTTTCGGAATAAGGTATTCTTTCCATGGATGATGTCGAAATGACGGATGATCGTGTGCTCCTCTATCTAGATGCTCAACGTTATCTGTCCAAAGTCATTCCTAAGGCGATCAATTCACCAAGACCGTTGGCCCATGTCCAACTAACATCCAAAGTACCAAACATACAAGCATACAGGCCCAAACCCAAAGTATATACTTGGGACGTGTATCCCGACGAAATCTGGGATACAATCGACAACAATATGGTAAGTGAGGCCACAACACCACCCATTCAAAAACCACAAAAACCTTGGTTACAAAAAAATAAAATTATTGATACAAAATTAATTGAGCGTCAAAAACATATGCATGCGAAGCTTAAACAGCCGATAAAGCCCTTGTCTAAGGAGACAAAAATCAAACAATCAGACTAAGCTTCCACGTCTGGTAGTGAATCAACTCAGATGATTCCCAAAGTCCTAGAACATTTTGTGGACCCACCTTTCGATCTTCCACAGAAATTCAAAGATTTTACATTGGATGACGTCGTTATCCAGTTACCACAGCCACATCGGGAACCTACACCAAGTTCCAATTCCTTTGAAGGACCTGCTAAGACAATTCCACTAAACCTTAAAGATCCTGACGAGGACATAGATCGAATGGTTCATGTTGGTGCACATCTGTCATCAACCCAACTGTCTGATCTAGAAACTTTATTACGCAAATACAGGGATGTATTTGCATGGAATTATACCGAAATGAAAGGAATCCCCCCTGACATAGTAGTACATTAGATTCCTCTAGAAGACAATGCTAAGCCTGTTAGGGCTAAACCTTACCGCAGTAACCCAGTCTATCGTGAGAGGATCGATGAGGATATTAAGAAATTGCTGGATGTTGGCTTCATTTATGAAGTCCAACATACTGATTGGGTATCACCCATTGTGGTTGTACCCAAGAAAAACGGCAAGCTTCGTATCTGTGTCGACCTCAAGAACCTTAATGCAATTACGAAAAAAGACCATTTTCCCTTGCCCTTAATGACCCAAATATTAGAGGAAATGGCAGGAGCTGAAGCCTTCAGCTTCTTGGATGGATTCAACGGCTATTTCCTTTTTCAAATAACCCCTAAAGAGAAACATAAAACAGCTTTTGCCACAGAGAATGGGGTTTATGCTTATAACGTTATGCCTTTTGGCTTATGTAACGCCCCCTCAACATTCCAACGGGTCATGTAACTGGCCTTTCAAGATCTGTTACATCGGTCATGGAGATTTATCTCGACGATCTAGGTGTACATTCTTCCGCTGCTATGCACCTAGACGCCTTGGAGAAAATCTTCATTCGCTATCGTAGGTTCGGTATCTCACTAAACCTTGATAAATGCCAAATATGGGTCACCCACGGGGTTGTACTCGGTCATCAAAGGACGGTATTTCTACCAACTATCACATCTTTATAATCGACTATGCCGGCAAGGCACGCCTTATTTATTTAATTGTGGTAGATCCGCGCTGGATCGAAGAACGAATTAAGGCCTTTGAGGAGTTGAAAACAGCCCTCACGACGGCTCCCATACTCTGCTCGCCAGATTATACAAAAGAGTTCCATGTGCATACTGACGCAAGTAAGTATGCCATTGGAGGTCTCCTTGCACAACCGGACGAGTATGACAAAGATTTTCCTATACGTTTCTTAAACAAGCAACTAGTATCTGCTGAAGTAAACTATACCACTGCCGAAAGAGAAGCATTGGCGATGGTCTATGCGGTACAACAACTACGACATTATTTGTTAGGCCAGACCTTTGCTTTCTACACAAACCATCAAGCACTCTTATATATCGTTAATAACTCTTGTAAGATGGGACGAATAGCTAATTTTGGAGGAATTTAATTTCCGAGTAGTTGTTCGGAAAGGGTCCCAACATTTCATGGCGGATCACCTTTCCAGACTACCAAGTGCTGAAAAAGCAACTGCACCAGTCAACGATGATCTTCCTGATGCGTGCCTTTTTCAGATCGATGCAACACTCTAATGGGCTGAGGAGATCACTCAGTTCCTCACAACAGGCCGACTAAAAGAAGGCCTGACTATAACGAATATTTTTTTTTAATAAAAGCAGCACCCTTTCAGTTAATTGTGGGACAACTTTACAAAAGGGACGTTGACGGCATTATTCGACGATGTGCTTATGAATATGAGATACGACCGATAATATTGTAAAAATTACAGCAAATAAGGATCCTAAAACACTTGAAATGATGAGGGAAACAATAGATTATGATTTCATAAGATTAGCACAAGTTGAACCATCAAAATCCATCAAAAATCTATGCTTGAACCTCACTAAATGGCCCAAATCCTTGAAGAAGGCTTCACACGTGTGAAAGTACGGCCTCCCACAGTATGAGTACTGTACACCAGACCTACATTCAATCCTATAATCATTAGTAATCACAAGTACTCAAACAATTATGAACATAGAGAGCAATTGCACCATTATGAGAGAAAAAACATGAAATTGCTTGATTGATTTTGGTGAGATATCATCACCTATATATACATGATCCATCACGGTTTTGGGCAGGTATGAGTAGCCCTAAACCTATCCCTAATGCTAATTTTGGTGGATCTTTCATCCCTACCAAGTTAGGGTTGGAATCTTGGAGATCCCTCAACAATGCAAAAATTACCAAAAATAGCTCCTATTTTTTCTCCCTTGTATCTAAGCATAATTTGGACTCATTCCAAAGGTTCTAACACTTAGGTCTACTTGAGAACATCCTTATGAATGGAATCCTATGCTATTTGGCACGTGTGACAAGCCACATCATGACCATCTAACTATTTACATGTCATATGACCAAAACTAGTCAAGCTAGAATTGTGAATTTTTAACACTCCTCCTCACTATCTAGCTTGGTTCAATCATTGCTTTACTAATCACTCCAAGTGATGATCTGAACTTCATAAAAGGTGTCTTTTGAAGTGGTTTAGTAAGTAGATCAGCTACACATTCATTGCTTGGAACATGCTCCAAAGCAATCTCCTTGGCTTGCACCATTTCTCTCACAAAGTGATGGCATATCTCAATGTGCTTAGATCTTGCATGGAAGATTGGGTTAGATGCAAGGTGTTGGGCTGATATATTGTCATTGTAGATGATTGGTGCCTCCTCTGAATCCATGATCTTTAGTTCCACCAATAATCTCTTGATCCAAAGTACCTCCTTTGTAGTGGTTGTCAAAGCTTTGTACTCGGCCTCGGTTGAAGATAGAGATATAGTTTCTTGCTTTTTTGAAAGCCATGAAACCACACCTTCTCCTATGAAAGTTGAATAGGCACTTGTTGATTTCCTATCCCTCTTGTCCCCTGCAAAATCTGAATCACTAAATGCATGAAGGTTAATCACATCTCTTCTATATAGAATCCCAAAATCCAATGTACCCGAGATGTATCTTAGAATCCTCTTAGCCTTTTTCCAATGGATATTCAATGGCTTTTGCATGGATTGGCTCAACCTACATACACTAAAGCTAAGATCTGGTCTAGTTATAGTGATCCACATTAAGGAACCTATAAGTTGCCTAAACAAAGTGATGTCCATGAAGGATCTTTCATCATCTTCATTTGGCACTTTTACATCTTGCTCCATTGGTGTGTCAACACTTTTGCATACTTCCATCTTAAACTTCTTCAAAAGACTTTGAGCATAGTTTACTTGACTTATAAAGATAAAATCAGACCCTCTAAGTACTTCTATGCCTAAGATGAAGTGAAGACACCCTAGATCTACCATCTTGAACTCTAAGGATAGATCTATCTTGATTTTTTCAATACCATCAACACTATTTCCACTAATGATGATGTCATCTACATAAATGAGTAAAAGTACAATACCAACATCATCAAACTTAATGTAAAGAGTGGGATCATATTCACTTTGAACAAAAGAAAGTGAAATAAGATAGCAATGTAGTCTTGAATTCCAAGATCTCGAGGCTTGCTTCAAGCCATAGATGCTTCTTTGGAGATGGCATACTTTGTTCTCCATTCCATGCTTGATGAACCCTTGTGGCTGCTCCATATAGATATCCTCTTCCAAAAAACCATTCAAGAAAGCATTAGAGACATCCATTTGACATAGAATCCATCCAAAATGTGATGCAAGTGCAATGATTAGTCTTATTGTGACCATCTTGGCCACGGGTGCAAAAGTTTCCTCATAGTCTATCCCTCTCTCTTGAGCATAACCTTTTGCAACTAATCTTGCTTTATGTTTGTTAACACTCCCATTTGCATTCAACTTAAGCTTGAAGACCCACTTGCATCCTATTACATTCCTTTGAGGTCTCTCAACAAGCAACCAAGTTTCATTCTCAATCAAGGCATCATACTCATCCAACATAGCTTTATACCATTCTTTGGAGTTCAATGCATCTTCAACATTAGACGGTTCTTCAAAACTAGATAAAGCATAAGAAGTGGATGATATACCCTCAACTTGCTGTCCTTTGCCTTGATATGTGAGCCTTGATGGCTCCACTTTTGCCCTTGAAGATCTCCTTGGTGTGATAGGTGGGTTTGGTGCTTGCTCCTCCATGAGCTCCTCCTCAAAACCAAGATCTTGCTCCTCGGCCATCTTCTTCTTGATTGTTGGAGCACTTGAGCCTTCTTCAAGCATATGCATATGATGTTCATCAAAGATGACATCCCTTGAAACAACAAATTTGTTCAAGGATGGGAGATAGACTTTGTAGCCCTTGCTTGAGCTTGCATATCCAAGCATGATCCCTCTTGTGGAAGATGGATCCTCCTTGGTTCTTGTTTCCAATGGCACATGCACATAACATATACACCCAAAAACTTTCAAGTGATTAAGATTGGGTTTCTTTCCATACAACATCTCATAAGGAGTTTTGCCTTCAATTGCTTTGCAAGACACCCTATTCATCAAGTAGTTTGCACATACAAGAGACTCACCCCAAAAGGATTTGGGCAAACAAGCATCTAATCTTAAAGCCTTAGAACATTCACATAATGTTCTATTCCTTCTTTCAGCAACTCCATTTTGTTGAGGAGTGTAAGGACAAGAAGTCTCTTTCTTGATCCCTTCCTCCTCACAAAAGGCCTTGAACTCATTGGAGATGAATTCTCCACCATTGTCACTTCTAAGAATCTTGATGCTATGATTATGATGCTTTTCCACAAACAACTTGAACTTTACAAAAGTATCAAATACTTGAGACTTGAAGGAAAGTAAGAACACCCAACAATATCTTGAGTAGTCATCAATGAAGGTTAAAAACATGGATGAACCTCCATTAGATTTGGTGCTAGCAATGTGCACATCCGAGTGTATGAGTTCAAGAGGATGAGATGACTTTGTGATGGAGTTAGGAAACACCTTCTTATGTGCCTTGGATAAGGCACAAGCTTCACAAACCTTGTCTTCCTTCCCAATAGACCTTGGTAGGCCTAAAGCATACTCCTCCTTGATCATAGCCTCCATGGAACCCGAGTTGACATGTCCAAGTCTTTTGTGCCATAAAGTAAAGGTAGATATCTTGCTCTTCTCGGCCAACATGACAACATTAGTATCCACAAATGCATCCAGCTTATAAAGTTTGCCAAGTCTAGTGCCCTTAGCCACTATCTTACCCTTCTTCTTGATGAAACATTCATTTGAAGCAAAGTCAACATTGAAACCATTGTCTACCATTTGGCCAACACTTAGTAGATTCTTTGTTATTGTAGGAATGTACAAAACACCTTCTATGTTGATCTTTTTGGAAGATCCTAAGCAAAGGGGAATGCTACCAACTCCTTCAATCTTACAAGCTTCATCATTTGCTGTATAGATAGACTTTATAGGTCCATCATAAGATAAGAGAGAAGAGAAAAACTCCCTTTTACTAGTCATGTGTGAACTAGCACCCGAGTCAATCCACCAAGGATCTTCTCCTTTGAAGCTTGTTGAAGAAAATATGGACATCATGAGAGAGTCCTCATGTGAACTCTCCTCCTCCTCCTCTTTGCTCATGTTGGCTTGGCTTTGATCTTGCTTCCTCTTGAGGCATTCCGAGGCATAATGCCCCATCTTGCTACAATAGTAGCACTTCACCTTTGATTTGTCCTTCTTGACTTTGGTGGTTGATGGAGATGCCTTTGGGGGTCCTTCTTGATCCTCAAGCTTTGTAGACTTCTTGAATGTTGATCCTTTGCCTTTGGACTTGCCTTTGCCTTTGGTGAAGAGAGCTTGGTCATCTCCACCTTGGATGGAAAGCCTATCCATCCTCTCTTGCATTTGGCTCCTTCTTGATTCCTCGGCCATGAGTGTGCCTTGGAGTTCTTCAAGTATGGGTAGCTTACCCATAATTGCATATCCCTGAACCAAATTGTCAAACTCAAAGCTTAGTCCATTCAATATGAGTTGAACAAGCTCTTCATCCTTGATAGGGTCACCTATAAAGGCTAGCTCTTTGTTCAATTCCTTTACTCTTAGGACAAAAGTATGTGCACTCTCTCCTTTCTTTTGATAGCTTCTATAGATTTGATTCTTCAAAGCTAACATTCTAGTTTGGTTCTTGGATTCATAGACCTTTTGCAAAGTCTCCCAAGCATCTTGAGCTGAGGTGCAATCTCCTACCTCTCTTAAGAGTTCATTTGCAACATTCATTTTTATGCAATGTAGTGCAACATTGCACCTCTTGATGTATTTGGCTTTTTCTTGAGGATGAATAGGTTCACCCTCCTTACCATTTACAATTTCCATCAGATCTTGCATGATCATGATGGATTCCATTCTAACTTTCCATATGGAATAGTTAGTTTTGTTGAGCCTTTCATTAGTATCCAAAAGATATGCATTTATAGATGCCATCTAGTCTCCTAATCAAGGACTTGACACAAATGAAGGTTACTTCTATTGATTTGATTGAAGGTCTACCTTATCCCACTTCTTAGGGACCTGAAAAGATCAGTAATAGACTTACTATAAAGATCTAAGAATGATCTCTAACAAAATCAAATCATAGAATACTAGAAACAATGCACTTGCTTGATTGAAGTAGACAATACTAGTAGAATTGCCCCTCTTTCTATAAAGAACATTAAAGCTTCCAAATGATCTGATCAAGAGTGAATTTCAGCAACCTAATATACTTCCAAAATCACTTGTAAAAGATCTAAATGGAACTTAATGAGGATGCAACACAATCTACTATCCAATTACAAGCAAAAAATGATCAAAATTGATGAAAAATTGATCTAATTTGGTGCATAAGTCAAGCAATGGTTGGACTGAACCTAAATCACTTTAGGAGGTGCCTACTACACCTTAGAACAGCCTTGAAGAGTCCCCAAAACTCTGATCTTCCCTCTCCTTGAATGCTAGAAAGCCTTCTCTATGAAATCACCTCCAAAACTCGCCTAGAAATCAATGCTTGGAGCAAGCAAAACTTGCTATCTTGGTAATGTGAATTGAATTCAACTTTGCCTCTGGTTTTAGACACCTAAACACCTGCAAATGAAGTCACACAACACCAATCTCCAATGTATTTGACTCACTTTGAGTTCTAGAATCAATACTAGATGCTAAGATCCAATCTACACAAGATTTAGATCAAAACTTGTGATCAAATTGAATGAAAACCAAGGATTTAGCTCATTTCAGCCTTTAGGCTCTGATACCATGTAAAAATTACAGCAAATAAGGATCCTAAAACGCTTGAAATGATGAGGGAAACAATAGATTATGATTTCATAAGATTAGCACAAGTTGAACCATCAAAATCCATCAAAAATCTATGTTTGAACCTCACTAAATGGCCCAAATCCTTGAAGAAGGCTTCACACGTGTGAAAGTACGGCCTCCCACAGTCTGAGTACTGTACACCAGACCTACATTCAATCCTATAATCATTAGTAATCACAAGTACTCAAACAATTATGAACATAGAGAGCAATTGCACCATTATGAGAGAAAAATCATGAAATTGCTTGATTGATTTCGGTGAGATATCATCACCTATATATACATGATCCATCACGGTTTTGGGCAGGTATGAGTAGCCCTAAACCTATCCCTAATGCTAATTTTGGTGGATCTTTCATCCCTACCAAGTTAGGGTTGGAATCTTGGAGATCCCTCAACAATGCAAAAATTACCAAAAATAGCTCCTATTTTTTCTCCCTTGTATCTAAGCATAATTTGGACTCATTCCAAAGGTTCTAACACTTAGGTCTACTTGAGAACATCCTTATGAATGGAATCCTATGCTATTTGGCACGTGTGACAAGCCACATCATGACCATCTAACTATTTACAAGTCATATGACCAAAACTAGTCAAGCTAGAATTGTGAATTTTTAACAATCGGCACATCCCATCTCCCTTGCAACCAGACGACAACGGCAATAAATGCCCTCACCCCGAAGCCATTCGCACCTCAGCGAAGTGCGAGCTCAAGCGTCTTCTGGTGATGATCTGCGGCAATCTTCTTGCTATTGTGTCCAATCCTGGCGCTCGACTGTTCATCTCAACTGGAGCCCAACCCTTCAAATCTCAACTGACGCCCTTACCACTGTCTCACCCCTCAACTGAAACAGTTTCTCCAAATCTCCCTTCTTCCATTTTCCCACCATGTCGTCCAATCCCAGTTCAAGTTCTGATGATCCCGAACCAAGCAAGCTCGACATCCAGGTATGCAAGTTAGACCTTACAGAGATGCAGACCTGGTACTAGCAGGCGGAGTCCTTCTTCAAGGAAATTGAATTTCAGATCCCTGTCTTGATAGGTTATCAAAGCCCGTATCTGGTACTGCGGCAGCCGACTTGCAACCTTATGGGTTCCCACAAGGACCAAACACTGTCACAAGGGCATTACAATGAATAGAACAAATGGCGTATTTCAAGTACATTGATCCCTCTGTGACCAAGTGGAAGAATAAGGATGGGTACAGGCTGGAAGCCATCAATGACAAGCAACTTCAAGTAGCATGTGCCTATCTCACCAGATGCACATAAAAACCTCGAATGAAAGTGCTGAGGGTACCCATGTCCCTGTTTCACATGATGGCAGATTCACGACTGCATGCCCAAAACCTCTATGATTGGGCACAGTTTTCTTGGAATTGTCTTCATGAGTGCATTAAAAACAAGCAGCCCATTACAGTATTGGGATATCTGATGACAGATATCACTCTTCATCAAGTACAAAATGGCCCAAAGCTTCAACAACAATTGCCGCTTGCGGACAAGGCATGAAAAATTCCCATTGAACACAAGAAGTCCAAGCGTGCAAGAACAACTTGACCATCGGGATCCCAGGCTAAACGAGTCAACACCAGTATCCTCCCTCTGGTGCAGAAGCCAAGAAACCCACCAAAGGATCCACAAACAGCTACAACTTCCGGAGCTCAACAGGTAGATACCTCAAGGGCTCAGTTGCTGGGCACACGACAACAACGAAGGCAAGAGAAGCTTCAAGCTGGGAGCACATCACCAATGGGATTAGTTTCAGATGGTTCCACCTCAGATGGTGGTAGCTCGTCAACAACATCACAACAACACTCGTCATCCTCACATGTCATCGACGGGGGTGATGGAGCAACCACTTCAACACTGGCACTTGACACGACAGTACCTCAAGTCACAAGTCAACCAGATGAAGCCACCACCCCACCCACACTGATTATCAAATCCAATACTCCACCAGGGTCGAGATCATTGTCGCGCTACAACCGCGGCCAGAATGGTGAAGTAAAGTCCCAAAGGATAACAGGCCGCTTCAAGAATATTTGAAAGCACTGGCATGGGAGCGAGTGGATCCTTTCTACATGCCACTCAAACGCTTCTAATCCATGGCCGGTGGAAAAGCCCCGAGTAGAGTTAGTAAACTGGCCAGTCATTCTGGGAATCTCAGACAAAACCTCTCCGAATGATCTGAGGCTACAGTTACTCGACTTCGGGCACAAATATAAATCAAGTGCCGATCTCTACATGCAGGAAAGTGCCAAATATTGCAGATCCATGGCCTTTCTGATGCAGCAAGAGTGTTTTTGGGATCCAAGCTTGGATCCAATTAGGATCAATCCAAATACGGCCCTCCAGTCAGAAGAAGACCATGAGATGATGGCCAGGCTATACTACAGAGCGGCCTTCATGTCATCACGCTATGTGACCATGGTGGAAGACTGGCAGTAAATGGGCTTCGTAAAAAAAATAAGAGAATATCTGGGGCCCCTCAGCTTCGGAAGTAAGCTCCACTTCCAAGTTTTTGAAGCCTTGGGCCGGAAGATGAGCGAGCGAAAGCAGACTGCACGACGACGAGGCGAGCAGGATTCACAAGAAGTGCTCAAGAGGGCTGGTATGTAGCGGCCAATTGGGAGACTTCCAATTTTGACAAATAAATTTTGCGGATAATAAGCACCTGGTTTTACGGAAGCGAACGAAAATCCATGCTTTTCCAAGTGCCAAGCGGAAGACATCACCGATATTGCAGTGGGACCTGCAACAGATTAGGGGTGGATAATGTTAGCAGATTCTAGAGAATCTCCAAGTGCTGAGCCAAGTTGAAGACACAAGTTATCTCTCACCCATGACCGAGGAGGTCTCAGAAGGAAGAGAGTAGAAGAAGCTGAGAGTCGAGCATGAGAGCTGAGGAAATACTAGCTAGGAAGACAGTGAGTTAACTATGTGAGCCTACATGGTGTATCCCAAAGAAGGAATGACCATGTAGGAGGTAGTAATGTTTTCTAGGCATTGTAAATAAAGGTAGACCCCCCTTAAATTAGTTAGAGTGAGCCACCTTTTGATGGTGACCCTTAGTGGAAGGGCAAATTCCACATGTAATTCTGATTTAGTGGAATTGCCACATGGGCTCCACATGGGCAGCCTTCTTGCTTATTTAAGGGCCCCCCTCTCTTGTGAGGGAGCTTTGATTGTGTTGTCAAGTTCTCTTGAGCAAATAAAGAGGATCCTCCATGAGTTCTTGATGATAGCTTAGATCCTTCTTCATGGCAATGCTCTTGAGTGAGATTTCTATGAGCATGCTTGATTCCTTTGCATTGTGGATTAACTATGTTCTTGTTTCTTGTTTCTTGCTTAGTTGTGGATTTGCAATCTGCCAAAGAATTAAAAAAAACTAAGTTAGTCTTATAAGATTGATACATAAATAATTGGATTGCAAATACATTCAGTTCTTGTTTGTGGAATCTTGTAGTAATCAGCATTCAAGTAAACTAGATAGGCTGGTTTGTGGTATAGATCTTGCATACTCCCTTACAACCCAGTTCTTGATTGTTCCTAAGTAGTCTAAGCATCAAGTGATGAGTGTTTCTTGATTCTTAGATTGTTAAAATTCTGTTAGGAATTAGTTTCTTGAATCTTGTTTCTTGTTTCAGTAGTTAATTTGGTTTTCTGATTTAGTAGCTAGTGGTAGGATTTCTTTCTGTATTGAACGTTGATCTTCTTGAGCTTTGTTTGGTTACATATGTAGCTGAGTATCGGATTGGAGTTACCCACTGACAGGCTGAGAATACATGTTTAAGCCTGAGTAATGCTTTTGCTCTGTAACAGTTCTAATAAGAAGAAGAACCACAAAGAACCGTAACAACAGAAGTAAAGTAATCCAAGAAGAAGACAGAGATAAAAAGAATGTGTTCACAAATTCAGTGAATCAGTGAACAACACACAAAACCATACAACGAACTAGTGCCCAGTCTTAAAGCAAAATTTGAGACTGACCCATAGATTTTGCCATTTGTGCAACACGCAACATCGCACGATACGGCCTATTGCCCATTTAACCCCCGGATTTTCAAACAGAAGAGGAGTTCTTATCAAACTTCTTATCCATATCATCAAGGGGCATCAAATGCGGCACCGAGGTACAACGCACCAAATAATCAACAGTGCATGGCCTTACCTGCACCACATCTGGGCCAACCAATCAACAAGTGGCCCACATAAACTTGACAATGACAGAACCAGAGATGCCAGTACCACCTCAGCTTTTTCGTGCTTGCGAAACTTTTCGTGTTTCGTGTCTTCTGAATTTCGTGTTTGCGAACATTTTTGTCATGTTGAGGGCTGAAATCTAACAAGGCTTTGTAGTTAGAAATATGTTGTTTCTTCAGCTCCCTCTGAAAGCATGATAGCTTTATGATCCCGAGACTGCTCCTCTATCTCTCAAAGAGTCCTTTGTCTAGGGCTTTGGTGAAGATGTCAGCAACCATGTCTTTCGTTCTGATGAAGGTGGTCTGCAACATCTTTTTTTCAATTATATCCCTGATCAAGTGATACTTGATCGCAATATGCTTCATTCTAAGATGGAACACGAGATCTTTTGTCAGGTGTATTGTAGAGGTGTTGTCCATCTGCAAGACCAGAGGCTCGTTCCTTGTTTCGCCCAATTCGTCCAGAAACTGCCTTAGCCAGATTATCTCGTTGGCCATCTTTGCTGCTACAATGTACTCTACTTCGCAAGATGACTGGGCTACAACGGTCTGCTTGTTGCTGACCCAGAGAACTGATGCTCCTGATGCGATGGTGCATCCTCCTGAGACGCTTTTACAATCGTCTTTGAGAGATGCCCAGTTGGCATCACTGTAGGAAAGTATCCTGAAACCTGCATCACGACAATAACACAAGCCATAATCCCTCGTGAATTGAAGATATTGCAAAATTTGTTTTGCAATCTTCCAATGTGTTGAGCCTGGATTCGTGCAGAATTGGCTCATCCTGAATACTACATAAGCAATATCAGGACGTGTGTTGTCTGCAAGGTATATCAGTGATCCTATCAGCTTCTTGTAAGGTGTGAGCTCTCTCTTCTTCAGTCTTTGGACAGTCATCACTTTCCAGCACCGTCCTTGCGAGCATTGGAGTTTTTGCTCCTTTGCAGTTCAGCATCCCAAAGTCCTCTAGGATCTTCAAGGTGTATCTGGACTGGTGAAGGTATAACTTACCTCCCTCGTAGTCCCTTTCAATTTGTAAGCCTAGGTAACACCTGGCTTCTCCCAGATCCACTATCTCGAAATGTTTGGAGATGTCTGCCTTTACTTCAGCAATTAGTTGTTCACTCCTACAAAGTATCAATGTGTCATCCACATATACAGCCACTACGATGATTTGCCCATCTATAACTTTGACATATACATTGGAATCAGCCAACGAAGGCTTGAATCTTAATGATTTCAAGACTTGATCTTTCTTCTTGTACCATTGTCGGGCTGATTATTTCAGACCGTAAATGCTTCTATGCATTTTGCATGCATAGTCAGGAAGTGAATTTGAGACATATCCTGGGGGTTGATCCATGTAGACCTCTTCGTCTAGTTCACCATGCAAGAAGGCTGTCTTCTCGTCCTACCGTATCTCTGAGAGAAACCTTTTGCTACCATTCTTGCCTTGTATTTCATTACATTTCCATCTGGTCCATATTTGAGCTTGAAGACCCATTTGCATTTGACAGACTTGTGCTTATGTGATAATGGCTCCAACGTCCATACCTGGTTCTTCCTCATGGACTCCATCTCTTCGTTCATGGCTTGGATCCATCTGTCATTTTTTGGACTATCAATTGCTTCCTCGAAAGTTTGCGGTTCACCACTAAACCCGCAAAACTCTTCTGATGTGAAAGCTGAGCTGTCTGGCACATATCTTGCTGGCGCTCTTCATGGTCTTGTCGACCTTCTGGGAGATCCTCCTGGAACAGCTATGCCTTTGTCTTTGTCTGCTCTGCTTGATCCGAAACCATCTTGGTTTACAGGAGCTGTGGCGGCAGGTTGCCTCTCGAATATTTCTTCGTCAGATTCGTCACTCGAATGGGAGACGACTCAAAAATCTTCGTTTGGGTCGTCATTGGCCATTGTCTTGCTCTCATCGAGTCTGACATCTCTCATTGTTTTCACAGTGTTCGTGTCTGGCATGTAGACTTTGTAGTATGACGAGTTGTTGTCATAACCTACCATAAATCTCTGCTCGACTTTCTCATTGAGCTTTTTTCGAAGCTTATCAAGGATATGTGAATAAGCTGCACAGCCAAAGATTATGACGTGAGACAGGTTGGGCTTTCTACCCCACCATAGCTCATGTGGTGTCGTGTGAGGGACACCAGACTTGCATGTTTTGTTCTAGATGTATGCGGCTATAGCTACTGCTTCAGCCCATAGTGCCCTTGGAGCTTTCGAGTAGGGCATCATGGTAGCTCATTAATGCAAAATGCCAAGTTTGGCCTACATAGAACTCGAGTTGCATGGTTTCGTAATATCTAGATTGATGAATACAACTTACATATAGTTTGTAGACATAGAATAGCAAAGTCATGCTTGTAAAAACTCGTGGCAATTCACATGCATTAATTGTAAGTGATCCTTAGTGACATGCAAGGCATGCACAAAGTGTAATGGACACATGCATGATGATTTGGACATTTCTAGTTAGAACTAGTACTCTTGTAAAAAGTTGGTAGAATTTTATGCATGACAAGTGACAAATGTCACATAGACTCTAGACGTCACTTTAGATGTCATTTTGTAATGGATGGATGTGGTTCTACCTCAAGCTACCTCAAACTCCATAAATATGTGTAGCTCTCCTCACAATGATTGATGAAGAACCAAAGTTTTGTAGCTATCTCATGTCATTTTGGATCTAAACTATTTTGCTTGTTATCTCTCTACTTTTCTCTCTCTAACTCTTGTTGTCTCTAATGCTTATACATTGATATCTTGTACTTTTGCTCATTATTGATTCATTGCTATCATATTCAGTTGCTTAGCATGCTAGATTATGGTTAAGCCATTTCTTTTGAACTAGATCTTGCTAATCAATCTAGAATCAGGTTACTGTGCTAATCACAAAGCTTAATTAGATCCATCAAACTTGTGGACATTCCCCACACGTGTGAAATCTAAAAATCTTCTCAATCATGAGCCTGATGCTCCTGATCTGCAGGTAGTCACACCTTCAGATGATATAGGTTTCCTTTCCTTCTGCCTTGAGCCATCAAAAGTACTGGTACTGGCGTCAATCACGTTGCATGCTTCGTCAAAAAACATCACACACATCCCTGCATCTACTATTCTTGCTATAGAGAGCAAGTCTTTTGCAGAGTAGGCATGAACAGAACATTTTTGAGTCATCTGTCTCTGCCATTGGTGTTGAGCCATAGTGAACCAATACCGTTCACTTGATGTCTAGATCCATCTCCAAGAACTATGAATCTTGAGGGATCTACACGTCTGAAATCAGACATTATTCATCTTGATGTCACGAAGTGTGAAGTGGCTCCTGAATCTAGGATCACCTCATGTGTGTCGGATGTTGATGCTGCACACACATCTTCACAGATATAGGCGGTCGAACAATTTCTGTTCGTTCTTTCTTCGCCCATTTTCGAGCTCTCAGGCTCTTTGACATAGGATGAACTATTGCTATTCTCTTGTCTGTTCTGTGTTGATTTGTTTTTCGGGTTCTAGTGGCAATCCTCGGCTGTGTGACCCTTCTTATGGCAATGTAAACACTCAATCTTGGGATTGAGCCAACATGTATCTACTGTATGTCCGTCTCTTCTGCATCTCATGCAAGTCTTCTTATCTGCACCTTGTTGTTTTGACCTCCCTTTGCTCTTCCAGTTGCTCTTGTTGGTCCCCTCTGCTTGCTGGTCACGATCGTGCCTCTAATTCGACTCCCTCTTAGGCTTAAATTGCTTTTTGGATTTTTCTTTGTTGTCGTAGAGGGTCTGGTCAGAACCATCTTTGTGATCAAGATGTTCTCTGGCCTCGACTTCCTCTCGAATCTTGACAATCGTCTTTTTGAGGTTCATGGTAGGATCTTTTGCGAGCAGGGTTCTTGTCGTCTTGAATGATCTAGGTAAGGCTCTCAATAGGTACGTGAGCTGCTTCTCAGCTGACACAACGTTCTCTGCTCCAGAATTATGTAGTGACAAAGACAGATCCTTCATCTTTCTTATGAAGGAAGTGAGGTCTTTTTCATCCCATTGCAAATTCGTCAGCTGATCTTCTAGCATCATGATTTGACTTCTTGATTTTGTCTGAAATCTTGTGAGCAATGCATCCCACATCTTCTTAGCTTTGGAGAGTATAGCCAGGTCAAGTGTGAGACTATCTTCGATGGAAGATGATAGCAAGCTACTGCCTTGTCATTTTTCTCCCTCCATTCGCATAGCTCCTTGTCTGTTGTCGTAGGCATTTCTTCTGTGCCATCCACCCAGGGAAATAGTCCTTCGCCCTTGAGTATCAATGATGTCTTAACTTTCCAGGCTAGAAAGTTAGATCCTGAAGAATCAAGTACTGTGCAGATCTTGCTTTGCATGCTGCTGATTGAAGCCATTGCTTCTTGAAGTCTGTTCCCTTGTTGATGGTTGTTTTTCTGAATGCTTGGCCTCTTGGATCTGATAGCTTCTCAGTTATGTCAAACTATAACAAGATAGGTAGGCTCTGATACCACTGATGAGAATCAGTCGCGAAGCTTTTGGGAAAGCAAAACTGTCGCGAACACGAAGGGACCACGATCCTCTTGCAATTGTGCGATCGTTGGACACTACCAGCTGAATCACTCCTACAGTCCTCCAGAATGTAGTCAGGCACTGCTGATCTACGTTTATAAAATTTATGCAGCATTCAACATAGTTTCAACCAAGGTGCGGAATTCAAATAAACAAAAAAAACTCAGACATACAAATGACAGTAGAAGCATTTGCATTCAAGATCAGACACAACCAGAAAATTGACATGTGCGCAAAGGCTATAATATCGTCTATTGATTTTCCTTCTCTGATTCTTCAAGCACTGCATGCATATCCACGTCGTGTGTTGGCATGAAAGAGATACACTTCTCTCACAAATGTATGTATCGCTTACTAGCGGACTTTGAATCTCTATGGATCCTGATCACAGAACACGTCTCGCACACAGGCGGACTTGTTGTTTGTATTTCGTCTTGATTGCTTACTAGCATCAGACTGCTACATTCCATTGTATGTGTATTCTGTTGATCTATATGTCAAGTATGATTTAGTAAGTATAGTCGCTCTATGTAAATCTAAGATTAGAGTGATTAAGCATCTACAACTAATCAGGGAATTACAAGAGTGACAAACTAGCCACGACTTAAAGTGTATTTGCTGACGTCATGCCATCAAATCAGATATCTGTACTTCTGGGTACTTGCGTGATATTTGCTGATACTCTTTGGAGTGTGAGGGGCAAAATGGGTTTTGCAACATTTTTCGTGTCGCGTCGTTGGTTTCGTTTTGCTCATCTGCCTTTCTCTCGTACTGGACCGCAAAAGATTCTCGTGCTAGATTGCAAAAGATTCTCGTTCGTGAATCTTTCGTGTTCGCGAACCATTCGTCTTCGTTTTCTTTGACTTTCGTGTTTGCAAAACTTTTCGTGTTTCGTGTCTTCTGACTTTCGTGTTCGCGAACATCTTCATCAGGTTGAGGGCTGAAAGCTAGCAAGGCTTTGTAGTTAGAAACATTTTGTTTCTTCATAGGGAACCTATGCCTATAAGGTGATGCCATTCGGACTTTGCAATGCCCCAAGCACTTTCCAGCGAGTCATGCAGGCGGCATTCAAAGAGTATTTGCAGAAATTTATGGAAATTTTCTTGGACGATCTATGCGTGCATGGGCCAAACTCTAAACACTTATCCGATCTGAAGAAGGTGCTACAAAAATGTCACAAATTCCAAATCTCCTTGAATCCAGAAAAATGTCAATTTTGGGTTACACATGGCTTGATTCTTGGCCATATAGTGTCTAGACATGGGATCGCCACAAACCTATCAAAACTCAAGATCATTGTTGATCTACCACCTCCAGGAACGATCTGCGAGGTCTACATTTTTATGGGTCATGCTAACTATTATAGGATTTTCATTCTAGATTTTGCGGAGTTAGCACGACCAATTTACAAACTCACAACGGGTCCACATTTGAGCGAGGAAGCCCTAAAGGCTTTTCAAAAACTTAAAGATGCATAAGTTTCAGCACCAATCCCGCCCAATTGTTCCATTGAGTTTCATGTGCATACGGACGCATCGAAGTATGCAGTTGGAGCAGTCTTAACCCAGCCAGGAGAACACAGAAAGGATTTTTTGATCCGATTTGCAAGCCAACAACTCAATGATACATGAATGAATTATTCAGCCACAGAGAGGGAAGCACTGACAATGATATATGCGGTTAAGAAGTTTCGGCACTACCTAATGGCCACACACTTTGTTTTTTATACGAACCATCAACCCTTGCTTTATCTCATTAACAAAACCTGCAACACAAGAAGAATCACTCGATGGCTACTTCTCTTGTTAGAATTTGATTTTTGGATGGTAGTTCGCAAGGGAAAACAACACTACATGGCAGATCATGTATTGTGTATCAAGGGGAAGAAGGTTGCAACCCAACCCAACGATGAGCTACTTGATGTTGTCTTATTTTATGTAGACACAATACCGGAATGGGTTGTTGACATAGTTGAATATCTAATGAGGGAACAACCAGACGAATCACTACCGAAGGCGGATCAGCAGAAATTGATCTTGAAAGCTCGACCTTATTAGTTGATTGCCGGCCAATTGTACCAAAGAGGACCAGATGGGATTCTTCGGCGATGTATTCTCCCTTATGAGGCCAGCCAAATCATTTCACTTTCACATGAAGGCATGGGTGGAGGTCATTTTGCATCCGACATTACAGTTTGCAAGATCCTGCAATCAGGATGCTAGTGGCCGACAAATCATAAGGATACAGCGGAATACTTGAGGAAATGCGATGTGTGCCAAAGGGCAAGGAGACCAACGAGACTAAATTATGACCTTCTACACCCGGTCTTAGCCCAAGCACCATCTGAAAAGTGGGGATTGGATTATATTGGTCCAATCCATCCTGCAGCAAGAAGTACCCAAGCCCGATATATAATCATGGCCACCGACTACCTCACCAAGTGAGTCGAAGCCAAGGCAGTAAGAGTAGCTGATGCTAGGACTACTACCAAGTTTCTCTATGAAAACATCATTGTGCTCTTTGGGTGCCTGGTGGAGATAGTCAACGATCACGGGAGACATTTCATCATTGAGACCATCAAGGTCCTGTTGGAGGAATTCTCTGTGATCCATAGAACCAATATGCCTTATTATCCTCGCGGTGATGGGCAAGCGGAGTCATCCAATAAGATCCTGTGTAGCGTGTTCACAAAAATAGTTGAAGCTAGCAGATCGGATTGGGAACACAAGTTGCATGATGCTTTGTGGGCATTCAGGACAGCATATAAGGGAAGCACTGATCAAACGCCATTCCAATTGGTTTATGGTCAGGATGCTGTAATGCTAGTAGAGTTTTTAGTCCCTTCATTCAGGATTGCCACAACGCAATGCCTTGATGAATGCAGGTCTCTGCAATTACGCCACGAAGCTTTGCATAAACTCTGTGAAACACGCTTACTAGCTATACATGCACTGACAGCTGAAAAGGAAAGACGCAAAGCATGGCACGATTGCAGGTTACAAAGGAAAGATCTTCGATCCAGAGATCTAGTCATGATGTATAAAACCAAGGCGATCAAGGGGAAATTAAAATTCATAGGCGAAGGTCCTTATCGAATCAAAGAAATTCTTCATGGAGCCGTGAATTTGGAGAGGCTAGATGGGACACCTTTCGACACATCCATCAACAGAAGCCGGTTGCACAAATATTGGCCACACCTGTGAGACAGATCCAGGTTGGTGGTGAAAATTTACGAAAAGCTCATTTGCAAGGCCATCACCACTAGATCTAGGAAGATCAAGATAGATCAAGCTAAATCCAGCCAGATCTGGCAAGATCAGAGAAGATCCAACCAGATCCAAGAGGGATCCAAGTCCAGATAGAAT
Organism: Diphasiastrum complanatum; assembly: GCA_029204225.1. Taxonomy (NCBI): domain Eukaryota; kingdom Viridiplantae; phylum Streptophyta; class Lycopodiopsida; order Lycopodiales; family Lycopodiaceae; genus Diphasiastrum; species Diphasiastrum complanatum. The sequence goes on along the minus strand of CM055107.1, from coordinate 17,928,577 downwards.
CAGGAGGAAAGCAGATCATCAGATTACACCATTAAGCCCCTAATTTGTAGATTAGAGACCTTGATCTTAGAAACCATGGCAAAATAAGGGCAAACTTCACCAAAATTGATGGATCTACTACGAAATATCTATTAGAACTTTCAGAGAGTCAGCTACAGTCAGATCTAACATGGATGCAACAGATTACCGGTTTACAAAAGTCAGCAAAAGGAGAATGACCTCAACCAGTATATCCAGAGCCTCTCCAAAGCACTAACAGATGCCTCCACCAAGGTGCAAGAGCTTCAATCTGGAGCGTCCCAATGGCTTGCCCCCCTCCAGGTGCAACTCCACATATATGAAGCAGAAAATACGTGTCTGGAGGAGGAGGTGCAAGCCTTGCAAAGTAAAAAACTCATCTGGTTAGCTCAACTTACACTTGACTCAAGGCCACTAACTCAAGCAAAGATAAATCTCTTCAGGCTACAGGTGCAGGTTTATAGTCAAACTCTGAATAGCTACCAGACGAAGTTCGACAAATACCGGGCCAGCGCAACTCAAGAGCTCGCCCAGGCCAAACAAGCCCTCAAGGCTTGTCAACAATTTATGGAGAAGAAGGCTCAACCAACCCCGGTGGTGATTTCAATGCCACCTCTCTTTGATGCTGCACAGACAAATATGAGCCAAGACCAAGGCTAGGACACGGGTCCCAACCATAGCCACGGGGAAGGACAAGCCTCCTCATCAAGAGGCTCGCACACTATATCTGTCACTCGGGCTTTCCGACGCCCCAAGTCCGTGGAGGAAAAAATCAACGAATTCTTATCCAAATATCCCCACGAGTCTTCAAGAGGAGGTTGGCAGATATCCTTCTCAGCGCAAACTATCAAGGAAAACAAGCTGCAGGCACTCTCCGCACTCTTACCACAACTAGAGTGGCGTCAAAAGCTTTTCGAACGTGACCCTGTGGCCATTAGGGCTTATGTGACCAGTCCTCAACCACTTCGGGTAAATGCCCATTTTTTGCCATGTTTACGACAAACCAAATGGGCGGAATGCGGCACCCCAATGGACAAAATCTGTCAATAATCAGATATGCAACATCAAGCATTCACCATAAGCAATCACCAAAGAAGCCGAAAGAAGAACACGCACTATCAATCTATCACACTACTACATACTGAATGTAAAATGTACATATAAATCCTGAACCCTGATAGAGAGGGAGAACCTAGAAGTAGACTACTAGACTAGCCAACGGCTAGTTACAGCTAGTAATAAAGTACATTGTACACACTAATTAAGAAGTGTAACAACGAAGTTTATCATTGATTTCTAGCACTCTCCCTTAAAATTACATTCTTCTATTCCTAGTAGAGTACGAAACTTTTCAAATTTACATCTACCTAATGACTTAGTAAAAATATCTGCCACTTGATCTTCAGATTTATAGAAAACAAGATCAATGGCTCCATCAAGAATTTTCTCTCGAACAAAATGATAATGTATTTCGATGTGCTTGGTTTGAACATGTAAAACTAGATTTTTGGCAAGGTGAATGCAACTTTGATTGTTGCAGGATATAGTAGTTGCATCCACTTGTGGTTGACCTAAATCCACAAGCAATCTTCGTAACCATACCGCTTCTTGTGCAACATTGTTGAGTGCTAGATATTCAGCTTCCTTCGAGGATAAGACTACTGTAGGTTGCTTTTTGCTGCTCCATGAAACTACAGCTGTACCATAACTGAATGTATGACCACTGGTAGACCTTATGTCATCAATATTACCTGACCAATCAACATCTGTATATCCTATCAATATTGGCACTTCAGGTTGATCATACTTCAAACCAAAATTCAATGTCTCTCGAATGTATCTGAAAATACGTTTAGCAGACTTCCAGTGTGTTTGACTAGGATCTTGCATAAATTGACTAACAACACCAACAATATAAGAAATATCAGGTCGTGTGTGTGTCAAATAAATCAAACTACCCACCAGCTGTCTATACAAATAAGCATCCACTTTCTCATATTCATCATATGCAGTAAGCTTCGTGTTGACATCCATAGGTGTACTCAAAGGCTTACAATCTTGCATATTGAACTTATAACGCAAATCTCATGCATATTTGCTTTGTGTAAGAAAGACCACATTTTTCTTTTGCCATACTTCAATGCCAAGACAATAGTGCATCAATCCTAGATCGCTCATGTCAAAAGCATTGGAAAGATCTGATTTGATTTCGTCAATTAAGCTCTCATTACTTCCTATAATAATCAAATCATCCACGTACAACACAATGAACACTATATCTGAATCTTGCCTTAGAATATAAAGATTAGGATCAGCATCACTCTTTACCATTCTCCTTCGCTTGAAGTATTCATCAATCAAGAGTACCACGCCCATGGTGCTTGCTTCAGACCATAAATAGCTTTGTTGAGCTTACAAACAAGGTGCTCTCTCCCTGGTTCAATAAATCTTTGAGGTTGTACTAAGGACACCTCTTCATTCAGCACTCCATTAAGAAAAGCAGATTTAACACCCATTTGCTGGATCTTGTCGTACTATTAGTCTAGTTAACGATTAGACTGAAAATACGTTCACCTATACCATAGGAGGTATACTTAACTATGAGTTAAAGTTACTCTAGTTTATCATGTCTTTTCGTATCTAGTCATTTCGTATGGACAACCTAGTAAAGGTTGTCCAAGACAATGGCTTTTCCTTTGAAAGGTCTTGTCCTTAATTACAAGGCAAGTACTTATGAGATATATTCCCGGAAAATGACTTAGGCCTCTTCATGATCTATACTTATCCAGCTCATATCTTCATTTTCGAGTATATCATGCCATATTTATGTTGATATTTAATATTTAACATTTTCATGGCATCACATATCCCCTTCCTCAAATGTGAAACGTCCTCGTGAACATATCATCTTTATTTCGAGGAGTATTTGAGAAACATTCTTGTTCGTCAGATTGTCGTTGAGGCGAAAAGATATTTCTTTGTGTATTTCATCCTTTAGATATTTCTTCATCTTAGAGAATATATGTCTTGTTGTTTCTTTTAATTGAATAGGTCGTTTCGAGTTGATCTTTGAATTGCTGATGAAAACTGGAATCAAGCTTCAAAACATCTTTAAACTTCAAAAAGTCAGCATCCCATAGAAACATCACCACGACAAAGACACGAATGAACTTTCAGTAATGATTCAGTTCTTCATATAACTTCTGAGCAAGCTCCAAGTTCTGTTGAGCTTTGATCAAGAGCAAGTCTTCTTTCGATTTGGTATAGCGGCCAACTGGTAAGCTGCCGAATTCTTCTAACTTAACCGGGAGAAATGTTCCATCGAACAGCTCCTGGGTTAACTTGGTATCTTCATCTGAATCACTTCGTAGAGTGATTTCTTTACAGTAACGAACTGAAAATCTAGTAAAATTGCTTTTAACACAAAGGTTCTGAATAAAAAATAATGTCTTCGTCGCAAAGGTACCAAATTGCCAAAATGAATATGTACAAAATTGCTTATAACGAAATGACTTCCTTCTATCTTGCAAATTATGACGAATCTCCGCAAAATATTATGCAAGGTCTTGCTCCCAAGCCACATATAGACTGAATAATTTCGGATAAGCCATATTGATATTTATCAGCAGACCTGCATCGTCTAATGCGCCTAAATCTGCAACCGCTTGTGGTTTGTACATCTGAAACTGCGATTTTCGCTTCCAAAAATGTCGCTTATTATCTTTGTTTCGCAAAAATTTAAGTTCTTTGATATGGATATATTCGAGAGCATACATAGCCAAAGAGCCTATGTATAACTCTGCCGATCCAAAAGTACGACCTAGAATTTACCCTGGATTATGCCCCAGCAGAGACATCCTTTCTGCTCGATAGTGAGTTGGGCCCGTAACCAGAGAAAGTCGTCCTTCTCCCACAGTCGCTTCCAATCGTCGAAGGCGATGCCTTCTGCGCTTGGTAGCATCATGTAATCCACACGCCATTGCAACTCAATATTAAAAGCATGTGGACACCATTTCCAGAAGCGATCAGCAAATGCACGGAATCTGTCAGCACATACCTTCGACTGATTTCGTCGCATTCGCTTTGGCTGTGTAGATGTAGTTGTCAAATCCTGAGTTTGCAACTCAGCAGCCAGCTTCTGATCTTCCATTTGTTGCTTTTGGTTTGACAGCTCCCGTTCAAGCTGGTCAATCTTCGCAACAGCCTCCAAGAATTCTGGATGGTCTGAGGCTCCGGTGCAGGCAGACACAGCTTGGAGTTGTTGTGTAAGTTCATCAATTTGCAGTAGGGCCTGAAGATAGTCATCGTGTGCATCAGTCCCGTTGCAAGATGGGGTGGCATCACTGGAGAGCTCCTTCAGCTCCGCCAACTCTTCCTCGACAAGAGCCTTCGCATCCTCGAGTGGTTGTAAGAACTCGACTTGAAAATTGTCGACCATCTGGCCTTGGAGCTGGTTCAGCTTCGTGAGATCGACAATGATTGAGCCTGCGGTGGTGCTCAGGGACAAAGCAGCTTCTGCTTTTAATCTTGTCATTCGCTCCTCCTGTAGATGTTTCTGGAGCGTGACATTATGTTGATTTGCAGCCAATAGTTGTTGCTTCAAAAAATCATTTTGAGTCTGAAAATTGTCAGACTTGGCCTGAATAGCCTTATTGGTTTGCTTCAAAGAATCAGCTTCCTGTATTAAAGTCTGAAGCTGTGGCTTCGTGTTGTCTGATTCGAGCGAATCGATCTTCTCAAAGGACTCCTTCAGAGAGTCAACTGATTTCCTCTCTGAGGTGATAAGCTGCATTGTGAGTTGACGGTGGTACTTGTCGAATTCATATACTTCAGCCACAAGGTTCTTGGCTTTCTTTGTCATGGATCGAAATCGATGTCCATTGCCACAGCTTCACTCTCCATAGCAGTGGTGGCTGCTACTTCGACTGCTGGTGCAGCATCAACTGGAACCGGAATAGGTACAGAATGGATGCTGGAAAGATTTATTGGCTTGGGAACCAACAATCTTCCTGTCAGCATGGTTTTCTCTTGCTCGTTCAGTATGTCAAAATGAGTGCAGAGTCGAGATACATGGGCTCCAACTCCAGAAAACTTTTGGTGCTTAATCCAGCGCAAAAAGGCTTTGTATGTGATAACATCGAAGCACACTAGATTACTCGCAAGAGCATCTAATATATACCCAAAATTTTGAACTGAAATGGTAGCATCCACATCCGTCAAAAAGATTGCTTGGTTTGCATATATACAAAACAACTTGAATGTTGTATCTCGGATCATAGAGATTTTGTAGCCCTTCGTGGGTACGAAACAGTTGCTTAAGAAGTGGGCAGCTTCATCCACCAAATCTTTGTTAGTTGAAAGCAGTTTCCCATCCAGAGGTAATCCGAGAGCTGTGCAGAACAGGTCTTCAGTAATAGTGAAGAATTGGCCTCGTACGTGAAATTTGAAGTCCACCTCTGAAATTGAATGGATGGAGTTTACGAATTTAGTACTAACTTCAGAGAGGATGATGGAGGGGTCCACTTTCAAATCACCCAACCTGCATCGATCCAAAAAGGACTGGATGGATGCTAGGCAGATTCCTGCGCGTGCTTTCCAAATGATATTAGAGCTCGAACCTGATGCGGAAGCCATTGTTCGAATGTTTAACGATAGCTTCGTAGATCGCAATAGTTTGCAAAAAGTGCTTTGATCACAAAGAGTGAGCGCAGGAAAGCATAAACTTCGCAGGTAGAAAGTGTAAAGAGAAAAAATGGAAAATAACTCTGATAAGCAGTAGCGGTGTGGAAGGGATGATGATGTGGCATGATGACTTGACATCTGTCACTTCCATTTATGTAGGACGTGCATGGCTCAATGTTTAAAACTATAATTTGCCAGATCGATCTTTAATGAAGGAAGACCGTTTGTAAAAAGAAAAATAAATAAATTAAGAAAAAACAATATTTGTGAGCGTACACACGTGTGAATAATGATGATCACTTTTAATGGAGAGATACAAAAAGTAGGTCGAGGGATTCTCGAAAGATTTTTAAAATTATGCTAGAAAGATTCTAGAAAGCAACATACTAGAAAATTTCTCGAAAAACTGGAGATAATGCTAGAAAAATTCTCGAAAACAATTTACAAAAATTTGATTAACAATTTTAGTGTCGCAAAATAAAAATCTCAAAAATACTTCTGAAATGATATTGAAAGATTGAGAAAAGTCAAAAAAAATTCTCGAAATTTCTCGAAAATTTCTAGAAAGAAAAATAAATAAAAGAAATGTCGCGAAAAAAATTTAGACAAGATAAAAGAAAATTCGCGATTATTTTCAGAAAAATACTAGAAAATAATAAGAATAAAAAAAAATTCTGGTCAAAGGTAGTATTTCTTCAGTCTGGACCCGTGAATACATGTCGGTAATAGTTCACGGTCCAAGCCATTGCATATGGAGTTTTTCAGAGAACTTTTGATGGCGGCTGTCATATATAAGTGCATAATCATCAGCTTTAAGATCACATTTTTTTATATGACTGTCATATTTCTTCTTTATTTAGTTCTGGATTTTCTCCATTACTTTTTGTGAAGTCTCTCGAGCTTCGGCTAGTTCTTCAATATTAGTCAACCTTTTGTTTATTAATCTTGCCTCTGTTCGTTGAGCTTGAATACGAAAGGTTTTCACCTCGAATTCAATTGGCAAGATAGGATGCATACCATATGTAAAGAAATATGGTGTCTGTTTCGTCGTGATTTTCTTTGTGTTGCGATAAGCCCAAAGAACTGATGGTAGTTTCTGATCCCAATCCGTTGCATGTGCAATAGTAATTTTAGTTAGTATTTTACATAAGATTCCATTAGCTCTTTTTGTCAACCCATTTGCTTTTGGATTATACGGTGTAGTTTTTCTGTGTTTGATCAGAAAATAGGTTGTCAGCAACCGTATCGTATCATTTAGAAAATGTGTCCCTCGGTCACTTACTAGTTCGAGTGGACAACCATATCTTGTGATTATACTTTTGAATAAGAACGTCGCGACAATTTTTGCATCGTTTCGTTTCGTCGCCTCTGTTGGCAACTAGAATATAATGACATTTCGTATGTCGGGTAACAGGTTTGATTGGACCGACAAAGTCAATCCCCCACTTCTCGAATGGTGCAAGAGGCAAGATTGGTGTCAACGGCCAATTCATTGCTTTTGTAGGCTTATCAGATCTCTGGCATGGATCACATGAACGAATAAAATTTGATACATCCTTGAACATTGTTGGCCACCAATACTTGGCAGTCAATATCTTATTAACTGTATTCTTCAAAGCAAAATGTCCACCAGCATCTTCTGAGTGTAAGGCTTTAACGACCTTTTTAATGTCTTCAGTTTCGAGACATCTTTGTAGTTGATGGTCAGCACCAAGCTTGTACAGAACATTGTTAATAATTGTATAAGGTGCTACCTTATATTGAAAAACTGTCTTTTGCTCCAAATTGTAGTCATCCGAATAAATTTGATCCTTAAGATAAATAATAACATCAGAATATAACGGGTTTATTTACAAAATACTTAAGAGCATACTGATCCACATGAAAAATAAATGCATATCCTAGCAAATGATGTCGAAATTTTTTAACAGTGAAAATCATGCCAAGTTCTTCCCTTTCTGTAGCCGAATAATTCTTCTCTGATGCACTGAGTTGTCAGCTCGCATAGTAGATGGGATGATCCTTCTTCTGGTCGTCCTTCTAGCTTAGACAGACGCCAATAGCAAATGTAGAAACATCCACATAACTGTGAAATAAAATAGCCCAGTTGGGTGGTCTCAGAATAGGAGCATTAATCAACCTTTACTTAAGATCTTCGAATGCTTTCTGCTGTTCATTCGTCCACAAGTATTCTAATTTTTTCTTCAGTAGATGTATAAGAGAGGCAGCAATAGAAGCATGATTTTGAATAAATCTCCTGTAATAGCCAACATGTCCTAAGAAAGCTCTTAGTTCACGTAAATTTGTTGGTATCTGGAGATTCCTTATAAGCTCGACTTTATCTTTGTCGAATTCTATTCCTCTGTTAGATACTCTGTGTCCGAGCAATATTCCTTCTTTCATACCAAAAAAACATTTCTCTGGATGAAGAGATAAACAAGTATCTCAACACCATTGCAATGTTAATTTCAGCTTTTGCAGGTGTGTCTTTATATCACTGTATACAGAGAAATCATCAATAAATATTTCGAGAAAAGTTCTCAGGAAGACAACGAAGATTAACATCATAATTCGCTGAAAAGTCGCTGGAGTGTTACAAAGACCAAAGGGCATTTTGTTGTAGGCATAAGTGTCCCAATCCGTAGTGAATGTGGTCTTTGAACGATCCTCCTTTCGCACTCCAACCTGATTATATCCAGAAAAGCCGTCACAGAAACTGTAACGCTCTTGACCAGCAATTTTATCTAGGATGAAATCAGCGAAAGACATAGGACGATGGTCCTTCCTTGTGGCAGCATTGAGTTTGCGGAAATCCTGGCATATTCGTATTTTGCCAGTCTTCTTCTTTGGGATGACAACAATGGGTGAAACCCATTCACTACTTAAGACGAGATAGATTATACCTGCCTTAAGGTGCTTGTTAAGTTCGTCCTTAACCATGAGAGAGTACTTAGGATTGAGACGATACTGTCTCTGTCGAATAGGTACTGTCTCTGTCTTCCTTAAGATCAATTCGGTGCTCTCCAAATTCTGCAGGTATACCCTTCAAATCGTCAAGCAACTAGGCAAAAACGTGTTGATACTCCTTCAATAGTTCAGTGAATTCCACTAACTCCGATTCTCCAAGTGACTTCGAAACATGCACGAATCTGCCAGGTGCAAGTTCAATCAGTTCAGTAGAATCTGGTAAAATGATACCTTCTGTCATACTGGCCTTGGTATGGCCACGAATTTCACGCATGGTTGACTCCACAGATGTTTTCTTGTCGTCAACCTGGTTCTTGTTACCAAATTCGTGTTCAGATTCGTCACTCGAATCGTTAGACTCTTTCGACTTCATGTCTGCAATGTTAATTTCTTCATACGAAACATCCACTTCAGTGTCGCAGGCATCGAAGAATTCTTCGTCATCAGCATTCTCATAACATTCAAAGTACTGCACTTCAATATCAGATCCATTGAGAAAAATATTCAAGGCATACGAAGATTTTTCTGATGTAAAGCTAGTGTCGGACAAAGGAGTTTCACCTTCATAATTGTCACGACTCCAAGTTATGATTTGTTCTGTTGGCTTACCTCGATTATTGGTCTCACAAGTCTGAAATCTCAGCTCTCTGGATTTCCAATGTACACTTGCATTTGATTGATAAAACCAGGGTCGTCCAATTAGCACAGAATAGGATGACAAACCAAGTGGTTTGATAACAATGAAATTCATTGTGAATGGCTTGGCTTGAATGTAGACAGTGACATCCTTCAGTTCTCCAACAGGTTTTCGTCGTGTCGAATCAGCTAACTTGATGTTTCGCTGTGTCGGTTGAATGTCAGTCAGCCCCAGAGCATGAGTTGTGTCTTCTGTTATCATATTTACATTTGAACCAGAGTCAATTGGCACTTTTTTGATCAGACATCCCGCAATGGTAATATCAATCTCAGGTGCACCGAGATTACCTAAATCGATAGACAAAACACCAGCATCTGGCAGAGAAATTTTTTTCTTCTTTTTGGACACAGAAAGATCTTTCAGTTGCTTTTTGTGATAAGTGTTATCTGCCAACAGCTGTTCAAAAGTAATGTTCGGACGAAGGGATCCAATATTAGTCACGATGTCATATTCTTTCATCCTTGATTTCGAGGTTGGTTTATCGATAACAGCACTAGACAATTTTGTCTTCGCGATTTCTTCGTCCTCTTCCTCGAAAGTGACCACCTTTTCTGCAGTAGCTGTCTGAAGTTCAGCGTTGATGATTTCCTTTGCTTCTACCAAGATATCTTTTGCAAATAACTTCGCAGCATTGCGGTCACAGTCAGAGTCATCTTTGAGATCCTCCTTAGTCGTAGATTTGTTCGTTGTTTTGCTAGAGAATTTATTCTTCGAGGATTTTCTGCGCTTTGTCAAAGATTTCTGATCAGATTTCGAGGAGCTTCTGCAATTCGAACATAATGGTACATAACCAATCGGCTTTCGCGGTTGAGGACAGTCAGGAGAAAAATGTCCCGGCTCTCCACATTTGTAGCAGTTGCCCAAAACTGGTTTAGTTGCAGTTTGAGACTTTGCTGGTCCAACAAATTTAGGAGGATTATGCCTCCTTGGTGCGAACTTGGGTCTGTCCTGCTGGGCTAATGCTACAGTACCCTGTACATAGTTAGTAGTCGCATCATTTTGAAAAATGAAAAGTACCTCCTGGGTAGGATCTTCAATGTATTTGACATTCACAATAGTACAGTCTTCCTTAGTGTGTCCAGAAGTTCCACATTTCGTACACCACATTCCTGAGTTGGAAGAAGACGCTTTTGGTCTTTTATCTGCAACTTTAGAGATCTGCACTTTCAAGTCATTAAACTTTTTATTAAGGTCAGCCATATTACTCTTCCAAAGCTTTTCAACTTTAGAAGCTGACGACTTATCGTCGACAACTTTTGTGTCGTCCTTTCGTTTAATTCGTCGTTTATTCTTTCTCTCTCCTTTGTCAACTTCTGTTCTGATGAATCACTGCTTTCAGATTCTGAGCTTGAAGAACTGGTACATGAATCAGAATCTGAATCTTCATCACTGTCACTAGAATCAGTCTTTGACTTTCGAGATTTCTTCGTCGATCGTTGCTTTCGTGCTAGTTTCAAGGTCTCAAAATTTTTGGCACTAGCTATTACTGCTGCTAAGGAGGTCATGTCCCCTTGTCCGCAATACCGATCAATCTTTGGTGGTAAACCAGCCAAAAACCATTTGATCTGCATATCTACGGAATATACACCGGTTAGTTTTCCTATGAGATTTTCAACCTTACGTGCATATTTGCGAAGGGATTCTTTACTCGTCTTCTGAACATTGTTCAGACGTCCAAGAATTCTAGATTTGTAACCAATCTCTCTGAACTAGTTCAGAAACGCATCTTTCAGCAAGTACCAAGTTCCTACACGGCCTGATTCAACTTGACTGTACCATATGCGCACCTGCTTTCTTAGCAAACTAGGGAAAATTCGTAGTTTGTCTATGTCAGTTCCCTCGTTATTCGCATTAGCGATTTGACTCGAATTGTGAGACATAGCTATTTGCATCATCGAAAGAAGTCCCTTTAAAATAATCATATTTAATTTTGGAGATAGAAGTGAAACGTGCAGCAGGACCCTCCATACCGAAGCTAATTAGGAGTTCAAGTAACTAGGCAGTGATTTCGTCTAGATTTCTTCGACTAGTATCCTCACTTTGTCTTCGTAAAAATTCCTCTCTAAGCTTACGGTATCATTCTAATCTGAATTCTCTATCTGACATACACTAGAGATGTAAATGAATTTGTCAGATTTCTTATAACTTTCCTAAACTATCCCCGGCAACGGCGCCAAAAATTGGTATAAGTCGTACTATACCAACAGGGTTAATATAGATTTTATAGTAAATAATGTCGTTCGAACAGAGGACAACGTTAGAAAGTTATGTTTTTGGTACAATTATGGCAAGTGGTTTCGAGTGTTATTCCAGTTGTCGACAGACATTAAAAAGTAACCAGTATTACTTATATTTGGGATGGGTAGTGTTAATAAATTCAGAATAACAATCTGGCCTCTATCGAATTGGATGAAGCTCGTTCTACAGATGAGATGTTATCAGAGTAGTATAGTGGTACTGCACTCTGGCTGATTAAGGTGTCAACAGAGAATCGAGAATTGTTCGATGTATTCGCGACTGTGCAGACAATTAATTAAAAAACGCGTTCGCGAACTATTCGTTTCTAGACAGAAGTCCTCAACAACTAAAGTCCAACTTAATGGTTAAAGAATACAAAGAGTTTTAGAATACGTTAGAAACTTATGTCAATGCCAATCAGGAAGACAGATCAGAGACTTAATTCTTCAGACAAGGACTGTCATCTCATATGTATACATACAGCTTTATTCAATGATCGTGCTAGACTGTACCAAAGATAGTTGTTATTCGAGTGCCGAAAAGAAAGTATTCGCAATAGACGAATAAGATGGTTTAAAGACAGTTCTTTAGAGCATGCTTTACGTAAACACATCAAACAACTATAATGCTACATCCTGTATGCCTTGTCATCATATCCGAGAAAAATACACTTGATAGCTTTTGCATCCAATTTCCTTCATTTCTCATCAAGAATATGAGCATAAGCATCACAACCAAATACTCTCAAACGAGAAATATTAGGTTTCTTTCCAGTAACAGCTTCATTAGGTATCTTACCTTCCATGAATTTTGTAGGACACCGATTCAGGATGTGCATAGCTGTGCTACAAGCTTCTGTCCAAAAGATGTTTGGCAGACCCTTGCTTTTGAGCAGCCCTGGCCATCTCAACAATAGATCTAATAATTGCATCTCTACTGATAAGTTGATGACATTTTGTGCTTTCCATTTTCTCCTGTCAAATGTCCGCTGATCTTCTTCAATCACTGGCCTTGTCCCTTCACCTGTCATGATTTCCCATAGCTCCTTTTCCATCAAAATGTTTTTCAGTTTGAATTTCCAAACTGCATAGTTGCCGACTCCTTCCAATTTGCTTGACTCATTGAGGACACTCTCGCTTAGAGTTGCCAATACTGAACAGATGAGTCCAGATCAAGTAATTTATCACACCACAAAACTGTATATTTTTCTGGTTATACACCTGATATCGGAATGGAGCACGAAAGTACGACTGCTCAGGATCCTCCTTAACTTGTGCGCGTGGATTCAATATTGGAGCATGCGATATCAGACTGGAGCGCGGATGTACAACTACTCAAAATTTTCTTTAGCTCGTGCGCTTGGATCCGATATCGGTACGGACAATATCGGACTGGAGCACGGATGTACGACTGCTCGGGTTTCTCTTCAGCTAGCACGCTTGGATCCGATATTGGTACGGATATAAAAAAGAGATAATATAAGAGCTTTCAGAGAGAATATTCTAGATTTCCTACTTCGGCGCGGTCGCTACGCCGCCTCCTCTTTGCTTAGATTTTGAAACGAGTGATCGTTCAAACAGACAGATCTCAGTAATGTGAAAGGTATGAAGCCTCAAAGCTCTAAATGGCAGTACTAGACACTATTTGGTGTGATTTGCAGTACTCCAAACAAACAAATGAGAGATTTCTTGGCACAAGTCTCTGACAAATGACACTTCTCACAAAGACTAAAAACAATTGTAATAATTTTCCCACTCAACAAATTTTCAATATGTCTGATGCTGCCTTGGCCTTTCCGATGCCTCCGGGACTGTGTCTTTGTTCCTCACTAATAACTGTGAGCTCCAAAACCTGCAAAATACATCAAGAAGAATATCTTCCAGCCGTTTTTTTTTTGTCTCTCCAAGCTTACGCCTCTTGTGAAGGACTTTCTCACTTCGTTGCGGAGCCTGTGACAAGCTGTATCCACTGATCAGGCACGCAGGACTATCGTAGCTCTGATACCATGTCAATATTCAGATATGCAACATCAAGCATTCACCATAAGCAATCACCAAAGAAGCCGGAAGAAGAACACACACTATCAATCTATCACACTACTATATACTGAATGTAAAATGTACATATAAACCCTGAACCCTGATAGAGAGGGAGAACCTAGGAGTAGACTACTAGATTAGCCAATGGCTAGTTACAGCTAGTAATAAAGTACATCGTAAACAATAACTAAGAAGTGTAACAATGAAGTTTATCATTGATTTCTAACAAAATCACGCTCAACAACTGTAATTGGCCAAAGATCAACTCTGAGCATGGTTGGACAACGGTTGCAGACGCCTAAAGGGCTCTCAGCAAATTTTTCACGGAGTATCTCAATTGTCCAGATCCAACAGTCCACGCGGCAGCAACTTACGTCCGAGATTTGGAATACCTGATGGGCATCGAGACCAAGTGGGACAATTTTCTCCCACCATTTTTTTTTATCCGAATAAGGCATCGGTCTCAGATCACATGGAGGACCAGCTGCCAATCACTTGTGTATATTACCAAGCCAGCCTTTTGGGTCGCCGTTTTCAAGCTTGGATCGATCAACGATGGATCATCAGCATCCACAAGTCCTTGCACACAAGTAAGGACTTGAAAGATATTGGCAGAATCACCTTCATGGAAAATGTAACGAGCTACCTGATCAACCAGCGATGAGCCAAGCGCTCACTATACTGAACTAGCAGAGTGTCGAGGGACCGACACTACTTCAGGTTGTGGGTCTTGTTGGGGGTATTATCAACATAAAGCGAATAAAAGTAAATGAGTCAATAAATGTGCTGTGAGGGCATGGCTTCCTACGTGTATAAGTCCATGACCCAAGGAGCACGCAAGGCGATTGTAAATAGAAATAATGGACTTGGGCCCCTTGTAATTAAAATAAAACTTGAGGCCCAAAGTCATTTTAAACTTAGAAGTTTATTATTTTAGAGTTGGGTCCAACTTTGGACTCACATGAATCTTGTGAATTCTAATGTACTTTTTGTGGACCCTTGGATTAAGTTGGGTCCAAGATGAATGGTTAGGATCAATGTACATATTAGCCAATAGAATTTTGGGGCAAGGGCCTTCCCCAATCATAAAAAGGCACCATTTGTACTCTATTTTGCATGCTTATTGAGGAGGAAAATCTACCAAACTTTGGAGAGAAGCATCCTCATTTGCTATTCATTACTTGCTAATGCTTTTGGTTGTACTTTCTATTTGCTTCTAGTTTACATGTTTTTGGTTGTGATAGTGAATGTTTCTCCATTAGCAAGCATAAGGAGCATTTGAGCTAACCTCCACCCTCACTCCCTTTCTCTCCTCTTTACTTTCTCTCTAAAATCATGATAAATGTTAGTTTAGTGGAGTAGAGTTAGGGGTGAGTAGTGTTAGTGGTACTAGTGTTAGGAAAAAAGTAGAGAACTATCTAAAAGTTGCATCTTTACATAGTTAGATACCTATCGAGTGTTCTAACCCTTGTTGACAGGCGGGAGGGCTACTACGATGAGAGACCATCGACCCTACAAGGTACTAGCTGGATGTCTTGAAATAAGTCTTGCTTTATGGTGCTTTATTGTACTGTATTTACTTCTCAGCTCTATTTTACCTTGTTGGCTTATGAAGAAAAGTTTCAAAGGGTTTGGTCTGGCTTAAGCAAGAGGAACTATGTGAATGCTTGTAACTCTCTCTCTCTCTCTCTCTCTCTCTCTCTCTCTCTCTCTCTCTCTCTCTCTCTCTCTCTCTCTCTCTCTCTCTCTCTCTTTCTCTCTCTTCCATCATCTAATTTATATTTTATTTCCACATATGTAATCTATACTATGAGATTCTAACAATCAATTCTCTCTCTCATTCTATTAAATCTTTCATTCTATTCTATTTTTGTTCAAACAAATAACAAATTTAACTTTCTAACAATGTAACTCATCATACACTATGTATTCAATTACAAATTTAGCATTCAATTATCATTATACTCTCTCTCTCTCTCTCTCTCTCTCTCTCTCTCTCTCTCTCTCTCTCTCTCTCTCTCTCTCTCTCTCTCTCTCTCTCTCTCTCTCTCTCTCTCTCTCTCTCTCTCCCATCATCTAATTTATGTTTTATTTCCACAGATGTAATCTATACTATGAGATTCTAACAATCAATTCTCTCTCTCATTCTATTTTATTTTTGTTCAAACAAATAACAAATTTAACTTTCTAACAATGTAACTCATCACACACTATGTATTCAATTACAAATTTAACATTCGATTATCATTACTCTCTCTCTCTCTCTCTCTCTCTCTCTCTCTCTCTCTCTCTCTCTCTCTCTCTCTCTCTCTCTCTCTCTCTCTCTCTCTCTCTCTCTCTCTCTCTCTCTCTCTCTCTCTCTCTCTCTCTCTCTCTCTCTCTCTCTCTCTCTCTCTCTCTCTCTCTCTCTCTCTCTCTCTCTCTCTCTCTCTCTCTCTTGGAGGCACCAAATCCAAAGATCCATTCTCCACCTTGCACACAATAACAGATTGCGGGCATTGTGACGTGCGCGTCCAACGGATTTTCAAAAATTTTATAATCCGTCCCATATCGACATATTGCAATCCGAGTCGACCTATGCAAAAATATCCAAATTAAATGTTTGGTGGTCGGCGAATTGTGGCGGCAACTAATACTTGAAATAGCAATCGCAATCCGACATGTCACAATTTGAACGTAGACGTGGATATGGTGCGGCATTTTTTGAAAAAACTTGTCATCTGACATGGACGTCGCAATCCGACACCTGACATTTTTTAAAAGACTTTTGTATGAAAAAGTAGACATCGAAATCCAATGTTTTTTGGTGCGTCGGAGTTTGACGTCTGTTGGTTTTCGCCATTTTCTCGCGATCCAGCCCATTCTTCCTCACGTTTTTTTTTGCAAAAAGTGGATTGTTTTTGCTTTTGTAGTGTAATCTTGTATTTTTGTAGGCTCTATTGCTTCTATTGTATGTACCTTTTCTGTGTTTTTCTTTTTTTAAGATTTATTTGTGTAAGTGATGATTTCTATCACGAACTGGGTTTGTTTGTATCGCGAATGTATTTGTTTTTTTTTTTTTAAATCTTTTTGTCTGGTAGCTTACATTATCCTAGACACGCAACTACATATCACAGAACGAATATCATTCTAGCAATCAAGACAGCGGAAGACAAGGAAATGCGCAACATAGAGCAACTATATTATCAGTTTAATTTTTTGAGTGAGATGGTCAGTGTCCCGCTCGTTGGCGGCCTGACGCTCTGCTCTTTCGCTGCTCGTTGGTAGACTCTCATGCACAGCTATTTCGTTTCTATTCTTTTTCTTTTTTTCTCTACTCATGCACATTCTCTGTGTATTCTTTTGATCCAGAAAAATGGTTTATATCTATGTTGACTCAACAAACTTCACATCTCTAATCAAAACGAACTTTTTTGTGGTTGGATTGTAGAGTCTATACACTTGTGATCTGTTCGGGTACCTGACCATGATTGTTTGCTCTGATTTGTCATCGAGCTTGCTCTTTTTTTCTTTTGAAATGTGCTTGTATGCTGCACATCCAAACACACATACGTATGATAGATCAGGCTTTCTACCTGTCCACATTTCGTACGGTGTCTTGTTTTCCAACGTTGTCGTTGTTGATCTGTTCTGCAGGTGTACTGCTGCAGCTATTGCCTCAGCCCAAAATTGACTCGGTAATCAAGCCTGTTCCATCATGCATCTGACTCCTTCGACTAGCGTCCTGTTTCTTCTTTTCGTGACACCATTATATTTTGGTGTGCACGCAGGAGTGAACTGATGCTCAATCTCCTGTTCTTGGTAGAATTTTGAAAATTCTTTGCTCTTGTACTCACCTCCATTGTCGGATCTGATGATCTGAGTTTTCTTTGAGGTGTGTCGCTCTACAAATTCCATGAACTTCCTGAAAGAATCAAACACTTCAGATTTCTTCTTTAGGTAGTAATTTGTAGTCATCCGGCACTGTAGTCATCTATGAACATCAAGAAATACCTCAATCTTGAGAGCCAATCCATATTCATTAGTCCACAGACATCTGAGTGGACGAGCTCAAGAATTTCTTTGGCTCTTCTTCCCTCATGTGTGAATGGATTTTGATGTTGTTTGCCTTTCTGACAGGCTTCACAGAACTCAGTATCAGGTCTTGATATCTTTAGACCTGTGACTATGTCCTTCTTACACATGTCATACAGGCTCCTCATGTTCAGATGATACATTCTCCCGTGCCAGAGCTGATCTTCATTTTTTTATGCATTTAATATGCTATCAGTATTGTTAGATTCTCTTGGCTTGGTAGAGGTTTCCTTCTCTGCATCCAACCGTCAGCAATTTTTTTGTAGTTTTCTTGATCATGCGGCATGTATTGCCATCGAACAAACTCGAATTCCAAGATCTGCCATCTTGGAGACTGATAGCAGATCTTTTCTCAATAAAGGTATGTAGAGTGCTCTTGGCAGCTCTGCTTGGCCTGACAGTGTTCGCAGCTGTAGAGTCCCAATGCCTTTGACATCGTGTCTGTTTCCATCACCTAGAATCATTGCTCTGTTATTTTTGAGCTCTCTAAAGTCGATCAAGATTTTCTTGTTGTAGGTGATGTGTGATGTTGCTCTTGAATCAATGACTACATTATAGTCTTGTTCAGTGTAGTTCGTTAAAGCTTCATCAAGTATTGTGAAGGCTTCATCACCTCTATCTATATCTTTGGATGACTCTGCAACATTTGTTTTCTCAGTCTTGTTCTTTCTTTTTGGGTTGAATCTGCAATCATATGCAGAGTGTCCCTTCTTCTTGTAGTGCATGCAAGGTATTGCTAGATTGAACCAGCATTTGTTGGTTGTATGGCCTGGTTTGTGACAGTGATCACAAGAAGAAGATTGTTGATTCAAAGACTTCGTCTTGTCGAATCTGGGTCTGTTCTTGTTTTTTTTCCTTCCTTTCATGAATAGAGCTTTCTCTTGATCACTACTTCCTTCTCCTTCATCCCTCATCATTCTCTCATCAGCGACAAGACTGATTGCTTTGTCAAATGTCATATCTGGTAGACTCGGTATGAGTATTCTCAATGGCTGATAGGATGTAGGTAGAGACTTTATGAAGTACATCAGTTGTTGTGGTGTTGGGACCTGGTGCTCATGTCCTGATGTAGCAAGTTGAGTGAAGATCGTTATGATCTTCTCAACGTGCTGGTCTAACTGGTTGTCATCCCATTGTATGGATTGTAGCTGATTGTGAAGATGCATCATTGAAGCTGCAGTCCTCACTTCATACTACTTTCACAGTCTTCAATCTGCATGAGTAGATCTTCGTTGATGGACGAAACGATGATCATCATTGCACGCTCATCCTTTCTGATCCATTTAGCTCTCCTCGGGTCTCCCTCTGGAGGCTACACCTCTGAGAGTTTGGTCACCGACCAGATGCCTTCACCCTTCAGAAGTATTTTGATTTTGAATTTCCATATCTTGTAGTTTGCGCCATCAAGACTGATTGCTACTCTTGTCTGGATCGTTGTAGCCATATTGTGTTGTCTAGAAAATCACTGTTCAGATATCAATGTGATAACCTGTCTGCTCTGATACCATGTCGCGAACTGGGCTTTGTTTGTATCGCGAACATATTTGTTTCTTTTGAATTTCCTTGTGCGGAAGCTTACAGGATTCTAAACACGCGACTTCATATCACAAAACAAATATCATTCTAGCAATCAAGACATCGGAAGACAAGGAAATGCACGACATAGAGCAACTATATTATCAGTTTAATTTTTTGAGCGAGATGGTCAGTGTCCCGCTCGTTGGCGGCCTGGCGCTCTACTCTTTCGCTGTGTTTAGCTCGTTGGCAGACTTTCATGCATAACTATTTTGTTTCTATTCTTTTTCTTTTCTGCTCCACTCATGCACATTCTCTGTGTATTCTTTTGATCTAGAAAAATGGTTTATATCTCCACTGTGTGGAGTTTACTAGATAGCTAAACAAAGAATTACATGAATAGTTAACGCTAATCACCTAATTAGTTACTCTCCGTTATTGCTAGCTATTTCAGTTGGGCGTAAAGTTTAAGGCTCCACACCCGTTGAGCTGGTAGCTAATAGCGCGAAAAATTTTCTTTCGTTTCTTTTTGTTTCGTGTTGTGTCATGTCTTTTTGGACTTGGAGGCATGTTTGACTTTTGCAAATCATTTGACCTTCGTGTTTCACTTTGCTTCGTGTCTTAGGGTTTTCGAAGTACATTGACTTTCGCGAATTGTTCGCCATTCGACCTTCGCTTTGTGTCACTTCATTTTGCGTCGCGGCAAAGTTGTAGGAGTTCACCATTTCTGACAATTTGTTGTAGTGCTGGTGTCAAGCAAAACACAGGTGTGTTTGTTAATGTCAGCAATCTACCTCCTCCACAATTCGTACATGGCAATCCCAAGCGCCCATTTCTTGGCATGTACACGCTCCTCTCTTTTCTTATAGAGGAGGAGGAATGTAGAGAGTTATTCAACTATTTAGAGAAGGAGAAAGTTTGTATTCTTAATTGGTTCTCATTTTCTATGTGATCTTTTGCAACGTTCTTGTTTTCCTCAGTTCTCTCTCTTTGCAATTGGATGGATATCACGTAGGATATATCAACACTCTTTGATGCTCTTTCTTTCTCTGCCTGCGATCTCTTTGTTTCTAGTAGCTGCTATTCTCACATAACCCAAGAAAGGTTATGGGCCCACAACATCATGATTTGCTCAACCAAAAATCTTGCTCACTCTCTCTCCATTTGTGCTTGTTCCATTGCTTTCTCTGAGCTCCACATTTTTTCCCTCCAGCTAGTGCAGTCTACCTACTCCGCTAATCAGCGTCCCTCTCTAAGCTCCACGTCTCCCTCTACATTGCAGTTGCACATGATGCAATGAGTTCCGTCATAGTTTTATTTCCTTGAACTGTGAATATCAAATTGCAGTAGAAGCGTGGAGGGAAGATGGCAGTTGGATCAAAGCTTTGAGCATAGAGGAAGGAAGAAGAGCTAACCAAAGAAGACACATTTAAAGCAAAGGCAAATCTCCACTTTGGTAGTGCTGCTGAAAATGTCAGGAGGATGTATGGCTATGGAAGACAATCTTTTGAACCTTCGGGTGCAATCGGGTCGAAAACACAAGGGGATGAAGCTCTTACAAATTCCTATGCTCAGTTTGCCACCACGTTTGGAAGCCTTCAAAGTTGTTCTTCAAGAAGAAGTCATGCCGCTCTAAGTGGATAAGTAGCTTTATGTAGATGCTAAAAATCAATGTAATTCATAGTCCATGTATAACTACATAGACCACACACAATGGTGTGTGAAGATATAGACCACACACAATGGTGTGTAAAGCAACGTTTTTGTTTTCCTCAGTTCTTTCTCTTTGCAATTGGATGGATATCACACACTCTTCAATGCTCTTTCTCTCTCTGCCTACGATCTCTTTGTTTCTAGCAGCTGCCTCACATAACCCAACAAGTAGATAGTTATTTTGTTAGAATGGCAAAGAATAGAAATGTAGAGAGAGAGAGAGAGAGAGAGAGAGAGAGAGAGAGAGAGAGAGAGAGAGAGAGAGAGAGAGAGTGTTGCATTTTGGTTTAGGATAATTAATAGATGAATATATAGTGTATAATGATAATTGAATGTTAAATTTATAATTTGTTAGAGAGAGAGAGATGAATAGATAGTGTGTAATAATAATTGAATGTTAAATTTGTAGTTTGTTAGAGAGAGAGAGAGAGAGAGAGAGAGAGAAAATATATGTGTGTGTGTGTGTGTGTGTGTGTGTGTGTGTGTGTGTGTGTTTGCATTTTGGTTTAGGGTTGTAGGTAATAGATGAGTAGATAGTGTATGATGACAATTGAATGTTAAATTTGTAATTTATTAGAGAGAGAAAATTGAATACATTGTTATAAAGTTAAATTTGTGATTGTTTGAAAAAAATAAAATAGAATGAAATATTTAAGATATATATATATATATATATATATATATATATATATAGAGAGAGAGAGAGAGAGAGAGAGAGAGAGAGAGAGAGAGAGAGAGAGAGAGAGAGAGAGAGAGAGAGAGAGAGAGAGAGAGAGAGAGAGAGAGAGAGAGAGAGAGAGAGAGAGAGAGAGAGAGAGAGAGAGAGAGAGAGAAGACCCACACCTCCACAAGAAATGGGTAACTGAGCTTGGTTTCGAACTGAAAGGGTCTCCACACCATCCAAAGAACCTGGGCCCAAAAGGCAGCCAAAAACATCCATAATAGAGCTGTCAAAGGAAGAGAGAAGATGCAAAAAGTCTTGATAATAGGGAAAGTCCGCATCAAATAAGAAGGACGTTGGATAAAGCAAGACGTCAAGATGCCAAACGCGACCTGAGTGTCACCCAACTGGGGAAGCATATCTGAATGAGCAACATCCTCATGGAGAGCCTCACCAAGAAAAGTAGAGCTGAAGGAAGCAGACCCAAAAGGAACACCCAAAATGCGATTGCCATCCGAAGGAGCAACGAAACCTTGAGGAGGAACAAAGTCTGGGGGAAGACCTGCTGGAGACCACACTGAACACTTGCGAGGTTGAATAGACAAACCAAGAGAAGTTAGCTGCTCAGAGAAATGGTGAAATGGAGGAGCACTAAGTTGACGTCGTCAGTCAACCAATGTAGCAAAAATGTGAAAAAGCCGAAAAATCCGAAGGTGCCCTTCGATTGAAAGTTTGTAACTCCTAAAAGTGCCCTTACACTAAAGATATGTAAACCCCTAAGGGGCCCTTAGATTCAAGACAATGAAGAAGATGAAAAAGACAAAAAAGCCAAAAAGTGCCTTAAAATTGATTTCTAAAGCATTTTGGCCACTTGGCCAATGTGTCGCATTTTTCGCTAGTGCAAAAAAGGTGAAGAAGGAGAAAGTGCCTTAAAATGATTTCTAAGGCACAAGAAATCTCAAGGGAAAAATGTGAAGGCCCAAAAATATGTTGTCGGCCTTCGGTTTTTCAGGATGCTCATTACTTGAACGATTTGTTTAAGGCTGAGCATAAGAAATCTAACACTCCCTTTTAATGTGGATCTTGAAAAACTTTGATCTTCAAATTTAGCATATCGTTAAATCTGAGATGTTGCTTCTATGATAGAGCCTTTTGTGAAGTAATCTGTTGCCATGTAATTTGTTTTGCAAAAAATCAATTCGACTTCCTTACTGTGCACTTTCTCTTTAAGGTAATGATACCTGATTTCTATATGTTTGCTTCAAGAGTGAAATCTTGGATTGAGAGAAAGCGCTATTGTGCTTTGATTGTCACAATAGATCGTTGTAGGAAGTGTTTGTGTAAAATTGAGGTCTGCAAACAGCTGGTTGAGCCAGATCGTCTCTTTGGTTGCATTTGTGATAGCTATGTATTCAGATTCTGTTGATGATAATGCAACTGAGGTCTGCTTCTGGCTGTTCCATGAGATTGGGCCTTGGTTGTATAAGAATACAAATCCAAAAGTTAATTTTCTGGTGTCAACATCTTCTGTTTAATCCGCATCTGGGTAGGCTTCAAGGATGTTGGCAGTTTGGCTACCTCCGTAGCAGATGCTGAGAGTTGTTGTTGCTTGGATGTACTTCATGACCTTTGTTAGTGTTTTCCAATGAGCTACACCTAGATTTGACAAGAAATGGCTGAGTGTACTGACCGATTATGCAAGGTCTGGTCGCGTGCAGATCATTGCGTACATCACTGAGCCGATGATGGATTGAAACGGGTAGCGCTTCATCTCCTCCTTTTCTGCCTCAGTTTGAGGAGACTGTTCCTTTGATAGCTTTAGTCCAGGGTCGAGTGGAAAGTGACTGGGTTTGTAGTTGGCCATTCCATACTTTTCCAGCACATTGTTGAGATATCATTGCTGACTGATAAAGATCAGTCTGTTGGGTCGATCTCATTGAATTTGGATTTTGAGACAATAGTGGGCTAATCATCTTGTATTTCTGGGCCAGCATGCATTTTATATCCTTCATCAGATTCAGATTATTACTGAATAAGAGTGTATCATCTACATAGATAGTGATGATGATGAAGTAATCTGATATAGACTTGAAATAGAAATTCGAGTCTGTTGAGTTTGGAATGAAACCATTTTCTATCATAAATGCGCTAATCTTCTGGAACTAGGCTCTTGGTGACTGTTTCAGCCCATAGAGCATCTTGTGGATATTGCATACAAGGTGTTGTTGCTTGTCGTTGAGTTCGTATCCCTCTGACTGCGTCATGTAGATTTTATCTTTGCTGGTTCCATTGAGGAAAGCGGTCTGGACATCCATCTGGTGGAAGGTCTGTCACGGCCGCAAATGAGAGGAGTAGACGGATCGACACATGTTTGATGACTGGGCTGAAGGTTTTTGAATAATCCAGATCTAGAATCTGGAAAAAGCCTTTGGCGACTAGCCTGGCCTTGTAACGATTTAGCCTTCCTTCAGTGTCGTACTTTGCCTTGAATATCCATTTGCATGGAATTGGTTTTCGGTCCTTTGGCAGGTCAATGAGTGTCCGTGCTTGATTCTCCATAAGAAAATCAAATTTGGTGTCCATTGTTGCTTTCCACTGGTTAGCATCAGGAGTAGACATCATCTCAGCAACTGTATTTGGTTCCTGCATGAAGTAGCTAGCCGGATCATCCATAAATCTGGATGGAGGCTGTCTGGACCTGTTCGACCTATTGGGTTGTCTGACGTGAGTTGACTCGTTGAGGTTTTGACTCATCGTCTGAGTTAGCATCAAGATTCTACAGTTGACTTTCTGGATCGAAATTGACTGGTTGTTCGATCCGTGAGTCGAAATTATCAGCAACTTTTCCTTTGTGGTCGATGAACTGGTCTTCCACGAAAATGACATCTCTACTGGTGAATGCCTTCTCGGTATCCCAATTGTAGAGCTTGTATGCCTTGTGATTTGGGGAATAGCCGATGAAAATCGTTTTCCTACCCTTGTCATCTAGCTTTCTTCTTAGATCCTCAGGGATCTGAGCGAAAGTGATGCATCAAAACACTCGGATATGTTTGAGTGATGGTTTTGATCCTATCCACACCTCATAAGGTGTCTTGCCATTTAGGGCTTTGGTGATGGATCGATTATGTAAATAGGCGGCTGTAGTAACAGCTTCTGCCCAGAATTTCTTTGGAAGAGAGACATGGGCCATCATGCTTTTGGCACTTTTGACGAGTGTCCAGTTCTTTTGCTCAACTACACCATTGGACTGAGGTGAGTAGTTGATTGTGTATTATTGAAGTATCCCATTGGCCTTGCAGAACTCCTTGAATTTTGTGGAGATGTACTCTCCCCTTCAATCTGTGCGTAGGGCCTTGATCTTCCTCTAGGTATGGTTTTCCGCAGATGTCTTGAACTGCTTGAAGAATTTGAATGATTCACATTTGTTCTTCATATAGTAGGTTGCAGTCCTTCAAGAGAATTCGTCGATGAAGGTTAGAAAATAGAGAGCTTACCTTGTGGAAGCAGTCTGCATCGAGCCACAAATGTCGCTATATACAAGGTCAAGCAAGCCCTTGGATGTGTGAACTGAGTCCTTGCATGCATGCTGATAATATAGCTTTCGCATGGAGAAGGTGGCTTGCTGATTGAAGGCAGGTCTTGTACTAGACTCTGAGCTGACATTTGCTGAATATTGTTGAAGTTAGGATGGCCAAGTCTGAAATGCACAACATATCAGTTGATTTAGAAGTGACTGTGTGAAGAGCTTAACTGTTAGAAGAATAACAATGGCTGAGTTTGTACAGATAGCCGCTTCTTCTTTCGTAGGCTAGAACCTTCCGGGATTTGTCAAGGATTGTGCAGCCTTCTGTATCAAATTTGACCCTCCGACCTGAATCGGTGATTCTGCTAACTGAGAGCAGATTCTTGGTCAGATTTGGAACATGGAGAACGTTGGACAGCAACTTGACCTCACCTCTTTTGAGCTCAACTCTGATTGTTCCTTCACCTCCAATTGTATGTGATGAGTTGTCTCCAAGTTGCACAACTCGAGAGTGGGTGAGTGACTTGTAGTCTTTGAACTAGTCATGATGGTGAGTCATGTGTTGAGTTGCTCCAGAGTCTAGATATCAGGAATCGATATCTTGTTGTTCTCCGACTTTGGTCATGAAAGTTGTTTCATCTTCTTCTTCTTCTTCTTGTTGATTTGAGTGACTGGCTGTAGCACTGTGTGCTTGTTGTTGGAACTGCTTCTTCTTTTCATTGTTGTATTTCAAAGTTCAGTAGTCTTTGATTTCATGGCCAGTCCTCTTACAGTATCTACAGAAAAGTTTCTACGCTCATTGGAATGATGAAGGGCTTGAATTCGATCCTGAATCATAATTTGGTCCAGACTGCATGAAGCTCTTCTTGTCAGTAGAGCCTGACTTTGTAGATTTCTTGGATCTAAACTTCTGAGTTTTTTGAATACAAGGCTTGAGGATCCGATCTTGGGCCTGAGGAGGATGTTGATCTTCTGATCTCCTCTTGTAGGAGCAGCGAAATTACTCTTGATAGAGTGAGGTGCTCCTGGGTAGAAATTGCCCAATTTTCGTAGGCTTCAAATAGACTCAATAATAGAGTCATGAGCGCATCGAAATCTTCTATGACTGAGTCGATTGCAGTAATCTATTCCATAAGATTCCTGATGGTGTTGAGGTGACTTGAGACACTATCTGCATCAGACATTCTGAGGGTGAAGAATTTCTTCCTCAGATGAAGCTTGGAAGTAACGTCTCTAATAAGTATCCTTAGTCGTCTGAGCAACATGTATGTGGTTGATCTGAGTGTCCTTGATGTTGAGGGTGATCATGGCAAATGCTTTGCCATCTTTCAGTCTCGATTTGGTGATGACGGCTACATCACCTTCTAGTTTGAGCTTTGTGCCATCAACGATGTCCCACAGTTCTTTGGCTAGAAGTATATTCTTCATCTTGAATTCCCAGAGATGGCAGTTATCTCCATCGAGTTTGTCAATGAGAGATGAATTATATAATGGATCCATTCTGGTTGAACGAGTTCGCTGGTAGAAACAACGTCGGAATACTGTTGGCTGCACGTTTGCTAGAAAGACATCTTGATAGAAACAAGACTGATAATCCGTAGTAGAAATGCAGATTACTGAAATGCCCACTCTGATACCATGTCGTAAAATCGCGTGTGGGCATGAGCAGCAGCGGAAGCTTGAGGATTGAGCGGCATGTAGGAACGAAAACGCAACAGTTAGCAGCATAATTATTCAAGTAGAAGAATTCATACAAAATGCGCAAATGAACGACGCAGTAGTGAGACAAAAATTGCACTCTAATAAATATCAACAGTGAGTACAATAGCTTGAAGTAATAACTTCAGCTTGCTGAGCGTGATAACGCTGGCTACAGATAAAAAACTCGGATTGAAAGATAAATTCAATTAACTCAATTAGCACTTACATAGCTTGAATAAGCTAATATAAAGATTTATAAGTGTCGGGAAAAAATATCTTACAAGCCTTTAATGCTATTTACGCCAGTCTTTGCATATGTACAAAGTTGGTAACCAACAATTGCCTTTGAGATATTTGGTTGTCCAGCTGTTTTAGGGTTGTTGATAAGTTGGCGACGTCGGTCAGCCAATGTAGCAAAAATGCAAAAAACCCGAAGGTGCCCTTCGACTGAAGGTTTGTAACTCCTGAAGGTGCCCTTACACTAAAGGTATGTAAATTCCTAAGGCGCCCTTAGATTCAAGGCAACGAAGAAGGCGAATAGGCCGAAAAGTGCCTTAAAAATGATTTCTAAGGCATTCTGCCACTTGGCCAGTGTGTCGCATTCTTCACTAGTGCGAAAAAGGTGAAGAAGGAAAAGGTGCCTTAAAATGATTTCTAAGGCACAAGAAATCTCAAGGAAAAAATGTGAAGGCCTGAAAATATGTTGTCGACCGTCAATTTTTCAGGATGCTCATTCCTTGAACGATTTGTTTAAGGCTGGGCACAAGAAATCTAACAGGAGAGGTGGGGCGCCTTGAGAGGTAGAGAGTCCTGGCATGAGTTTCTCTATGACTAGCATCTCCACTCCTCGGAGGGAGGACTAGACACCAAAGGAAAAAAAGAAGGAACAAATTCCAAGCTGCAATGTCAAAGGGGTCAATAGCCAAGCGATCAAGAGGAAGACGCATAGCAACTTGAGTTTCACGACGGAGAGCGAGGGGAATGTGAAAGTAGAGCCTTGTACGAGGGAAGCCCAAGTGAAAAGCGTCGAGAAATCCAAGACCAAGCTAAAGCACAGGGCAAATGAGATGATGAAAGAGGAGGGCGATTTTGAGACGACTGAAGCAGCGCAGGACAAGAACGCTGGTGACGAGCAAGACCTCCTCTAAAAAAAAAGAAACGACCACAAGCATGACAAAGAACCATTTAGGGGGTTAAAAAGACAATGCAACAAGGGTCCAAAGAGGTTCACAATCAAGCGAGGGGGCAACAATGCCATGCGAAGAGCCGGAAGAAAGAAAGAGGAACATAGCGTGTTGAGGCAAGCGAGCATGATGCGAATGAGGGGGATTTGGAGGTGACACGGAATGAGGGAGGATATGCCCCTTAAAATTCCAAGCCTTGTCTCTGTGATCGTGTCCCTCTCGGATTTGGGCGTTCTTTCTCGAAGATATCTCGCATTTTATCGTGTGTGATCGTGTCTCTCTCGGATTTGAGCGTTCTTTCTCGAAGATCTCTCGCATTTTCTAGTGCATTTGGCAGCTCATCACAGCAAATGCAGGAGCTCGTGGCTTTGCCATCACGATTTTGTGTGACGATTTGCCAGTATCACAGATCTGTGTGTAATGGCGTCCAAGCGCATTCTAATCGTTAGCACTTCACATGATCGCCTCGGAGACACTGGCTCCCCGACTGGATTATGGTAATTCTTTGTTGCCATTTGACATGCCGTTTATTTTTGAGGTTTCTTTTTTATTATTCTGAGCCTTTTTCAGTAATCTGGTCATGTCTAATTGATCAGATATGGTAATTCTTTGTTGCTATTTGACATGTCGTTTTTTTTTGAGTTTTTTATTATTATTGTGAACCTTTTTCATCAGTCTGGTCATGTCTAATTGCTCAGATCTGATAGAATTTTTTATTTCTTGTTGAAGCCGAGAAGTCTTTTGTAGATTTTGTCTGTGGAAGAGGTTAGTAGCAAGGTTTTAGTGAATCGAAGCTTTTTTCCATGCATAGCTGCTTCCTTTTCTCCTCAACTGGCACTTAATGTTCTTTGACTTTGTTCTTACTAGATTCGCGTTCGTGTAGGCCTGAACATACAATCGTCAATTTTATGGCGTAATTGAAAATCTACGCTATGTCTTCTTGCGTATATAGTGAATGACATTTATTGTTGCCTATTCGCATTGGTTGTTTATGATACTTTTCATTTGAGATGGCCGGAGACTATGACGAAATTTCCTTCTGTTGCACAGGCTTGAGGAGTTGGCTGCTCCATACTACATTTGGAAAAGCAAAGGTTTTTCCGTCGACATTGCTAGCATCAAAGGAGGCAAGATACCCTTAGGTATGCTTTTTTCTTAAGCGACTGAGTTGCTCAATTACTGCAACAAAATCAATCAAAAGTGTCTCATGGATCAGTGTCCTCGTATATAGACTCAAGAAAGCAAACATTAATAAACATGGAGGCAAGATTGCGTGTACAGTAATCTGGAATGCTGCTTGAAGATATTGTGACTTTTCCAAACTTGGACGCTCTTACCGGACTCTCGGAGGTGATGTATTTTTTGTCTCAGATCCGGCGAGCTTATCAGAAGGATCGACAACGGAGTACACGAAAAAGTTCTCGAACAATGGTAAGAAGATCTATTATTTCGTGCTAATGTCTAGCCTGTTGAGACCGTTCAGCGCGCAAATTATATCAGTGGTATTTTGTCTATGAAAACTACTTCATCTAGCAGCGATTATACTTATTCTTATGACAATTTTGGCCTTTACCATGTTAACATCGCCATAGTGAAGTGCGTGAACAACTTTAGTCTCCTTTCTCCCCTTTTGATAGCAGCTTATTCGCTGTTGTTGATTGCAGAGCACAATCTCAAGGAAGCGTTACAAAACTCAATTTCCGTGAAGGATGTTTCAGAAACTTACGATGCAATATTTCTACCGGGTAAATCTCGTCTCTGCTAGGTCAAATTGTGTACTGCATGACAATAGCTATGTTGTTTCCTGGCTGCAAAAGCGGTAGTATGTCGTACCTTCTTGTAGTGACTACTATTCTCATAAGATTTTTTTTAGTCAAGTTTCTAGTCCTGAATACTTTCCATTCCTTTGTAGGTGGTCATGGTGTAGTCTATGACTTCCCTGGAAATCCAGACCTTGTTGCTGTAATTGAGAAACTTGTGGCTCAAGATAAGATAGTGGCAGCTGTATGCCACGGTCCTGCGGGACTCGTTGGCCCTACGGCCCCAAATGGTGAACCAATTGTTAAAGGAAAGAAAGTATGCAACTTTTCCACTTCAATTTTGCTGCTGTTGAAGCTCCGTTTTTTAAATAATCATTGAGCATTGTTGTCTGACTGGTTGTTTCAGGGTTTAGCTCATTGGATTGACGTTTAGACTAAGCAAAATCTTTCTTGGATAGATTCTACCCGGTTTCTAGTGGGCCTTTCTATCTATCCTGTTCCGGTTTATGGGTGATATAACTGTAGGCCCTATTATTAGGATTTGAACCTGTCCTGGGATTTTGTTTTGCAAATAAGGCCAGCGTCCTCACACTATCTAGCCAATTCTGTTTTAGTGTTGATGCATTTTCTGGGTCCCTGAGGCCTGTTAGATTCTAGAGCATGAGCTATAACAAAGCTGCAGTGTCGTCAATTTCTGGGATCATAAAGTTGATCAAATTCATCCCTACAATTTTGCAGGTAACAGGATTTTCTAATACAGAAGAGGAGGCTGTTGGAAAAACCAAAGTAGTTCCTTTTCTGTTGGAGGACAAGCTGAAGGAGTTAGGTGGACTTTATGAGCGTGCGCCTGACTGGGTGAGCATAAGTTTTCCAAAATCTTTTGTAGCAAATTTTTTAGGCTTTATAGTCATTTACTGCTGAAAGGCTTTTCGCTGTGTTAAGGTTGCCTGTGGCTCCTCATGTTCACAAAATCTTATGTCCAACCTTATCTAGCAACTCCTAACATAATTGCCCAAAAGAGACTTATCACATACCCATCTTTGAGATGAAAAGAATAAGCAAGACCTCTTTTATCTATTATCAATATTACTTTGTTGTTTAAAATATGCTAGTTAAGTTTGACCTTAGAAGAAACTCTCTTATAGGTGCTGTCTGTTGCACTTTAAGAACATTTTGGTTAAAAAAGCTCGGAAGTTTATAGAAGCGGCTCTCTTAACTTTGTTCTGAATGTAAACTAGTTACTATATTCAGAGCTAAATGAACTAATACATGCTTTTGTGCAAATGTTACAGCATTCTCTTAACTTTGTTCTGAATGTAAACTAGTTACTTTATTCAGAGCTAAATGAACTAATACATGCTTTTGTGCAAATGTTACAGCATCCTTTCGCAGTGGCGGATGGTAAGCTGATCACAGGGCAAAACCCTCAGAGTTCTGAAAAAGTCGCTCAACTTGTTGTTGTTGGTCTAGAATAAACTATTGTAGATTATAAATGTAGTAGTGACTTCAAAAGTCAAGGATTGCAGCTTATGTGTGAGGTATTTATAGGCCATACAGTTTGAATAAGATATTGTTTTTGTGATACAAATATAGGTCTGCTGTCTATAAGTGAGGGTATCAGTTTAAGCAAAGCTTATCATATATCCTTCTGTTATAAGCAGAGGTTTACTCAGAATTTTGTTGACTTGGTCATGACTCATGAATGTGCTCTTGATCGATTTCAGGAAACTTTTTGTTCATAAAATTTGTAGGCATGATGTATCCGTACAATATTATAGATGATAATGTCACGTCTCTTCCATTTAACCAAAAAGAGTGGTACCTTCATGACTTCATGATCTGGTTTGAAAATCCTGTAAGATTCTTCTGTGTAGAGCGAGTGCTTATTACAACAAAGTCTAGGACTGGCATTCTGCAAATGTCTATTCTAGATTGACATTATCAGCTTACTGATTCAGGTAAATTATTGCGTTAGACCTTAGAGATTTATTTGACTTGCTTAACCAAGTTTTTTAAATTCCACTTATGTTTGGAGGGGAATAGTGTAATAAGAATGTTGTACCTCATTAGGGATCTCTTACTCTTTGGAAGTAGTAAATTGTATGTATTGTCAGAGTTTGTTGGCAGCGGAAATCGGCAACAATCCGGTCCAGTAGACAATGTCGCGCATTGTGCGCACCTACGGGCCGCGCGTGGGATCCCATCCCCACCGCCTAGTCACCCAGCTTTTTTCCACTTGACCACAAAAGGCTTGGTACCAGGGGACCTGGGTATTATGTCTACTATGAGCTTATATGTGGGTAATGTTTTAGTATCCATTTAGTTATGGAACAAATGCACTCTTTTGTTGCCTTTACGAAAGCAGCCCATTGTGTGTAGCTTGCATTCTCCAACACCCCCACTCAAGCGAGCACAGGGCGAACGACACCCCCACTTGCTCGTATAGGACCCCCACTTGGCTCTGATTGTAGGAAAAGTTCTGCAAATTCTTCCTCAGAGAACGTGATTAAAGTTTGAATAAATCAAACCAATATCAGCATTTTGAATCATGCCTGAATCTGATCTATGTACTAATAGAGCAGTTCTATTATGATTAAATTATGCATGCAGAAATATGTGTGCGAAAATAGGAAATATATGCGCAAGTGTGATAGACAATTTAGATAATCAGAAAACAACTGAACTTTGATCAAAAACAAATTTTTATAATTCTGAATCTGATTGAGTATACATTTCTTGCTGTCGTGTTGTATCTCTTACAACGAGTACGTAAGTGTGCAAGTGCTTAAGTACTAGAAAATTATACTCTATAATAGATTGAGCCCAAATGCTAAACTATAGGTAGGGTAACATGCTAGTTTAGACCCTACTTAAGGGTGAGGCTCAATTAGAGTTACCTAGCATGTTTGAGAATCATGCATGTGCAAGAAAAAACACATAAAGCAAGACATTTTTAGACAATGGCACCTAAGAGGACTTGAACTTTTGCATGTATTAGGATCAAATTATACAAAAATAATCACCATGATGTCAATATTGTGGGAGTAGGGAATCCACCCTGAGTTGGTACAAGGCCTCTTAATCCATAATAATCCCTTTTGAATTTACACTACTATACATACACAAAAGAGCGTGTCATTGGGAGACTAAATATTCTAAGAATGAATATTGAGGTTCTTACTTGTACATTGCATGGAAAAAGTTCCATTTTTTTTTCAAGTAGGCAGCAGAGTATTATATTGATATCAATGTAAATATGAATGTACAACCCTTTACATTGGGTGGCATCTAAGTCTGTCCACCAATTTCCATAGCCAATTCTTTGTTGTCTCAAGAAACTTGGTCCTAGAGTCCTAAGAATGATTATTTATTTTCAGCCTTTTACTTAGGTCTGAAAGGTAAGTATGACTCATGTCCCATAGACCATTAACAAAGTAACTAGAGTTCTGTGAACTACCAAAAACTTGGGAATTCCTCACTCTTAAGGCTTTCCAGAGAA
Source organism: Diphasiastrum complanatum (assembly GCA_029204225.1). Lineage (NCBI taxonomy): Eukaryota > Viridiplantae > Streptophyta > Lycopodiopsida > Lycopodiales > Lycopodiaceae > Diphasiastrum > Diphasiastrum complanatum. The sequence continues at coordinate 17,895,306 of CM055107.1, read as the reverse complement.
GAGAGGCCCTAATGCAAGTCCAAATACTGGCATCCACTGGAGGATTCAGTCCCAACAACCATTTCCTAGAGTCAATAGAGTCAAGTTCGAAGTACATGGAAAGACTGCAAAAAAGACCTGTGAGAGGTTCATTCCTCTTATAGAAGAGGAATGTGTGCTGGATAGAGTCGAAGTCAGTGCCGCATCTGTCACAGTAGCCATCCAAAGTGCCCCACTTGTAGCTTGTGCTGCCAGTCCAGATTGCCCTGTGAGCAATCCTCCAAAGAAGTATGGAGACTTTTGGGTCCAGGCACTTGTCCCATATATGTTTGAAGATCTGCCTCCACTCCTCTGCTTGAAGCTCCAAGCTCCACCTCTTATTTAGCTTGTCTACCAGTCCCAAAGGTATCTCGCTCTCTTTTTGTCCTTGGAGGCCTTAATGATGTGTCCCCCTTTCTTTCAACCAAGCCAAAGGCTTTTGAATAACTCACTCTCTTTCCCATTGAAATGCCACTATGAAAGTAGAATATCTCTCAAAGCCCATCTCCTCCATCCTAGAGCTTTTGCTGGTGCCCAGTGACTGGCTACATCCTGAAGTAGACATGCCCACACCTCATCCTTCTTATCCACCGCTCTAACTAGCCATCTGGCTATATTTCTGGAAGCCATCTGCCCGAGATTTGGAAGCCCCAATCCACCACAATCTTTAGGCAGTGAGCAAGTAGACCAGACCACTCCCACATAACCTCTCCTATCAAAATTGGAGGACCATAGAAAATTCCTACATAATGCTTCGAATCTCCCTATGCTAGAGTCCGATGGGTACCAGCATGACAGAAAGTACATAATTTTAGGCATAATAATGTGCTTTAGCACCATAGCTCTCCCTGCCATATTAGCCTGCAAATTCTTCCATCTTTTCAAGGTGGGGATGACCTTATCCATCATCCACTTCCACCTAGCTTGCATAGATACTCCAAACCCCATCGAAATTCCAAGCAGTCTGAAAATAGACCCCTCTTCAATAATGATGCACCCTCTTTCCTTGAGGAATTCTGACTCACCTCCTGAGGTCTTCCGATAGACAGTTTTTGTATGATTGATCTCCTCCCCTGAGGCCATACAAAATGTATCCAGACATATTCAAATAGCTCCTTTTCTGAGTCACCATCATCTTTGACTAGAAAATTAACATCATCTACAAAGGCTTGGTTGCAAAGAGTGACATCTTCCTTCACTTGTATAGGCTGAATTTTGCCCTCCTCTATCTTCCTCCTTACCAGGTATCCCAACGCTTCTGAAGAGAAAATAAAAAGATAAGGACCCAGTGGACAGCCCTACTTGATAGATCTTTCCAGTAGGAAGGCCTCTGTCACACTACCATTGTGGATTACTCTGGCTGAGGAGTCTCTCAACTGTAACTCCACTGCTCTGACAAAAAAGGGGCCAAAACCCAATCCCTTCAACATCTCCATAATGAAGCCCCACTCCATCCTGTCATAGGCCTTATCCAAGTCCACCTTCATGTTGAATGACCTCCTCTCTTTTCCTATCTGCTAAGGCCATACCCTCCCATAGGCTGAAAATGATCTCTTGGATGGTTCGATTACTTTAACATTGTCGTTGCTAGGTGTCAATGCACGAAAGCATGCTACCTTGGCTAATCCATCCAAAAGATCTTGTAACCTGTTGTGAGCATGGTGATCGGTCTCCAATTTTTTAGATTATCTTGGACCCTTTCTTGTGTATGAGTTTTATGAGTTTATGATTCACGAGCTTAGGCAGTCCACCTTCAGTGTAGATTCCTCCCATACCTGCAGTAAAAGAGGCCCAACCACTTCTCCAAATAACTGATAGAACTTGGCTCCCAATCCATCTATCCCTGGGGATTTGCCTCTCTTTTGTTCCTTGATGGACTTCATGATTTCCTCAAGTGTAATGGGCTCATCCAAAAACTTCCTCTCCTCCTGGGAAACCATTTGTGGAATTAGTCTTAAGACCTTTGCCCTTGCCTCCTTTTCTCTCTCATTATTGTCCTCCTTCTTACCCATAAGGCCCCTGAAGTAATCTAGAATAATGAGCTTATTGTCCTCTCTAGTGGTTGCTTGGCCTCCCTCCTCTCTGTCTAGTAGGGGAATGTAATCCATTGCCTGCTTGACCTTGAGAGCTCTTAAGGTCTCCTTTATGGGTCGATCTCCCTTCCCTACCCACCATTTCTTGAAGAAGAATTACTTCTATTATGGTTCTCTCCTTTTTTTTCAGTGAAAAAAGATGGGCTTATGGTCTGAGAATGAGAAGTCTCTCCTAATACCGTACTCACATGAAGACCAAAAATCTCTTAAGGCTTATGAGATATAGCCTCTGTCCAGCCTGGCCATCCTCAATTGCTCTCTAATCTGCTAATCACTCCAGGTGAAATCTCTGCCTTCCTGAATCTCCACTAGATCTAGAACTCTCTTCATGTGTAGCTAGTCTTCTAGTTCCAGCCCTCTGAGCTGGCTGCCCTTATTCCTGAATTTGTCCTGATCCTGTTCCACCATATTGAAATCACCAAGTAGGATCATGTTCTCTCTCATTCTTGCCAGCTCCTTCCACAAGGAAGCTCTTTCCATAGATGTCACAACAACACTCGCCACGATTTGCTACGTGTTTTGCGACATGAATCGCGAGCTAATTTTTTTTTAAATTCGTCACGGACGTCGGAAAAACACGTCGCTATAAGGTCGTCAGAATCTGACGACTTTAAAAATTATCGCATTCCGACAGGCACAACGTGCTGGATTCTGAAACATATTTTTCCGATGACGGAAACCCGATCTGACATGGACGTCGCAATGTGAAGTCTGACGTGAACGTCGCATTGCGACGTTCAAAGACGTCGCAAACGCTCTTACGTAGATGTCGCATTGCGACGTCTCGGAATTCAGTCAGATTCTGACGTCTATAAACACAAAATGATTCCAAAATTTCATCGACGGATGTCCGACGCCCATCCGACGTCCATCCGACGTATGCTTGGATGTCAGAATCCGACGTCCGATAAAGTTGTTGGAATTCGACGTCTGTTAACAGAATGATAAAAAAAAATGTCCGACGTGTGTCCGACGTCTATCCAATGCGTTAGGACATTGGATTTCGACGTCCCAAATTAGGTTAAAAAAAATAAAAAATGTGTAAAAAACAGCGCGCGCATTTTTATTGGGTTGTTCTTGGAGTTGAGTTCTTGGAGAAGCGATGTTCGTGAATTGTTTTTAAAACAATATTTTTGAGTTGCATTCAACATTTGGATCAAACAACAAACTAAGCATGAGGTACTTTTCATTCTTAAACTACTTTTCATTTGATATTTTATTGCATTACTTCATGTTCATTATGAATGACAATCCTTTATTGCATTGCTTTGTGCACATCATAAATTTTCATCCTTAGTTGGCAGACATCCATAGTCCGCCAACTATCCATGCATTCAATTTAAGTTGAAATTAATTTAGGGCTATGTTGAAGCAACTAGTCATAATGCATATTAAAAAATAAAAGCATATGAGATCAAAGATAAACTATAAGAGTAGTGTAAGTTCACTTACCATGCTTGCTTGCAATCCCGCCTTTCCGCTCGAGCCTAACCTAGAATTGCCTATCCCATGCATCCTAGCAGTCGCAACATCTTTCTGAATCTTGTATTTATCTGGTGTTCATTCATCCGCTTTTACATGGTTCCAATCATTTCTTGAACACTAGGAGGGCTTGGATTGTCCGTCCCTATAAGCTCATCATGCCATATCACGACCTCTAATCAATAAGCTCATATGCTTATGAATTTCATTCTCCTCGAATTCCTCTTCTTGTTGGAATTCGTCACAAAGGGTATCAATAACCTGTCGTTTATTGGCGGCAGGTTGTTCGGACCATTTACTAAATAATCTGTCGTCAAAATGGCGTTGGCATAAAGAATAGAGTCGGTCCAAAACCACCTCCCTTTTCTATTGGCAATTATATTGCCTTGAGGATCCACGTCATAATAAGGATTTGTGGATGATTCTTCGGTGGGGGTGGGAGCCGCGGCCGCTTGTGAGGGACCACCCTCATCTTGGCTAAGCATACTTTGCAGTTGTGTTTTCTACTTAGGAGTTAATGATTCATATAAATTTTTTACAAAGTCTCCCGAGCTTTCACCACTGCCTGATCCCGACATGATTACTACATTCATAAACATACAATACATTACAATAAACCCTAATATATTGAAATGAAGTAGAAAAGAAAATCGATTCCAGAACTTTAATACATATTGGAGTAGAACTTTCATACCTGTGTTAACAAAAGAAGAGAGATATGCGTGTAGAGTTCGAACCTGCACCAAGATGCAAAAGAATCATATAAGCGACAATGTATAAGAATAGTATTATCTAAAAATTAAAACATTAGAATCATACAATAGTTTTATGTTATTTGTGTTTTGTACTTGTGCATATATGCAGTTTATCACAACGAGATGAATTACATTCAGATCAGTCTAGAGATGAAGACACTACTCAAGTTAACAAGGTAAGTAATAAACATACATGTTTTCTTATTCATAAAAAACTTTGTTATTATAAGTTAAAATATTGTGCTAAATTGACATGTACTTGATTTTTGTTTCTCGTAAAAAAATTATTTTCAAAATAAAATATGGTACACATGCCTCAAGTGTGATGGACAAAAGATGCGTGAAAGACGCATTGTTGAAAATCATTTGTGAAAGTTTGGACGAAAAGAAGAAGATCAACCATCGAATTTGGAAGACGTTGAGGTTTGTTAATTTTATATGATTATTTTTTATTATCGTCTTTGTCAGTCTATATATGTCACTTATGGAATTTGTTTCATGTGTAGCCAATACATCGAATGCCATTCCATGGAGTTGATCCATCCGTGTGTAGTTACAATCAACGTCAAGTTTTGATAGACATGAGAAAACAAAGAATGAAACAAATTGAAGAGGCAAACACAATTGGAAAAGAGAATAATCAACTTGATTCTAATGATTATGATGATGAGGTGCAACACGATGAAGCAATGCACAACATGTTTGAATCTTACTTTGAAACAAATAAGAATGATGATATGCATGCATCTTCTAATGAAAGCAGAGATCACGAACAATTTGAGATGGATGAAGGCGAGATTCTATTGCGCAAGGAGACAAATACTCTTCTATATCCTGGAGCATCCTTTTCAGACTAGCTACGTCAATTCTTATTCTAAACCTTCAAGCAACATACAAATGGAGTGATCGTAGCGTGACATCTTTATTCGGGTACTTAACGCATAATACAACTATTATACTTTATAGCATATTTACATTGAATTAATTTTTCTTTCTTTTCTAACAACTCACAATGCTCTTTTTTTAGGTTGTTGCATCGAATACTTCCGAAAGAAAATGTGATACCTAAAACACTTAAAGAAGCACGAAAGATGATGACCGTGCTTGGAATGGATTACGACACAATACATGCATGTCCAGAAGACCATGTTCTATATATGTGAAGAATTGAAAAAGATTATCTATGTTAGATATAGGGGTCTTATGTTTTTTACATCAAGCATCTAGGTGTAGGATGTTGATAGGAATAAATTTGGCATAGATGGCAAATTATGCATTTCCACTTGTAGTGTCACTATTGAGCCAAAATAGAGTAAGAGGCTAAACACGTGCCAATTAGAATGTAGACAATTGTAAAGATTTTGTTTGATGAATTCCAAGAGGTCCAATAGGATTTAGAGGTGGAACCTTGTAAGGTCCAATAGGAAATTGAGGTGTGCTTGAATATAGTCCAATAGAATTAAGAGGTGCATGAATCAATGATCCAATAGGATCAAGAGGTGACAAAATATGGTCCAATCATAGTTAAGCATAATGGTAGCTCGTGGACCTACTAGTATCATTGTACTCCTCATTTTGAATCTAATTGATTTAGTGATTTCATGGATTTTGTGAGTTATTGGATTTCTAGCTTTCTCTCTCTACACGAGAGCTCATGATGCATTTTCTCTCTCTACCTGAGGAGAGCAGCTTGTTTTTACTTAGATTATTTTTTAAATACTTCCCACACGTGTGAGTGAGAGTTGGAAGTGATTGAATGCATGTAATAGTGTGTTTTTGCCATAGGATCTAAGATTGATGTTGAATCTCAATCTAGTCTTGATCTTGGTGCATCTACACACCTTAGGAGATTACAAGTACATGTAGTGGACAGTCCACACGTGTGAATTCAACATGGTATCAGAGCCTACATAAGGTTACCATGCATTTTGATCCATCTAAGTAAAAAAAATTTCATCAATCTTGAACTAGAAGTTGTCAAGGCCCATTTTCCTAGCTATTTTATTCAATCTTGGATCAAAAGAGATCAAAAGGGCATTGATTGGGTCTGACCTGGTACTGTACGAAATCAGGTGTTCAGACACGTGTGAGGAACATCCAATTCCAGTTTGGAAGTTCTCTCTCATGTTTGATCCATTTATCTTGCTTGATAGCTTGTTTTGAAGCTATTTTTGTCTAGTTTCTGTTGCAATCAGTTTCATTCCATTTGGTTGAGCCAATAAAAAGCTATAAGCTTTTGAAGAGTGTTAGGTAGGGCACCTAGACCTGGGTGGACACATTTGGTTTGGTCAAGAGATTGCTTGGTTGATCCAAAATCACAGTTGTATGCTTGCCAATCTCATCTATATGTGATCTAGGCACTGTTTTGAGATCTTAGCCATTTTGTTTCATGCAATATCATTGTATTTGAGTCAAATTTGGTTTCTTAGTGTATTTCACACGTGCTAAGAGTGTTAGATCCTAACTTTGCCTATACTCCATCATTTGATGTGAAATAGATCTTGTTTTAGAGAGATTTGTGTAGCTAGTGAGAATCAATTCACAAATAGTTGCAAGATCTTTCATAGGAGGAGATTGTACTCAATTATTGGATCCTATTGAAGTGTGTAGCAACATTTATTGTTCATCATTTGAGTTTTCTTCACTTCAAATGTCTTCAATGGGTTCATCCTTGTTGGAACCAAGTGAAAGATTGACCACTTCAAACTATTCAATTTGGAAAATGAGGATGGAGTCTATCTTTATCCTTCAAGACGTGATGGACATTGTTCTTGGCCTTGAAGAAGAACCACAAGTTCTTCAAGAGGTTCAAAAATACAAAAAGAGAACTAGGATGGCTCTCCACTACATTAAGATGAATGTCTCTAATGAGATATTGAGGGAGATAGGTACTTGTACAACAGCCAAAGAAGCTTGGGATTGTCTCAAGACTATCTATGAGGCTAAGAATACCTCTAGGCTTCTCACTCTTAGGAATCAAATCTTTCAAAGTAGCCAAAAGAGTGATGAGAGTGCATCTAGTTATGTTTTGAGAGTAAAAGATCTTCATAGAGAGCTTGCTTGCATTGGTGATTTAATCAATCAAAATGAGCTAGTTCAAGTCATTCTCAATGGCTTGAGAAGTGAATTTGATAACCTTGTCCAATCCTATGCCATTAAGGAGGAGCTACCAAGTTTGGAGGCTCTCCAAAGTGTGCTAATTTAAGAAGAATCAAGACAAGTGTACAAGCTCTTGAGGATGGACAAGCTTTCTCTCACTCATAATGATGGCAAAGCTCTCTTTGCCAAGGATAAGCACAAAGGGAGGAGCAAGAACCAACATCAACAATCCTCAAGCAAGGACAAAGTCAAATCCAAAGACAAAGATGAGGAGGAAGATGATTCATCTAATGCTTCATCATCCAAGCTCAAGAAGAAGAAGATCAAGTGCTTTTATTGTGGCAAGAAAGGTCATTATGCCACCAATTGCTTCAAAAAAAAAAATCAATTCAAGCAAGCCAATATTACCAATGAGAAGGAAGACACTATTGCAAGTGATGGAGATGGATCTCTTATGGTCTCTAGTTTCTCATCTACTCCTTTCAAGAAGGACGGCCTATGGTATATTGATAGTGGAGCCTCTTCACATATGTGTAGCTCCAAGGACTCTTTCTCTTCTATTACACCTTATGATGGAGTCAAGAAATTAATATACACTGCAAATGACTTTGAATGTCCTCTTGAAGGCATAGGGAACATTCCCTTGAAGCTTGCATCCTCTAAAGTTCTTTCTCTTTCTAGAGTTCTTTATGTACCTAAGCTTACTAAGAATCTTATTAGTGTTGGCCAATTGGTTGATAATGGCCTTGATGTAAAATTCAATGTTGACACTTGCACTATCAAGAAGAATGATGAGATACTTGCATTAGGATCTAGATTTGGTGGCATCTATAAACTAGATCCAAATGAGTATGTGAATGCTTGTAATGTTGCTCTTGTGAACAAGCTCTCTATGGAGGAATTATGGCATAGGGGGTTGGGACATCCCAACTACAAATCCATGCTCTCTATGATCAAAGAAGCCAAAGCTATTGGCTTGCCAAAGTCACTCTCCAAGAAGATCCAGCCTTGTGAGGCTTGTGCTATTGCTAAATCTCACAAAAAGCCATTTACAAGATCTTCTATCAAAAGCAAGCATCCTTTGGAGTTAATCCACTCGAATGTGCATTTCTCATCAACTACAAGCAAGGGAGGAGCCACTTGTTTTGTTACTTTCATTGATGATTACACAAGATTCACTTGGATATATCTTCTTGCTTCTAAATCTATGGTGTTTGATCATTTTCTTATTTTCAAAGCTTATGTAGAGAAGCAATTCTCATTTAAGATTAAAACTCTTAGAAGTGATGGAGGTGGTGAATATATCTCCAATAAATTTCAAGATTTTTGTGAACTTGAAGGCATTAAAAGAGAGTTTTCTTGTGCCTACTCTCCATCTCAAAATAGAGTGGCCGAGAGAAAGAATAGATCTCTGTGTGAATGTGCAAAATCTATGAGAATTGAGGCATCTTTGCCCAAAGATTTTTGGGGAGAAGCCATTAATTGTGCAAATTATCTTTGCAATAGGCTCCCACATATAGCTCTTGGAGGAAAGTCACCATATGAAATCTTATTTTTGAAGAAGCCTAAGGTTGATCACCTTAGAATTTTTGGATGCTTATGTTTTGTCCATATTCCCTTGGAAACAAGGAAGAAGGAAGATCCTAGTGCATGCAAAGGGATCATGGTTGGATACTCATCCACCAAGAAGGCCTATAGAGTCTTTATACTCTCTACTTCTCAAGTTATTGAAAGTAGAGATGTTGTCTTTCATGAAGATCAACACTTGTCTTTTGAAGAGGCCGAGATCAAGAAATCTATGGATGCATCATCAATTATTGATCTTGAAGACAATCATGATGTGATGGGGTCGAGATTTGAAGAAGACTCTCCTTGGATTTTCTCACCAAGAAGATCCATGAGAGATAGATCCAAGCCTAAGAGGCTCTCATATGATGACAAAGGCAAACAAGTGGATCTTGATTCCACTAATTATGTTTTCTATGTCTCTCATGAAGAGCCAAAGAATGTACAAGAGGCACTCAATACCAAGGAGTGGTATGATGCCATGAAGCAAGAGTATGATGCATTGATCACCAACAATACTTGGGAGCTTGTGGATCCTCCATCCAGCAAGCATGTGATTGGTTGCAAGTGGGTATTTCGGATCAAGTTCAATCATGATGGCACCATCAACAAGCATAAAGCAAGATTATGTGCCAAAGGATTTGCTCAGATCCATGGTCTTGATTATGAGGAGACCTTTGCACCCGTTGCAAAGATGGTGACAATAAGAATTCTTATTTCTCTTGCTTGTTTTTTCAAGTGGAATGTGTTCCAATTAGATGTATCCAATGCTTTTCTAAATGGTTATCTTGAGGAGGAGATCTATACGGAACAACCTCAAGGATTCATCAAGGATGAGTCCAAAGCGTGCTTGCTCTTCAAAAGTCTTTATGGACTCAAGCAAGCACCAAGATCATGGTATTCAAGACTTAACTCTTTTCTTATCTCACTAGGATTTACTCTTAGTGACTATGATCCTTCCATGTATCTAAAGTTTGTTGATAGCAATATTGTCATTCTTCTAATTTATGTTGATCACATTATTCTTTGTGGAAGTTGTATCAAGCTAGTTGATGAAACCAAGCTAGCACTTGGATGTGAGTTTAAATGCAAGATCTAGGAGAGATGCATTACATCCTAGGCCTAGAAATTGATTTTTATGAAAATCATGTCTTTATATGCCAATCTAGATATGCGCACTCTATGTTGAAAAAATTCCATATGGAAAATTCTAAGAGCATAGATACTCCAATGGAGCAAATTGTAAAAGATCCTAATAAAGGTGATGAAAGATCCTTCGAGGACATCACACTTTTTAGGAGTCTTGTAGGCTCCTTGATTTGGCTTACCATTATTAGGCCCGATCTTAGTTTTGGCGTGCACAAATTGAGTCAATTTATGCAAGATCCTAAGATCCATCATTGGAAGATGGCCAAGAGGATTCTAAGAGATGTATCTTCATCTTGTGATTATGGTCTACTCTATAAAAGTGAAGATCTATCCATTATTGGCTACTCGGATTCGGACTTTGCAAGTGACAAGATGGATCGAAAGTCTATTAGTGCATACACTATCTTTCTTGGAGGCAATCTAATATGTTGACTTTCCAAGAAGTAAGATACTATATCTCTCTCTTCATGTGAGGCCGAGTACAAAGCACTCACTACAACTACCAAAGAAGTGCTTTGGATCAAGAGGTTATTAATAGAGCCAAAGTGCATCAAGGAGGATGATCTACCAATGATCAAGTGTGATAACATCTCGGCCCAAGCTCTTTCCAATAATCCCATAAATCATGCAAGAAGCAAGCACATAGAAGTGGCACACCATTTTGTGAGAGAAAAGCTTATTGGAGGAGAAATCTATTTGGAGCATGTCAACTCGTCCTCTTGTATTGCCGATCTACTCACCAAGCCTTTGAGCAAAAGTGCTTTCATCAAGCATAGATCTAATCTTGGAGCTATATCAAGAACAATGCTCAAATCTTCATAGATAGTTTTTTAGGAGGAGTGTGAAGAATTGAAAAAGATTATCTATGTTAGATATAGGGGTCTTATGTTTTTTACATCAAGCATCTAGGTGTAGGATGTTGATAGGAATAAATTGGGCATAGATGGCAAATTATGCATTTCCACTTGTAATGCCACTATTGAGCCAAAATAGAGTAAGAGGCTAAACACGTGCCAATTAGAATGTAGACAAGTGTAAAGATTTTGTTTGATGAATCCCAAGAGGTCCAATAGGATTTAGAGGTGGAACCTTGTAAGGTCCAATAGGAAATTGAGGTGTGCTTGAATATAGTCCAATAGAATTAAGAGGTGCATGGATCAATGATCCAATAGGATCAAGAGGTGACAAAATATGGTCCAATCATATTTAAGCATAGTGGTAGCTCGTGGACCTACTAGTATCATTGTACTTCTCATTTTGAATCTAACTGATTTGGTGATTTCATGGATTTTGTGAGTTATTGGATTTCTAGCTTTCTCTCTTTGCTCATGATGTATTTTCTCTCTCTACTCGAGGACAACAGCTTGTTTTTACTTAGATTATTTTTTGAATACTTCCCACACGTTGTGAGTGAGAATTAAAAGTGATTGAATGCATGCAGTAGTGTGTTTTTGCCATAGGATCTAAGATTGATGTTGAATCTCAATCTAGTCTTGATCTTGGTGCATCTACACACCTTAGGAGATTACAAGTACATGTAGTGGACAGTCCACACGTGTGAATTCAACAATATAGAGGTGAGCATTCAGAAAAGCTTCAATGTCCCATGTGTAACGCTTCACGTTTTCGAGATGACGTACAAGGGGATAAAGTGCCACGAAAAGTGTTACGACATTTTTCAATTATCCCACAATTGCAACATTTATTTTGATGTAAATATTTGGCACAACTAATGGATTGGCATGTCAAAAATCGATCTACGGATGATGTGATGCGAGTACCAAGTGATTCACCTGCATGGAAACATATTAAAGACCAATGGCCTGAGTTAAAAAACAACCTCATAATTTTGAGATTTTGGCCTTGCTATGGATGGGCGTAAATCCTTTTAACGTTCAAGCGTCAACTTGGTCCACATGGCTAGTTGTGCTCGTTAATTACAACATACCCTCCATGGTTGAGTATTAAAACAAGACACTTGTTATTGGGCTTTATTGATTCCAGGAAAGTACAAGGCCAAGAACATGGATGGGTATCTTGCACCTTTGATTGATGAATTGTGCATTCTTTGGAATGGTATTCATGCTTACGACATCTCGAGACCTTACAACAACGAAACTTCGTTGTTTGTGGAATTCTAATGTGGACGATGCATGACTACCCCGGTTTAAGCGAATGTTCAGGTATCTATATAATAAATCTAATTTGTTTTAGGGTTTAACGTTTGAGTATATTTAACTAAGCTTATGTTTAATTTGGTTTATGAACTATGCAGGTTTAACCACATCGGGTTACAACACATGTTATATTTGTGGACCACGTTTGGAGGGTCGACATAGCACAAATATGTTAAAAAAAAGTGGTGTACAAAAATCATCGCAAATACTTACAGCCTGATCATCCTTTTCGAAGGTTGAATAGGCGATATTTGAAGGGCGAGGAGATAATCCTCTAACTACAACCACCACCCCCACGCATGGGAGTTAGCGGAATGGCATGGTGAATGGCCACAACAATGCCTCCCACACCTTCTTGGGTGATTACTTCCAGTACCAGTCATAAACCTTTGAGATTATCTCCAAGTTTTTCTTTCAGGTCATCTTTGTCTACTTTGACCTCTTGTAGACAAATTAGGTCTGGTTGCTCTCTGTTGACTTAGCCAATTCTTCCATGCCCTAGCTTTAATTCATCTGTCAAGCCCCTAGTATTGGCTGATAGAATAATCATGACACTCCCACCAGCTCTCTTTACCTTTCCCTTCTTTTTAGGCTTCGTTTGAGGAGATCTAGCCTCTTGACTTCGTTTACTTCCTGCTAGGCTATTTGTATCCATCAATGATGAACTTTCTGTAGAGGAGATCTTCGCATCTGATTCGTCTGGATAGTCTCTTTCCATCTCTCTGCATAGCACTTTATTACTTTTTTCCAATTTCGACTACTTATGAGGAGGTCTAATTCTTGACTTTATCTTCATTTTCCCCAACGACGAACTGATGAGCTGCTGGCATGTAATAGGTACCTCAGTTGTTGGGGCGACTGTCTGAGACATCATCTGTGGGAGGGAGCTGACTGTTTGTGTGGGGGGTCTGGGCATCTAGCTTGTCCTCTTCTAAGGCCCCTTCACTTTTCTTTTGCTCTGGGTCCATCATCCTTCAATATCTCAAAGGGGTTCGAGATAACAAGAAGAGGGGCTATTTTGGGCTTTTCCTTGGGCTTATTTCCTTTTGTTCTCCTGTCCCTTCCTCTTGGCTTGGAGTGGTTCCTTTAGTTTCTTGTGCAGGGCCTAAGAACTGCTCCGAAAGTAGTTCGGCTTCATTCCACATCTTAATATGGGAATAGAAAAAATGGGAGAAGCCCTATATATCCAGGGGTCCCTCAGCCATCACAGTGGTAATGACACTCTCCTCATTAGCAAACACAAAACAAAAATAATTCTTTGGAAGGTATTCACCCTTGGGTGAGAAGTATACCTCTCCTGGACCATTGTGGCTTGAATCCACTTCCAAAGCTCTCTCATGCATAGCCCTAGCAGAGCTTTCTTTCTGTAACTATCCAGCGCCTCTGCCTCCACTTCGAAAGGTAGGGACACCATCGGCTCATGTGAGGTAAGAGGGACTGGGACACCCTAGTCTCTTGCTGGCTCCCTTTCCTGGAATAAACCCTGGTGGAAAGCTCTCATCATTGTCCATCTTCTCCTTCCCTTTTTTTCTTTTGACTTATTCTCAATCTTTTCGAAGAGGTGGGCTCATCCTACAAAGGCTCCATTTCCTCATTTGCCCAAAAGATAGGGCCTTGGTTCTACATCCCTTCTTGGATTGCTTGTAGGGGCTATTCTTGTCATGCATCTCCTCTTCCATACCCTCAGAGGTCTCAAGTACTTGGAACTTTGGAGTTGAGAAACCCTCGTTCTCAATCATCTCTCCTTATCCAAACCTTTAATTTTCATCATTTTTATGTACTTCCTCGACTAGCATTTTGTTGAGCTTTGCCTTGTACTCTCTTTGATCTGTGATAGGGCATCACCAGCTTTGTTCTTGGGCATCCTCTTCTTGCTCATTTGTAAGCCTTTGGATCAAAGAAGAAAAGCCCATTTACTCTTTCTCACCTCCATATCTGATTCTTGTTGGAGCAAGAGCCTCTTTGAAACTTTTTTGAGGCTTTGGCGGTGGCTGCCCCTAGCCCACACCCTATGCATTATTTGCCTCCTTGAGCTATCTTCCCATTAGGTACTGGGCCTTGGACTCCTTCAAAGTCTTTCAATAGATCCCTATTACTCCTTTCTCCTCCAACAACACCAATCTCTACTCTCAGAAGAACCTTTCATCCTTACATAGCACACAGCTCAGAGCTCAACTTTTTGATGAAAGTTGCATTTTAGGTTGGAATAAGGGATTATCTCACTTTCATCTTCTCCTCCATCTCCTTTGGGTCGATTTTATTCCATGCCTAAAGATTGTAAGGTTTTTCTTGGATAAGATCGAGGGATCTTGGCATGAAATTACATGTATCTTTGAGAAAGAATAAAGAGGATCTACTTCTTCCTTTTGTGTGGATCTAACCATCTCTTGGTTTTATCGGTGCAATGACAGTTATAATTCTCTGGATTCAGCTTGCATATGTCTCCTCTCTCCTTTCTCTTATTGTAGAGCTTGCATGTAATTATTTCTTATAATATAGAACATGTTTTGATGTTGCTTTGTATTCATGCTAAAGTACGATGGATTGTCTCCGATCTCAAGCCATTTGATATTCAAAGCAATTTTTGTGTGCTTTAGACATCTCTTCAAACTATACTCACACAACAGTGGGTTTTAATGAAAGCCATTAGGCAGCCAATCAAGTAATGCATGATATATCTATAGTCTCTAATCTCACGAAATAGACAAGAAAGATTTGTGAACTTGTTACTATAGTAAGTAATCATACTAGATTGTTTAGGTTGCAAAAATTGTCTTTGCTATTGTGTAATCCACTGTGGGATCAATCATAGTTTCTCAAAGCAATATGCCTAAAGAGTAGCTAAGTAATTAAAACAAGCATGTGTCGCATCTGCATCAATATATTAATCTACCAAGCAATGGGCTCTGCTCTCAAAATTAATTGTTTCAAACTCAACCTTCCAATTCTCACATTTCCTATGGAGTGGAAGGTAACGTTATCCAATGCAGTTCATTTACTCAGTGTCATCCAATGAATCATAGTATAACTATAAGTTGCAAATTCTCCCTTATGTCTCTAACAGGCGTAGAACTCATAGGAGAGGAGTGGGGAATAGAGACCTATAGATATTGAATTTGTCCATCATGACTATATAGCATCTTACTCTAAAAGTAATAATCGAATCAG
Source organism: Diphasiastrum complanatum (assembly GCA_029204225.1). Classification (NCBI taxonomy): domain Eukaryota; kingdom Viridiplantae; phylum Streptophyta; class Lycopodiopsida; order Lycopodiales; family Lycopodiaceae; genus Diphasiastrum; species Diphasiastrum complanatum. The sequence continues at coordinate 17,879,799 of CM055107.1, read as the reverse complement.
TAATATAGAAATACTAATGTATAGTAGAGAGGAGCTGACACACACACAAACACACACAGAAAAAATAGCCTTTACAACTATACACTCTCATTATGCAATTGTGTGAGTGATCTGAGTTTAGGAAGGCTTTTCACAGTACCCAACCATGTGACTTGACAACTCAAGTTCGAAATGAAATAATGCTACAATGTAGGTATACATATGTTAAGTTTATCATTATATTTCTAACATTTCCCTTTAAGTAATATGCTTGTTGTTTACAATATCCATCAATGGTTTGAAATATATAACGTTTGTCTTTGCCAAAGCTTAGTGAAGATATCTTCCAGTTGGTCATGCGGAGAAACAATAAACTAACTCTACTTCCTAAAAGATAACATATTTATACACAAAGTGATAATGCGGGGTCTCTATATGCTTAGTGCATACATGTATGAAATACAAGAATCTTTGCAATTTGTATTCAGCTTTTGACTATTACAAAATATAGTGGTGGCTTCAAGTTGAGATACCAACAACTCTAAAAGAAGAAGTCTCAATCAAATGAATTCATATACTGCATACATTCAGCTTATGAAAAAAATAATCAATAGTTACTTCATTTTTGCTCTATCATGAGATAGTAAAGCCTCTCAACATAGAAACATAAACTAAAATGGATTTTCTCTCTTTCACAATAGTAGTCCAATATGCATCTCAATAATCATGAAGTTCAATGTCACATATTTGAACAGGTCCTTGAGATACATGAGAATGCGTTAATATGATTTTTGTTTTTTAAATATCACAAATGTACTTTAATTGAGAAAGGAATAATATGTTTAAGCATGTCATACCTCAATTTCAAGGTAGAAATGTAGCAAATTTATTATCTTGAATACCAAAGACAAGCTACGCTTCGCTTTGTCTAGCATCTTATCACTTTGTAGAAGTTAACATGCACGAGGGCGCGCGCGATCGTGCGCTGCGCGCACACACACACACACACACACACACACACACACACACACACACACACAGAGATTAACCTTTACAATTGTGCACTCTCGTTATGCAAAAAATGATAGTATACACAATGTGCG